>CM038676.1:348862119-349567119 GCA_021605205.1 Aegilops longissima | reverse complement strand
GCGCCAGCCAGCCACCCAGCCCAGCCAGCGCCGCCTCCCTCCAGCCCAGCCTCACAGCCAGCCCAAATGAGCCGGCCCAACAGCCAGCCAGCGCCTCACCCCTCGCCCACCTTGAAAAAGGCTAGGCCTCGGCCACCCGACCCCCTCGCCTCTCTCCTCTCGCGACCCGTGGGACCCGCCCCTCTTCTTCCCCGCCACGCCATCGAGCTCGCTGAGATCGACCGGATCCCAAGGATCCGGATCCCCGATCACTTCGATGCCCTTCCGAGCGAGCCCGACCCTGTGGCTATAAAGAGCCGAGCCCCGCACCCCATCCCCCGAGAGCTCGCAGACCCCTCTTCCTCCCGTTTAGCTCATGGAGACCCGAGCTCCTCCCGCCATTGTTGCCGCCGTCGACCCCTGGTCCACCCCGACCCCCAACACCACCAACCCTCCCCGACCTCGTGCGATCTCCCGACGAGTCGCTGGAGCTCCCGACGACCAGACGCCTGACGACTTTCTTCGCCGCCGCCGCCGTCGTCCCGTAAGTCACCGCATCACCCCACCGTCCGATCCTAGATCTAGGGCTAGGATTAGAACCCCGAAGGGTTAGGTTTTAGTTAGAAAACCGGCCGGTTCCACTCGGCTTATTTTTAGTTTAGGTTTTTATTTTAGGCCGGTTCATTTTAGTTAACCCTAGGGCCCGTTTAGACTAAGTTACGCCTAGTGCATGTATAGGCCCATTAGGCCCTTTTCTTTTATTTTGATTTTCTGTTTTAGCGAATAGTTTCTGTTTCAAAATGTATATCTTTTATTCTGTTTAATATTTTGAGTGATTCTTTTTTGTTGGATTGCAAATTTTATGTAGTTTTTGTAGAATATATATTTAGCTATGTTAAAAATAATTAAAATTTTCTTTATTTTAGTTTTGGTCAGAATAGTAAATCTGCTATAACTTTAGTTAGAAAAATTATTTTGCATGATTCTTTTTGTCACCACTTTATTTTGACATTGCCAAACCCTAGAAATTAATTTGGGTATTTTAGGATTAATAAATAATTATTTTTAGACAGAATCCTATTAATCCTAATTAATTAACTAGTTCCTTTTTTCCTATTAAATTAATTAGTAAATTAATTTATTTTTAACTTGGGATTAGTTATTCTAGGTTAGTTTCTGTCATTCTAATAGTTGAACTTTTAAAAAGTTTTAAATTATTTTCTTAATAGAAATTGGATTAGGCCTAAAATGAGTTTTATAATAGCTTTTAATTAATTCTTTTTGCTCCTAGTTGCTTAGTGAATCCTTTTCTGTTAAGTTAACTTAAAACCATGATTAGGTTATATTAAGGAATTTTGTTATATAAAAACTATTTTGTTATTGTTTGGAGTAGGGAAAAACTTTGAATTGGTTTCTTTGAGTTTTCTTTTTGGAATTGGTTGTGGTTGATTTGTTGTGTTATGTTACTTTTGTTATGTTGTGTGATCCTATTGCTTTGTGCTTATTGTGCTATTGTTTGTCTCGGTAGAGTTTCCGGAGTGCGAAGCTTGCTACTACGACTCTTTAGCTTACGAGGATCATCAAGAAGGCAAGTTTTGATCATGTTATTTCTATACCTATGTTTTTGTGCATTAGTAGTTGTCACCACCCCACCATGCATGCAGTAGTGAAATCTTGAAGTCATTAAACTTGAGTAGTATCATGTGGTAGGATGAACCAATCCCTTGTTACCTTGACCCCGGACGTAGTAGTTATTTTGCTATGCTCGAGACGGATTTGGGATGAGTGATATTCATAAGCAAGATGTGAGAGTCAATGATGATGACCCCATGAACTACAATGATCAAGATGGACTTCGAAAATCACTCTTGGGTGGAGGATTTGTTGACGGGCACCTGGAGCACCCAGTGGTGGCGGGATGCATGGAGAAGCGCCATGACATCCTGCGGAAAGTTTCACCCAGCCACGAAGAGAAGGATGGATGCCCCATGACCGAAGCTTACTCAGCAGCCGCAAGCCATTATGGGCTCTGGCTGGGTTGACCCTAGTAGTGACGCTGGCTGGACGGTACTACGAGAAGTAGACGAACGGTAGGATTGGATGGGTACCGCAAAGGCGGAAGAACTCTTTGGAAGACCTGTTTATTCGTCCCGCCTTCAAACACCATGAAGTGCGAAGACTTTAAAGGAGGGAATGATTCTTGCGGGAAAGTCGCAACCCTCTGCAGAGTTAAAGATCTAATCGATTAGCCGTGTCCCGATTACGGACATTTGAGCCTCGGAACTTGGAAGTATTCGGATATCTCAACACTAAAACTAATGAATTAATTTGAGGGTTTATGACTTAATAATTTGGGAACGAGATATTGGTTGGCGGAACCATCTCAATAACTACCAATAATTGTAGTAATTTGCAAGCAAGTCCACTTTGTAGTAGGATAAAATTTGCTTTTCGCAAAATGATGAAACTTAGAGCTCCACACCAAAAATGCATATAGTGATAGTAAGTTTATTATTGTTGTTCTTCATGACTTGCCACTTATTCCAAAAGCTGACCTACATGGCTGCAACGTATTATGTTGCGTAGATATATTCGATCAGAGTGAGGCTACGCTCGCGCTTGGCGATTGCCCTTTGGAGTCGGATGGACTCGCTTATCTTCGACGCTTCGCAGCATTAGTAGTTTATTTCTCATGAGTTGGCCTTGAGCCAAATTTATTCCCTTGTAATAAAGACTCTATATGAGAATCGTTTAATGATATTCAGGTGTGATTGAACTTTGATTACTTTATCGATGTAATCGTGAGTACCAAATGATCTTGGGATGGTATGCATACGTAGATTTGACCGATTTTGGGTCAGTCGCTCAGAGATGGTATCGAGCACACGCTGACCGTAGGATCGTAACCCCTAGGATCGGAAATCCATAAGCGAGACCATTTACTTTCACCCTTTTCATTCTATAATTCTTCCTGCTCAATTCGACTCTTCTCCCTTTGCAACATTCTAGATGGCCACGAGTTCAACCCAGTTTTGCTACGGAGTTCTGCCACCCGATGAGACGATGCCCTTCGAAGAAAACTGGTCCAGATGGTGAAGCAGCTGAAGATAGCTCTACCCTCGATCACCGGAAACCCACTAATGCACTTCCGACGGACACCGCTCAGGATTGAAGTGCATATCCTGTGGAGAACCTTTGGAGGACACACGGAGCCTATCAACTTTGAGTTCACCGAGTTCAACTGGATCATCGGAAGGGACGTGGCGATCTATCGAGCACTTGGACATCTCCGAGAGGAGTACAGGGCGAGCTCGATCACTCGAGACCTCGCCATGGTTTCTCGCAGGCAAGGAATGGAGATATCATCCGTACCATTGAGGACGATTCCACTCTCTCATACATCCAGACTTGGAGTGTCTTCTCGAAAGCGGAGATTCAGACTCGCCGTAACTCAAGACACACCGAAGCTTTTGTTCCGCGAATGGAACTGGAGGAGAAGGCACGCGCAGACTTCCTTGGCCATGAGGAAGAAATCACGGACTTCATGGAGATAGTCGACGACCAAGATGAAGCTTGCGCGATAGAGGAAAAGATGGACTTGGGAGAGGACCTTTACCCGAGTGGAGATGAAGCACCCTCGTGAGCAATGATCAGGATTTGAAGGAGTACCACCGAAGGAAACCCCAAGAGGAGGCGCCATCGATGAAGACTTTTAGTCGACCACCATGTTATCTTTTACTTTTTAAATCGATCAGTTAGGCCGATGTTTTTCCTTCGATTAGTCTGGAGCTTTTGTAATCGAGTTTGAACCATGTTTGAGTGGAATGAATAAATGATTGGTGTGTTATGATTGTGCATTCATATGGGTAGTGTTATTCCTCATAGACCATTGTTCTATTCTAATCTTCTCACCCACTCCAAAACACCAGATGCCTCCGAGACGTGACACTGGTTTCCCGCCGGAGCTCACCCAGCTGCTCCAGCAGCAGAATGCACTGATGCAACTCCTTATTCAGAATCAGAACAACACCGCCAACAATCCACCGCCACCGCCACCACCCACTGTGGACAACTTGACTCGTTTTCTGAGGTTGAATCCGCCAGTGTTCTCTAGTAGCACTGAGCCGATTGTGGCTGATGATTGGCTCCGCAAAATCGGAAGGGAGCTAGTCACCGTTGGATGCACTGATGCTGAGAAGGTGCGCTTTGCCGCGCATCAACTGGATGGGCCTGCAGCTTCTTGGTGGGAGAATTACACCGCCACTTTTCCCATGGGTGGCATCACTTGGGATCAATTCCAGCAGGCTTTTCGCACTGCTCATGTCTCAGCTGGAGCCATGAGTCTGAAGAAGCGTGAGTTCCGCAACTTACGCCAGGGGAACCGTCTTGGCACAAGACGTGGATGAATTCAGCAAGCTCGCCGCTATGCCCTCGATGATGTGGCCACAGATGCCGCCAAGCAGAGAAGTTCCTTGAGGGACTCAATGATGAATTGAGCATGCAGCTTATTGTGGCTACTTTCAACAACTACCGGAGATGGTAGACAAGGCCACCATTCGGAAGGCAAGCAGCAACAGATAAGTCGCATAGCGGAAGTACAGCCAGGGGAAGCACAACTCGGAGCTCAGCAGAAGCCCCGCTATGCACCGTACTCAGGAGGGCACACCCATCATAACCATGGAGGTCATAACCATGGAGGAAATGGGAACAACCGCAGCCAGGACAACAAGTCGGGCCATGGCAATGGCAATGGAAATGGTAATGGCAATCAACACCGTTCTGCCCCGGCTCCGAAGGATCTGAGCCACATCACCTGCTTCAAGTGCCAGAAGACAGGGCACTATGCCACCGACTGCCCGGAGGCCAAGCAGAGGAACGGGAATGGCAATGGAGGCTCAGCGAAGAAGCCAAATCCGTTCCCTCGTGTTCAGGTGAACCATATCGACGTGGAGGACGTCTATGATCAGCCGAAATCGTGGTTGGTAAGTTTTATTGAATTCACGCTCAGTTTTGGTTCTCTTTGATTCCGTGCAACGATTCATTCATATCAAGGGTAGTTGTGGAAAAGTACGGGTTGCGACTAGAACCCTTAGAAGCCCCTTCGCGTCGGGCCAGCAGAGGAGAAATGATGGCGGTGTAGGCTGTCCCGCAACCTCAACATCGGGAACCACAAATTTCCGTAGAACTCATAGTGTTGGAAACTCAGACCTTGGATGTAATCCTAGGCATGGATTGGTTGTCAAAGTATGAAGGAACATTGATGTGCCAGAAGTCTATTCTGCTCACCACCCCGGAGCGTAAGAGGATCAAATATGTAGCCAGCACAGCCGGATGAAGAATCAGTGCATTCCCTCACGGGAGTTGTTCAGAGGAAGTGCCAGAGTGCAAGAATTTCCGATGTGTTCCGGAGGAATTACCAGAATGCCACCGACGAGACATTGAGTTTCGATTGAGCTATTGCCCAAGACAGCCCCAATATCCAAGAGACCTTATCGGATGCCACCGAATGAGTTGAAAGAGATCAAGGATCAAATAAATGAGTTATTGGAGAAAGGATATATTCGTCCGAAGCTCATCACCTTGGGGAGCCCCAGTTCTTTTGGTAGAGAAGAAGGATGGAAGCTTGAGGATGGTTGTGGATTATCGTGCATTGAACGAAGTAACCATCAAGAACAAGTACCTCTCGCCAATGATCAATGACTTGTTTGATCAGCTTGTTGGAGCCAAGGTATTCTCTAAGATCGATCTTCGATCGTGGTATCATCGATTGAAGATTCGTGAAAAGGATATACCCAAAACAGCATTCACTACTGGTATGGTTTGTATGAGTATACCGTCATGTCATTTGGATTGACTAATGCTCCTGCATACTTCATGAATTTGATGAACAAGGTGTTCATGGAATATCTGGACAAGTTTGTCGTGGTGTTCATCGATGATATATTGATATTCTCCAAGAGCGAGGAAGAGCATAAGGAGCATTTGCGTCTAGTTCGAGAAACTTCGAGAACATCGGTTGTATGCCAAATTCAGCAAATGTGAATTTTGGTTGAAGGAAGTTGATTCCTCGGCATGTTATTTCAGGAGAAGGAATAGCAGTTGATCCCGCCAAGGTTGAATCACACCGATTGGCAGTCACCCACCTCGACCAAGGAGATCCGCAGTTTTCTCGGACTCGCAGGATATTATCGAAGGTTCATTGAGAACTTCTCAAAGATTGCCAAGCCCATGACTGAGCTGTTGAAGAAGGAAGCCAAGTATGTTTGGACCGAGGAATGTGAAGCCAGTTTTCAGGAATTGAAGAAACGGTTGGTCACAGCCCCAAGGTTGATATTGCGGACATACATAAGGAATACCAGGTCTATTAGACGCTTCTCGTCAAGGACTCGGAGGAGTATTGATGCAGGAAGGTAAGGTTGTAGCTTATGCCTCCGCACAGCTACGGCCTCATGAGATGAATTATGCCACGCATGACTTAGAGTTAGCAAACTGTAGTGCATGCACTCAAGACCAGAGACATTTCCTCATTGGAAATCGTTGTGATGTCTATACAGATCACAAGAGTTTAAAGTATATCTTCACGCAGAAGGAATTGAACCTCGTGCAGAGAGATGGCTAGAGTTGATAAAGGACTACGACATGAGACTGCATTACCACCCGGTAAGGCCAATGTTGTAGCAGATGCTTTGAGCCGTAAGAGTTATGTGAATACTCTTACCGCAGGAGGATTACCCTGGAGTTGGTCGATGACCTCGAGATCTCCGATCGGAGATAGTTCCAAAGGATTTGTTGCAACTCGAAGTACAGTCCACCTTGACCGAAAGGATTCGTGAAGCCGGAAGTCGGACAAGGAAATCGATGAGATTAAGCAAAAGATGGAGGAAGGAAAAGCTAAAGGATTCCGTAAGGATGAACACGGAACTATATGGTTTGAGGATCGTATTTATGTGCCCAATGATCCCGAGCTCAGAAGCTAATTCTTCAGAGGCTCATGATTCACCATACTCGATTCATCCCGGCAACACCAAGATGTACCTGGATTTGAAGCAAAGTTTCTGGTGGACAGGTATGAAGAAGGATATTGCCGAGTACGTAGCAGTATGCGATGTTTGCCAACGTGTAAAGGCAGAACATCAGAAGCCAGCAGGGTTACTTCAACCTTTGCCGATTCCCGATTGGAAATGGGAGAAACTTGGTATGGATTTCATCACAGGATTACCCAGACCCGCTCAGTTATGATTCTATCTGGGTAGTAGTTGATCGTTTGACTAAGGTAGCTCACTTCATTCCCGTGAAGACTACCTATACCAGTGCCAAGTTGGCCAAGATATACATGACCAGGATCGTATGTCTGCATGGAGTTCCGAGGAAAATCGTGTCAGATAGAGGAACGCAGTTTACCTCAAAGTTTTGGAAACAATTGCATGAAACTTTGGGTACGAGGCTGGAATTCAGTACAGCTTTTCATCCGCAGACGATGGATGCACCGAGAGAGTCAATCAGATTCGGAAGACATGTTGAGAGCTTGTGTGCTAGACTATGGGTCTAGCTGGGATGATAATTTGCCGTACGCAGAGTTCTCATACAACAACAATTATCAATCCAGTTTGAAGATGGCCCCTTTCGAAGCTCTATACGGAAGGAGGTGCAGAACACCATTGCTGTGGGATAGTGTTGGAGATCGATCACTTTTCAGTTCCGATCTTATCAAGGATTCCGAAGAGAAAGTCAAGCTGATTCGAGACAGGCTCAAGATAGCACAGTCGCGACAGAAGAGTTATGCCGACAGTAAGCGCAAGGAAGTGACTTACGAAGTGGGAGACCGAGCATATCTTCGTGTGTCCCCACTTCGTGGAATCAAGAGGTTTGGAGTCAAGGGAAAGTTAGCACCCCGATTCATTGGCCCCTACAAAATCCTCGAACGTCGTGGAGAAGTTGCATACAAGTTGGAATTGCCGGAAGGATTGTCCGGAGTTCATGATGTCTTCCATGTCTCTCAGTTGAAGAAGTGCCATGCCGACATGGCCGATGTTCCGTTAAGAGACACAAAGCCCTAGAGGCCATACAGCTTGACAAAGATTTGACTTACAAGGAGAAACCCGTCCAATTCTCGAGACTGCAAGCAGAGTCACCCGCAGCAAGGTCATCAAATTTTGCAAGGTGCTGTGGAGTCACCACACCGAGGAAGAAGCCACCTGGGAACGCGAAGAAGATCTTCGTCGAGACCATCCGCACCTATTTGCTAGCCAACCCGAATCTCGAGGGCGAGATTCATCTTAAGGTGGGTAGGTTTGTAACATCCCAAATTTCCTATTTGGAATGTTTTACAATTATAGATAAGCATCCTATGCATCCTGTTTGAATTTGAATGCCATTTGAAGTTTCAGAGCAATTTGAGTTTTGAATTTGAATTTCAAACTTTGGCATGTGGGAAACAATTCAAAAACTAAGCCTGATAAATACTTGATCAAAAGTATGAGAGGAGCAAACATGACACTCCAAAAATATCAGAGGAAACAATGCCAAAAAGATTTGGATTCAAATCTGAATTTTATTTGAATTTGAAAAAAAATGGATTTTTATAAAGTTTGGATTTTGCCTTTGGAAAAATGTTCAAATGAAAGGGAATATTCCCCTGATCATTTTGGTATATATATACCCTATATAAATTATTTATAGATTTGGTTTTATTTTTGTTTTAGTTTTATTTAAAAAATAAAAAAAACCCCAGGGCGCCACCAAAGCCACCCAGCCCAGCCAGTGCCGCCTCCCTCCAGAGCCCAGCACAGCCCAGCAGAGCCGGCCCAACAGCCAGCCAGCGCCTCCCTCGCCTCACCTTGAAAAGGCTAGGCCTCGGCCACCCGACCCCTCGCCTCTATCCTCTCGCTGACCCGTGGGACCCGCCTCTTCTTCCCCCTCGCCACGCCATCGAGCTCGCTGAGATCGACCGGATCCCGAAGGATCCGGATCCCGATCGCCCGATGCCCTTCACGAGCGAGCCCGACCCTGGGCTATAAAGAGCCGAGCCCCGCACCCCATTCCCCGAGCTCGCCAGACCCCTCTTCCTCCCGTTTGCTCATGGAGACCCGAGCTCCTCCCCGCCATTGTTGCCGCCGTCGACCCCTGGTCCACCCCGACCCCCCAACACCACCGAACCCCTCCCGACCTCGTGATCATCTCCCGACGAGTCGCCGAGCTCCCGACGCCTGACGCCTGACGCACTTCGCGCCGCCATGCCGTGCCGGAGTCCGGTAAGTCACCGGCATCACCCCCCACCGTCCGATCCTAGATCTAGGGCTAGGATTAGAACCCCGAAGGGTTAGGTTTTAGTTAGAAAACCGGCCGGTTCCACTCGGCTTATTTTTAGTTTAGGTTTTTATTTTAGGCCCGGTTCATTTTAGTTAACCCTAGGGCCCGTTTAGACTAAGTTACGCCTAGTGCACAGTATAGGCCCATTAGGCCCTTTTCTTTTTATTTTGATTTTCTGTTTTAGCCGAATAGTTTCTGTTTTCAAAAATGTATATCTTTTATTCTGTTTAATATTTTTGAGTGATTCTTTTTTTGTTGGATTGCAAATTTTATGTAGTTTTTGTAGAATATATATTTAGCTATGTTAAAAATAATTAAAATTTTCTTTATTTTAGTTTTGGTCAGAATAGTAAATCTGCTATAACTTTAGTTAGAAAAATTATTTTTGCATGATTCTTTTGTCACCACTTTATTTTGACATTGCCAAACCCTAGAAATTAATTTGGGTATTTTAGGATTAATAAATAATTAGTTTTAGACAGAATCCTATTAATCCTAATTAATTAACTAGTTCCTGTTTTCCTATTAAATTAATTAGTAAATTAATTTATTTTTAACTTGGGATTAGTTATTCTAGGTTAGTTTCTGTCATTCTAATAGTTGAACTTTTAAAAAGTTTTAAATTATTTTCTTAATAGAAATTGGATTAGGCCTAAAATGAATTTTATAATAGCTTTTTAATTAATTCTTTTTGCTCCTAGTTGCTTAGTGAATCCTTTTCTGTTAAGTTAACTTAAAACCATGATTAGGTTATATTAAGGAATTTTGTTATATAAAAACTATTTTGTTATTGTTTGGAGTAGGGAAAAAACTTTGAATTGTTTTCTTTGAGTTTTCTTTTTGGAATTGGTTGTGGTTGATTTGTTGTGTTATGTTACTTTTGTTATGTTGTGTGATCCTATTGCTTTGTGCTTATTGTGCTATTGTTTGTCTCGGTAGAGTTTCCGGAGTGCGAAGCTTGCTACTACGACTCTTTAGCTTACGAGGATCATCAGCAAGGCAAGTTTTGATCATGTTATTTCTATACCTATGTTTTTGTGCATTAGTAGTTGTCACCACCCCACCATGCATGCAGTAGTGAAATCTTGAAGTCATTAAACTTGAGTAGTATCATGTGGTAGGATGAACCAATCCCCTTGTTACCTTGACCCCGGGACGTAGTAGTTATTTTGCTATGCTCGTAGACGGGATTTGGGATGAGTGATATTCATAAGCAAGATGTGAGAGTCAATGATGATGACCCCATGAACTACAATGATCAAGATGGACTTCGGAAAATCACTACTGGGTGGAGGACGGTTGACGGGCACCCTGGAGCACCCAGTGGTGGCCGGGATGCATGGAGAAGCGCCATGACATCCTGCGGAAAGTTTCACCCAGCCACGAAGAGAAGGATGGATGCCCCATGACCGGAAGCTTACCTGTGCAGCCGCAAGCCATTATGGGCTCTGGCTGGGTTGACCCTAGTAGTGACGCTGGCTGGACGGTACTACGAGAAGTAGACGAACGGTAGGATTGGATGGGTACCGGCGGTGGCGGAAGAACTCTTTGGAAGACCCTGTTTATTCGTCCGTCTTCAAACACCATGAAGTGCTAAGACTTTAAAGGAGGGAATGATTCTTGCGGGAAAGTCGCAACCCTCAGAGAGTTAAAGATCTAATCGATTAGCCGTGTCCCCGGTTACGGACATTTGAGCCTCTGGAACTTGGAAGTATTCGGATATCTCAACACTAAAACTAATGAATTAATTTGAGGGTTTATGACTTAATAATTTGGGAACGAGATATTGGTTGGCGGAACCATCTCAATAACTACCAATAATTGTAGTAATTTGCAAGCAAGTCCACTGTAGTAGGATAAAATTTGCTTTTCGCAAAATGATGAAACTTAGAGCTCCACAGCCAAAAATGCATATAGTGATAGTAAGTTTATTATTGTTGTTCTTCATGACTTGCCAGCTTATTCCAAAAGCTGACCTACATGGCTGCAACGTATTATGTTGCAGAGATATATTCCGATCAGGAGTGAGGCTACGCTCCGCGCTTGGCGATTGCCCTTTGGAGTCGGATGGACTCGCTTATCTTCGACGCTTCCGTAGCATTAGTAGTTTATTTCTCATGAGTTGGCCTTGAGCCAAATTTATTCCCTTGTAATAAAGACTCTATATGAGAATCGTTTAATGATATTCAGGTGTGATTGAACTTTGATTACTTTATCGATGTACTTGTGAGTACCAAAGATGATCTTGGGATGGTATGCATACGTAGATTTGACCGATTTTGGGTCAGGTCGCTACACATAATGAGTTGTGTTAGATGACAATGTCTAAATCTTTTCCTTTGCAGTGGTTGCCAAAGCAGTTTACTCAAGATTACCTCTCAAACTACATGATTGGTGGGCATGCAAAGGTTAAAGTATTTCTACTAGAACACGATGATTATCTAGATGTTTTCATGAAGACCGTGAAGGATGGGCGGTCGGCCATCACAAGGGGTTGGACTAGAGTCGTGTGTGCCTTCTGCATGGAGGAGGGCACAATATGGGCATTCCGCTTCAGCTTGTTCAGCAACCAGAATATATTTTGCCTCTTTCTTTACCGTCTTTAATAGTACAAGTATACAACTGTGGTTCATCATTCTTTATTTGGTTCTTATGTAATTCTTGAACATATGTACCTATGGATCAAATAATGATTGGTTGTTAGAACCTGATGGATATGAATAAAGCTGTAGCGTACATTCAAATTCAAATTCAAATTCAAATACAAATCCGATACTATTTGGAAAAGCAGCAATTAAATTACGGTGAAGTTACGCTCTCCAGGTTGTTACGACACACACGGTTGGTAAAACACAAACGTTTGTGATATGCACCATAATCCGAGACGGTTCATAGAGAGGAAACGTGTGCAAGCATGCACACAGTTGCCGTTTGCAAAGCATGTGCGATGTCAGACAATATCACAAACGGTGCGGGCAAACTAAACGTTTGTGTTAGTTGCCTTATCATACACGATTCGCAACCATGAACTATTTCTGATGAAGTATGCATCGTAAAGGTTGCACCACAGAATAGAGTGTGCGATAGTTGTCGTGTACGACGATGTTACGACGGTCTGATGTTTCGTAATCATGTCCGACACTCGTACGACGAGTAGCTAATCTTCTTAACAGTGAACCATTTGTGATGGGCCACACATCATACACGTTCTATAATAGTGAACCATTTGTGATGGGCCGCGCATCGTAAACGTAGCACCACAGAATACCGACTGCGATGGCAATGCGAGCAGAAACGAGTAGGAGTACTGTAGGGGCCCTATCCCCGACGGTTTCTGGGTCGTGTGGGAAGGACCCCCCTATCACCCACACTCACTTGGCGACGGTTCCAAATGTCGTCGCGGAAAGGGGTTAAAAACCATTTGTATAGGACCGACGCGTACCAGTGAAAAAGTGATTTCTGCAGTTCACCAAAAGGTCGCAAAAGGAACAAGGTGAAAATGGATAGCCCTGTTTGCAAAAGGAGGTAGAAAGGAAACAATTGCTGCCCAATAACACGAGTTGAAGACACATATGCCGACAAAAAAGAAGCATATTCCATGTAATAAGGGAAAGATAGCACCATGGTGGTTTATCAAAAATGGTTTGAGGACGAGATTGCAAGATGGAAAGTAAGCCGGCCGAGATACGTTTTAAGCAAACAACTAAAGAAGATCCACATGCAGCAACATGGGAAGATGGGCAGTGGAGCAAGGCCGGAGGAAGCTGTACTTGAGGGTCGTCGAGATGTTACTAGGAGGGCGCCGGTGGCCGGGATCTGCCCATACTGTGGCAGCGAGCAAGTGGCGAAGGCCCTACCGTGCCGGAGCTTGGTCAGAGAGAACGGTGGGTACCGCAGATCGGGACGTGCTGCCTCAACACCGTCGAACAGAGAAATGATGCACATCCTGCCTTTCCGTCGGCGAACAGGATGCCGCCGGATCACTGATCAACGGTGAGAGAGAGAGGCCACCGCCGCCTTGTGTGAGATGGCGTGACGAGAGACAAACCCTGGCAGGCAGGCTCCGTTCTATATAGTGGAGCGGATTTTTCCATTTTCCCCACGGCAATCATTTTATACTCTATACGTGCCATTGATGAATATATAACTTTATTTAATACTAGGGATAATTAATTTGGTGCCCTTAGCTGTGTCCCACTCGGCAGGTTTACCCCTAGTTTCCAAAAACACTTGTTCCTGCCCAAACCACTTTGCTCCTCTTATGCTTTTGCCCTTTGACCGCTTGACCATCACTTTAAAAACTTCATAAAAATTCATACTAACTCAGAAAAATTCAAATAAGATATCAAAATGTTCAAAAAAGCATCACCTATATGTGATTGTCATTTGCATTCATGAAAAAAGTGTTGGCCAGTCCCCATCTCAGTTTTAGCTCATATGATCTTAGCATGAATAGTAAAATCTAAAAAAATCTAAAAATTCTAAAAAAATTGGTGGCAAACTTTGACCAATGTTTTCAGTGCTTGCCAAGTTTCATACGGGAATGACATTCGTGGAAGTCGTGGCAAAAAAATGAAATTTTGGAGCATTGATTTTTGTTTTTTTGCCACGACTTCCATGAACGTCATTCCCTTATGAAACTTGGCAAGCACTCAAAACATTGGTCAAAGTTTACCACCAATTTTTTTTAGAATTTTTAGAATTTTTTTAGATTTTACTATTCATGCTAAGATCATATGAGCTCAAACTGAGATGGGGACTGGCCAACAATTTTTTTCATGAAGACAAATGGCATGCACATATAGGTGATGCTTTTCTGAACATTTTGATATATTATTTGAATTTTTCTGAGTTAGTATGATTTTTTATGAAGTTTTCAAAGTGATTTTCAAATGGTCAAAGGGCAAAAGCATATGAGGAGCAAAGTTGTTTGGGCAGGAACAAGTGTTTTTGGAAACTAGGGGTAAACCTGCCGAGTGTGACCCAACTAGGGGCATAAAATCAATTCTCCCTTAATACTAACACATCAAGTCGAACTTTGTTCCGTCTAGGCGTGGTACCTGACCCTCCTTCGAGTAAACAACCGCTACACGCGTCAAATTATAACGTGGGCTGCCTTTTCGTACATAAACGAACTCCACCGTGTACCCACGCGAGTGTGGCCGGGAACGAGACGTGAGTACGTGCGTCTTGCTGCACCTCTTCTTTAGGTGCATGTACGTACGTGGGTGGGTGTGAGAGAGATGGTTTGTGCGAAACAGAGGCAATGTTTCAATGATATCTCAATCAAAAAAACGTAACATATGCAATGTGTGTGAAACGGAGTCATGGACGTAAGATATATCGATAGAATCAAAAACAAGGATGAAGTGTGTGACTGCGCGATCGATAAAGAGTTCCATCGAATTTGTGTTTGCCCACGTCAAAGATACAGGGCGGCTGGCCTACTGGAATTTGAGAGGGCAGAGGTGTAGTTTTTCTCTCTGGCATGGATACCTATCTACAACGTTCGACTATCGGTGTGAGTGTGGGGGGAGGGGGGAGGGGGCAGAGACCGATCAACTAGTATATGTGTGGGGAAGGAGAGAGACCTAGCTATGTATTGAGGGAGATCGTTCGACATGCATGGATATGTGTAGCAGAGGAATAAGGTTGGGAGAAATACAAAGGTAGAGTGTCAGAGGGTTGGTGGTGGAGTGGCGTCTCACAAATAGTGGGAGAGGCCTGCTAGAAAAACGGAGGGTACGAGTGCAATATCAATAATAAAGGGCAGGGGATGTCTATCTGTCTATGCACATGCATGTGAGAGACGGGTCAGGAGGTATGCAAGGATGATGAGGGGAGACGATATGGTTGTGGTAAGCATAGGTAACTCCATAGGAAGATCAACCGTCGTGTGTGGTACGTCTCCAACGTATCTATAATTTATGAAGTATTCATGCTATTCTATTATTTGTTTTGGATGTTTATGGGCTTTATTAAACACTTTTATAGTATTTTTAGACTAACCTATTAACCCAGAGCCCAGTGCCAGTTTCTCTTTTTTCCCTTGTTTCAGTGTTTCGCAGAAAAGGAATATCAAACGGAGTCCAAACAGAATGAAACCTTCGGGAACGTGATTTTTGGAATGAACGTGATCCAGGAGACTTGGAGTTGAAGTCAAGGAAGCTTCGTGGTGGCCACGAGGCAGGGAGGCGCACCTGCCCCCCTGGGCGCCCCCACCCTCGTGGGCCCCTCGTGGCTCCCCTGACCGACTTCTTTCGCCTATATATATCCATATACCCTAAAAACTTCGGGGAACAGAATAGATCGGGAGTTCCACCACCGCAAGCCTCTGTAGCCACCAAAAACCAATCGGCACCCTGTTCTGGCACCCTGCCGGATGGGGGAACCCTCACCGATGACCATCTTCATCATCTCGGCGCTCTCCATGGCGAGGAGGGAGTAGTTCACCCTCGGGGCTGAGGGTATGTACCAGTAGCTATGTGTTTGATCTCTCTCTCTCTCTCTCTCTCTCTCTCTCTCTCTCGTGTTCTTGAGGTGATACGATCTTGATATATCGTGAGCTTTGCTATTATAGTTGGATCTTATGAGGTTTCTCCCCCTCTACTCTCTTGTAATGGATTGATTTTTCCCTTTGAAGTTATCTTATCGGATTGAGTCTTTAAGGATTTGAGAACACTTGATGTATGTCTTCCCGTGCTTATCTGTGGTGACAATGGGATATTCACGTGATCCACTTGATGTATGTTTTGGTGATCAACTTGCGGGTTCCTCTCGTGAACTTATGCATAGGGGTTGGCACACATTTTCGTCTTGACTCTCCGGTAGAAACTTTGGGGCACTCTTTGAAGTACTTTGTGTTGGTTTGAATAGATGAATCTGAGATTGTGTGATGCATATCGTATAATCATACCCACGGATACTTGAAGTGACATTGGAGTATCTAGGTGACATTAGGGTTTTGGTTGATTTGTGTCTTAAGGTGTTATTCTAGTATGAACTCTAAGATAGATCAAACAGAAAGAATAGCTTTGTGTTATTTTACTACGGACTCTTGAATAGATCGGCCAGAAAGGATAACTTTGAGGTGGTTTCGTACCCTACCATAATCTCTTCGTTTGTTCTCCGCTATTAGTGACTTTGAAGTGACTCTTTGTTGCATGTTGAGGGATATTTATATGATCCAATTATGTTATTATTGTCGAGAGAACTTGCACTAGTGAAAGTATGAACCCTAGGCCTTGTTTCCTAGCATTGCAATACCGTTTACGCTCACTTTTATCGCTTGTTACCTTGCTGTTTTTATAAATTCAGATTACAAATACCTATATCTACCATCCATATTGCACTTGTATCACCATCTCTTCGCCGAACTAATGCACCTATACAATTTACCATTGTATTGGGTGTGTTGGGGACACAAGAGACTCTTTGCTATTTGGTTGCAGGGTTGCTTGAGAGAGACCATCTTCATCCTACGCCTCCCACGGATTGATAAACCTTAGGTCAGCCACTTGAGGGAAATTTTCTACTGTCCTACAAACCTTTGCACTTGGAGGCCCAACAACGTCTACAAGAAGAAGGTTGTGTAGTTTTCTGGCGCCGTTGCCGGGGAGGTGAGTGCTTGAAGGTATATCTTTAGATCTTGCAATCGAATCTTTTAGTTTCTTGTTTATCACTAGTTTAGTCTATAAAGAAAACTACAAAAAAATGGAATTGAGTTTGCCTCATTCGCTTCATCATTTTAATATCATTCGTGAGTATGATGGAAAGGAAAATTGTGCCAAAGTGTTAGAAAAAGAATGCATTAAAATGTTTGGCACCAAATCTATGAATGATGAGCATGATTGCAATGTTGTTAGTATGAATTCTTCGAATACCCATGATGCTAATGATATGAAAATCCACAAGCTTGGGGATGCTATGTTTGATGAAGATGATATGTTTTGTCCCCCAAGTTTTGATGAGCAAATTTATTATGATGAAAGCATGCCTCATATTTATGATGATTATATTGATGAAAGTGGGTTTGGAAGAGTGTCAACTTTAGGAAGTAATTATCCCACTATTTTGGAGGGTTTTGAATCTTATAATATTTATGAAAGTGGATTTGGAGAGGTCATGACTTTATTTAGTGATGAATCCACTATTTCAGAAGAGGTTCCAATTGATTATGATAACAAAGTTGCTATTTATGATGATTATTGTGATGACATGTATTCTATTAATAATAATGATAACCATGAAACTTGTCATCATGATTTTAGTTTTCAATTTGATTATGCTTCACATGATAGTTATTTTGTTGAGTTTGCTCCCACTATTCCAAATGAGAAGAATTTTGCTTATGTGGAGAGTAACAAATTTTCTATGCTTGTAGATCATGAAAAGAATGCTTTATGTGATGGTTATATTGTTGAATTTATTCATGATGCTACTGAAAATTATTATGATGGAGGAATATATGCTTGTAGGAATTGCAATAATATCAAGTTTCCTCTCTATGTGTTGAAAATCTTGAAGTTATGCTTGTTTTGCCTTCCTATGCTAGTTGATTATTGTTCCCATAAGTTGTTTTCTCACAAAATCCCTATTAACAGGAAGTGGGTAAGACTTAAATGTGCTAGTCATATTCTTCATGATGCTCTCTTTATGTTTCAATTCTTATCTTTTATGTGAGCATCATTGAAATCATCATGCCTAGCTAGGGGCGTTAAACGTTAGCGCTTGTTGGGAGGCAACCCAATTTTATTTTTGTTCATTGATTTTTGGTTCTGTTTAGGAATAAATAATCTATCTAGCCTCTGGTTAGATGTGGTTTTATGTTTTAATTAGTGTTTGTTCCAAGTAGAACCTTTGGGAAGACTTGGGTGAAGTCTTTATGATCTTGCTGTAAAAAAACAGAAACGTTAGCACTAACGATATTAGCTAAAACTTTTTACTGGAGAGTATTATTTAGTTGATTATTTTTGCAGATGATTACTAGACAAATTCCTCAGGTACACCAATTCATTTCAGAATTTTTGGAGTTACAGAAGTATTCGAATTATACAGATTACTACAGACTGTTCTGTTTTTGACAGATTCTGTTTTCTATGTGATGTTTGCTTATTTTGATGAATCTATGAGTAGTATCGGATGGTATGAACCATAGAGAAGTTTAAATATAGTATATATTACACCAATATGAATTTAGAATGAGTTCACAACAGTACCTAAGTGGTGATTTATTTTCTTATACTAACGGAGCTTACGAGTTTTCTGTTAAGTTTTGTGTTGTGAAGTATTCAAGTTTTGGGTAAAGATTTGATGGACTATGGAATAAGGAGTGGCAAGAGTCTAAGCTTGGGGATGCCCAAGGCACCCCAAGGTAATATTCAAGGATAACCAAACACCTAAGCTTGGGGATGCCCCGAAAGGCATCCCCTCTTTCGTCTTCGTTTATCGGCAACTTTACTTGGAGCTATATTTTTATTCACCACATGATATGTGTATTGCTTGGAGCGTCATGTCATTTTCTTTTATTTTTCTTGATGTTTGAATAAAATATCAAGATTTGAAATTCTTAAATGAGAGATAGTCTTCACATAGCTAAATAATTATTTAACTACTCATTTATCTTCACTTATATCTTTTTGGAGTAGTTTGTCATTTACTCGTGTGCTTCACTTATATCCTATGAGTAAATGGTTGAATGAATTGAATATAATAAATCTAAAATTATATATGTTTCATATGCTTATCCCATGGGGAGTAATGACTTCACATATAAGAAGTAGAGGTGGTAAATTTATTGAAGGTTAGCAAACATTGTATTGGTCACTTGAACAATTCATGAAAGAATATTGAAGGACGAGAGATTTCACATATAAATGTACTATCTTGGACATCTTTTGTAATTGTGAGCACTCATTAAAATATGACATGCTAAAAGGTAGATGTTGGACAAGGAAGACAACGTAATGGGTTATGTTTTCTTCCGAAATAAAGTATATTGTCATGGATCGCCCAACACGTTGAACTTGCCTTTCCCCCTCATGCTAGCCAAATTCTTTGCACCAAGTAGAGATACTACTTGTGCTTCCAAACATCCATTAAACCAGTATTGCCATGAGACTCCACCATACCTACCTATGGATTGAGTAAGATCCTTCAAGTAAGTTGTCATCGATGCATGCAATAAAAATTGCTCTCTAAATATGTATGATCTTTTAGTGTGGAGAAAATAAGCTTTATACGATCTTGTGATATGGAAGCAATAAAAGCGACGGACTGCATAGTAAATGTATCTATCACAAGTGGCAATATAAAGTGACGTTCCCTCGCATTAAGATTTTGTGCATTCAACTATAAAAGCGCATGGCAACCTCTGCTTCCCTCTACGAAGGGCCTATCTTATATTATTGTGAAAGAGTCATGGTGATCTTCACCTTTCCTTTTTATATTTTATCCTTTGGCAAGCACATTGTTTTGGAAAGATTAGGATATATATATATATATATATATATATATATATATATATATATATATATATATATATATATATATATATATATATATATATATATATCAATTGGATGTAAGGCATCATGATCTATTATTGTTGACATTACCCTTGAGGTAAAAGGTTGGGAGGCGAATCTATAAGCCCCTATATTTATCCATGTCTGATTAAAAATTTGAACCCATAAATATCGCGTGAGTGTTAGCAATTGTGAAAGACTAAATGATAGTTGAGTATGTGGAGTTTGCTAAATCAAAGCTCTGACATAGACTCTTCCTGAAAATGAGATGAATTGTAATTGTTTGATGACTGATAACATGGTTTGTTAGTTTTCAAGAAAGTTTAGGATCTTACTTTAACATGTGAATAGCTTGTTACTTTATCATGAGAAGCTTTATGAGATGAGCTACTGTTATGATATATAAGGATGCTAGAAAAGGTGATTGAAATTATCATTGATCAAACTTGTGCACCTGCTAGCATTCACACTTCATAAATTATTTCTTTTATCATATACCTACTCGAGGACGAGCAAGAATTAAGCTTGGGGATGCTGATACGTCTCCAACGTATCTATAATTTATGAAGTATTCATGCTATTATATTATTTGTTTTGGATGTTTATGGGCTTTATTAAACACTTTTATATTATTTTTGGACTAACCTATTAACCCAGAGCCTAGTGCCAGTTTCTGTTTTTTCCCTTGTTTCAGTGTTTCGCAGAAAAGGAATATCAAACGGAGTCCAAGCGGAATGAAACATTCAGGAGCGTGATTTTTTGAACGAACGTGATCCAGGAGACTTGGAGTTGAAGTCAAGGAAGCTTCGAGGTGGCCACGAGGCACGGAGGCACGCCTGCCCCCCTGGGCGCTCCCCCCACCCTCGTGGGCTCCTCGTGGCTCCCCTGACCGACTTATTTCGCCTTTATATATCCATATACCCTAAAAACTTCGGAGAACAGAATAGATCGGGAGTTCCACCGCCGCAAGCCTCTGTAGCCACCAAAAACCAATCGAGACCCTGTTCCGGCACCCTGCCGGAGGGGGGAACCCTCACCGGTGGCCATCTTCATCATCCCGGCGCTCTCCATGACGAGGAGGGAGTAGTTCACCCTCGGGGCTGAGGGTATGTACCAGTAGCTATGTGTTTGATCTCTCTCTCTCTCTCTCTCTCTCTCTCTCTCTCTCTCTCTCTCTCTCTCTCTCTCTCGTGTTCTTGAGGTGATACGATCTTGATGTATCGTGAGCTTTGCTATTATAGTTGGATCTTATGAGGTCTCCCCCTCTACTCTCTTGTAATGGATTGAGTTTTCCCTTTGAAGTTATCTTATCGGATTGAGTCTTTAAGGATTTGAGAACACTTGATGTATGTCTTGCCGTGCTTATCTGTGGTGACAATGGGATATTCACGTGATCCACTTGATGTATGTTTTGGTGATCAACTTGCGGGTTCCGCTCGTGAACTTATGCATAGGGGTTGGCACACGTTTTCGTCTTGACTCTCCCGTAGAAACTTTGGGGCACTCTTTGAAGTACTTTGTGTTGTTTTGAATAGATGAATCTGAGACTGTGTGATGCATACTGTATAATCATACCCACGGATACTTGAGGTGACATTGGAGTATCTAGGTGACATTAGGGTTTTGGTTGATTTGTGTCTTAAGGTGTTATTCTAGTACGAACTCTATGATAGATCGAACGGAAAGACTAGCTTCGTGTTATTTTACTATGGACTCTTGAATAGATCGATCAGAAAGGATAACTTTGAGGTGGTTTTGTACCCTACCATAATCTCTTCGTTTGTTCTCCGCTATTAGTGACTTTGGAGTGACTCTTTGTTGCATGTTGAGGGATATTTATATGATCCAATTATGTTATTATTGTTGAGAGAACTTGCACTAGTGAAAGTATGAACCCTAGGCCTTGTTTCCTAGCATTGCAATACCGTTTACGCTCACTTTTATCGCTTGTTACCTTGCTATTTTTATAAATTCAGATTACAAATACCTATATCTACCATCCATATTGCACTTGTATCACCATCTCTTCGCCAAACTAGTGCACCTATACAATTTACCATTGTATTGGGTGTGTTTGGGACACAAGAGACTCTTTGCTATTTGGTTGCAGGGTTGCTTGAGAGAAACCATCTTCATCCTATGCCTCCCACGGATTGATAAACCTTAGGTCATCCACTTGAGGGAAATTTTCTACTGTCCTACAAACCTCTGCACTTGGAGGCCCAACAACGTCTACAAGAATAAGGTTGTGTAGTAGACATCAGTGTGTCCGAGAAAGGGAGAGACATAACTAGTGAGGTAAGTCTATCGGTGCGTGGGGAAAACGAATTATGTAGGGAGATCGGTACGTATACATGCATGCATGTGTTAGAAGCAAATAAGGTCCGGAGAGACAGACAGGGGGAGAGGGGTGCGGCTAGGAGGTGGTCCGAGAGGCCTACCAAGTCGAGGGTGGAGGAGTGTGCGAGTATGAGTTCAATGAAAAGAGGGGCGGGAGTGTGCACCTGCGTGGAACCGTATTGGACATAGGGGGCATGGACGGTGAGAAGAGAAGAGGGGAAGTATGTATTTGTGGTAGGCACACTTGGCTAGAGAGGTATATCGACCGGTGTGTGCCGGAAAGAAAGAGCCAGGGGGCCTACACACACCGCGGGTGAACAACCTAAAGAGAAATAACGAACGTGCGCGATGGAGGGGACGCTGAGGGAGGGTGAATGGGGGGGGGGTTTGTGAATGCACGATAGAAAGTTAGTGCTCGCTAGCCACAAAGAGAGTAGGATCGTGAAGGTCTAAAAGATGAACAAAGATCAAATTCATTATAAAAAAAGTGGATATGGATGCTTGAAGAAGATAACATAATGTAGAACATTGATTATAATTTGGGCTAATGTGTGGCTTTTGCAGCTCAGGGTTAAATACTTGTCATAATGTAGGGCGGGGCACTATACTTTGTGTGATAAACACGGTTTACGTATGGAACATGGTTTAGATTATGAATATGTAGTTAGTACATCAAATGTACTATTATTTAGAATCAAGATCAAGTGTATTCAAAAAATAGAATTCAAGTTCATATAGTACACATACTTCATATCTATCTCGATAGTAATCATGTGGTGTGTTATTAAGGTAATACATTGTCGGTGTACAAAAGTAGGGGCCTTCTGTACCCCTTTACTTGTGCGCGGGCAGTTGTAGCCACACCTGCGGCCATGCTTGGCGGGGCAGAGGAAGCAAAGACACAAGATAACCAGAGCAGCGCCAAGCCAGAGGCGCGAGGAGCAAAGGGACAAGGTGGGCCTTCCCGGCAAGAGTCCTGCCGGGGAAACTTGCCCAACACTAGCGAGGCCGCCACCCTTGAGCCTAAGAGTTCCAACACCATCAACGACATTGGAACCAAGGCTCAGGAGGCGCCTGCATGGTGGCATGCAGATCTTTGTGAAGACCAAGAACATACAAAGCTAGATGAGAACCAGAAGACAGAAACCCCCAGCAAGATCCTTACTGGGGACACTCACAAGACCCCCGGCAAGACCCTTGCCAGGGACACCTGCGAGACCCCGGCAAGACCCTTGCCAGGGACATCTACGGGGCCGCAGCCAGGCCCATACCTGCCAAGGCCCCACCGCCGCTCCAACACAGCAGTCAGCCCGCCAACAAGGCAGGCACCTGCGTGGAGACGTGCAACTTCCAGGCCAACTCAGAAAGCACCTACGTGGTGGCATGCAGATCTTCAAGAAGACTCTGCCACCGCACCAACTCAGCAGCCAGCCAGCCGGCATGGCAGTATGGCACTGCATGCCTCGTTGGCCTGGACGTGTGTGGGAGCAAGGAGAAGCGGCGACGGACGGGACGGGTTTCGTTGTCGTCCCCGATAAAGCAAGAGGACACCTAAGTAGCGCATTAAATGCGTTTTGTCCTGTGATGTCAGGCGATAAGTTTGTACACTGTACATACTTTCCACCTCCTGTGTGCCACTGTGGCGACCCCTTTGACTATAAAAGGAGGCCCGAGGTGTACTGAGGAAGGATTCGGACTTTTTGGACCCTGCACGCTTTGTAGCTAGTCCAAAAACACCAGATAAACACAAACCAGCAGGAGTAGGCTATCATGCATCGCTTGCGGCCCCAACCTGGATAAAAATTCCCCCGTGTTGTTCTCCCAAACCCGCTCTTTGCACAACCTCGCGCCCGTTAACCATAGAAGGGATCCTCGCGATCCCATAGGTGTTGGTTCCCCCGACATCCTTGGCATGCCAGGTAGGGGGCGCAAGCTCTGAAAATCCGGTTTGGAAGTTAGCATATCGACTTCATCGTCACCATGGCCCCCAAGAAGAAGGGGATCACTGCCATCGGGTCATCCGGGGACGGTCCATCTGCACCAGCACGGGTGGGTGACAGGGTGGCCACGAATGGCGCCGGAGGCACCGCCCGTGAGCGTCCCCGACACTCTAGTGATCGGAGCTAGGGGAGCGGCGCAGTCCGGGTCCAAGACAACGAGCCACACACCGCTGGGCCCGGGGACGGGGCTGTTCTGCCCACGGGTGGCACATCGACCTACCGGACGCCCCCGGCGGCGCCCGCGCCACGGCCTTCCCAGGCCACGCGCGATGAGCAACACCACGGCGTCGATGCCCCCAGGCACCGCCGCGGGAAGAGCCCTTTGCGTCACTCTCAGGACGTATCGGGCCAGCGTGCACACCGGGACGCTGGCGGAAGCGGCGCACGACCGCGGGACCGTGATAGAGCTCCTTCTAACGTGGTTAGAAAGAGTGCGTCATGGTTCACGCAGCTTTCGCCGCCACCCATGCCAGCAGAAGCGTTGGTGCGCGTACAATTGCTCCTCTACTTCCCGCCCATCACGGAGAAGCTCGACGAGTGGAGAGCCACCATTCGAAGCCTCGTCAGCTTCACCAACAAAGATGAGCCACTCCCAGCAGGACCCTTGTGCCAGCGTTCTGTCGAGCCGACGCGTGCCGGCAGTGGGAGGACCGGGGATGCTGCGACCACGGTGCACTCTCCTCCCCAGCGGCCGCGATAGCAGCCGCTGGCTCACCGGGCCGGCGCCCGCGACGATGTTTCTACGGCGTCGTCCGACCCGCGAGCCCGCCGCGACCAACGCCAAGTCCTTCAGGAGCAAGCTCAGGAAGACGCTCGAACCACCATTGAGCGACGGCGGGAGATGCGCCATCAGTCAGAGCTGCGGCAGTTCCAGTGGCCCTCCCACCGCACGTTCAAGCATGATGTTGGGGAAAAGTACAACAGCAAGACTCACCCGTCGGAGTTCCTCAGCATCTGCACCATCGCGATGCAAGCCGCCGGGGCCCGCGACGACAAGGTGCTCGCCAACTACTTTTCGTTGGCGCTTAAGCCCAACGTCATGTCGTGGTTGATGCACCTGCCAGTGGATTCCATCTCTTCCTGGTCGGATCTGTGCCACGAGTTTGTTGGCGCCTTCACCGGAGGCCACCAAGCTCCTGGCCAGGCAAGTGACCTGCATGTCATCCCCCAGAAGGATGGCGAGTCCATGCGTAAGTACATACAAAGATTCAGGCGTGTGCAATACACCATCCCAGATGTTCATCCCGCCGCTGTCATCAGTGTGTTCCATCAGAACGTACGCAACCGCAGGATGCGTGAAGAGCTGGCAGTGAACAAGGTCAAGGATGTAGCCAAACTTTATGTTCTGGCTGATATATGTGCTCAGGCGGAGGAAGGAAGGAAGTACCCCGGTGAGGATGCTAGCGCGGAAACCGACTCCACTGACAAAGACACCGCCGCCCCGACAAAGAAGGGTCGGCGCCGCAGTAGGAAGCGTAAGGGCAAGACTGTGCTTGCCGTTGAGGGATCTGGCGACCCCGGTGCCGCCAAGAAGGCCAAGGCTGACGACCCCGGCAGGGAGGTTGCGGGGTGCGCCGCCTGCCGGGCCTTGGCGGCCGCCAACAAGCCAGGAGGCTCCGACAAGAAGTACTGCAAGATCCACCGCACCAAGGGCCATGACCTCCAGAACTGCCGACGGGTTGAGCTGCTTGCAGAAAAGCAAAAAGCTGAATATGAAAGGCGGGACAAGGAGAAGGGTCAGGATGGTGCTGAGGGGTCCGGCAAGAAGCGTGGCGGCCAAGGAGGTCGCTGCGGCAAAGATAATCAACAAGAGAGGCCCGTTCGGGGCCGCGATAAGAAGGAGGAGGAGGATGATCATGCCGAGGACGACGAGTCCGATGAGCACGAGTTCCAGAAAGCTACAGAGGCCATGTGCGTCGACGGTGGCGCCTCGCTGCACACCTCACACCGCCAACTGAAGCAGTGGGCATGTGAGGTCACTGCGGTGGAGCCATCGTTTGATGCCCAGAAGCCACTGAAGTGGTCTCGCATGCCCATCATTTTTGACACCGAGGATCACCCTAATCACACAACTGTGGTCGGGTGTTTTCCTTTGTTGGTTTCAACAACAATACGCAACCTCAAAGTGAAAAAAGTGCTGGTTGATGGTGGGGCCGGTCTGAATTTGATCTCGCCCGATGTGATCAAGATGTTGCAGATTTCTGATGGAGATCTCGAGGAGACGGGAACGTTTCAAGGGGTCAACCCAGGAAGGAGCCAGCCAAAAGGTAAAATCACGCTGCCCGTTACATTTGGGGGCGAGCTGAACTATAGGACGGAGAAGATCGTTTTCGATGTCGCCGAGATCCCCTTGCCATACAATGGGATCCTTGGCTGCCCAGCGCTGGCCAAGTTCATGGCGGCGTCGCACTACGCCTATAAAACATTGAAGATGCCGGGGCCGCTGACCATCATCACCGTCCCCTCTGACAAGAAAGACACCCTCATCTGCACCGACCAACTCTACCGAGAAGCAGTTGCAGCAGCTGTCGCCAAGGCACTTGCTCCTGCCGCTGAAGCCCCGGGAAGGAAGAAGGCCAGCAAGACCTCTGCCGGCAAGACTCCTTCCGGTGAGACCTCTTCCGGCAAGACCTCTGGCACCCACTCCGGCAAGCGCACCTCTTCGGAGTGCAGCGCTCCCGTCGAGGACGTGCCAGAGAGCTCCACTGGCAAGACCAAGAAATCCAAGGCTGCACCACCGGAAACCAAGAAGGTGTCCGTCAAGGAGGACGACACGGGCGGGGCTTTTACTATAAGCTCCACCCTCGACAGCAAATTGGAAAGCGCGCACGTCGCCTTCCTGCGGGCGAATATCGATGTGTTTGCATGGCAATCATCCGACATCCCCGGCATTCCCAGGGAGGTGATTGAGCACCATCTTGCTGTCTGTCCTCATGCGCGGCCCGTCAAGCAGAAGGTCAGGAAGCAAGCTTTGGAGCGACAAGAGTTCATCATCGAGGAGATCAGGAAGTTGGAGGCGGCAGGCCTGGTTAGAGGAGTGCTCCACCCCACGTGGTTGGCCAATCCAGTGGTGGTGCGCAAGGCAAATTGGAAATGGAGGTTGTATATGGACTACACAGATATCAATAAAGCATGTCCAAAGGACCCTTTCCTTCTGCCACGCATCGACCAGATTGTGGACTCCACTGCCGGGTGTGACCTGCTGTCATTCCTCGACGCCTATTCAGGATTCCACTAGATCTTCATGGTGAAGGAAGACGAAGAAAAGACTGTGTTCATCACCCCATGTGGTACGTACTGTTTTGTACGAATGGCGCCTTTCGAGTTGAAGAGCGCTGGTTCGACGTTTGCCCGAGCGGTCCAAATTGGTTTTGAGCCCCAGCTACATAGAAATGTGGGAGCTTATATGGACGACAAAGTGGTCAAAACCAAGGACAGGGCCACGCTCATGCAAGATCTAGAAGAAACATTTGCAAATCTGCGCAAGATCAACCTCAAGCTCAACCCAGAGAAGTGCGTGTTCGGTGTCCCCTCCGGCAAACTTCTTGGGTTCTTTGTGTCTCAACGTGGAATCGAAGCAAATCCCGACAAGATCAAGGCAATTGAGTAGATTGAGGCACCAAAACGGGTCAAAGACGTCCGTAGGCTCGCCGGCTGCGTTGCTGCCCTAAGTAGGTTCATCTCCAAATCTGCTGAGCGCGTCCTCCCCTTTTTCAAAGTTTTGAAAAAGGCGGATCCAGTAAAGTGGACTCCGGAGGCAAAGGCAGCGCTACAAGATTTGAATAGGTACCTCTCCTCCATGCCAATACTAGTCATGCCTAAGCCACAAGAGTCGTTGTTGCTGTACTTAGCAGCAACGAATCAAGTGGTTAGTGATGTACTAGTGGCACTGAGGGAACTTGAGGAAGAAGCGACAGTAGCAGCGGAGCCGTCGGATGGTGGGCCGGAGTCCTCCCCAGCAAGGCTCAGCCCCGGCAAAGCAGAGTGTGCGCAGATGGGCGAAGTGGAACAGAAGAAGAAGGTGGTGCAGCACCCGGTTTATTTTGTTAGTTCCCTCCTGCAGGGGGGTAGATCAAGATATTCTGGTACGCAGAAGCTACTTTTCGGCCTCCTCATGGCCTCGAGAAAGCCGCGCCACTATTTCCAAGCACATGAGATCACGGGTCATCACCAGCCTCCCATTGCAACGAATCCTACACAACCCGGATGCAACCGGGAGGATTGTGGAGTGGGCCTTGGAATTGTCAAGCTTTGGCCTCAAGTTTGAAAGTACTTCGACAATCAAGAGCCGAGACTTGGCAGAGTTCATAGCAGAATGGACCGCAACGCCCGACGAGGAGATTCAAGAGACCACCCTTCCCGGCAAGGAGACGAGTAGTGAGTGGATTATGTACTTTGATGGAGCTTTCTCACTCCAAGGTGTTGGTGCCGGCGTACTACTCGTCGCACCCACTGGAGAGCTGTTGGAAATATGCCCTAGAGGCAATAATAAAAGGATTATTATTATTTCCTTGTTCATGATAATTGTCTTTTATTCATGCTATAATTGTATTATCCGGAAATCGTAATACACGTGTGAATACATAGACCACAATATGTCCCTAGTGAGCCTCTAGTTGACTAGCTCGTTGATCAATAGATAGTCATGGTTTCCTGAGTATGGACATTGGATGTCGTTGATTCCTGAGTATGGACATTGGATGTCGTTGATAACGGGATCACATCATTAGGAGAATGATGTGATGGACAAGACCCAATCCTAAGCATAGCACAAGATCGTGTAGTTCGTTTTGCTAGAGCTTTTCCAATGTCAAGTATCTTTTCCTTAGACCATGAGATCGTGTAACTCCGGATACCGTAGGAGTGCTTTGGGTGTACCAAACGTCTGGCAACGAATCGGGTGACTATAAAGGTACACTACAGGTATTTCGAAAGTATCTGGGTTGACACGGATCGAGGCTGGATTTGTCACTCCGTATTACGGAGAGGTATCACCGGGCCCACTCGGTAGTGCATCATCATAATGAGCTCAAAGTGACCAAGTGTTTGGTCACGGGATCATGCATTCTGATGCGAGTAAAGTGACTTGCGTAACGAGATTGAGCGAGGTATTGGGATACCGACGATCGAATCTCGGGCAAGTAACATACCAATTGACAAAGGGAATTGTATACGGGGTTGTTTGAATCCTCGACATCGTGGTTCATCCGATGAGATCATCGAGGAGCATGTGGGAGCCAACATGGGTATCCAGATCCCGCTGTTGGTTATTGCCCGAGAGCCGTCTCGGTCATGTCTCGTGTCTCCGAACCCGTAGGGTCTACACACTAAGGTTCGGTGGCGCTTAGGGTTGTATGAATATGTGTATGCAGTAAACCGAATGTTGTTCGAGTCCGGATGAGATCCCGGACGTCACGAGGAGTTCGGAATGGTCCGAGGTAAAGAATTATATAGGAAGTGTGGTTTCGCCATCGGGAAAGTTTCAGGTCACCGGTATTGTACCGGGACCACGGGAAGGGTCCCGGGGGTCCACCGGGTGGGGCCACCCATCCCGGAGGGCCCCATGGGCTGAAGTGGGGAGGGGAACCAGCCCATAGTGGGCTGGTGTGCCCCCCTTGGCCCACCCCCGGCCTAGGGTTGAAACCCTAGGGTGGGGGGCGCCCCACTTGCCTTGGGGGGCACTCCACCCCCCTTGGTCGCCGCCCCCCTTGGGAGATTGGATCTCCAAGGGCCGGCGCCCCCTTGGGGCCTATATAAAGGGAGGGGGAGGGGGCAGCCGCACCCTGAAGTTCTGGCGCCTCCCTCCCCCTGCTACACCTCTTCCTCCTCCGTCACGAGCTTGGCGAAGCCCTGCCGGAGTACTGCTGCTCCACCACCACCACGCCGTCGTGCTGCTGCTGGAGCCATCTTCTTCAACCTCTCCTTTCCCCTTGCTGGATCAAGAAGGAGGAGACGTCATCCGCTCCGTACGCGTGTTGAACGCAGAGGTGCCGTCCGTTCGGCACTCGGTCATCGGTCATTTGGATCACGGCGATGCGACTCCATCATCCACGTTCTAGTGAACGCTTCCGCCTGCGATCTACAAGTGGTATGTAGATGCAATCTCTCTCCATGACTCGTTGCTTAGATGAACTCATAGATGGATTTTGGTGAAACCGTAGGAAAATTTTAATTTTCGCAACGTTCCCCAACAAAGGCATCATGAGCTAGGTCTATCGTAGTTCTCTATTGCACGAGTAGAACACAATTTTGTTGTGGGCATAGATCTTTTCAACTTGCTTGCCGCTACTAGTCTTATCTTGCTTTAGCGGTATTGTGGGATGAAGCGGCCCAGACCAACCTTACACGTACGCTTACGTGAGACAGGTTCCACCGACTGACATGCACTAGTTGCATAAGGTGGCTAGCGGGTGTCTGTCTCTCCTACTTTAGTTGGAGCGGATTAGATGAAAAGGGTCCTTATGAAGGGTAAATATAAGTTGACAAAAAATCACGTTGTGGTTATTCGTAGGTAAGAAAACGTTCTTGCTAGAACCCAATTGCAGCCACGTAAAAGATGCAACAACAATTAGAGGACGTCTAACTTGTTTTTGCAGCAATTGTCATGTGATGTGATATGGCCAGAAGTTGTGATGAATGATGAATGATATATTGTGATGTATGAGATCATGTTCTTGTAATAGGAATCACGACTTGCATGTCGATGAGTATGACAACCGGCAGGAGCCATAGGAGTTGTCTTTATTTTTGTATAACCTGCGTGTCATTGAAGAACGCCATGTAAATTACTTTACTTTATTGCTAAACATGTTAGCCTTAGTAGTAGAAGTAATAGTTGGCGAGCAACTTCATGGAGACACAATGATGGAGATCATGACGATGGAGATCATGGTGTCATGCCGGTGACAAGATGATCATGGAGCCCCGAAGATGAAGATCAAAGGAGCTATATGATATTGGCCATATCATGTCACTACTTTATATAATTGCATGTGATGTTTATTATGTTTTATGCATCTTGTTTACTTAGAATGACGGTAGTAAATAAGATGATCCCTTATAATAATTTCAAGAAAGTGTTCCCCCTAACTGTGAATCGCTGCTAAAGTTCGTCGTTTCGAAGCACCACGTGATGATCGGGTGTGATAGATCCTTACGTTCACATACAACAGGTGTAAGACAGTTTTACACATGCATAAACACTTAGGGTTAACTTGACGAGCCTAGCATGTACAGACATGGCCTCGGAACACAAGAGACCGAAAGGTCGAACATGAGTCGTATGGAAGATACGATCAACATGGAGATGTTCACCGACGATGACTAGTCCGTCTCACATGATGATCGGACACGGCCTAGTCGACTCGGATCATGTAACACTTAGATGACTGGAGGGATGTCAAATCTGAGTGGGAGTTCATTAAATAATTTGATTAGATGAACTTAATTATCATGAACATTAGTCTAAAATCTTTGCAAAATGTCTTGTAGATCAAATGGCCAACGCTCATGTCACCATGAACTTCAACGCATTCCTAGAAAACCAAGCGAAAAGACGATAGCAACTATTGGACTGGGTCCGAACACGAGATCATCCTCATAGTAGCCAAGAAATAATATGTCCTAGAAGCACCGCTAGGTGATGCACCCATCGAAGAACCAAGACATTATGAATGCTTGGCGGTCTCGTCTTGATGATTACTCCCTCGTTCGATGCGGCATGCTTTACGGCTTAGAACCGGGGCTCCAAAAGCGTTTTGAGCAACACGGAGCATATGAGATGTTCGAGGAGCTGAAAATGGTTTTCCAAGCTCATGCCCGGTCGAGATATGAAGTCTCCGACAAGTTCTATAGTTGTAAGATGGAGGAAAACAGTTACATCGGTGAGCACATACTCAAAATGTCAGGTTGCACAACCGCTTGTCCCAGTGGACATTAACCTCCCAGACGAGGCGGTCATTGACAGAATCCTTGATCGCTCCCACCAAGCTATAAGAGCTTCGTGATGAACTACAATATGCAGGGATGGTGAAGACCATTCCGAAGTATTCTCAATGCTGAAGTCAGCAGAGGTTGAAATCAAGAAAGAACATCAAGTGTTGATGGTCAATAAAACCACTAAGTTCAAAAGGGCAAGGGTAAGAAGAACTTCAAGAAGGGCGGCAAGGATGTTGCCGCCCGCAAGCAAGTTGCCGGGAAGAAGTCAAAGAATGGACCCAAACCTGAGACATAGTGCTTTTATTGCAAAGGAAGGGCCATTTGAAGCGGAACTGCCCCAAATACTTAGCGGACAAGAAGGCCGCAACAATAAAAGGTATATTTGATATACATGTAATTGATGTGTACCTTACCATTACTCATGATAACTCCTGGTATTTGATACGGTGCCGTTGCTCATATTTGTAACTCACAGCAGAGCTGCGGAATAAGCGGAGACTTGCGAAGGGCGAGGTGACGATGCATGTCGGGAATGGTTCCAAGGTCGATGTGATCGCCGTCGACACGCTACCTCTACATTTACCTACGGGTTAGTTTTAAACCTCAATAATTGTTATTTAGTGCCAAGTTTGAGCATGAACATTGTATCGGGATCTCGTTTAATGCGAGATGGCTACTCATTTAAATCCGAGAATAATGGTTGTTCTATTTATATGAGAGATATGTTTTATGGTCATGCTCCGATGGTCAATGGTTTATTCTTAATGAATCTCGAGCGTAATATTACACATATTCATAGTGTGAATACCAAAAGATGTAAAGTTGATAACGATAGTCCCACATACTTGTGGCACTGCCGCCTTGGTCACATTGGTGTCAAGCGCATGAAGAAGCTCCATTCGATGGACTTTTAGAGTCTCGATTATGAAACATTTGACACATGCGAACCATGCCTCATGGGCAAAATGACCAAGACTCCATTCTCGGGACAATGGGCGAGCAACCAACTTATTGGAAATCATACATACCGATGTGTGCGGTCCAATGAGCGTTGAGGCTCGCGGAGGATGTCGTTATGTTCTCACTCTCACTGATGACTTGAGTAGATATGGGTATGTCTACTTGATGAAACACAAGTCTGAGACCTTTGAAAAGTTCAAGGAATTTCAGAATGAGGTAGAGAATCAACGTGACCGAAAAATAAAGTTCTTACGATCAGATCGTGGAGGAGAATATTTAAGTCATGAATTTGGTACACACTTAAGGAAATGTGGAATCGTTTCACAACTCACGCCGCTGGAACACCTCAACGTAATGGTGTGTCGAACGTCGTGTCGCACTCTATTGGATATGGTGCGATCTATGATGTCTCTTACAGATTTACCGCTATCATTTTGGGGATACGCTCTAGAGACAGCTACATTCACTTTAAATATGGCACCGTCTAAATCCATTGAGGCGACACCGTATGAATTATGGTTTGGGAAGAAACCTAAGCTATCGTTTCTAAAAGTTTGGGGATGCGATGCTTATGTCAAGAAACTTCAACCTGAAAAGCTCGAACCCAAGTCGGAAAAATCGTCTTCATAGGATACCCTAAGGAAACCATTGGGTATACCTTCTACCTTAGATCCGAAGGCAAGATCTTTGTTGCCAAGAACGGATCCTTTCGGAAAAAGAGTTTCTCTTGAAAGGAGTAAGTGGGAGGAAAGTAGAACTTCGATGAAGTATTACCTCTTGAACGGAAAGTAGTGCAGCTCAGGAAAATGTTCCTGTGGTGCCTACACCTACTGGAGAGAAAATTAATGATGATGATCAAGGTACTTCGGATCAAGTTGCTACTGAACTTCATAGGTCCACAAGGACACGTTCCACACTAGAGTGGTATGGCAACCCTGTCCTGGAAATCATGTTGTTAGACAACGGTGAACCTTCGAACTATGAAGAAGCGATGGCGGGCCCAGATTCCAACAAATGGCTTGAAGCCATGCAATCCGAGATAGGATCCATGTATGAAAACAAAGTATGGACTTTGACAGACTTGCCCGATGATCGGCGAGCGATAGAAAACAAATGGATCTTTAAGAAGAAGACGGACGCAGATGGTAATGTCACCATCTATAAAGCTCGACTTGTCGCTAAAGGTTATCGGCAAGTTCAAGGGATTGACTACGATGAAACTTTCTCTCCCGTAGCGAAGCTTAAGTCTGTCCGAATCATGTTAGCAATTGCCGCATACTATGATTATGAGATATGGCAGATGGACGTCAAAATGGCATTCCTTAACGGTTATCTTAAAGAAGAGTTGTATATGATGCAGCCGGAAGGTTTTGTCGATCCTAAAAATGCTAACAAAGTATGCAAGCTCCAGCGATCCATTTATGGGTTGGTGCAAGCATCTCGGAGTTGGAACATTCGCTTTGATGAGATGATCAAAGCGTTTGGGTTTATGCAGACTTATGGAGAAGCCTGTGTTTACAAGAAAGTGAGTGGGAGCTCTGTAGCATTTCTCATATTATATGTAGATGACATACTTTTGATGGGAAATGATATAGAACTCTTGGACAGCATTAAGGCCTACTTGAATAAAAGTTTTTCAATGAAGGACCTTGGAGAAGCTGCTTATATATTAGGCATCAAGATCTATAGAGATAGATCGAGGCGCCTCATAGGTCTTTCACAAAGCACATACCTTGATAAGATTTTGAAGAAGTTCAAAATGGATCAGTCCAAGAAAGGGTTCTTGCCTGTCTTGCAAGGTGTGAGATTGTGCTCGGCTCAATGCCCGACCACGGCAAAAGATAAAGAAGAGATGAGCGTCATCCCTATGCCTCGCCATAGGATCTATTATGTATGCCATGCTGTGTACTGGACCGATGTAAACCTTGTCGTAAGTTTGGTAGGAATGTACCAAAGTAATCCCGGCAAGGAACACTGGACAGCGGTCAAGAATATCCTGAAGTACCGAAAAGGACAAAGGACATGTTTCTCGTTTATGGAGGTGACGAAGAGCTCGTCGTAAAGGGTTACGTCGGCGCTAAGCTTCGACACGAGATCTGGATGACTCTAAGTCACAAACCGGATCGTGTATATGTTGAATGGTGGAGCGATGGCTGGTGCAGCTGCAAGCGAAGCGTCGTGGCGGGATCTACATGTGAAGCGGAGTACATGTCAGCCTCGGAGGTAGCACATGAAGCAATATGGGTGAAGGAGTTCATCACCGACCTAGGAGTCATACCCAATGCGTCGGGGCCGATCAAACTCTTCTGTGGCAACACTGGAGCTATTGCACTTGCCAAGGAGCCCAGGTTTCACAAGAAGACCAGGCACATCAAGCGTCGCTTCAACTCCATCCGTGAAAATGTTCAAGATGGAAACATAGAAATTTGCAAAGTGCATACGGATCTGAATGTCGCAGATCCGCTGACTAAACCTCTTCCGCGGGCAAAACATGATCAACACCAGAACTCTATGGGTGTTCGATTCATCACAATGTAACTAGATTATTGACTCTAGTGCAAGTGGGAGACTGTTGGAAATATGCCCTAGAGGCAATAATAAAAGGATTATTATTATTTCCTTGTTCATGATAATTGTCTTTTATTCATGCTATAATTGTATTATCCGGAAATCGTAATACACGTGTGAATACATAGACCACAATATGTCCCTAGTGAGCCTCTAGTTGACTAGCTCGTTGATCAATAGATAGTCATGGTTTCCTGAGTATGGACATTGGATGTCGTTGATAACGGGATCACATCATTAGGAGAATGATGTGATGGACAAGACAATCCTAAGCATAGCACAAGATCGTGTAGTTCGTTTTGCTAGAGCTTTTCCAATGTCAAGTATCTTTTCCTTATACCATGAGATCGTATAACTCCGGATACCGTAGGAGTGCTTTGGGTGTACCAAGCGTCACAACGTAATCGGGTGACTATAAAGGTACACTACGGTATCTCCGAAAGTGTCATTGGGTTGACACGGATCGAGGCTGGGATTTGTCACTCCGTATTACGGAGAGGTATCACTTGGGCCCTTTCGGTAGTGCATCATCATAATGAGCTCAAAGTGACCAAGTGTCGGTCACGGGATCATGCATTCTGATGCAGTAAAGTGACTTGCGATAACGAGATTGAGCGAGCTATTGGGATACCGCGATCTAATCTCGGGCAAGTAACATACCGATTGACAAAGGGAATTGTATACGGGTTGTTTGAATCCTCGACATCGTGGTTCATCCGATGAGATCATCGAGGAGCATGTAGGAGCCAACATGGGTATCCAGATCCGCTGTTGGTTATTGCCCGAGAGCCGTCTCGGTCATGTCTCGTGTCTCCGAACCCGTAGGGTCTACACATAAGTTTGGTGGCGCTAGGGTTGTATGAATATGAGTATGCAGTAAACGAATGTTGTTGAGTCCGGATGAGATCCGGACGTCACGATGAGTTCGGAATGGTCGGAGGTAAAGAATTATATATAGGAAGTGTGGTTTGGCTATCGGGAAAGTTTGGGGTCACCGGTATTGTCTGGGACCACGGAAGGGTCCGGGGTCCACCGGTGGGGCCACCCATCCCGGAGGGCCCCATGGGCTGAAGTGGGGAGGGGAACCAGCCCATAGTGGGCTGGTGCGCCCCCCTTGGCCCACCCCCTGCGCCTAGGGTTGAAACCCTAGGGTGGGGGGCCCACTTGCCTTGGGGGGCACTCCACCCCCTTGGCCGCCGCCCCCTTGGGAGATTAGATCTCCAGGGCGGCGCCCCCCGGGGCCTATATAAAGGGAGGGAGGGGCTGCCGCACTGAAGTTCAGCGCCTCCCTCCCCTGCTACACCTCTTCCTCCTCCGTCCACGAGCTTGGCGAAGCCTGTAGAGTATCTTGCTGCTCCACCACCACCACGCCGTCGTCTTGCTGCTGGAGCCATCTTCTTCAACCTCGCCTTTCCCTTGCTGGATCAAGAAGGAGGATACATCATCCGCTCCGTCGTGTGTTGAGCGCAGAGGTGCCGTCCGTTCGGCACTTTCGGTCATCGATGATTTGGATCACGGCGAGTACGACTCCATCATCCACGTTCTAGTGAGCGCTTCCGCACGCGATCTACAAGTGGTATGTAGATGCAATCTCTCTCCCATGACTCGTTTCTTAGATGAACTCATAGATGGATCTTGGTGAAACCGTAGGAAAATTTTAATTTTCTGCAACGTTCCCCAACAAGAGCGCCTCAAGTACGTAATCCAGATGCACTTTCCCCGAGAAAAATCAACGAACAACATGGCAGAGTATGAGGGATTGCTGGCCGGTCTCAGGATCGCGGTAGACCTTGGAATCAAGAAGCTCGTCATTAGAGGTGATTCGCAGCTCGTCGTCAAGCAAGTGAACAAGGATTACCAGAGCCCGTTGATGGAGGCCTATGTGGATGAAGTGAGGAAGTTGGAAGAGCACTTTGACGGATTGCAAGTAGAGCATGTTCCCCGAGCGGAGAACGACATTGCTGACGACCTGTCAAAACGCGTTGCCCTCAAGTTGCCTGTGGAACCAGGTACCTTTGTGCTTCAATTAACTCAGCCATCCGTTGAACCATCAGCAGGACAGAGCAAACGAAGGAAGGCGGGCCCCGATAAGTACTTTCCTGCTGAGCTCCCAGGAGCCACAGGCAAGGACGTTGCCGGGTGCCCAAGCTTACCAGAGAGCAGCAACCCCCGGCAAGGCCTCAAGCCCTAGCCGTAGAGGCAGCTGCCCTCACGGCCGAAGATGTGCCTTTTGTCCCTGCCGTCGAGCCCCAGGCTCCGGCATGGGCGCAGCCCACCATCCATTTCCTCCAAACAGGAGAGCTCCCCGAGGAGCAGGAAAAAGCAGAGAAAGTAGCCCGTCAGTCCAGCATGTACCAGTTTGTGGATGATGCCCTATACAGAAGGAGATCGAACAGCGTGAAGTTGAAGTGCATTCCTCGGGAAGACGGACTGAGGCTATTGGAAGAGATACATGGAGGCATGTGTGGCTCCCACATAGGGTCGAGAGCCCTTGCCGGCAAGGCATTCCGGCAAGGTTTCTTCTGGCCCACCGCTCTCCAGGATGCGACTGCACTAGCAACCAAGTGTGAAGCATGCCAGTTCCATTCAAGGAAGCTTCATCAACCGGCTCAAGCTCTTTAGACCATCCCTCTTTCCAGGCCATTTTCGGTCTGGGGGCTCGATATACTTGGCACTTTTCCCCGTGTTGTTGGGGGCTTTGAGTACTTGTACGTCGCAATCGACAAGTTCACAAAGTGGCCGGAAGTGGGGCCGGTCAGAAAGGTGACGGCACAGTCAGCCGTCAAGTTCTTCAAGGGGCTAGTCTGCCGTTTTGGTGTGCCCAATAGGGTCATCACCGACAACGGTACACAGTTCACAAGCCGCACCTTCATGCAGTATATTCAAGACCTCGGCGGCAAGGTCTGTTTTACTTCTGTTGCTCATCCCAGAAGAAACGGCCAGGCTGAGAGGGCGAATGCGAAAGTGTTGCGGGGCCTCAAGACCAGAACTTTTCACTAGCTGCACAAGTGCGGAAGGCGATGGATTGATGAGTTGCCAACGGTTCTTTGCTCGATCAGAATGACGCCAAATCGAGCCACTGGCCAAACACCCTTTGCCCTGGTATATGGGGCAGAAGCAGTTCTCCCCACGGAACTCATATACGGGTCACCTCGAGTGCTCGCTTATGATGAGCTTGATCAAGCGCAGTTGCGCCAAGAGGATGCGATGCTCCTTGAGGAAGATCATCTTCGGGCTGCTGTGCGAGCCGCTTGCTACCAGCAAGCCTTGCGCCGCTATCATAGCCGCAAGGTTCACGTCCGAAGCCTTGAGGAAGGCGACCTTGTTCTTCAGCGGATTCAATCTGCCAAGAATTCAAACAAGTTGACACCAAAGTGGGAAGGCCCTTATCGGGTAATACGAGTCACCAGGCCCGGTGCAGTCCGCCTGGAGACCGAAGATGGCATTCCGGTGAGCAATTCCTGGAATATCGAACATCTTCGCAAGTTTTACCTCTAAGGCGCAGTTGCCGGGAGCCCCGGTGACCCCCATTTTGCACTAGCCTTGCCGGGCAGGCATGTAACCCTATGTACAGAGCCAGGCACAGACCCTGTGCGCAGTCAGGGAAAGGAATCCCTTAGTATGTATAGTTTCCTGTTGATTTCCATGTTTATGTGCATATGTATATGCATGCTTGTCCAGGGTATTGTACCGCTTTTTGATTCCAATAAATGTTAGTGGACCGCCGAGGTTCCATGCTCTTGCCCTCTCTTCTTTCCAGCCAAGGCAAGGACGCGCGATCCCGCCAAGGACCTGGCTCTGGCAAGAAGTTGAGAGGACCGCCCGGCACCGTGATCCCCGGCAAACCAAACAGATAAAGTTTACCTCTTGCCCATTCATGTTTGTAACCTATGACTTGTGCATTAGAAAACCTTGCCACTCTTCTTTAAAAACTCGGGTGCTCCCATTTCCGGACCGAGCGTTGCTTCAGCCAGAGTGGTCATAGCAGCCCTTGCTAAAAAGGAGGTGGACGGGGGGCAGGACCCTTTGTCTGTAACCCGCCAGATATCATTCTTCGGCAGGCGCAAAGGGCGCCGGCAAGGCGGCTTGCTGGGAGAACTCGTTTATTTACACTAAGGAGGCAATTCGCCTCCGCACAAACATACGCATGCACGGGTTCCCGGCAAGGCTAGACTTTTTCATTAACATGCTCATGCAAGAACAGAGGTTACAGGACACAAGCATGGGCTCGGGAGATTACATTTTCTAGAAATTAAGATTTGGCAAGTGCCTACAATTTAAAAGAAAGATAAGTGCCCCGTGATCTCCATTCTTGACCCTTTCCTCCCAGGTGCAGCAGGTGAAGGCAAAAAGGGAGCGACGGGGAATGCACCGATGGAGAGCTTGACGAGGAAGGCCCTCAGCAGGACGCGGTCAGTCGGAGTCGGAGTCGGCATCCTCCCGCTTGACACCCTCGTCGTCGCTGTCGCTGTCCTCCTCATCACTCTCGCTCAAGGAGGAGGTTTCATCGTCAGTGGAGCTGTCCACGCAACACCTTAGGCGAGTTCCCAAGCGCCCAAAGAACTTGACGGAAAGCAGGCCGCTCTCCGTCAATGCGAAGTGGAGGACGAGCCCCTCCGACGGGCTATGGGCACGGGCGAAGGTCTTCCACCGGTGACGGAGATACATGACGTGAGGGGCGGGGAAGTCGACGTCGACCCGCATACTGCTATTCCCGCAACCCCTCATATGCAGCCTCAAGGCCTATGGCGGATCGAGCTCCATCTCCCGAGCGAACGAAGTCGGGATACGGAGGCGACCGCGCACTGGTTTGTGGAGCTTGATAGAGAATTCGCGGGGCTGGATTCCGACGTGGCCCTCCATTGGGGGAAGAGCCGCTGGCGGAGGCGCGGCCGGTGCGCCGCCCCGTCCTCCTCTCCCCCGAGCGCCACGGCGGCCTCGGCCTCGCCACCCTCCCTCCTCCTCTTGCGGCGGTCTCCGCCACCACGAGCTCCTTGGGAGGATGGGCGCGCTGTCGAGCGGAGACCCTTGTCGCTGCCATCGGAGCACCGACGCGCCCCCTTGCCATAGCGAAGGGAAGGAAGGAGTCAAGATGAAAGGAGATGAATGGTGAAGGATTGAAGGATGTCATCCCCCACCCCTTCTTATAAAGAGGCGGGGCCGGGGCTCGGCCTCCCCAATCTAAGGACGGCCGCGCCACTTAACAAATCTGGCCGCCAGGGGCACATGGAATCAGGACCGACCTGCTGCACCAAGCAGCGATGACCCAGTTTACCGCCTCGGCATTAAGGCCCGTGCCCTCCGCGTCCACCACCTACCCTCCTTGGGGCATGGAGGTCACATGGCGAGTGGGCCAGGATCAAGAAGACAACTGAAGCGACTGTTTTCTGCCCCGTGATCGTGGGGCACGGGCGCCTTGAAGGCCACGACCCGAGTCCACTTAGTAAATGAGCCGCGCCCCTGCGTTTTCCTCCTTTTATGGGGAAGGCGCGAACCACCTCTTTACTATCCGCCACGACGTGATGCAAGCGTGCTACAACCACTCCACGCACGACCCCCACGTCACGCATTCAATGCAGTTCATGGGGAAGCGCAACTGGCGAAGGAATTACTACAATAAAGACTCTGCCACACATGCCCGCCCACCGTTCTGGGCCTGGCCCAACAATGCTCTGCGCTTATGTGTGGCCCAGGCCTGGGGGCTCCTGTCGGTGTACAAAAGTAGGGGTCTTCTGTACCACTTTACTTGTCTTGTGAGCAGTTGTAGCCACCTATGACCACACTTGGCGAAGCGAGGAAGCGAAGACACAAGATAACCAGAGCAGCGCCAAGCCAGAGGCGCGAGAAGCAAAGGGACAAGGTGGGCCTTCCCCGGCAAGAGCCTTGCCGGGGCAGCTTTCGTAGCCCCGGCAAGAGCCTTGCCGGGGCAACTTGCCCAACACCAGCGAGGCCGCCACCCTTGAGACTAAGAGTTCCAACACCATCAACGACATTGGAACCAAGGCTCGGGAGGTGCCTGCATGGTGGCATGCAGATCTTTGTGAAGACCAAGAACATACAAAGCTAGATGAGAACCAGAAGACGGAAACCCCCGACAAGATCCTTTCCGGGGACACTCACAAGACCCCCGTTAAGACCCTTGCCGGGGACACCTGCGAGACCCCGGCAAGACCCTTGTCGGGGCCCCGGCAAGACCCTTGCCAGGGACATCTGTGGGGCCGCAGCCAAGCCCACACCTGCCAAGGCCCCACCACCGCTCCAACACAGCAGTCAGCCCGCCAACAAGGCAGGCACCTGCGTGGCTACGTGCAACTTCCAGGCCAACTCAGCAATCACCTGCGTGGTGGCATGCAGATCTTCGTGAAGACTCTGCCACCACACCTACTCAGCAGCCAACATGGCACTGCATGCCTCGTTGGCCTGGACGCGTGTCGGAGCAAGGCGAAGCGGTGACGGACGGGATGGGTTTCGTTGTCGTCCCCGATAAAGCAAGAGGACACCTAAGTAGCGCATTAAATGCGTTTTGTCCTGTGATGTCAGGCGATAAGCTTGTACACTGTACGTACTTTCCACCTCCTGTGTGCCACTGTGGCGACCCCTTTGACTATAAAAGGAGGCCTGAGGTGTACTGAAGAAGGATTCGGACTTTTTGGACCCTGCACGCTTTGTAGCTAGTCCAAAAACACCAGATAAACTCAAACCAGCAGGAGTAGGGTATTACGCATCGCTTGCGGCCCGAACCTGGATAAAATTTCCCCCATGTTGATCTCCCAAACCCGCTCTTTGCATAGCCCCGCGCTCGCCAACCGTAGAAGGGATCCTCATGATCCCGTAGGTGTCGGTTTCCCCGACATACATGAATGATGGTTGAAGTTGGCAACAATCATGATTGTAAATTCTTATTGAAATAGAGAAACAAATTCAAATTCAGTTCGAATTACAGTGGTAGTATAGACATTTGGAATGCACTAAAATGTTGGTATGAGTAGGTTACATGCATTATATAGCCAGCGAAAAAATTTAATTGGACATAACATGGATTCATACTCCCTCCTTCCATCTATATAGGGCCTAATGCATTTTTAAGACCGCCTTCGACTATTGACAAGATTAATAGTACATGACATGCACAATGTGAAAATTATATCGTTGAAAGCTCCTTTCACACATGAATTTAAAGGTGTGCTTTGTGTCAGTTGCATGTCATATATTATTGCTCTAATATTTGGTCAAAGTTAGCCTCGAAAAACGCATTAGGACCTATATAGATGGAAGGAGGGAGTAGCTTTGAATAGCATTTGTATAGTAAAACGGGACAAGACTCTCTCTTTGTGAGGTGTGAATAGTTTTATTTTTTTTCTTTTTTTTTGTTGAGGGAAGTGCGAATTGATTTGGTACTTAAAAGTACAATATTACACGTTAGGCTTGTCCCTAAAATTCAACCTGCGCCTTGTTATATCCCGAAAATTCAGATATCGTGCTCCCAAAACTGGCGCCTTCACAACCCGCGCCTTGCTATTCCGAAATTACAATGCGCGCGAATACTCCCTCCAGCTGCCAAATCCCAACACGCGAAATCCCCCTTCTAACCCTGAGCCAAAAGGGCTGCTAGTTCAAATCGGTGGTGGTACTTTTGTAACACACCCTACATTTCGGACAAGCGCGTCCCTAAGTCATGGTTCCCCCCTCCCATCGCCTCCTTTTCGCCATTTGAAACCCTAGACCGCCATAACCTCTCCGCTCCAGCCGTAAAACCCCACCCTCCTTCGTTCGCCACCTCATCGCTGCCCAGCGGGAGCCTCTTCCTCGACGACGTCGTCCACCACAACAGCGCGACGTCCCTCGTCCACCTCCCCGGATGAGGATTCGTCGTCCATCTCGTCGTCCAACCGGTTCAGCCACCTCGTCGTCCACCTCCAAGGAGTTGCTCGCCTCATCTATCACAACTGCTCCATCCCCATAGCGCCGCCTTAACCTGCTCCACCGGAACCGCATCATACCCACTGACTCCTCGGACGAAGCCGAGGCCTACTCGGTGCCACCAAAGAGGTTGTACACTCATCGCATCGCACCTTCTCCTTAACTCAACCTCCCGGCGACGGTGCTCCATCCCGCACCCCCATGGAGCGGCTACCTCAAAGCCGGCTCCACGGGCGACATCTCCATGGCGGTTCTCCCCCAGTGCGAGGCCCCTTCAGTGGTGGCGTCCATACCAGGCGGATTTGCTGTTGTTGCTCCGGTTCTCGCTCGCTTGCTCGCGTTGCTGCTGCTGCTCTCCCCCTCGCTCGTGCTACTGCTCTGCTCCGATTTAGCTACACTTCAGTCAACTGAATCGACTTTTGGGTCAGTCGGTTTTCAGGGGGTGGGGAGGCTCGCCGGAGAGGTACCCCACTATCTATCTTAGGGTTCAGGCTGGGGTGGTGGTCCCTGGCGGTGGGGGCGCGGTGGTGGGGCTGTGGCGTGGGGATCTCCGGAGAAAAAGCTCGGCGCGGGGAGGGGGGCTAGAGGGCTGGCCGAGGCGGCGGTGGACCGGCGGTGGGGAGTTGTTTCGGGGTGGCGAGGCGGCGCGGAGGCTGGCGGTTCGGCCGGTGGTGGCTGGCGGCTCAGGGGGTGCAGGTTGAAGATGAACTGCAGGCCCTCCCTAGACTACATGTCAAGTGCCTCTCTGCTACCATTGCGTTCAGTTTCAATAGTAACATTCAGATTCCACGGTAAATTTCAGTTTCCACAGTTAAGTTCAGAGTCAACAGTTTTTACGTCATCTATTGTAGTCAGGTGGTTTTTGGTGATGTAAATTTTACATCTATTTTACATCATCTATTGGAGATGCTATTAGAATCCCACTTGAGATTAACGATGTTTGTCTTGTGCTGCTTCAGCCTTGGCGTCTTCTGACTCACGGAGCTGCTCCAATGACGAGCGATCCATCACAATAGAGCGATGCCACAGGCGCCGCCTCTGATTCCTCGGATCTTCCTCCACACCTCCGACAGCCACCTCTGCCTCAACTTCTTCAGTGACCAACCCAATGATGCTGAGGTTGCCACGGCTACGGCAAAGAGGTTGTACACTTGTTGCATCACTTATTACTCTACATTCATGTCGATCCATTAGGGCTATTTTGGTTCAACGGAAAAACATAGCAATAGGAAATTTTTCTATGGCAATCTACTATTCAATTATTCATGCATTTTGTTGAAAGGAATGGAGAAAGACATCCACCTGGACCTACTTTCAAAATCCTATGCATGAAAACAAGATGAAGTGCATTAGTGGCAGAATACACGCTTTCATATGGTTTCACTTTATTTTGGCCATGTTTCTTTGGATTCCTCTGCTCTTCCAATTCCTGTGAACCAAACACCCAAGTTGACAGAAATCCTGTGTTTACAAATACTCTGTTTACCATGTGTGTTCCTATCCTATTCCAGTGTTTTTCCTATCCCTGTGTTTTTAGAATCATGCAAGCCAAATGAGCTCTTGCAGAATTACTTCAGTTACAGGTAGGTGTCGAAGGAAACTTTGTGTGGTTTGTCCTGCTCCTGCCGCGACGTCGTCCACCTCACATGAGCTGCTCCATCGACAGAAGCATCCACCAAACCAGACATCACGACTCTTGACCGTCTTTCGCCGCCTCAGATCTCCTTCCCTGCCGCCGGCACCCACCGGAATGGCATCACCATCATCGACTCAGCAGATGAACATGAGGAGTACACGGGTCCACAAGAGAGGTCACACTCTTTTGTTTCTGCTTATGTTATGCATTCCTTAAAATTACTTGCTACTTTATCGTCCTGTTCACCTCTTAGACTCCAAGTCAGGTCCAAATTAATGTTCAAAGTTGAGTTCTAAATTAGTTGTGGGGGCACATATCGAGGCATCAATGAATAGTATCTCTTTCTATTATCTGGTTCACCTAGGGTATGCCTATGTTGTTCATCTTGGGTGGGAAACAAATAGTAAAGCAATCATCATCTATGTTTTTATTAAATTAAAGCAATCATCAGCCTGCTATCATTATTTTTGGATCCATCCACTGGTTGTTACCATCACTCTAGATTTCTGCATGCTCACCTTACATAATCTCACCATATATTTTTCGTATGCATGTCAGATATTGTACACAGTCATGCTGAACATGTAGATAAAAAGAGAAGAGTTTTGTGTGGCAGTAAAATGTCATGCAGACATCGCTCCATGGTGGGTTCAATGGCAAACCCTCCCCCCATCTCCAGATTGTAATCCAGCGGAAGATATCTGTTCTGAGGCGGATTCAGACGCAGCTGACCACTCCTATTTACCCCCCAAGGTGTTTGCTTTACCTTGGCATGATGATGTTAGTTATATCATGCATATGTTGCCTTGTAGTGCCTACTTTTGACAACATATATGTCATCTGCTTAGTTTAGACATGTTTTGTAATGCCACATGTTTAGTTTCTATATCATATATGGGAATTATGCAGTCTCGTGTCTTTTAGCCAGCCATAATATATGTGAAATGTGAAATGCCATTCTGTTTAACCAGGCATCATATATTTGAATGATATTTTGCCCATCCTTTTTTTCATTACATTTCCATTTGTCGACAATGTTTGTACATTAAACCACTCTTCCTGTGAATCAGTCATTTGGGTGGGAGATGGAAAAATCTGGAGTGAAAACAAGGCCTTCAGAGCAGATAGTGCTACCCGTCGAAGCAGATCTCTTGTTGGGTCCCGATAGCTCCTTAGAGATGGATTCAGAGATAGATGACCAGTCCTATTCCCCCACCGAGGTGTATGCTCTAACTTGGCACAGTTAAAATTCTCATATCATGCATATGGTGTCTTGCATTGCATAGTTTAGACATCATATACACAATATTCAACACCATGTTCTTAGTTCAGACATCATATGAATGCCCTCTGTTTAGCATATAAATAACATATGTGAATTAAATCATGCGATCCTGATTACTTAGATAACATGTATGTTAATTATGTCATGCGAACATGTTTAGTTATTCATCATATCTTTGAATTATGTTATGCTATGCTATCCAGTTTAGATAGACATCATATATGTGAAATTATGTCATGCTATCCATTTTAGTTAAACAATATACATGTCAACTATTTCATGCCCTCTTTTTCCACACTATCTATTGCATCTGTCTCTCATACAATGTTTGTACATTCAACTATGTTTCCTTTTTATCAGCCATTTGAATTGGACCGGGTGATGCCAGTATCTAGCGGAGTAAAAACACGGTCTTCAAATAAAATAGTGCTACCTCTTGGTGGAGATAGCACCCTGGTTGTACATGCACGAGAACCAGCCCTTCCACACATAACCCAGACTCTCGCAGATTGTACCCCTACTGCGATGGACAGAGAACCAGCTTCACCCAATCTAACCCCAACCCCAGCAGATAGTAATCCAGTTCCTGTTGATATAGCGCCATCTCCACCACAGAGCTCCCAAACAAGAGCAGATAGTAAGGCGGCTCTAGTGCCCAAAGGGCCAGTACTACCATGGCGAACTCCAACTCCACCAGTTAGTACGCCTATTCCTATGGAGGAAGCACAACCAGCCAGTCGTAGTTTAGCATCTATCACATTTGATGTTGTTAAATCCTATGTGTGTATCTTCCCATCTTGGAAATATTATACTGAAGATGATGGAAAATGCGAGTTGCAGGTGTTTATCCAGGAGTTATGTGTAAGTAATTATATTGATGGCAATTACTTTGCTTTGTCCCATACATTATACCTCCATGATGGTTATAATACATCAAAATTTCACATTTTTCTCTATAGAGAAGGACCGATTTGGAAACTCGGGATGACGTAACCTGTGCTAATACCTCTGCTATCTTCAAGAATGCTTGGTGGCAGTATCGGAATTACCTAAAGAAAATGTACTTCACTAGCAAAGAAACTCATCAAATTCCCTTACGTTCTCCTAAAACACATTTATTGGACGATGACTGGGAATGCCTTGTTCTGTACTGGTCTCGAACCAAGAATGTGGTAAGGTCTATGAGCTCATTTTCTATTTTTAAGTACTATATTCTTGTGTCTTACTATACTCTGTTCATGTAGAACAAGTGCTTAAACCTGAAGAACAACTATTCTAATTTAAGATTCCATTGCTATCGTGCATACTTCTTTGCTCTTGTATCACTGTATTTACTCATACAAATTTATTTTTAAATTGAAGGATCCAATCGAAACTCCAATGGCACAACAGGAATGTTCATGCATGTTTATTTAACAGGTTTGCTCTTATCAATAGCTCTGTCGATTTCAATTTCAATTGTGTATATAGTTGACTTCTCATATCATGCACATTACTAGCATCACAACATAGCTAATAGTGTTGTTGTACATGTAGACCCGTGGTACCCATCTAAAATCTTGTTATGCCGTGTAGTTTCCCATGCTTTATATTCTTTCACTGCTGCTTTGTCTTGAACTGATATGATTTGAACCGTGTCTCTATTTTGATTTGGCAAGACAATGCAGTGACCATAGGACATAGATATATGTTTGTTTGATGCTTTTACTATGTACTAGTACTTGGCAATAGAAGACTTGGTAGTTTAATCATGTCCACCTTACTAATGAACTGGTTCACCGAAATGAGTTTCATATACTAGTACATGCTAAACCTGTTATGTATGCCTTGTTTCTTCTTTTAGAATCTTGACAAAATATTGGGGAAGAGTGCCTTATTAAGCAATGGTAAAGGAAGTAATGCAGATAAGGTTCAGGATAGTGAGACATCCTTGTTGGTCTCCAACAAAGCTGATAAAACAGCCAAGGAAGACTATCTTGAAGACGGTGAGACAACCCCAAAGTTACAGATTGGTTTAGTGTTAGAAATTCTCGGCCACTACGCTTGCACAAGCTATTCAAACTCACCGAATCAGTTCGGTTTCTTGAGTCTCAACTACCAGCTGAAATACATCGATCAGCTGTGCTGCGACAAGCGGAAGGATGCGAAAGTCCCCGAGCATTCAGATGCATACTTTCTGGTGCAACAGCAAGCGTTGGAGGATTTTAGCGCCAAACAGGACAAAGCTAATAAGGTTGCTAAGATTATTGCCAGCATGGTGGATACCCAGGATAACGTTTCTTGAGATCTTCTGAAGTTGTTTCAGTTATGCTCTTGTTTTGTTGTCGCGTTTATTTACACTCGTGGCCAATTTTGACAGCCAGTGTATGTAATATGCTGCTTTGTTCCCTATATTTGCACTGGTGGCAAACTTTGAGGCCCAGTGGATGTAATATGTGTAATAGTTGTAATAGGCTAGCGTTAGTTGCTTGCTTATTTATTTCCTTATTGTCTTGTTTAGTTGTTTGCTTGTAGTCACTACAGTACTTTTTCTGCGTTTTTCTAGTGGCCACAATAACCTATTTTTGGTAACTAGGCCACAATAATCATGGCAGCACACGGACTGTTGTAACCATGGGCCTCCTGCGGGGCATAGGATCCATGGGCCTTCTAAGGGCCGTAGGATCTATGGGCCTTCTACGGGCCGTAGGATCCATGGGCCTTCTACGGGCCGTAGGATCCATGGACTTTCTATGGGCTGTATGATCCATGGTCCTTCTATGGGTCATAGGATCCATTGGTCTTCTACGGGCCGTAGGATCCATGGGCCTTCTACGGGGCGTATAATCATTTCGCCAAACATGGGCCATACTATTCGTGGACCATAACGGGCCGTTAATAGGCCGTATTTGATAACGCTATGAACACAGCCCAACGGGTTAACGGGCCACAAACGGGTCGAATGTAACCACGGGAAGAATTTGGCCCACAAACGGAACAGGCCAGTAACGAACCGTAACTAACCGAATTCTAGAAATAAGCCCAAGAATAAATGGGCCCTTAGAAGGCCAAAAGTTAACACGGGCTGGAAACGGCCGACGGAATAATGGGCCGTTAATGGGTATAAAGCGATACACTGTTCATTATGGGCGAGTTTCATCTCGGGCCTTTAATGGGCCCAGAGTTACGAAGGGCCTCATATGGGCCGAAAGACATCATCGGCCATACATGGGCCGGAAGTTACAATGGGCTGGAATCATATTGGACGGCCCAGATGAAGCTACTGGGCTTAATTCCGATAGGCCGTAACGGGCCGGGAGTTAGCGGGCCGTAAATGGGCGATATACGAACAGGCCATTAACAGGCTTTCCGTGGGCCGGCCCGTTACCTTTTGACCAAGTCAAATGGGTCGGCCTTTTCACCGGAATGGGCCTCTGTTGGGTCGTGCCACGTGTCGACGTATCATAGGCGCCTCCTGTCCAATGAATGGATGACATCTGTCCCAACGGTGAGGCAACACGTGTTTCCTCCGGCCAATGAGAATTTTACACATGGAAAATCCCCATTGGTCCGGGCTGTTAATGGGTTATCGGATCCAAAACCGGACCCGATAGCTTAACGGCAACCTGTTACGGTGGATGCCATGTGTCGGTCACCCTTGACGAAAGCACTTATGTGGCACGCGATTTATCGTCATGGAAGTGGACACTTCCGTGATAATAATTTTGGTAATGTCATGGAACACTTCTACGAAAGCACAAGTATTACTATCTTGATTCTATCAAAAAATCGTCATGGATGTTCATGCATGACAGAAAACGTGACCTACTATGACAAACACGTATCATCACAGAAGTGTATTTTTTTGTAGTGCTCTCTTATGTCTTATATGAATTGTTTTTTTTTGTACACGTTAAGTTTGTTCTGTCGAACATGGAATCCGCACCTTGTTATCCCGAAATTTTCAAGCTCGAGTATATTTTGTCTCTTCTGCTGTGAAACTCCCACCTCTTCAACCCACGCCGCGCCTTGTTATCCCGAAAATTTGACGCGCGCGAAAACTCCCTTCTCATCCGAAATCGGTCCCGCGGCTCAGACACGCGAAATCCCCAATCTACCCCTCAGCCGGAAATGACGCCTCAACATCGCGTGGTCAAAACCAGTGGGGGTATGTTGGTAACTTACCCTACATTTCGACAAGCGCGTCCCTAAGCCATGGCTCCCCTACCTTCCCCTTCGCCCCCATTCGTACACCGAGGCTGCCAAAACCCACGAAACCCCCACGCTCCTCCGTCGGCCTCCAGATCGCCGCCCAGCTGGAGACTCTTCCTTGACGACATCGTCCACCGCAACAGCTCGCCGTCCCTCATCCACTGCACCGGATGAGGACCCGTCGTCGATCTCGTCGTCCCGCCAGATCAGCCGCCCTGTCCTCCACCTCCAAGGAGTTGCCCCGACGTTTTCCTTGTCTATCACGCCACCTCCATCCCCACAGCATCGTCTTGACATGTCCCACCAGAACCGCAACACCCTCACCAATTCCTCCGATGAAGCCGAGGCCTACTCGGCGCCACCAAGGAGGTTCTGCACTCACCGCTGCATTTTATCTTTTATCCGATCTCATGGGGCTGTCGGTGCTCGATACCGAGCAGCCATGGCGGGTCTCTATCGACGGCGCTGTCGCCGGCCACTTCATCCATGGCGTCTCTCCCCCATGTCGTTGCTTCCTCGGCGGTGACTTCCACACCGACACTAGCTGCTGCTGCTCCGGCTCTCGCTCGTGATGCGGCTTTGTTTTTGTTGTCCGTCGTGCTGCCGCACAGCTCTTGCTTTTGTCCGTGTTGCTGCTTTGCTCTGCTATTGCAATAGGTCGCGCTGCTGCTCCGCTCTTGCTCTCGTTCGTGCTGCTGCTCTGCTCTTGCTCTTGCTCGCACTGCTGCTGCTGCTGCTGCACGACCTCCGGCGGCTACAAGAGTTGCTGCTTTAGCACTCGCTAGCGGTGCTGCTACATGAGTTGCTCTCTACTAATGCGTTCCCTGCTGGAGCGACTACTGATTTAGATCACTGCTTCTCTGCTACTAGTGCTCGAATGCCCTAAACTTCTATTGCAATGCTCTGCTACTAGTTCAATCAGTTTCGACAATAAATTCAGTTTCAACTGTAAAGTTCAGTTTCTTCAGTTAAGTTCAAAGTGAACAGTATTTACAGCATATGTCGGAGTGGCCGTGGCGCGGCTGATGCATTTTACATCTAGCACTTTCTGGTGATGTATTTTACATCATCTATTTCATATGATATTAGAGTCCCACTTCAGATTAACGTTGTCTGTCTTGTCCTGCTTTAGCCTCGCTGTAGTACACCTCACCGGAGCTGCTCTAACGACGGAACCGTCCATCACAGCGGAAGAGTACCCTCGGCGCCATTTCCAGAGGCCTTAGATCTTCTTCCCCACCTCCGACAGTCACACCAGCATCACCATCCTCCACGTCCAACCCAATGATGCTGAGGTCGACAAGGCTATGCCAAAGAGGTTGTACACTCGTCGCATCACTTTGTTACTCTGCATTCATGTCGATCCCTCAGGGATCCATTGGTTCAAAGCAGTTGCAAATCTAGAAATAAATGAATCATGGTCACAAAGTTAACAGGGAGAAAACTAAATGCTCTTTTGAACCACAATTTTAATCGGTTTAGCAAGATAGCCATTATATGATACTAATGTGGACCAAATCTAAGCTCACAAAATATTTCGAGGGCAGGCTTCAGCCTGTTGAAGACTGCCGCCACTGGTTCAAAGAAAAAGTGAAGGAAAACATAGGAATTGGAAACTTTACTATGGTACTACTATTCGTGCATTTGGTTAGAAGGAATGGAGCAAAGCAAAACTGGAGGATGTTTTTCCTTTGGTGTCTCTTTCAAATAAAAAACATAGGAATTTTAATATCCACTTGGACGTCCTTTTCAAATTAATATGCATGAACAACAAGACTAATTGCATTACTGGCATAATAAGATTCTTAATTTTTTCATTTTCACGTGGTTTGACTTCAATTTGACCATGTTTTTTCCATTCCTGTGTTCTTCCAATTCATGTGAACCAAACACCCAGGTTGACAGAAATCCTATGTTTGCAAATACTCTGTTTTGCACGTGCATTACTATCCTATTCCTATGTTCTTCCTGTCCCTGCGTTTATAGAATCCTCCAATTCTAAGGAGCCCTTACAGATTTACTTCATTTTCAGATGGTGTCAAAGAAAACTTTGTGTGTTATGTCCTGCTCCTACCGTGCCGTCATCCACCCCACTTGAGGTGCGCCATCGACGGAAGCGTTCACTGCAGCAGAGATTCCCCCTACAGACTTTCTTTCGCCGCCTCAGATCATCTTCCCCATTGCCGACAGCCATGCCAACTGCATTACCATCATTTACTGAGCAGATGAACCTGAGGACTACGCAGTTCCGGAAGAGATGTCGCACTCTTTCGTGTCTTCTTACGTCATACATCGGTTTTAATTACCTGCTACTTTATCATCCTGTTCACCTCTTAGACTCTGAGTCAGGTCCAAACTAATGTTCAAACTTGAGTTTTAAAATGACTGTGGGGCACATATCGAGGCAACAACGAATAGTATATGTCTACTATCTGGTTCATCTGGGGTCTTCTATGTGGTTCATGTTGGGTGGGCAACAAACAGTAGATGATCCATTGTCTATCTTTTTAAACTGAAGCTATAGTCTACCTGTTATCATTAGTTTTGGATCTATCTACTCGTTTTCTACCATCAGTCTTGATTTCTGCATGCACCCCTTAGGCCTTACATAATCTAACTATGTTTTTTTATTATGGATGTCAGTTATTGTACACAATCGTACTGAACATGTAGAGAAAAAGAGAAGACCATTGCGTGGGAATATAATGTCATGCAGACGCCGCTCCATGGTGGGCGAAGTGGGCCCCCTCTCGCCATTCTAGATTGAATTCCAGAGGAAGATAACTGTTTAGAGGGGGATTTAGAGGGAGCCAACCACTCCTATTTACCCTTGAGGTGTTTGCTCTAACCTGGCATGCTGATGTTGGTCATATCATGCATATGGCGCCTCGCATTGCTTACATTATACATCTTATATGTCATCAGCTTAGTTTATATTTGCTTTGTGTGAATGCCACCTGTTTGGTTTCTATATCATACTCTCACCGTTCCTAAATATTTGTCTTTTTAGATATTTCAACAAGTGACTACATACAGAGCAAAATCAGTGAATCTACACTCTAAAATATGTCTATATACATCCGTATGTGGTAGTCCATTTGAAATCTCTAAAAAGACAAATATTTAGGAACATAGGGAGTATATGGGAATTATGCAATGCCATCTTCTTTAGCCAGGCATCATACACGTGAATCATGCAATGCCATCCTGTTTAGCCAGTCATCGTATATGTGAACTGTATCGTGCCATATTTTTTTGGGTTTTTTTACATCGGTGCCCCTAGTTCCTTAGCTCTACTCATTCATCCCCACGCTCTTAACTTTTGCTCAGTTTTCCCCACTCCCTTGCCCGAAACCCTCAGAAGAGGTCACAACGAACGTCGCCGTCGGGTCAGTGCTTTGACCGTTAACTCTGACGAGTGGGGCCGTGTTGGGCGGTGTAGCTGTTCGACCGTTGGGTCGTCCCTTTGCATTAAATACTTGCGCGCGCCGCCACGACAGAAGCCTGCTATGCATGCACCCAACAAGCCTGCCTGCATGCGTCGATGCGCGCCGCCACGATGCGCCGACCGAGCCTGCATGCATCGACCGAGCTTGCATGCACTGATGCGTGCTGCCACGATGCACTGACCGAGCCGCTTTCGTGCACGCCAGCCGCCACGGATGCAGCGACGGTCGCTGCCGCTGGTTCCTCTCTTCTCGCACGCTTGTCTCCTCGATTTAGAGCATCGTTTTTTATGATCAGTTGCAGCCTTTTCGGTCCACTCGCATCTGCACCCGTTTTGCTATGACAAATAAATTGAACAAATATGTTGTGGCTGCATGCACTAGCTAGGTGGCTACATATTTGTGGCTTGTGTAAAAAAAGAAGGGTTCGTTGAGTCTGCATGCACTAGGTGGTTACTAACAAAGCGAGCTCTCTAAGAAAACAATCAACAAACATGTAGATAGGGCCAACAAGCCCATAGCACGATCACATAGTTGAAACTAGGAAGAACTTCATAATAGAATAGATTGAAAACTTAATAATAGAACTAGATAAAAGGGCCAACAAGCCCATAGCATCTCCAACATAGTTCAGTTACAACTCAACATAACATAGACTCAAAAAGAATGAAAAATAGATAGAGAGTTTAGAACCCTAGACGTCGCCTTCTCCACCTGGCTCCTCCTCCGGGCGCCCTTCACTGCTCCTCCGGGATGTTATCGATGGGTACGGAAGAGTGTGCATCCGCAAAGCGGTGGGGAAGATGTTGGTGTACTCCGTGAACATGTAGCGACCTGACCAAAAATTGGTCAAATCTACGTATCTGCATTCATCCCAAGATCATCTTTGGTACTCACAATTACATCGATAAAGTAATCAAAGTTCAATCACACCTGAATATCATTAATCGATTCTCATATAGAGTCTTTATTACAAGGGAATAAATTCGGCTCAAGGCCAACTCATGAGAAATAAACTAAAGTGCTGCGGCGTCGAAGATAAGCGAGTCCATCCGACTCCAAAGGGCAATCGCCAAGCGCGGCGTAGCCTCACTCTGATCGAATATATCTCGCAACATAATACGTTGCAGCCATGTAGGTCAGCTTTTGGAATAAGTGGCAAGTCAAGAAGAATAACAATAATAAAGTTACTAACACTATATGCATTTTGGCTGTGGAGCTCTAAGTTTCATCTTTTTGCGAAAAGCCAATTTTATCCTACTACAAAGGACTTATTTGCAAATTACTACAAATTGTTGGTAGTTATTGAGATGGTTCCGCCAACCAATATCTCGTTCCCAAATTATTATTAAGTCATAAACCCTCAAATTAATCCATTAACTTTAGTGTTGAGATATCCGAATACTTCCAAGGTCCAGAGGCTCAAATGTCCGTAGAATCGGGACACGGCTAATCGATTAGGTTATAACACTCTGCAGAGGTTTGCGACTTTCCCATAAGGATCATTCCCTCCTTTAAAGTCTTCGCACTTCATGGTGTTTGAAGACGGACGAATGAAACAGGTCTTCCAAAGAGTTCTTCCGCCACCGCCGTACCCATCCAATCCTACCGTTCGTCTACTTCTCGTAGTACCGTCCAGCCACTTCACTACAAGGGTCAACCCAGCCAGAGCCCATAATGGCTTGCGGCTGCACAGTAAGCTTCCGGTCATGGGGCATCCATCCTTCTCTTCGTGGCTGGGTGAAGCTTTCCGCAGGATGTCATGGCGCTTCTCCATGCATCCCGCCACCACTGGGTGCTCCAGGTGCCCGTCAACCGCCCTCCACCCGAGTGATTTTTCAAGTCCATCTTGTTCATTGTAGTCCATGGGTTGTCATCATCATTGACTCTCACATCTTGCTTATGAATTTCACTCATCCCAAATCCGTCTCTGAGCATAGCAAAATAACTACTACGTCCGGGGTCATGGTAACAAGGGATTGGTTCATCCTACCACATGATACTACTCAAGTTTAATGACTTCAAGATTTCACTACTGCATGCAATGGTGGGGTGGTGACAACTACTAATGCACAAAAACATAGGTATAGAAATAACATGATCAAAACTTGCCTTGCTTGATGATCCTCGTAAGCTAAAGAGTCGAGTAGCAAGCTTCAGACTCAGAAACTCTACCGAGACAAACAATAACACAATAAGCATAAAGCAAGAGGATCACACAAGATAACAATGGTAACATAGCACAACAAAACAATCAAAACCAAATCCAAAAGAAAAACTCAAAGAAACCAATTCAAAGTTTTTCCTACACCAAACAATAGCAAAAATAGTTTTATATAACAAAATTCCTTAATATAACCTAATCATGGTTTTAGGTTAACTTAACAGAAAAGGATTCACTAAATAACTAGGAGCAAAAAGAATTAATTAAAAAGCTATTATAAAACTCATTTTAGGCCTAATCCAATTTCCATTAAGAAAATTAATTTAAAACTTTTATTAATTATAAATAAAAGTTCATCTAATGGAGTGACAGAAACTAACCTAGAATAACTAATCACAAGTTAAAAATAAATTAATTTACTAATTAATTAATTAGGAAAACAGAACTAGTCAATTAATTAGGATTAATAGGATTCTGTCTAAAATTAATTATTTATTAATCATAAAATACTCAAATTAATTCCTAGGGTTTGACAATATCAAAACAAAGTGATGGCAAAAGAATCATGCAAAATAATTTTTCTAACTAAAGTTATAGCAGATTTGCTATTCTGACTAAAACAATATTAAAGCATTTTAATTATTTTTAACATAGCTAAATATATGTTTTTCTGAAACTACATAAAATTTGCAATCCAACAAAAAAGAATCACTCAAAATATTAAACAGAATAAAAGATATACATTTTTGAAAATTGAAACTATTCGCTAAAACAGAAAATCAAAATAAAAGAAAAAAGGCCTAATGGGCCTATATCGTACTCCTGTATGTAGTTTAGTCTAAACGGGCCTAGGGTTTAAACTAACGAACCGCCTAACAAATAAAACCTAAACTAAAATAAAAACCGTTAAGGCCGGCGGTTTTCTAATAAAACATACCCCTTCGGGGTTTCTAATCGAGCCGTCGATCTAAGATCGAGCAGGGAGGGTGCTTGGGACTCACGGACTCGGCGACGGCGGCGGCGGGCGAGAGTGCTCGAGGCGTCTGGGCGTCGGGAGCTTCAGCGAGTCGTCGGGGAGACGCGACGGGTCGGGGTGGTTCGGTGGTGTTGGGAGGTCGGGGTGGACCAGGCGTCGGCGGCGGTGACTTTGGCGGTGGCGAGCTCGGGACTCCGTGAGCTCGGGAGGAGAGGGAGAGGGGTCCGCGAGGCTAGGGGGAATGGGGTGCGGAGGGTCTGCTTTATAGCCGGGCCTCGGGGATGATTCGGAAGGGCATCGGGGTGTCGGGGAATCCCGGATCCTTCGGGATCCGGTGGATCTCCGGCGAGCTGCGTGGCTTGGGCGAGGGGGAAGAAGACGGGGCGGGGCCCGCGGGTCAGTGAGAGAGAGAGGGGGAGGGTTCGGTCGGGTGGCCGAAGCCTAGGGGGATCGGGCGAGGGGCGAGGCCGGTCGGTGGAGCTGGGCTGGCTCGGCTCATTGGGCTGGCCAGTGGGCCGGGCTGGGCTGGCCAAAGCGCTGGTGCGGAGGGGTGAGGCGCCTGGCTGGGCTGGGTGGCTCGGTGGCGCCTGGGGTTTTTCTTTATTTTTTATTTAAAACAAAAACAAAAATAAAACCTAAACTATAAATAATTTATATAGGGTATATATATACCAAAATGATCAGGGGAATATTCCCTTTCATTTGAACATTTTTCCAAAGGCAAAGTCCAAACTTTATGAAAATCCATTTTTTCAAATTCAAATAAAATTTCAGATTTGAATCCAATTCTTTTGGCATTGTTTCCTCTGATATTTTGGAGTGTCATGTTTGCTCCTCTCATACTTTTGATCAAGTATTTATCAGGCTTAGTTTTTGAATTGTTTCCCACATGCCAAAGTTTGGAATTCAAATTCAAACTCAAATAACTCTGAAACTTCAAAAGACAATCAAATTCAAACAGGATGCATAGGATGCTTAGCTATAATTGTAAAACATTCCAAATAGGAAAATTTGGGATGTTACAAACCTACCCACCTTAAGATGAATCTCGCCCTCGAGATTCGGGTTGGCTAGCAAATAGGTGCGGATGGTCTCGACGAAGATCTTCTTCGCTTCCCAGTGGCTTCTTCCTCGGTGTGGTGACTCCACAAAGACCTTGCAAAACTTGATGACTTTGCTGCGGGTGACTCTGCTTGCAGTCTCGAGAATCTGGACGGGTTTCTCCTTGTAAGTCAAATCACCGCAAGTTGTATGGCCTCTAGGGGCACTGTGTCTCTCAACGGAACATCGGCCATGTCGGCATGGCACTTCTTCAACTGAGAAACGTGGAAGACATCATGAACTCCGGACAATCCTTCCGGCAATTCCAGCTTGTATGCAACTTCTCCACGACGTTCGAGGATTTTGTAGGGGCCAGTGAATCGGGGTGCTAACTTTCCCTTGACTCCAAACCTCTTGATCCCACGAAGTGGAGACACACGAAGATATGCTCGGTCTCCTACTTCATAAGTCACTTCCTTGCGCTTCTTGTCGGCATAACTCTTACATCATGATCGTGCTATCTTGAGCAGGTCTCGAATCAGCTTGACCTTCTCTTTGGAATCCTTGATAAGATCGGAACCGAAAAGTGATCGATCTCCAACACTATCCCACAGCAATGGTGTTCTGCACCTCCTTCCGTATAGAGCTTGGAAAGGGGCCATCTTCAAACTGGATTGATAACTGTTGTTGTATGAGAACTCTGCGTACGGCAAATTATCATCCCAGCTAGACCCATAGTCTAGCACACAAGCTCTCAACATGTCCTCCAAAATCTGATTGACTCTCTCGGTCTGTCCATCATCATGGATGAAAAGCTGTCTTGAATTCCAGCCTCGCACCCAAAGTTTCATGCAATTGCTCCCAAAACTTTGAGGTAAACTGCGTTCCTCTACCGACACGATTTTCCTCGAACTCCATGCGCACATACGATCCTGGTCATGTATATCTTGGCCAACTTGGCACTGGTATAGGTAGTCTTCACGGAATGAAATGAGCTACCTTAGTCAAACGATCAACCACTACCCAGATAGAATCATAACCTGAACGGGTCCCGGTAATCCTGTGATGAAATCCATACCAAGTTTCTCCCATTTCCAATCGGGAATCGGCAAAGGTTGAAGTAACCCTGCTGGCTTCGATGTTCTGCCTTTACACGTTGGCAAACATCGATACGACTACGTGCTCGGCAATGTCCTTCTTCATACCGTCCACGAAACTTTGCTTCAAATCCGGTACATCTTGGTGTTGCGGGGTGGATCGAGTCTGGGAATCATGAGCCTCTGAAGAATTAGCTTCTGAGCTCGGGATCATTGGGCACGATATATCGATCCTCAAACCATATAGTTCCATGTTCATCCTTTCGAATCCTTTAGCTTTTCCTTCCTCCATCTTTTGCTTAATCTCATCGATTTCCTTGTCCGACTTACGGGCTTCACGAATCCTTTCGGTCAAGGTGGACTGAACTTCGAGTTGCGACAAATCCTTTCGAACTATCTCCATCGGAGATCTCGAGGTCATCGACCAACTCACGGGTAATCCTCCTGCGGTAGAGTGTTCACATAACTCTTACGGCTCAAAGCATCTGCTACAACATTGGCTTTACCGGGTGGTAATGCAATCTCATGTCGTAGTCCTTTATCAACTCTAGCCATCTCCTCTCGCTGAGGTTCAATTCCTTCTGCGTGAAGATGTATTTCAAACTCTTGTGATCCGATAGACATCACAACGATTTCCAATGAGGAAATGTCTCCAGGTCTTGAGTGCATGCACTACAGCTGCTAACTCCAAATCATGCGTGGCATAATTCATCTCATGAGGCCGTAGCTGTCTGGAGGCATAAGCTACAACCTTGCCTTCCTGCATCAATACTCCTCCGAGTCCTTGACGAAGCGTCACAATAGACCTGGTATTCCTTATGTATGTCCGCAATATCAACACCGAGGAGCTGTGACCAACCGTTTCTTCAATTCCTGAAAACTGGCTTCACATTCCTCGGTCCAAACATATTTGGCTTCCTTCTTCAACAACTCAGTCATGGGCTTGGCAATCTTCGAGAAGTTCTCAATGAACCTCCGATAATATCCTGCGAGTCCGAGAAAACTGCGGATCTCCTTGACTGAGGTGGGTGACTGCCAATCGGTGACTGATTCAACCTTGGCGGGATCAACTGCTATTCCTTCTCCTGAAATAACATGTCCGAGGAATCCAACTTCCTTCAACCAAAATTCACATTTGCTGAATTTGGCATACAACTGATGTTCTCAAGTTTCTCGAACTAGACGCAAATGTTCCTTATGCTCTTCCTCGCTCTTGGAGAATATCAATATGTCATCGATGAACACCACGACAAACTTGTCCAAATACTCCATGAACACCTTGTTCATCAAATTCATGAAGTATGCAGGAGCATTAGTCAATCAAATGACATGACGGTATACTCAGATAAACCATACACAGTGGTGAATGCTGTTTTGGGTATATCCTTTTCACGAATTTTCAATCGATGATACCTCGATCAAGATCGATCTTAGAGAATACCTTGGCTCCAACAAGCTGATCAAACAAGTCATTGATCATCGGCAGAGGGTACTTGTTCTTGATGGTTACTTCGTTCAATGCACGATAATCCACAACCATCCTCAAGCTTCCATCCTTCTTCTCTACCAAAAGAACTGGGCTCCCCAAGGTGATGAGCTTGGGCGAATATATCCTTTCTCCAATAACTCATTTATTTGATCCTTGATCTCTTTCAACTCATTCGGTGGCATCCGATAAGGTCTCTTGGATATTGGGGCTGTGCCGGCAATAACTCAATCGAAACTCAATGTCTCTGTCCGTGGCATTCTGGTAATTCCTCCGGAACACATCGGGAAATTCTTGCACCATCGGCACTTCCTCCCGAACAACTCCGTGAGGGAATGCACTGATTCTTCATCCGGCTGTGCTGGCTACATACTTGATCCTCTTCGCTCCGGGGTGGTGAGCAGAATATACTTGCTTGCACGACCAATGTTCCTTCATACTTTGACAACCAATCCATGCCTAGGATTACATCCAAGGTCTGAGTTTCCAACACTATGAGTTCTACGGAAATTTGTGGTTCCCGATGTTGAGGGTTGCAGGCAACTTAAACCTGCCATCATTTCTCCTCCCGCGAACCCGACGCAGAGGGGCTTCTAAGGGTTCTAGTCGTAATCCGTACTTATCCACAACTACCCTTGATATGAATGAATGCGTTGCACCAGAATCAAAGAGAACCAAAACTGAACGTGAATTCAATAAAAACTTACCAACCACAGTGTCTGGCTGATCATAGACGTTCTCCACGTCGATGTGATTCACTTGAGCACGAGGGAAAGGATTGGGCTTCTTCGCTGAGCCTCCATTGCCATTCCCGTTCCTCTGCTTGGCCTCCGGGCAGTCGGTGGCGTAGTGCCCTGTCTTCTGGCACTTGAAGCAGGTGATGTGGCTCAGATCCTTCGGAGCCGGGGCAGAACGGTGCTGATTGCCATTACCATTGCCATTGCCATTGCCATGGCCTGACTTGTTGTCCTGGCTGCGGTTGTTTCCATTTCCACCATGGTTATGAGCTCCATGGTTGTGATGGGTGTGCCCTCCTGAGTACGGTGCATAGCGGGCTTCGCTGAGCTCTGAGTTGTGCTTCCCGGCTGTACTTCCGCTATGCGACTTTCTATCTGCTGCTGCTTGCCTTCCGAGATGGTGGCCTTGTCTACCATCTCCGGTAGTTGTTGAAGGTAGCCACAATAAGCTGCATGCTCAGTTCATCATTGAGCCCCTCAAGGAACTTCTCCTGCTTGGCGGCATCTGTGGCCACATCATCAGGGGCATAGCGAGCAAGCTTGCTGAATTCCTCCACGTACTGTGCCACAGTACGATTTCCCTGGCGTAAGTTGCGGAACTCACGCTTCTTGCACTCATGGCTCCAGATGAGACATGAGCAGTGCGAAAAGCCTGCTGGAATTGATCCCAAGTGATGCCACCCATGGGAAAAGTGGCGGTGTAATTCTCCCACCAAGAAGCTGCAGGTCCATCCGGTTGATGTGCGGCAAAGCGCACCTTCTCAAAGATCGGTGCATCCAACGGTGACTAGCTCTCTTCCAATCTTGCGGAGCCAATCATCAGCCACAATCGGCTCGGTGCTACTAGAGAACACCGGCGGATTCAACCTCGTAAATCGAGTCAAGTTGTCCACAATGGGTGGTGGTGGTGGCGGTGGATTGTTGGCTGTGTTGTTCGTTCTCAATCGAGCTGCATCGATGCATTCTGCTGCTTTGGAGCAGCTGGGTGAGCTCCGCGGAAACCAAAGGTCACGTCTCGGAGGCATCTGGTGTTTTGGAGTGGGTGAGAAGATTAGAATAGAACAATGGTCTATGAGAATAACACTACCCATATGAATGCACAATCATAACACACCAAACATTTATTCATTCCACTCAAACATGGTTCAAACTCGATTACAAAAGCTCATGACTAATCAAGGAAAACATCGCCTAACTGATCGATTTAAAAAGTAAAAGATAACATGGTGGTCGACTAAAAGTCTTCATCGATGGCGCCTCCTCTTGGGGTTTCCTTCGTGGTACTCCTTCAAATCCTGATCATTGCTCACGAGGGGTGCTTCATCTCCACTCGGGTAGAGGTCCTCTCCCAAGTCCATCTTTTCCTCAATCGCGGCAAGCTTCATCTTCAGGTCGTCGACTATCTCCATGAAGTCCGTGATTTCTTCCTCATGGCCAAGGAAATCTGCGCGTGCCTTCTCCTCCGCCCAGTTCATGGAACAAAAGCTTCCGTGTGTCTTGAGTTACGGCGAGCCTGAATCTCCGCTTCTGAGAAGACACTCCAAGTCCCGGATGTAGGAGAGAGTGGAATCGTCCTCGATGGTACGGATGATATCTCCATTCCTTGCCTGCGAGAAACCATGGCGAGGTCTGAGTGATCGAGCTCGGCCCCGTACTCCTCTCGGAGATGTCCAAGTGCTCGGTAGATCGCCACGTCCCTTCCGATGATCCAGTTGAACTCGGTGAACTCAAAGTTGATAGGCTCCGTGTGTCCTCCAAAGGTTCTCCACAGGATATGCACCTCAATCAGAAGCGGGTGTCCGCTTAAGTGCATTAGTGGGTTTCCGGTGATCGAGGGCGAGCAATCTTCAGCAGCTTCACCATCTGGACCAGCTTCCTTCCAAGGGCATCGCCTCATCGGGCTGGCGTAACTCCGTAGCAAAACTAGGGTGAACTCGACGGCCATCTAGAATGTTGCAAAGGGAGAAGAGTCGAATCGAACAGGAAGAATTATAGAATGAAAAGGGGTTCAAAGTAAATGGTCTCGCTTATGGCTTTCCGATCCTAGGGGTTACGATCCTACGGTCAACAGTGTGCTCGATACCATCTCTCAGAGCGACCTGACCCAAAATTGGTCAAATCTACGTATGCATTCCATCCCAAGATCATGCCGGTACTCACAAGACATCGATAAAGTAATCAAAGTTCAATCACACCTGAATATCATTAATCGATTCTCATATAGAGTCTTTATTACAAGGGAATAAATTCGCTCAAGGCCAACTCATGAGAAATAAACTAAAGTGCTGCGGAAGCGTCGAAGATAAGCGAGTCCATCCGACTCAAAGGGCAATCGCCAAGCGCGGAGCGTAGCCTCACTCTGATCGAATATATCTCTCGCAACATAATACGTTGCAGCCATGTAGGTCAGCTTTTGGAATAAGTCGGCAAGTCAAGAAGAATAACAATAATAAAGTTACTAACACTATATGCATTTTGGCTGTGGAGCTCTAAGTTTCATCTTTTTGCGAAAAGCCAATTTTATCCTACTACAAAGGACTTATTTGCAAATTACTACAAATTGTTGGTAGTTATTGAGATGGTTCCGCCAACCAATATCTCGTTCCCAAATTATTATTAAGTCATAAACCCTCAAATTAATCCATTAACTTTAGTGTTGAGATATCCGAATACTTCCAAGGTCCAAAGGCTCAAATGTCCGTAATCGGGACACGGCTAATCGATTAGGTTATAACACTCTGCAGAGGTTTATGACTTTCCCATAAGGATCATTCCCTCCTTTAAAGTCTTCGCACTTCATGGTGTTTGAAGACGGACGAATGAAACAGGTCTTCCAAAGAGTTCTTCCGCCACCGCCGGTACCCATCCAATCCTACCGCTCGTCTACTTCTCGTAGTACCGCCCAGCCAGCTTCACTACAAGGGTCAACCCAGCCAGAGCCCATAATGGCTTGCGGCTGCAGTAAGCTTCCGGTCATGGGGCATCCATCCTTCTCTTCGTGGCTGGGTGAAGCTTTCCGCAGGATGTCATGGCGCTTCTCCATGCATCCCGCCACCACTGGTGCTCCAGGTGCCCGTCAACCGCCCTCCACCCAAAGAGTGATTTTCCAAGTCCATCTTGTTCATTGTAGTCCATGGGTTGTCATCATCATTGACTCTCACATCTTGCTTATGAATTTCACTCATCCCAAATCCGTCTCTGAGCATAGCAAAATAACTACTACGTCCGGGGTCATGGTAACAAGGGATTGGTTCATCCTACCACATGATACTACTCAAGTTTAATGACTTCAAGATTTCACTACTGCATGCAATGGTGGGGTGGTGACAACTACTAATGCACAAAAACATAGGTATAGAAATAACATGATCAAAACTTGCCTTGCTGATGATCCTCGTAAGCTAAAGAGTCGTAGTAGCAAGCTTCGCACTCCGGAGACTCTACCGAGACAAACAATAACACAATAAGCATAAAGCAAGAGGATCACACAAGATAACAATGGTAACATAGCACAACAAAACAATCAAAACCAAATCCAAAAGAAAAAACTCAAAGAAACCAATTCAAAGTTTTTCCCTACACCAAACAATAGCAAAAATAGTTTTATATAACAAAATTCCTTAATATAACCTAATCATGGTTTTAGGTTAACTTAACAGAAAAGGATTCACTAAATAACTAGGAGCAAAAAGAATTAATTAAAAGCTATTATAAAACTCATTTTAGGCCTAATCCAATTTCCATTAAGAAAATTAATTTAAAACTTTTATTAATTATAAATAAAAGTTCATCTAATGGAGTGACAGAAACTAACCTAGAATAACTAATCACAAGTTAAAAATAAATTAATTTACTAATTAATTAATTAGGAAAACAGGAACTAGTCAATTAATTAGGATTAATAGGATTCTGTCTAAAATTAATTATTTATTAATCCTAAAATACTCAAATTAATTTCTAGGGTTTGACAATATCAAAACAAAGTGATGGCAAAAGAATCATGCAAAATAATTTTTCTAACTAAAGTTATAGCAGATTTGCTATTCTGACTAAAACAATATTAAAGCATTTTTAATTATTTTAACATAGCTAAATATATGTTTTTCTGAAACTACATAAAATTTGCAATCCAACAAAAAAGAATCACTCAAAAATATTAAACAGAATAAAAGATATACATTTTGAAAATTGAAACTATTCGCTAAAACAGAAAATCAAAATAAAAGAAAAAGGCCTAATGGGCCTATATCGTATACTGTATGTAGTTTAGTCTAAACGGGCCTAGGGTTTAAACTAACGAACCGCCTAACAAATAAAACCTAAACTAAAATAAAACCATTCGGCCGGCCGGTTTTCTAATAAAACATACCCCTTGGGGTTTCTAATCGAGCCGTCGATCTAAGATCGAACGGGAGGGTGTCTTCTGGGACTCACGGACTCGGCGACGGCGGCGGCGGCGGCGAGAGTGCTCGAGGCGTCTGGGCGTCGGGAGCTTCATGTGAGTCGTCGGGAGACGCGCCGGGGTCGGGGGTGGTTCAGTGGTGTTGGGGAGGGTCGGGGTGGACCAGGGCGGCGTCGGCGGTGACTTTGGCGGCGGTGGCGAGCTCGGGACTCCGGTGAGCTCGGGAGGGAGAGGGAGAGGGGGTCCGGCGAGGCTAGGGGGGGGAATGGGGTGCGGAGGGTCTGGCTTTTATAGCCGGGCCTCGGGATGATTCGAAGGGCATCGGGTGTCGGGAATCCGGATCCTTCGGGATCCGGTGGATCTCCCATGAGCTGCGTGGCTTGGGCGAGGGGAAGAAGACGGGCGGGGCCATGGGTCGATGAGAGAGAGAGGGGAGGGTTCGGCGGGTGGCCAAGCCTAGGGGATCGGGCGAGGGGCGAGGCCGGTCGGTGGAGCTGGGCTGGCTCGGCTCGGCTGGCTGGCCACTCGTGGGCCGGGCTGGCCGGGCCAAAGCGAGGTGTGTGGAGGGTGAGGCGCTGGCTGGGCCTGGGGTGGCCTGGCTGGCGCCCCTGGGGGTTTTTCTTTATTTTTTTATTTAAAACAAAAACAAAAATAAAACCTAAACTATAAATAATTTATATAGGGTATATATATACCAAAATGATCAGGGGAATATTCCCTTTCATTTGAACATTTTTCCAAAGGCAAAGTCCAAACTTTATGAAAATCCATTTTTTTCAAATTCAAATAAAATTTCAGATTTGAATCCAATTCTTTTGGCATTGTTTCCTCTGATATTTTTGGAGTGTCATGTTTGCTCCTCTCATACTTTTGATCAAGTATTTATCAGGCTTAGTTTTTGAATTGTTTCCCACATGCCAAAGTTTGGAATTCAAATTCAAACTCAAATAACTCTGAAACTTCAAAAGACAATCAAATTCAAACAGGATGCATAGGATGCTTAGCTATAATTGTAAAACATTCCAAATAGGAAAATTTGGGATGTTACAGAACATGTTGTGGGTGGTGAAAGCGATGAACTCGCAGCCACACCAAAACACCCGGCCGAGGAGGTAGAAGGCGTCGAATGTGTTGGTGAAGTGGGCAAGGAGAGCAACCACCACCCCGTTTTGGATGACCTCCTCGAGACGGAACATCCTTGGAGATCCCCGCGGGAGGTGGTGGTAGCCGGACGCGAGTAAGAACTCGGTGAAGTTCCTTGCGGTCCTCCACCTTGATATCGCCCACACACGTAGTGTGCGCTCAACGTACACGCCAGGAGGGTAGAGCCTCTCCGACACGGTGGGTGGGAAGTGTTAGGTTGGTCCGGTGTACTGCATGGCTGAGCATGTGCTAGAAGAAGGAGAAGTGGTCGAAGAGCAACAAGGGCAGATGGCAGAGAGGATGGGAGATGGATGAGGGATGGCAGAGGCAGAGGGTGGCTTAAATAGCCGTAGTGCTACGTGTTATTTGGTCATGGCAATAACGGGGTCAAATGTGAAGCAGCCCGTTTTCAAACCCACCGCAGCATCGGGAGTGTACACGGTGGGAAACGGTGGTTTTAAAAAGAAGAAGAAAAATAAGCTAATTGCACGCGTGGGAATCCGTGGTCATATATATTATATGAACGAAAAGAGACAATTTTTGAATAGTTTGTGGCCATTTTGCATGATAAAAATAAATTTGGCCCTTAAAAATTTGGTCATTTTGCATTCGTATAGAACAAAAAGAACTAAATTTTGCTACGCAATGTCAATTGATTTTAAACGATGCAAAAATACAGAGCCAGCACGTTCACAAAAAACAGAGCAAACGATGCAAAAAACGACGCAATTCGACGGCCCAACCAGAGCTTGGTTTCCTTTTGGGCCCAATAACAACATTTTTTCGCGGAGTTAGTGGTGGGAGAGCAGCCGATTACAATCAATAGGATTGCCTCTTGCGGATCGCCCCACGATCCAACGATGCGGAGCCGTCCTTGTGATCCAACGGCGCGGAGCCTGCACGCAATCAGCCACCTAATTCCTTCTAGAAGACCAGATCCGAGGGATGTCGCTTGGCGCGAGGGTATGATCGGACGGCTGACATTGGGAGCTAGGGTTAGGCGAAACCCCGCGGGGTTTAGAGGGGTTTTGAGCTGGTCAACGGGGTTTCGAAGGCTTTGACTAAGCATAATTAGTTTAAAAAAATCGAAAAAATATGAAACCTTCGCCGTTCGTCATTTTATAGGACAAACTAACAAGGAAAAATACTGAACTTGGTCTATGCTCATTTTCAGGAAAAAACCCTAGCTGGCACGATCGAGGTCAAATGAGCACCATTATTTTAAAAAATCAAAAAAATTTAAAACCTGCGCACAATGTTGTCTTATGTGACATGTTTCCAACCAAAAATCATAAACTTGGTATATGGTCATTTTCATGAGAAAACCTTCACACATATGAGCTATCATGTACATGATTTCGTAGAGTTCAAGGAGAAGAGGTACGGTTACCTTGTGTTTTTTAAAAATTAAAAAAAATCAAAAAAATCACCAAAGCTTTATTTCAAAGTGAATAAGAAGGATCTGAAGTTAGTTTTCCATTTTCATATTTCAAACGTGTTTTTAATAATTTTAATATTAAAGATTGTGTTTTACAAACAAAATTTAAAAATATGAAGATTAACTTAAAAAGTAGTGAGACTTCGAATGTACACTGTGTAAAGTGAATATGTGTTAATAAAAAACATTTGGCTCATTTAGAGTAGGTCCAAAAAAACTTGATTACAAATGGGCTGTTTACCCTAGCCTGGGAGCTCATTTAGAGCACATTTCTCAAATTCAAATTTATTTGACCTTCTCTAAATCACTTCAAATTTTGCACACATGATCTCCTACACAAACATAGATAGTTTGCCAAGGTTTTACTTGTTTTTGCATTTTCTTGAATTTATACTGTCCAGGTTTGCCAAGGTTTACATGATCTCATTTGGAGCATACATTTGATTTCGTACACAACATGTGTGATCATTGCAGCACCTAAAATCATAGTTCACAACATCTAAACATAACTAACCATAGATTCAGATGCATAAATATACCACGAGCAAATTTAAGGACGCATAAATATAGACAAAGAACTAGATTACTAGCATCAACATAGCCAACAATAACCAAATTCATGAAAACTAAATTAAGTTCAACAAACCATAACCAACGAGATTCAGTTCAACAAAACAAAAGTAACCCAACAGATAAACTTAAAGATTCAGTTCACAGCATCACATCATCGATCACGTCACGCCGGGGTCAGGGCCTTCGCTAGGGCGGCATGCTGCCCCCTGATCATGTAGTCCTCCCCGCAAATCGCTACATCCTCCGCATGAGACAGAAGGCGATCGAAGCGGCCATCCCTTGGCGTTGGCTTGGTGGTGCAGTAGGGGTAGTGCCACTTCTTGGACTTGCGGTTGTAGAAGGAAGCAACTCCCTTGGCCTTGATCTTCACCACCTACTTGGCTGTGAAGGATGCGATGTTGCCCTTGTACACTTCTTTTCCAGAATCATACTGCACACATGAATGAGTTACATTAATACATTATAGATTCATGGATACACTATGTCAAAGGAACTAAATGAACAATCTAAATTTCAAGTAGGCTTACCTCATATTCTTCATCATCACTTTCCTCTGGATCATACGGGTCGTACTGGGCTAGCTTCCTCTTTCTACCTCCCCAACCATCATCCTCCTGAACATACACTTACATTGTCAGGACCCCGATTCCAAGTCACATCGATCTAGCCGGTAACACCTCATATCACTTTGCGGCCTCACGCACGCTATTCCCACGGATGTCGCCTTACCATGGCCCGGGACCGTTTACGCCTTTTGGCTCATGTATATGATAGTGTCGCTAGCATCCATATGACAGAGAACCCGGGCCGACATGGCTAGTCGTGAACCCAAAGCGCACTAACCCATGGGGACAGGCATACATGAATCAACTCGAGCATGTCGGTCAAGCCAGCGTGTGAATCCGGCTGTAGCATCGGGCTAACAGACTCGAGAACCCGGGCTGTAGCAGGCTAGGCAGAGTCCGGATATCACCGCGTGACATTTCCCGAAGGACAGACACGAGAACAAAGTGAAACACATGCCGCCACCAAGTGTCCCGAACAGTAGTGCTGGGCTAGAAGGACTCCGGTGAACCGGGCTGTTGCGGAATACTATGGCTCAAGGAAGCACTAGACTACATTTCCCCATAAGAGAGGTTGCCAAGGATAAACAGCTAGATTGTCGGATCCCACACATACAAGGCATTTCAAACATACACAAAATATGCTCGATATGTGTAAATACAACATGGCATCACAACATAACTCTACGACTCAAGTATTTGTTCATTAGGCTCCGAGGAGCGAGATATTACAAACATGGGTCTCTCGACCCAGCATTCAGAGCATACAAGTCAAACACAGGTGGAAGCTTAACATGTCTGAGTACAGACAACTATAAATGAAAAAGGCTGAGAAGCCTGACTATCTACCAGATCCTGCCGAGGGCACAAGATCGTAGCTGAGGTAACAAGCTAAACGCTGAAGTCCACGCGGAACTACTAGCGAGACTGACGTCTCTCTGCAAAACATAAAATAGGCAAACGTGAGTACAAATGTACTCAGCAAGACTTACATCCGAACTAACTACATATGCATCATAATCAACAAAGGGGTGGTGGGGTTTAACTCCAGTAAGCCAGCTTTGACTCGGTGGCTATCCTGAACTACGACTGCAAGTAACTCTTTTGAGGTGGCGCTGCGAGTCCACATATTCACCATATCAATACACCACTATGGATCCGCTCCGTCTCCCACGAGAACGCCATCCATAGCACTCACACTTATCTTGCGCATTTTAGAGTATCCACTTTCACTTGTCTATGAACTGTTATAGGCAACCCGAATCCTTTACCGCGACATGGCTATTCAATAGATGATGTTAACCCTGCAGGTGTACTTCTTCACACACGCTCACCACTTACCGCCGCCATACCGACATGTACTCGGCAACCTTCAAGCGGAAGCCCAACGTGGGTGTCGGCCACAGCCTACCTAAACACTCAAGTCTCTAGTCCAGGTTTATCACCTATTCAGGTTCCATCCGCAGGGAGTCCGGCCGAGGTTTCCAAATAAGACCCCCGAACGATGTGTGCAGGGTTCCCCAGATACCAAACGGGCATTCGGTACACCGTGCCACGGTGTATCTACCGCATCATAGCCCACCCCTAGGGTCAGCGCTACACACGGCCTCCAACACATATCCTACAAACACCAGAAACTAGTTGCAACTCCTGGACAGAGAACAAGGGTGGTTAAGAAGCCGAGAGGGTCCATTGGTTCGGGCCCAATGCGTGGTAGTAACTGTTTCATGGATCACAAACACAGAACTCAGTTCTTGAGGACGGCTTCAATGAGACAACCCACCATGTACTCCTACATGGCCTCTCACCGCTACCTTTACCAAATCGTGTTCACACACTTAGCTCTCAACAGTAGGACATGTTCACACACCATTCCAATTCATCCCCGATGAATCAGACCTGCTCAACTCTAAGCAGTAGCGGGCATGACAAACAAGCATGAATGAGTAGGCACAACAGGGCTGAAACAACTCCTACTCATGCTAGTGGGTTTCATCTATTTACTGTGGAATGACAGGTCATGCAGAGAATAAAGGGGTTCAGCTACCGCAGCAAGTAACAGATGAATCATTGTTGTCCTAATGCAGTAAAAGAGAGCAGGAGCAAGAGAGTGGGATTGTATCGGAATGAATAAGGGGGTTTTGCTTGCCTGGCACTTCTGAAGATATTATAGCTCTTCATCGGTGTCATCGAACTCATCATCTAACCTCGTCTCATGAGAGGGACAAATACCGCAAACAAGGAAGAACACAATCAATGCAATGCAACAATATGATGCATGATCATGACATGGAGATATGTTGTGTTTTGAGCTAATGCAACTAGCAATATGTTAAATGGAGTTGGTTTGAACCCTAGGTTCAAATTCAAACTTCATATGTGAAATTCAAATGCCATCTAAATGATTTGTGCTAAACAGCAGCTATAAGTTGTTCTAACATGCATGAAAATGGTAAAGATGGATAGATTGGATTTTTCTAATCATTTTCCATATATAATTTGTTTGATTTGGAGTTACGGTTGAATTTCTATGATTTTTAGAAGTTTTGGCTATTTTCTGGAATTTCCTGTAAAAGAATAAATCCAGAAAATGATTTACTGCGTCAGCATGACGTCACTGTGATGTCAGCAGTCAACTGGGTCGGCCAGGTCAAACCTGACCTGTGGGACCCACGTGTCAGTGGTTAGTTAACTAACTAAACAGAGTTAGTTAGTGTTAGGTTAAGCACTAATCTAGGTTAATTAGCACTAAACTAACCTAACTAATAATTAACAAGGGTGGCCCACACGCCGCTGACTCAGGGTCAAACCGCCCACCGATCAACGGTCGTGGGTCAAACCCACCGGCGTCGAGTCGCCGGCGAGGCCGAGACGACGGAGAGCGTCGAAAACGCTGCTCCGGCCACGGTTTGATGCGCGGGTGGGTGCTACGAGTAGCTGGCGATGTGGCGCATCCAACGGTGGCGGTGTTTGGTGCTGGGGTGGCCAGGAACAACGGCGGCGAGCACGTCCGTGGCGGCCGGAGTTCGGGTCTCAGCGGTTCCGGCGTTGCGTTGCACGACAGGAGCAACTGGAGGGGGTTTTGGTCTTCTGGCGTTGTGCTGAGCACGTCGGTGCGCTCGGTTGTAGCTCTAGGTGACGGTGGCCACGGCGGCGACATGGACGGCGGAGCCGAGCTCGCGGCTCCGGTGGAATCGGCGGCTACGGGGCAGGAATGAGCTCAGGAAGGAAGGGGAAAGACGCAGAAGCTCACAGCGAGTTGAACGGAGGCCTCGGCGTGCTCGGGGAGGGGCTGGTGACGACGGGAGGTCGCCGGCGATCTCGGTGGCCCGAGGAGGAAGAAGACGTCGGGGACGGCGCTCCGGGGCTCTTCCCGTCTCGTGGCTCGGGGAGACGGCGTATGGGTCCACGGCGGAGCTCGAGGTCACGTCGGAGAGGCACGAGGAAGGCTCAGGGCGCGGCAGCGGCGAGCTGCGGCGACGGTGGAGACGAAACGGAGCTTCCCGGCTCACTTGGCGCGGTGAGGAGGAGGAGAAGGTCGAGGTGGAGCTCTGGGATGTGTCGGGGAGGTGGGGCAGTGGCTGTGTGCACGGGGTTACGTCGGCGTGTCCATGGAGGCTTCGGCCATGGCGGGGAACGCGCGAGGGAGAGGCGTTGGGGCGAATGGAGGGGTCCAGGGGTCGGGCGACGACGTGAGCCTGCCTGTGGTCTCTGCACCGGCGGCAAGCTGTTGGTGTCGTGGCGAAGCTCAAGGCTGGCGGCGTCACCTCCCTCCTGCCTCAAGGGACGAAGCAAATGGCCGGGCATGGGCCACTACAAGGTCTGGGCCGCCAGGTGGGCAGTTGGTGGTGCCAAAGTTGGCCCTGTGGTTCACTCTCTCTTTAATTGTTTTTGTTTTTCTATTTCTCTCAGAATCTGTTTTGATTTAGTAAAAATACTAAACCATTTTATAAAATCTCGAAGTAATTAGGGTGTTGTCTGAATTATTCCAAAGGACCCATAACAACTTCCAACATTTTTGGAGCATCTAAAATATATATAGCATTTAAATAGCTCCAATTCAAATATGTTCAATTAATTCAAAGCCCAATATGTCCTGCAAAATGTAAACCATTTTGGTAGATGCTTCCACCTCAATCCAGAAATGTTGAACATTTTCAGAGGGCATTTTGAGTTCAATGAAAAAGATTTTTTTTGACCCTAGTTGAATTCATTTGGTGCTAGGGTTTAAGCATCCCCATTTCAAGTTTCATGAAATTTAAACATGATGCATAGATCCAAAGCCACTAGTTACAAGCAAACTCTAGGGCTGTGACAACTTACCCCCACTAAACAAGAACCTCGACCCAAGATTCAAGACGTGAGGTAAGAAGACACAGGGAACACAAAGCTAACACGATCTTCACGATCCAAGTTGCACTTCATATGAACGTTGATTCGATCACCATCTTTGTCTCGATGTCTTGCTCTGAGAACTCCAACTAACATGACAATGAGAGGAAAGGGAAAACTCCAGAAGGATCGATCTTCTCGAAGACCGAACAACTCAGGATCACTCATCGAGTGAGACATTGAACATCTCTTGAGCTGAGACACGAAACACATCGAGAGGGATGGAGGAACAAGCGGCGAGGTTTGATTTTGTGGGCAACAATTCCATGCTTAGAAAGATGGTGGACGGTGTCAAGGTGGCGAGGAAATAATTGCCATGATCCCGTAATGGGGCACCTTGGAGAAGGTGACTCGTTGAACTGCTCCCTTAAGTGGCAAAAAGAATTACTTTTGATCCATAGATCATTGACACTCTTCATACCAGCTTAAGGCAATTTACAATTGATCGTTGAAAGAGTTCGAAGGAATGGCATACTCAGACTAGGATGGATGATGTGGACAACCTTGTTGAAGACAACGCAATGGATGACTTCTGCTTATCACCGGAAACGGATGGGACCCATGGTAGGACCACTGTTGAAGGCAATCCTGACCAGAAATTACCGAGAAGGGTAGTCCATGGTTGGCATAATGGTGGTGCAAGCTGGGAACAAGATGCAACTGTTGGGAATGTTCCAACCATCATATCTGCCTGAGATTCAGATCCGATTGGTAATAGGATACTTGCACTCAAAGATGTCCGAAAAGAAAGGTTGCAACACAAATCGACGAGATGACGTTGCGAGATTCTCGGGATATGAACTATGATAGCAAGCTCCAAAACATGAGCTGGTTCTGCTACTTACATGTGAGGATGTTGTCCAAGACAAGAGTGACCACATAGTAGTCTTATAATAAAATACTATCAAGTCCTGGTCGGGAACCATCATCAAGGATTTCAAAGTCTTTACGCCAGTCCATGGATTAGATCCCAAGCATAGACTTATTTTCCTTGAACAAGTCAATCAGTGGCTTGGTGTACTAGGTATTACACATGGAGTGGAGGTAGCGAGCCTATCAAACCATGGAATACTTCACACATGCATGACTGATTTGGGATGATTCCGGAGAAAGCAAAAACAATCTTTCTCGAACTCACGGCGGCATCTTGCACCAAATGCACATGAATTCGAGGAAGTCACTCCTTCCATCCAAGCATAAGCTTCAAGAACAGAACACGAAGACATTGCTTATAAAATTTTCAACACTAGGTTGATGTTCAACATGAATCATGGGGGAGACAAAATGCTGCTGATGGGTTCAACAACAACTCATCGGAATTTCCATATCACTGGACTTCCACCATCATGTGAACATGGTGATAGCATTGGTCAGACCAAAAGATGTAATGGTGTATGCTCGAGGGATCAACCACGAGTAAGACAACATTATGAACATCGTTGGTTCTGATTTGACTTGATGATGGCCCATACTCAAGTCAAAGTTTTGACAAGGCAATAGATCCAACAACTGATCACGAGGACCAATCGATGAAGATATCATGTTTCTTCAACACACACTCAAAAGGATATCCCTTAAAATGAACTAAGTCGGACAAGCTTTCATTTTCCAACTCTCCAAGTTGTTGTTTAGCTTAACCAACTAGCTCAGGGGTATCCAACACAGATTCTTGGAGAATGGCTGGTTTAGAGAAAAACCAACTTGATCATGAACTCAACATAGCGGTCAGGTGACAACCCGGTGATACTTCCGAGAAGATAATCGGAATATCACGAACCACCGATATGTTACTAAGCTCGAGAACAATCCTGCTTTTCAGGGCAAGATGATATGATCAAAAGAGTGAGGAATTGATACAATCCTAACTCATTGATCGAAGAGTGCACCAGAAATAAGGACTAGGTAGCACGATCAATCTTAGGATGATGATTTAATAACCAACACGCTAGGAATGGGAATATTGTCCATTAACTACCAAGCAACAAGGTTGCTAGAAGTATCGATTTCACACATCACATTTCACTTGTCGGCATTCCGGTTACAACGACACGGAACCGAGGAATGAATAATGGTAGCGAGAAGTATCACTACGTCAAGAATTCATAAGGGAAGGTGCAATTCTCATGACGTTCCTGACATAAAGAGGGAAATACTTCAGGGTAGAACAGAATCAAAAGCTGGATTGGCATTTTGATCTGCGGAATACAACTGCTTTGACCCAATCCTAGATATGGATGAGGTACTGGGGTTTGTTTCTCCTAGTCATTTCGGAATAGAATGGCTTGACGGACCACAAGGATAATAGGCATCGATAAACACGATCGCACACATACCCTTGACTATCAATTGATAGACGGGGGTCAGAATACAAATGAAGAGGGACAACTCAAGGGAACATATAACTTTCTGAGTTGTGGATGCATAGGTTAGTATGTCGAATCAAGTTCAACAGGTTTCTTCCGGATAACCCATGCGAAAAGGGTAGAACTGGTAGATTCACAATTATGAATGGAGAACTCCTCAAGAGTACTCCGATTGTGATCCTTCGGTTCAGCGAGGAACGTCTGCCATAAGCGGTTCATAGTATTTGGAAGAAGGAAATACCACGGACCTCGAGGACTATCGCAAAGTTACTAATATCCTAAAGGAACTAGCAAACACTATCAACATGAGGTAAGTAGGGTAAATCTCGGGTTCAAGAACCCAGGAATAGAATACCTACTACTAAATGGCATCACAGGATGCTTTCGAGAATGATGGCCAGAATCACCACACGGGAAACACAAAACATGGCTAGCTTACTAGGTGACTCCCTAAAACACCTAGGGTCATAGTAATAGCTCCAACATATATGCCGAGGCAGCGGAGTACCTCAACACACTAATTTGTGTGATTAATCTGGCCCAAATGAACATTAGAAACAGAGAAAAGGGATTTGCAAATGCATCAGACTATTTAGAAACCTGGGATGACTCGGACAACATAACGGCTATAAATGCTCAAAATGATTTGAGACATCCTGCAAAAATGGTGGCATAACCACTCAGAAGCACAACATCAAGGTTCTGAGACCAACTATGAACACACAGAAGTAGTAGAAACTGAACTGGGGTGTAAAACCAACAATCTTAAAAGTCTATGGATTAGTAACACGTCATCCTAATAGATAGATGAGAAGCCTAGTTCTTAATCCCCGTAGAAGAGAAGAGGATGACTCAGATCCGAAGGCCATGAGGTATAAGGAGTAAAAAGAGCCTTACGTTCCCTTCCACAATCAATTCCCTTACATAACTAAAGCATTTCTAGACACAACTTCGACCAGTTTGGCTTGGTAATCCTACAGGCATACAGGCTCTGATACCAAAGCTGCCAGGACCCCGATTTCAAGTCACATCAATCTAGCCGATAACACCTCATATCACTTTGCGGCCTCACGCACGGTATTCCCACGGGTGTCGCCTTACCATGGCCCGGGACCGTTTGCGCCTTTTGGCTCACGTATATGATAGTATCGCTAGCATCCATATGACAGAGAACCCGGGCCGACATGGCTAGTCATGAACCCAAAGCGGCACTAACCCATGGGGACAGGCATACATGAATCAACTTCGAGCATGTCGGTTGACGCGTGTGAATCCGGGCTGTAGCACTGGCTAACAGGACTCAGGAACCCGGCTATAGCAGGCTAAGCAGGACTCTAGATGTCACCGCGTGATATTTCCCGAAGGGATGTATACAGAACAAAGTGAAACACATGCCGCCAGATCAAGTGTCCCGAAAAGTCTTTGGGCTAGCGGGACTCCGTGAACCGGCTGTAGCGGACTACTATGGCTCAAGGAAGCACTAGACTACATTTCCCCCATAAGAGAGGCTGCCAAGGATAAACAACTAGATTGTCGGATCCCACACATACCAAGCATTTCAAACATACACACAATATGCTCGATATGTGTAAATACAACATGGCATCACAACATAACTCTATGACTCAAGTATTTATTCATTAGGCTCCGAGGAGCGAGATATTACAAACATGGGTCTCTCGACCCAGCATTCAGAGCATACAAGTCAAACACATGCGGAAGCTTAACATGTCCGAAAGTACGCACAACTATAAATGAAAAAGGCTGAGAAGCCTGACTATCTACCAGATCCTGCCGAGGGCACAAGATCGTAGCTAAGGTAACAAGCTAAACGTTGAAGTCCACGCGGAACTACTAGCGAGACTGATATCTCTCTACAAAACATAAAATAGGCAAACGTGAGTACAAATGTACTCAGCAAGACTTACATCAGAACTAACTACATATGCATCATTATCAACAAAGGGGTGGTAGGGTTTAACTGCAGCAAGCCAGCTTTGACTCGGTGGCTATCCTGAACTACGACTGCAAGTAACTCTTTTGAGGTGGCGCACACGAGTCCACATATTCACCATATCAATACACCACTATGGATCCGCTCCCATCTCCCTACGAGAACGCCATGCATAGCACTCACTTATCTTGCGCATTTTAGAGTATCCACTTTCACTTATCTATGAACTGTTATAGGCAACCCAGAAGTCCTATACCGCGGACACAGCTATTCGAATAGATGATGTTAACCCTGCAGGGGTGTACTTCTTCACACACGCTCTCACCACTTACCGCCGTTTACACGACATGTACTCGGCAACCTTCAAGCGGAAGCCCAACGTGGGTGTCGGCCACAGCCTACCTAAACACTCAAGTCTCTAGTCCAGGTTTATCACCTATTCAGGTTCCATCCGCAGGGAGTCCGGCCGAGGTTTCCACATACGGCCCCGAACGATGTGTGCTGGGTTCCCGAGATACCAAACGGGCATTCGGTACACCGTGCCATGGTGTATCTACCGCATCATAGCCCACCCCTAGGGTCAGCAGTACGCACGACCTCCAACACATATCCTACAAACACCAGAAACTAGTTGCAACTCCTGGACAGAGAACAAGGGTGGTTAAGAAGCCGAGAGGGTCCATTGGTTTCGGGCCTAATGCGTGGTAGTAACTGTTTCATGGATCAAAAACACAGAACTCAGTTCCTGAGGACGGCTTCAATGAGACAACCCACCATGTACTCCTACATGGCCTCTCACCGCTACCTTTACCAAATCGTGTTCACACACTTAGCTCTCAACAGTAGGACATGTTCACACATAATTCCAATTCATCCCCGATGAATCATACCTGACTCAACTCTAAGTAGTAGCAGGCATGACAAACAAGCATGAATGAGTAGGCACAACAGGGCTCAAACAACTCCTACTCATGCTAGTGGGTTTCATCTATTTACTGTGGAATGACAGGTCATGCAGAGAATAAAGGGGTTCAGCTACCGCAGCAAGTAACAGATGAATCGTTGCAGTCCTAATGCAGTAAAAGAGAGCAGGAGCGAGAGAGTGGGATTGTATCGGAATGAACATGGGGGTTTTGCTTGCCTGGCACTTCTGAAGATATTATAGCTCTTCATCGGTGTCATCGAACTCATCGTCGGAACCTCGTCTACTGAGAGGGGAAAAATACCGGCAAACAAGGAAGAACACAATCAATGCAATGCAACAATATGATGCATGATCATGACATGGAAATATGTTGTGTTTTGAGCTAATGCAACTAGCAATATGTTAAATGGAGTTGGTTTGAACCCTAGGTTCAAATTCAAACTTCATATGTGAAATTCAAATGCCATTTAAATGATTTGTGCTAAACAGCAGCTATAAGTTGTTCTAACATGCATGAAAATGGTACAGATGGATAGATTGGATTTTTCTGATCATTTTCCATATATAATTTGTTTGATTTGGAGTTACGGTTGAATTTCTATGATTTTTAGAAGTTTTGGCTATTTTCTGGAATTTCCTGTAAAAGAATAAATCCAGAAAATGATATACTGCGTCAGCATGATGTCACTGTGATGTCAGCAGTCAACTGGGTCGGCCAGGTCAAACCTGACCTGTGGGACCCACGTGTCAGTGGTTAGTTAACTAACTGAACAGAGTTAGTTAGTGTTAGGTTAAGCACTAATCTAGGTTAATTAGCGCTAAACTAACCTAACTAATAATTAACAAGGGTGGCCCACACGTCAGTGACCCAGGGGTCAAACTGGGCCCACCCAGTCAACGGTCAGCGGGGTCAAACCCACCGGCGTCGAGTCACCGGCGAGGCCGAGACGACGGAGAGCGTCGAAAACGCTCCCGCCACGGTTTGATGCGCGGGTGGGTGCTACGGTAGTCTGGCGATGTGGCGATCCAACGGTGGCGGTGTTTGGTGCTGGGGTGGCCGGGAACAACGGCGGCGAGCACGTCCGTGGCGGCCGGAGTTCGGGTCTCAGCGGTTCCGGCGTTGCGTGCTACGCTGACGAGCAAGCGGAGGGTGTTTTGGTCTTGGCGCAGTCGAGCACGTCGATGCGCTCGGTTGTAGCTCTAGGTGACGGTGGCCACGGCGGCGACATGGCCGGCGAAGCCGAGCTCGCGGCTCCGGTGGAATCAGCGACTACGGGGCAGGAATGAGCTCGGGAAGGAAGGGGAAAGACGCAGAAGCTCACAGCGAGTTGAACGGAGGCCTCGGCGTACTCGGGGAGGGGCTGGTGACGACGGGAGTTCACCGGCAATCTCGGTGGCCCGAGGAGGAAGAAGACGTCGGGGATGGCGCTCCGAGGCTCTTCCCGTCCCGTGGCTCGGGGAGACGGCGTATGGGTCCACGGCGGAGCTCGAGGTCACGTCAGAGAGGCACGAGGAAGGCTCAGGGCGCGGTAGCGGCGAGCGGCGGTGACGGTGGAGACGAAAAGGAGCTTCCCGGCTCACTTGGCGCGGTGAGGAGGAGGAGAAGGTCGAGGCGGAGCTCTCGAATGTGTCGGGGAGGTGGGGTAGTGGCTGTGTGCGCGGGGTTACGGCGGCGCGTCCATGGAGGCTTCGGCCATGGCGGGGAACGGGCGAGGGAGAGGCGTTGGGGGCGAATGGAGGGGTCCAGCGGGTCGGGGCGACGACGTGGAGCCTGCCCAGGGTCCAGCGCCTTGCAAGCGGCAAGCTGTTTGGTGCCGTGGCGAAGCTCGCTAACAAGGTCACCTCCCGCCCGCTGGCGGGGACGAAAGCGGTGGTGGCATGGGCCAAAGACAATCTTTGGGCCGCCAGTGGGCAGTTAGTGGTGCCAAGTTAGTTGGCCTGTGGTTCACTCTCTCTCTTTAATTGTTTTTGTTTTTCTATTTCTCTGTAATCTATTTTGATTTAGTAAAAATACTAAACCATTTTATAAAATCCTGGAAGTAATTAGGGGTGTTGTCTGAATTATTCCAGTGACCCATAACAACTTCCAACATTTTTGGAGCATCTAAAATATATATAGCATTTAAATAGCTCCAATTCAAATATGTTCGAATTAATTCAAAGCCCAAATATTTCCTGCAAAAATGTAAACCATTTTTGGTAGATGCTTCCACCTCAATCCAGAAATGTTGAACGTTTTCAGAGGGCATTTTGAGTTCAATGAAAAAGATTTAATTTTTTTGACCCTAGTTGAATTCATTTGGTGCTAGGGTTTAAGCATCCCCATTTCAAGTTTCATGAAATTTAAACATGATGCGTAGATGCAAAGCCACTAGTTACAAGCAAACTCTAGGGCTGTGGCATACATCCATCACTAGTAAATACGGAAGCCAATTGAAAATTTAGATATGCACACATGACACATTGATCATAGGGCTAATATACTCCCAATATACTATGATCATTGTTTTGCATTTTCCATTGTCATGCACACAAATTTAACAAGAGAGCTAATATAACTACAAATTGTGGACAAATTTATATACTAATGAATCAAGGGTTACTTTTGGTTATGACATTCAAATTTATATTGTGATTCATACGGTAGGATTGTGATTCTAAACATAACTAACTTCTTAATCAATGGATTCCATTTGGGAATATGACATTCAAAACCCCAATCTGAGTAGCATTCAAAAACAAATCTAATAGGGACCCAATCCAAGGCAACGAATCTGAGTAGCATTAAAAACCCCAATCATTGTAGCACCTAAAATTATAGTTCACAACATCTTGAATTTTTGCAACGAATTTATCCAAATCTAGTAAGCATGCATCTGTTCACAACATCTAGCATTTTTACAACGAATTTATCCAAATCTAAAAACAAATCTAAAAACCCCAATCATTGTAGCACCTAAAATCATAGTTCACAACATCTAGAATTTTTGCAACGAATTTATCCAACAAACCCTAGTCCAAAAAACCCCCATCCCCCCCAACCCATACAAAAAAACCTGGCCCACCCATCAAATCAACTACTCTAACCATGTGAACTACCATATGAATCACAATCTAACCAATGCAACTAGGGAGCAACTAACTCTACAAGCTAAGCAAGTGCAAATACCTGCTGCTCCATGGCAGGCGGCGCATCGGGGGTATCGGGATGGACTGCGCCTTCGACATTGTCATCTTCTGCAGCAATGAGGCGGAGCCCGCCACATCCGCAGCAGTTGCGAGTTTCCTCGCACCGCCATGGACGCCGCCGACATCCACGGTCACCGCACCCTGACCCTGCAGCTCCACCACATCTCCGTCCGCTGCGTCGGCGTTGCCATGAGCATCGGCCATCTGGCAGATGGAGGCGATGAAGGTGAGGAAGAGGATGAGGTGGGGGAGAGCGAGACGGTGCGGTGGAGGCAGTGGAGGAGAGCGAGACGACGCCGGTGGGGAGAGGAACACTACAAAAAAAAGACACATCCATGACATTTTGGGCCGAACAAAAAAAAAATATGTCATACATATGACACTTCTATGACGATAATTGTGACAAAACCCGGTATCATCATAGATGTGGTGCGCTCCTACTTCTATGAAAAAAATCATGAAAGAAAATGGGCTTTTCGTCTTGGGCGGGCCGGAGACGCAGCTGCATGACATTCTTTGGGCCGTCCATGACGGAAAAAACCGTGGTAGAAGCAAGGGGGAAGAAAATTTCGAGGAGTTGCCGGTTACGGTGGGAGGTCAGGGCCGAGCGATGCGCGTTTCTCTCGTACGTACACGCGTGTGTGCGCTGCATTGGCTCTAACTGAATCCGAGCGAGGCGTTGGGCTCTAACTGAACCCGAGCGATTGCACTGCAAGCTACGCGTTACTGAACCCGAGCGATCGAACGATGGTTGTTAACTGAACCCGATGGAGCAATTCCTTCACTATCGCTGCTAATCAAGCCGATCGATGCTGCCTATGGGATGAACAAAGGAGTGTTGCGGGGGGTTGGATGAATAAGGCGCGTGGCGTTGCCTTTGGTGAACAGGAACCCGTGGCGTGGAGGGCTGGATGAACAGTAGACGGTGGAGGGGTGGTCGTGGAGGGGTGGTTGAACAGGACCCCGTGGTGTGGAGGGCTGGATGAACAGTAGAAGGTGGAGGGGTGCCCGTGGAGGGGTGGTTGAACAATAGCCGATGGGGTAGCGCGCGGTGGAGGCTGGATGAACAGGAGCCCGTGGAGGCTGGAGGAGGTCGACGGTAGCCCGTGGATGCTGGAGGAGGTCGACGGTGGAGATGAACAGTATCCCGTGGAATCCTGTTTTGCGGTACGCCACACCCCTCCCAATGAACAGGACCCTCGTTTCGACCGTAGGAGGTCCGCTTCTCCGCTTTTGCGGCACGCCACACCCTCCCGGCGAACAGGACCCCGTTTGACCGTAGGAGGTTCGCTTCTCTGCTTTTGCGGCACGCCACACCCTCCCGATCAAGAGGACCCCTGTTTCGCCGTGGGAGGTTCGCTTCTCCATTTTGCGGTACGCCACACCCTCCCGATCAACAGACCCCGTTTCGACCGTAGGAGGTCTGCTTCTCCATTCTGCGACGCCACACCCTCCCGATCAAAAGGACCCGCTCCAATGTAGGAGGTCCGCTTCTCCGCTCTGCGATGCACGCCAGCCTCGCTTCCATCGCTTGTTCCGTCCCAAGCCTCCCGATGAATACGACCACGCATTCCGTTCCGACCCAGCCGGTTGGCTCCCACGCGTTTCGTTGCCTCCCGATGAACACGACGCATTCCGTTGCCTCCCCATGAACACGACGACGACGCTATTTCTCCGTTCCGACCCAGCCATGTACACGAGCCCTCGCCATACGTATGCGCGAGTAGGCGTTCGAGACCCCGCCCGTATGTACACATACGTGGCCATATTTTCTTTCTTGCACCCTGGCCACTGTACGTACGTGTACATGCTACGTGCGAGCCTCTACTACGACACGTTAGCGCCTCTAAATCCACATGTATATATGTACGTACACGTTCGCGACCAGAATGACAACGCTACGTACGCTTCGACCAGGTGGGTCCCGACCGTATCGAGCACTTCCTTGCTCAAAGATGTAGCTGGTGGGTCCCAGCAGTCAGGGGGGCGAATCGGTTTTTTTTTTGCCCGGATGCACTTCCATGCGTGCGAAGATGTAGCTAGTGGGTCCCAGCAGTCAGGGGGGCGAATCATTTTTTTTTGCCCGGACGCACTTCCTTGCATGCGAAGGTGTAGCTGGTGGGTCCCAGCTGTCAGGGGGGAAACGTTTTTTTCACGAAATACGGTGGCCCGTCCGGTGGGTCCCCGCTGTCAGGTGGAGCAATAATTATTATGCGCGTAATAAGGAGGCACTTCCTTGCTGCGGCCGTGGACCCAGCTGTCAGCCTCTCCATGCACAGTACTCTTCCGATGGAAGTCGGTCGTTGACCACATTGACCACGCCGCGCCGAGAGCACCACAGCGGTGGACGACGGCGAGGCCTAGGAAGGGGACGACACGGAGGCAGGGAAGACTCGGCAGTTGTTTCCCATGCGGAGGGGAGTACGATCTTGTCGAGGGTTTATCGTCTGTCTGCTGTCGCGGAGAATAACAGAAGGTGTGGGTGAGTAGAGGATGGCTAGGCCAGCGATGGGAGTACGGTGGGGCGGTGAGGCTCACAAGGCAAGACACAAACGTCATGGGAGGAGGAGAGCAGCAGTCCCTTGGCGCTTGTTTGAGGGGTCGGAGCAGAAGAGCAGAGATTGAAGAAGCACGACGGCCGTTGGATGGTCATCCAACCATCACTGCTTGTGCGTCAACCTTTTTTTTAGGAAAGCCTCAAATCTGTGGAAAACAGCATACAGCCCATCTGCCATTATTTCTAATAATTTACAACCCATTTACTAATTCTTAAGGTTTTTTTGGAGACCATATTCTTTTTGTTAGCATTACAGCCCATATTGTGGCCACGGTTAAAAAATTATAGGAAATTTTGCATATGCGGTCCGAACTGTTTTTAATCCCGAAATTTCGACTCACATAGAAACTGATTTTAAAAATAAGTGTATATCAATATAAAATCCAACAAATTCTCCACGCATAAAAATTAATGTAATTTAATATCTTGAAATGAAAAAAAAATATTTGAAACTAATTGCCGGTTTGATGTGTTTTAAAAATGTACAGCCCATTTCTCATTACTGATGGGCCATTTTATCGGCCAGCCGAATGAAAGCTCTCCTCGTCTTGAAAGATTTGCAGCCCAACATGCCTGACAAAGCAACTTACTTGGCAAATCACAAAAAAACTGGGTTGTGGCCGTGGACCCAAATGTCGGCCTCTCCACGTCATGATACTCTTCCGATGGAAGTCGCCCTTGACCACGCTGACCATGCCGCTGGAGAGCACCATCATGGTGGACGGCAACGAGGCCTAGGAAGGGGACGATGTGGTGCCGGGGAAGACGCGGCAGTGGAAGCCCGCGCGGAGAGGAGTACGAGGGTTCACCGGTTCGGCCATGTGTGAGGTTGCCGTCGCCGCAGGCCTGGCCAGCGGAGGGAATAGTAGGGGCGGTGAGGCCTCAGCGGCAGCACAGCCGCCACGGAGGCAGGAGCATGCGGCACGACCGGGCGCTGCTTTGGGCGGCTGGAGCAAGAAGACCAGAGGTTGAAGAAGCACTACGGCCATTGGATGGACATCGTACAGTCACTAGAGCTAGAATCGTTCATATTGACTAAGTTGAGAAAGCCCTTCGTCCCCGTCAACTTAGTAGGCCCACAAGACAGCCTCCCACCAAGGTGGGTCCTAGCTAGCCGGGGGAGTATTCATTTTTTTTTGTGCGTAATAAGGAGGCACTTCCGGTGGGTCCGAGCTGACAGCGGGGGGAACGTTTTTTTTGCGAAATACGGTGGCCCGTTCGGTGGGTCCCAACAGTCAGGGGGAAATGATTTTTTTCGCAAAATACTGTTGGCCCGTCCGGTGGGTCCCTGCTGTCAGGTGGAGGAATAATTATTTTCCGCGTAATAAGGAGGCACTTCCTTGCGGCTGCCGTGGACCCAGTTGTCAGCCTCTCCACGTACAGTACTCTTCCTATGGAAGTCGGTCGTTGACCACATTTACCACGCCGCGCCGAGAGCACCACGGCGGTGGACAATGGCGAGGCCTAGGAAGGGGACGACGCGGAGCCGGGCCACGGGAGGCAGGAGCAGGCGATAGCACAGCCGGCCACGAGAGGTAGGAGCAGGTGGCACAACCGACGCTGCTTTGGGCGGCTGGAGCAAGAAGACCAGAGGTTGAAGAAGCACTATGGCCGTTGGATGGACATCATACGGTCACTGGAGTATTGACTAAGTTGACAAAGCCCTCCGTCCCCATCAACTTAGTAGGCCCACAAGTCAGCCCAACAATATGGTGGGTCCCAGCTAGCAGGGGGGTATTCATTTTTTTGGGCGTAATAAGGAGGCACTTCTTTGCGTGCGAAGGTATAGCTGGTGGGTCCGACCTGTCAGCGGGGGGAACGTTTTTTCACGAAATACAGAGGCCCTTCCTGTGGGTCCTAGCTGTCAGGTGGAGGAATCATTATTTTGCGTGTAATAAGGAGGCATTTCCTTGTGTGCGGTCGTGGACCCAGCTGTCAGCCTCTCCACGTACAGTCCACTTCCGATGGATGTCGTTCATTGACCACGTTGACCAGGCCGCGCCGAGAGCACCAGGGCGGTGGACGATGGCGATGCCTAGGAAGGGAACGACACGGAGCCAGGGAATACTCGGCAGTTGTTTCCCACGCGGAGGAGTACGAGGGTTTACTGGTTCGTCTGCCGTCGCCAGAGAATAACAACATGTGTGGGTGAGTAGAGGGATGGCTAGGCCAGTGATGGGAGTACGTTGGGGCCGTGAGGCCTGCGCGGCAGCATAGCCGGCCGCGGAAGGAGGGAGCAGGCAGTCCCCCCGGCGCTTGTTTGAGCAGCTGGAGCATGAAGAGCAGAGATTGAAGAAGCACGACAGCTATTGGATGGACATCCAACAGTCACTGCTCTCGTGTGTTGACTAAGTTGACAAGGCGTTGCGTGTGCATCAACCTTTTTTTTATGAAAGCATACGCGTCAACCTGTAGTAGGCGCACAAGTCAGCCTCAAATCTGTGGAAAACAGCATACAGCCCATCTGCCATTATTTCTAATAATGTACAGCCAATTTGCTAATTATTAAGGTTTTTTTTGGAGCCCATCTTCTTTTTGTTGGCATTACACCCCATATTGTGGCCACGGTTAAAAAGTATACGAAATTTTGCATATTTCGGTGCGGTCAACTGTTTTTAATCTAGAAATATCGATTCACATTCAAACTATTTTGAAAAATAATTTATATAATATAAAATCTAAATAATTGTCCACGCATAAAAATCAATGGAATTTAAGATCTTGTAATGAAAAAAATTTGAAACTAATTCCCGGTTTGATGTGTTCTATAAAAGTACAGGCCATTTACGGGCAAACCTAATGAAACTCTCATCGCCTTGAAAGATTTGCAGCCAAATGAGGCCGATAAAGCAAGTAGGCCTTGTTTGTGTATTTCTTTTAAAAAATAGAACCGGCTAGCCATTTTCAGCAAGGAAAAAAACACAACTAGGCTCATGATGTGGTAAACATAAATAAAACCCTGGCTAGACGGGCCACACCCTTTACAGCCCCATTGTTACCCTCGATCCGTCGCTAAAACTAGTATAAATAACAACCGCTTGTTCCTAAAAAACTGCGCGACTTGATGGGTCCCTGGTGTCAGCCGCTCGTAGTGTAATTCTCTCGTTTATTGACTACGTTGACAATGGCATGAGCCCCAGATGTCCAACCATTAGGAGGAACCATATTTTGGGCTTGTACTATAGAGGCATTTGCTTGCGTCATCGCCATGATGCTGGTGGGTCCTCATGTCATCCTCTTCACGTCAAATATCTCCTTGTTCCTCTCGGTTGTTGACAACGTTGACAACGCAAGAGGGCGGTGCACCACGCACGGCGAGCGAACCAAGGCCGCAAGGCGGAGGACGACGGCGAGGCCTCGGACGGAACGAACAGGAGCCGTTGAAGATGCGTCGGTCCAGTCGCAGGCAGAGGGGAGTATGAGGGTTGATTGGTTCGGGCACGGGTGCGTGTTGGGGCTGACATCTCCGGAGAATAATAGGACGTGTGGGGGAATAGAGGGAGGGACTGGCCAACGTTGGAGGGTACGTACGGTAGGGCGGCGGAGGCGCAGCCAGCCATGGGAGGCGGGAGCAGGCGGAGTCGACGGGGTGGTTTGGTTAGGGCGGCTGGAGGAAGAAGAAGACAAGAGATAGAAGATACACGACAGATGTTGGATGTCAATCCAACGGCTGGTAGGCAGAATCGTTTGTTGACTGGCTAGTAAGTTGACACCACCTTGGATAGGCTATTTCCTCGCGGGTCCCAAATGTCAGAATCCAAATCTGTCACGGTCATGCAGCCTTTCCTATGAAAATTTACTGCCCATTTGATGTGCTAGTTTGAAATAAGTTTGTGGGTGCTGGTGGGGGCTAATCACTTGTCTTCAGTAATGCACAGTGAGCTCAAGCAGCCGGCGTGAGTGATGTTATTTCCCTTGGTTGTGATTTGTTACAATAATTCACTCTAAATTAAACGAATGGCAAGCCATTTGCCTTGTTTCAAAGAAAATATGACAGTCACAAACCGAGTTGAAAAGGGCAGGAACATCTAACTCCAGCTTACAAACTGCACAAAAGCACGAGGGTTGATTGTTCATCGTGTTTACAAAAAACCCAGATTGAAAAGGGCAACAACATCTAACTCCGTAACTGTTTTTGGCATCACGATCAAATGGATCGGTCAGTCCATAGAATGAACATCCCGGTCGTAAAATTTATCGGATTATGACCACAATATGTTGTCAATAGAAGCCCGCACGCTCGTAAGCTCTTTTGCCCACCAAACTCCTTTTTTGCTCTTCTACATACCCATCCGTCAAAACCATGCTGCTGATAAACTTAAGCCTGATGGACAATAGTAACCTTGCATTCAGCAGGAAGAATGTGACAAATCTTGTGTTTGCACGGTTGGCTACATATTGTTCTAGCGTTATTGTCTTCAATCGAATCTCATGATAAGTGAGAAAATCCCGATGCTTACGAATCCACCGATTGGTTATAACTTTCTTACCCGTCCTGCTGCCTAAAAGACATGAAGATTGAAAATAGTTAAGGTCTAAAAGAAGAGTGTCGAAGAGCAACAGCTGAATGGTTAATTCTAGTACACTATATGCGGGCTTCCAATGTGCGTGAAATTATCACCTTTATATACAACTTCTCCAGACATGGAAAGCATTGCAGCAAGCCAATAATCTTGTTCAGATCAAAACTATTCATTTGGATATATAAGATCTTGACAGAATCCAGCACCATTGATAGGCCATCGATGGAGAAACTCTTCATTGAGAATAGAACATAATATTAGTACAAAATGTGTACTCCAAGATGATATATAAATTATGCGCATAAATTTAAAATGTAGCTTATGGTTACAAGTGTAGATGATAATATAAAGTACCTGAAGAACTGTGGAGCCAAACACCATATTGAAATGAGCACAGAGATCATGTATTACACCCAAGGTCTCCAGTTTAGGCGCAGAGAGGACGGTTATTTGCAACGGTGAATAACTAGAATCAAGGATCAACCTTCGAAGTGAAGGGGCATCTTGGATGATGAGATGCCTTCCGTCAAAAGAAATTCCAATTCTTACAAGGTTAGGCGACTTTATTTGGAGACAACCGATTCTAACTGTGAAGACAAGCACCAAGCACTCCAGCGCAAGGCAACTGGAGTGGATGATGCTGTGCAATGAGGCCTCCGATATACGAACCCGCACAAGTGAAAGTTTCTTGAGAAATGGGAGTCGAAGGTTTAACCAGATTATCTGGTAGGTAGCATAGCGCAAAGGTGGCAGTGTGGAGAGAGGAGGAAAACCGCGAGATGGACATCGGTGCTGAGGGCACAAGTTCATGGCATTCGGTATGTGGTATGTGATTTCCAGGGGAATAGTAGAACTCAAGGAGCTGTAGTTCTGTGAATTCAGGGTACTTTAGCCAGGCGTCCACCGTGCAGGGCATGGTATGCTTGCTCAGGTAGCATGACGGGATGCAGAGGCTTTGAACGGAGCCTTGGTGGGAGGAGATGATGGCTCTGGGGATTTCAAAATCATTGAAGAGAGATAGCTGACGACAGTCGAGATTAAGGGGCACGGCGCACCATAGAGGGCGCCACCGAATTGATAGGACTTGGGTGCAGCAGCAATCCTTGGTGGGGAGAAGTGAGATGATCTCCCCAAGGATGGCGTCCGGGAGATCGCTGATGCGGTCCACCCGAGATTCTACGGGTTCCTGGGATCCGGTGGGGGCGGGGTCGCCGCTTCTCCCAGCTGCTGGGTGGGGATCTACACACAGGCGCCGCCACAAGGGAGCCTCATCTTCTTAGCGCTGGGGTCACCGACTCCATTTTCCTCGAGGCGTCGCGTCAGCTCATGGATTTGAGCAGAGTAATGAATGACGAGGCTAGTTGTAGTCTGACGAAGAAGAAGGGGAGCTGGGGTTTTCTGTAGGAGTGAGGAAGAAGGGGAGCTGGGGTTTTCAGTAGGAGTGAGGTGAGGAATTTGGGGTACGAGGGAGCGAGCTGGCGTGAGTGGGTGGGAGCGAGGAGGAAGAAGAGCACCCAGTGTTTTTTTGGGGCGGTGTCTTTGGGTGTGGGTAGCGCCTTTTGAATTGATTTTACTATTTACTAGTGTGGATTGGCTGTTTTGTCTTGGGCCCAGAGAAACAATTACTACTAGTACAGTGAAGACACTCTATAGCTACCCAGAAAAACAATTACTACTAGTACAGTGGAGACACTCTACCGCTTCTGGCTCCTCCTAGGTCATTGAAACGTCTCCATCTACAGAATGCCGTTATACTTTTGTTCACCGACATGCGGGCCATGCAGCGCGCGGGCCCAAATGCCATCCACCAAATTAGAAGGCAGTATGCAGACGGAGAGTCACGCCGGTCGTAGCGCGGCAGTAACGAGCCGTCGTATCACAAAACCCCACCTCCCCGTAGTCTAAGTTTGACGGACGAAGCAACCATCATTTCACTCTTCGCTGAATCCCCTTCTCCCTCACCGTCTTCAAGAAAGGCAACACCCGCATCTGCCACTGTTCTTCTCTCCGAACGAAGGGAAGGTAAGCGGATCTGTGATGTTGGTATATTTTCGTTCAGAGAAAAAAAAAAGAACTTTTGCAAAGCAGTACCCGATCCTCACTCTCTTTTTTTGTTTCATTGTCATTGCGATTGTGTTTTCCTTTCAGTGGTCTCCTAGTATTCGTCAGTTTCATGATGGACCAAGGAGAACCAGGCAAAGATCTGCCGATATTGGAACAGACGTGGTAGGCTGATCCCCACGAGACAGAGAGCTCCAAGAAGATGGAGGCAGCCACCGAGCCGATCCCAGATACACTCACGGCCACTACTGAGATGGTCAACGGCCTGTTTGAGGTTACAGCCCCCGTGGCACTGCAGGAGCAGTTTTTCCCCTTCGAGGATGTGTCCCCCCCCCCCTGAGCTGCCCAAGGTGATTTCCTTCTTTGCCGATCTTGATTGTGGTTTTCATCTAAGTATGTGGTGATTTTTTAGAAAAGGAAGTATGTGGTGATTAATAATGCAAAATTTTATTAGCTTCATGCCATGCTATACATAGTGGTTTAAATAACTTGTGTTTCTTATCTTTGAAAAGTAATTCAGAATTTGTTTACGCTTCAATTAGAGCCACGATGCGCACAAGGATTGTGTGGTTGTGCATGTCACTCGCTATGAGGCGGACGACCTAAATATACGCACTGGGAAAACAGAGTTCTTAGGCTGTTGGATCCTGGAATGCCATTTGTGGTTATACCAATGAAGAGGTGTATTCCAGCCTCACTGTTGTCAGGCGTGTTGTCCAGGGTGTACTGAAGCACAAGAAGTTCAAAGCTAATCCTTCGTTTGTGAGGCATACTGTTCTTGTCAAGCTTACGCAGGAAGATGACATGGCATGCCTCCACAAACAAGTTTATCAGTGGCAAGGCCACAAGGTTGTCTTCATGAAGGTTCACAGGATTGAGCTACTGCGGGACGTCCTCGATGATATTCATGGCTAGGTCCGTCTTGTGTCCAGCCCAAATTAGATCGAGGCATGAAATAGTTGCCCCAGCTAGTGTTTAATAGTAGTTTGGATTGTGTCTAATTATCCGAACCTTGCCTGTTATCGACCACTCTGGGGCTAGTACTCCGTTTGAATCCGTCTATGGGAACTGCTGCTACTTTTGTGTGCCCGTGAAACATATAAGCAACTATGTATCTTGTTACAGTGGTTCGTGCAGTTAATTGAGGCCACAATGTAATAAATTCCAAACGTTCAACGCTAGTCCAACGCTCATGTGGAACACTCACATTAAACTCGTCTTCATAAAAATCTTGAAAAGCATAAGTTAAGCAGTTTTATACATCTCAATGATTCATAGAACATAACAAACATATACTAGTTCACAGCAAAAGACAAAGTTGTGAGAAGGTTTACAAATCAGAAAAAAAACAAGCAAGGCTTCTCTGAGCAAAGGGCCTCCCGGCGGGCTTAAATTTCCTGGAGTTCACTCTGGTTTTTTCTTGTTGCCACCATCCAGGGTTAGGTTCTCTCATTCCAGAATAACCAATTATAATTGTGGTCTCAGCTGGAATGCTGAACTGAACCATGAAGTGTACTGACCAGCTGAAATGCTTGTGCATTCCACTAAATTTAAGCTCGTCCCTGCACTGCAATCAGGAAGTAAAACGTACGAATCAGCTTCATTTAGATTGTGTTGGTCATTCTACCTTAGTTACTACCAATGTAGGGACACCTTGAAGACGGGAGGTTAGACGACGGCAACGAGGGATAGCCATCTCATTTTGCGCAGTTGTACTAAAACTGAGGTGTGTGCTTTTGACTGCGCGGATAGAAATGATACGGAGACAAACATCCCAAAACGATATGGAGACAGACATCCCTGTTTGGGCAAATACGAAATACGGTTATTTAAACAGTGACAAATATTACTTCTTTCCCCCGTTTCCTCTTAGAACCAAGTCCTAGATTCATGCTACAGCTTTCCAACTTTCTTCCCTGTTTGAACCAACGCTTTGAGTTGACTATATGAACTAGCTTTACTTCTAATAATAGTAGGAGTCTAGGTGGCTTTGGAACAGCGGACGGTAGTAGAAAAGGATCCACACGAAGGGGGAAGAGCTGGGGCAGTAGAGCAAGGCAGGTTTCGAAGGAATATATACCTGAGGGTCGTCGGCATGTGGCAAAGACGGCGTCGGGAGGCCGCATCTTGGCCACAATACCGCAGGGAGGAAGAAGGGGTCGGAGGCCCTCCCGAGCCGGCGCTCTCTCGGAGAGAATGACACGGCCACCGATCGGGACGCGCGGGCAGCTGTTGGTCTCCTCCCTCACCGCCGACAACAGCGTGAACGATGCACCTACACCCCCTGCCCCGGTCGAGGTTGTCCGGCCGGATTTTTGACCAGCCGTGAGCTGAGAGAGAGAGTGTGTCCACCTATGTCTTGCTTAGATCTGGAGAGCATGAGAGAGTGAACGAGAGGAACCCTAGTAAAGCAAGCGCTAAGGCTCCTGCTTTTATATATAGTGGAGTGATTTTGTTGTACCAGCTTCAAAAAAATGCGCTCCTACGTGTACCCGCGAGTGGGTGTGAGAGAACTAGTGCGTGTGTGCACCGCTTCTCTTTGTGAGAGTACAATATATACTATCCCAAAGAATGTTCGCCACAAGAGTAATAATATAAGTGTGTGACGTGTGAGCTAAAATAAAATGTGAGCGCCCTCTTTTGTTTTTTAGAAGTTCTGAGGGTAGGGTGTGAAGAGCACATATGTGCGTGACGTCTACCTGCATATAGACGATGGGTGCCACGTGCGAGTCTGCGAGAGGACTCGGGAGAGTTGTGACTCGTGAGGGTGCATGTGCGTGAGAGAGAAGGGGGCACGTATCAATGCAATGCATGTGTCCGTAAATCATTATCCGACAAGCGTTAGCCACAAGCCTTTTCCCGATTTAGCGCCGTAAGAACCGTTAGATCGGCATCCAACAGTGTCAGTTTTGCCATGTCATTTAACAGAACAGCCACTCCTCCTACACACAAATCTTCCACGTCAGTGTTAGCAACTGTCGTATGCTCCCTCTGTTCCAAAATGCAGTGCATATAGCTTTATTGAAAATTAGAACCTCGCAAACTTTTACCGAGTTTTCGTGTACCAAATTGCACATGTAGAATACCCTCTATATATCATTTCATTCATCTTCGAGAGGTAACTATAAAGATGGGTGAGGAGTCTACAAAGAAAGACCATCGTATCACCCGCAGCAATTTCAACCATCCTTTAGTGTCGAGGAATATCATAGGAACTCTATATGATATGATTTTTATAGGATTTTTCCTTTAGAGCCAATTGGTTCATAGGAATAGATTCATATACTCTACATTTCAAAGGAAATAAACATGATATCATTTCTATAGCTTTAGAGCCACTTGGTTCATATGAATGGATTCCTATACTCCCTTAATTTCAAAGGAAAATAAACATTAGTGTATATTCAATAGAAAAGTTCCTATGATATGAACCAAATTACATCTCTTTACTAATCCCTCCTCATAGGACTTGAGATACATGTCATCTCTAGATTCAATATAAAAGTTCCTATGATGTGAACCAAATGACATCTCTTTTCCAATCCCTACTCATAGGAATTGAGATCGTCCATGTCATCTCTTTCCCTACAACTTCCATGTATACATCTTCTATTCCTAAATAGATAGTACAACCCACTAGTAGCTTTTTTCCAAAACATGCAACTATGGCACAAGAACTATATAGTGTGCCAATAACTTTGAAAGATGGTCGCTGGATGAAGCTAACCCGACAGTGCGGAGATGGGCAAATCCGAGCACTACTGGCCGTTGGATATCATCAACATTCCACCAGATATGCCACATGTACAATTTAGAAGACTCCATGGTTGAAATTAAGCATAATGCACAAACCTCAAAACACAAGCACTTCTTCTTTGTTCTAGAATCTTCTGTATCATAATTGATTATTATTTTCTAAATGAATTGCCATTATTTGTTTTTTACTTTATGATTTACAATGCACAACCCATGAATCTTAACATTTTTATAAAACTAATTGATTTTGAATGAGATGAACTATAAGAACTAAACGAACATCTACATCATGCATATATGACACATGCTATAGTGTGTATTTATTCATAATTTGGTTTCGAAATCTCATGTGTACCTTACTACTCCCTCCGTTCCTAAATATAAGTCTTTGTACATACTCCACTAGATGGACTACATACGGGGAAAAATGAATGAATCTACACTTAAAATGGATCTATATACATCCGTATGTGGTTTCTAGTGAAATCTCTACAAAGACTTATATTTAGGAACGGAGAAAGTAGTTTTGAGTAGAGTAGAAAATTTCACGCGGCCCCGGGTATACCAAAATGTAGGGCCCATGCATCATTGCCTTTCGGTCGAACCTACGTCCACAATTTTTTGTACGTGCTATATCTCCACTGGTCCCCGAACCCAAAATGCTGCCTCGTTCCCGTAAAACCAAGCGGCCCACACATATTTAAGCGCATCGACTCGAACCCGTTTACTACGACGTGGCCCCGCACGCTGTAGTACTCCTACAAACCCTACCGCCGCACTCATCATCGGTTTTCTTCAAGAGGACGAGGGAGAAGCCGATTTGTAGTGGAGGCGCTTTCAAAAAAAAGGATATGTAGTGGAGACCCCTAGCCTAGGGTGCCCTAGGTAGCTGCCGCACGCATCATTGTTTTCTCTTTTCTTTATGCTCTTGCGCGCTAGAGTGAAATGACGGTTGCTTCTTCCGTCCAGCTTAATGCAGGAAAGGTGGGGCTTTGTGATTTGACCCCTCATCGCTCATTTTCTACTACTGCGGCGCTACGATCGGGGTGCCTCCAATTCCAACCGTTGCTCCGAACTGTGATTTGGTGCATCGCACGTGGAACAAGGCGGTGGATGAGCCACATGTCGCCAATGGGGTCTGTTAAGTGTGTCGCCATTTCGGTGCGGATGACCACCTTGAGTTGCTACGCCAACACGACGTGAGCAGCCTACCACTTGGTTTTGCTCCTTGGTGAATCCCGACTATATTGATCTAAAAGATACGTGCTGAACTACCCTCTCCGTCTCGGTTTTTTATTTGTAGGCGTCTCGGTTTATAGGGCCTGCACGTAGTTCTAGGTCATCCATTTGACTAACTAAATATGAGTTACTATGTCACAAAAAGTATATCATTGGATTCTTATCGGTTGATATGTGAAGAAACAAGAAACGAGGTAGAAGTTAATGCACCGCGCCTTAGTATTTTGGGATTATTTGGGTTTCGTAAGATGACTTGCTTTCCTAGACGGAGGGAGTAGTTGTATTTAAAAGTCGAGGGCGGGCTTTCTGCTGCGGTGGTAGGCGGGCAGTTCCGCCTAGTCGGTTCGACAGAGACGCGAGAAGACGAGGGAGTAGGCTGCTGCAAGCGTGGGGCTGTGTGATTTGACAACGAGTTCTTCTGGACAGGTGGGGCCCGTGATTTGACTTGCCATTATCATTTTAAGCTGTGGCGCTCGACCGGCTGAGTCTCCCGATTCCTGACCACCTCCATACAGGTGTCTCTCCCAATGCTCCACCATGTAGTAGTAGAGGCTGGCTCTTGCATGAGAGCCCACTTCTCCACTTTTTCCTTGCCTCTCTTTCCTCCACATATGCAAAAAAGCCATGTAAAGCGCACTATTGTACTTACTTGCTCCTCTGGTGTTAAGCTTGCCACATAGGCATAAAGTATGATGTGGCAAGTTAATCAAGAAGAGAGAGACTAGTTTGGTGACCCAAGGAAGAAACGGTGCTAAGCGCGTGTACCTAGGTGAAAAGACAATTTTGAGTCTATAGCTAATTAAATGAAGCAAACTTTGCAACACCATTTCATTGGAAGAGGTCACTCCTTGGCAAATGCAATAAATACTAGTACTCCCTGTGTCCCATTATATAAGAACTTTTATGACACTACACTAGTGTCAAAAACGTTCTTATATTATGGGACGGAGAAGTCTGAAAAAGAGATAGAGAGGAGTAAAAAAATACACTTATAGCCAACCTTATAGCCAACCTTGTTGTAGTATGAGTGACTAAGTGATGACTATGTATGACATGCCAACATCAGATAGCCTAACGCACCGTGTTAAATCTCCAAGGGCACGACCGCGCGAGCGACGTGACGGTCATGGTAGGCGCGACCATGATACGGTCTGCTGGCAGCCCTTGGATCTGAGATCAAACGGTCGCATGCTAAGTTGCTGAAAATTTGCAGAATAACTCTCCAGGATAGGATATTCACCCATAGGTCTAGATTCACGCCATGCAACCGTTCGATCTCAGATCCAAGGGCTCTTGGAAGCCCGTATCATGGGATAATGGAAAGCCACTACCCTGCCGTTCGCACGCTGGCAGTTCGCTCCTACTCGTCCCCGCACGTCCTTTAATACTACGGCGGTTCGCTCCTAGTCGTCCCGTCCATTCACATTACGGAAGTTCCACTAATCCTAACCCTCCTCCCAAATCCATGGCGTCCCAAATCTCCCCGATCGGCGGTGAGTACAAGGTTAGAACCATCACCGGCGATGAGTTCGACGTCATCTACACCCGTACTTCCGCGACGGTGAAAGGATGCCTTTCTCGCTTCAGACGCATGTTTGAAAACTCACATGATGAGTGGGTCGCTGGGCTAGATGTTGAGTACACCACAGTCGTGCGACGAGAGAAGGATCTAAAGGACGAAGAGAGGAAGAAGCCCGCCGTGATCCAGGTTTGCGTACATAACGTTTGCTTGGTCTACCACATATGCCATGCCGACGTTGAGTGCCAGGATTTTAAGAACTTCCTCGAGGAAAAAACAGTCAAATTCGTTACTGTAGACTTTAAGAACGACAAAGAAGTCCTGCGTTGGATAGGCCTCGTTGTAGGCAACCCCTTCAACCACCAGAAGAATCGGCTGGTGCCCTCTTGTCAGCCCTCAATGCTGACCCTGGCAGGAGCCATGGTTCATCCTTCGTACCGCAAACTGGAGAAACCTCATTACACGTTTCATCGTCATGCATGGCAGCGGAATGTACTAGATATAGACCACATCCACTACGCTGCAATGGATGGCTACCTTTGTTTCAATATCTACAAGGGTTGGATGAAGAGCAACAACCAAGTTGGCAGTTCAAGCAAAGAAGTATCGGCCAAGAGGAAGAGGGACAAGGATGAATTCGAGGACATGGACGAGGACTCCGAGTAAGGTGGCAGTGTCGTTGCTCGTGGCGGTTCTAAACTTCTAATGCAAAGTGTCTACGGATTAGTTGCATAGTTTAATTGCAGGTGTGCTTAGTTTAATTTGAGGTGTGTCTTGTCTTTGAGCCCCAATGAGAACTATGTTATGTTTCTTCTCGTTACTTTAACTCTTGAAGATGTACATACTAGTACTAGTATTTCTTTAATAAAATTTAGCACCCCAATTAAGCACGTACTAGCTTTTTAATAGTACTATATGCATAATTTGGCGACATTTAGCTCTCTATATGTACCACCTTTTTTTTTAATTTCAATTTTTGCTCCATGGCGCAATCCATCGATAGTGGAGTACTACTGTACAAAAGTATACATTTTTTAAAAGGCTAGCATACTGTTCATCACACATATATATATCCAGTTACATTCTCAACCTAGAATGACGTGCATGCCATGTAGTAAACCGATACGGAGGAAGTATAGTAAAAATGAGGTGATTTTACCAAGCGATCGACGGGGGAGCATGGCCAGTCATGCGGTCCCACGTGTCATGATGTACCAAGGCGATGCGCGTGTCCCTATTGAGGCACAAGCAATACTAGTACGTGGTTTGAGATGATGTCGAACCGAAGTGTGAAATAATGGTTGCTTCGTCCGTCTGGGAAGGTGCGGCATTGTGATTTGACGTCTCATTTCTCATTACTACTACTGGGCCAGTACGAGTGGTGTCGATGTCAAAACCGGCGGATCTCGGGTAGGGGGTCCCGAACTGTGCATCTAGGCGGATGGTAACAAGAGACAAGGGACACGATATTTTTACCCAGGTTCGGGCCCTCTTGATGGAGGTAATACCCTACTCCTGCTTGATTAATATTGATGATATGGGTAGTACAAGAGTAGATCTACCACGAGATCAGAGAGGCTAAACCCTAGAAGCTAGCCTATGGTATGATTGTTGTTAGATCCTCGGACTAAAACCCTCCGGTTTATATAGACACCGGATAGGGTTAGGGTTACCTGAGTCGGTTACAATGGTAGGAGATCTACATATCCGTATCGCCAAGCTTGCCTTCCACGCCAAGGAAAGTCCCATCCGGACACGGGACGAAGTCTTCAATCTTGTATCTTCATAGTCTAGGAGTCCGGCCAACGGTGATAGTTCGGCGATCCGGACACCCCCTAATCCAGGACTCGCTCAGTAGCCCCTGAACCAGGCTACAATGACGACGAGTCCGGCGCGCATATGGTCTTCGGCATTGCAAGGCGGGTTCCCTTTCCGAATACTTCATAGAAGATTTTGAACACGAGGATAGTGTCCGGCTCTGCAAAACAAGTTCCACATACTACCGTAGAGAGAATAACTTTTGCACAGATCTGCTGACGTATTCAGCGTGACATCACACCACGGCCAGAGCCTTTATCTGAATCGTTTTATTGTCCACCTCGGTAGCGTTTAGCGAGGCGGTTTCCTTGGCACGTCTTATCAAAGCGGAGATCGTGCCCCCTTATTCCGGGATTCTCATCAATACGGACGTGGGTAACCCAACTGCGCCATCGATTATGGCGCTTGGGAGATAAGCGAGTTTTACCAGGCTGGCGGGGGACGCATAGCTTCGTCCGTCCATATAAGGGGATAAGGATCCACCTTTTCACCTACGCCTTCTTCCTCCTTTGCTCATCCATTTCCGCTTTCGAGCTCCAGCGCCCAAGTCCGCACATCCCACCTCAACCTTCTCCAACTATGTCCGGAGCGGGAGGCGGGTGGATGGCCTCCTCCGTCACGGAGGGCACATCAAAAAAGCTGCGGAAGGCGGATACTTGTCCAAAGAACATCGCCAGCGCCGGCTACCCGATGAGGGGCAGCTCATTCCAACCCCCGGGCCCCATGAGAGGGTGGTGTTTCTCACCCACTTCTTTCGCGGACTAGGTTTTCCACTTCACCCATTTGTCCGGGGGCTCATGTTCTACTACGGCCTGGACTTCCACGATCTGGCCCCGAATTTCATCCTCAACATCTTAGCGTTCATCATCGTGTGCGAGGCCTTCCTCTGCATCCAGCCCCACTTCGGCTTATGGCTTAAGATCTTCAATGTCAAGCCGAAGGTAGTGGGCGGCCGCCAAGCAGAGTGCGGAGGCGCCATGGTTGGCAAGAAGGCCAAAGTCCTATGGCTCGAGGGCTCCTTTGTCGAGACCATAAAGGGTTGGCAATCGGAGTGGTTCTACATCACCGAGCCGCGACTCTCAATGGGCGGCGGCCCCAATTCGATCTGGCTTCCCCACGGCTCTCATCATGGAAAGAGACGGGCACGACGGGGGATTCAGGCGAGCTGTCCGGACTCCAAACCTGCGTCTGAAACCTGCTGGACAAGAATCTCGGGCTTGTCAACGTAATCCGGTGATGCTCATCCGCGGATTCTCCCATGCCAACAACGGGCCTTCAAATTGTGGGAGTTCGATCCGCCACAGCACCCAACTCTGAAAAGGCTCTTCGACACTACGTACGAAGATGCCTGGAAGGTGCTGTTCAAGGGCGCCGAGGCTCCCACTTCCGCTACCGAAGATCGTGGATTCAGCTCGCAGCGTCAAGCCAGCAAGGTAAGTTATTTTACCCTTTATGGGACTCTTTTTTCATAGTTTGACTCTATGCGGGATCTAAAACTCCCTAACCTTTGACAGGACTGGCTGAAGACATCCAGACAGATTAACTGTTCGGCCCCCTTGCCAGAAGATCCAGCGGACGCCCGATTGACAGGGCTGCTGGCTCCGGTACCTCACGTGGTGTCGGAGAAGAAGGCCACGAAGAAGGCCACGGGAACTCAAAGGAGCTCCCGGCGCCAGGTGCTGTCGGACTCATCGCCCGACGACCCTGAGGCGGAACTCCCCTGAGGAAGAGGAGGAGGAAAAGGAAGCCTCTCCCCCAGTGGGGAGAGAGAAGAAAAGGAAGGCCGCCCTGATTGGGGAGGCCGGAGGGTCCAGGAAAGGAAGGACCCTTCCTCCGGACTTCTCTACCAACGCCGACAACGACGAGGAGGAGTGGCCAACAAGGACCAAGCCCCTGGCGAGATCGTAAGTGTCCGGATACCCATGGCTTTTTCATTGCATAGTGTTCTCTCATGCTTGAACAATCATGCAGCCATGCCCAAGGCAGGCTCGCCGCCGTCGGCGGGTCCCTGGTCGTCGGAAGTGGAAGTACTTCACTTCGGCGCCTCCTCACCTTGCTTGCTGACGACGCCGAGGTGGGGCCCCAAGGGGGCCTGGTCAAGAGGAGGTGGCGCGGGAGGTGGCGCAGGAGGCGCCGCAAGGCAACCTCCCGACTCGGCGCGAGGAGCAAGACCCCGGGGCTCTAAGCCCGACCCTTGTCCGGACTCCATCTGGAACCTTCAGCAGTTCCGAAGTCCGGCAAGCGGCCCCTTCGTAGGAAGGGTAAGACGCCGGTGTCCTCCGTCCAACCGGAGGCACCGGATAGCTTACTAGAGGCGCTTAACAGCGCCTCCATCAAGAAGGAGCACCGCCTTTATTATGAGTGTGGTGATCCGAGAAAGTTTAGTCCGCCAAGAGCGGGCTGACAGCTTGTACCAGCCTTCTAACAGGCTTTGAGGTAAGTTTAGAATATGTAAAAATATTACCGCATAGACCGTAGCCACGATGCTTAGTTCGGTGTTCGGAAATAAAAGCGGACTAAGGATCTAAAAGATATCGCAAGAGTCTAACATAAGTATGTCAATATGGGAATGCAGGTTCTTGCTGACCTCTGCCAGACTTGACTGCGGACGTCAATGCATTGAAGCGAGCCTCGGCGGTCCGAGAACGAGCTCGGCCTTGCCAAGAAGCAGCTCGAGGACAAGGAAGGTAAGTAATACCTTATTAAAGAAATACCTTATAGAAAGGATTTGGTTGCAAAAATGGCAGAATGTAACGTGGGTATTGTAGGGGCCATGAGCGAGGTGGCGACCTGAAGGAAGCGGTGTCCGCGCCGAAAACAAAGCAGCCGTGGGCGCGCCGAGCGAGAGAAGCGGGAGGAGCGGGTGGCTGAGGTGCGGCAAGAGCTCGGGCTCTCGTGGAAAAGCACGAGAGTTTGGGCGTGACTCGAACTTCGAGTCCGAGCTCGCCTCGGCTCTTGAGAGTGCCAAAAGACGCTAAGGCGAAGCACAAAAGCCCTCCGGAGATTGAGGCAATAAAGAAGATCGCGGCGGGTAAGGCATTCTTTATGCAGAGCAGGAATGTAAAGTCAATTATCTAGTACTTACCCGAGTCGGAGCTCTCCAGAGGCGTTCGCAGATCTGCCCGTGGTGTGTACGATCTTGTCGCGTTCTACCGCGCCAAGGAGGGGAGCTCGACGGAGAAGGTGTTCTAGTCTCGGTATCTTTGAGGCGAGCGTCCGGTGCCCTGAGCGACCAGTGAAGCAGTTGGTCGAGCTCCACAAGGTCGCCGAACAGGCCATGAAGGGCCTCATAGTTCGGTTGTGGCCATTGGAAGACATGCACAGGAGCTACTTGGGCTAGTGCAGCGGCCGGTGGGCCTTTGTCCATGGATTGAAGTCATCAGCGCCCGTCTGCATTGAAGGTGCCCGTCGGGCCTTGCCCGTCTTGAAAGTGCTTGGGGCAGGCTGGATGCGGAGAAGCTTGTGACGGACGGGCCACCGAAGGGCAAGGAGCATCGCAAGCCGAAATGTACTATGAGGCGTCTGAAGGGTGCCCGCCGAATAGCGGATGAGTGCTCCAAAGATGTAATTTTGAATAGACTCGCATTTGTTATCCTGTATGCTGAAAACTTGTTCATATGCGCTAAGCAACGCTTGTTAATTTAAAATATTACCTTCATGCGGCCGTTTATCAAATTTGAGAGATGGCAAGTCGTTGGCTTCAGCCCCCATGCCACGAGTCTGGGTTGTTCGGGATAAACTTGGCGCTCTTGTTCCCATTCTTGGGTCCGTCGAGGAGGCGCTCAACGATAGCGAACAAGGCAACCAGACTTATAGTGCTTGAACACTCTCACTTAGCCATAGAATTCTATAATTTTAAATTTCGTGAAGCCCCTAGTATTCGGAAGACCGAGTTCGAGGCGCTATCCAGGCCTTGGCGGACAATGCCGACTCCTCGCTCTAAGCGGCATAAGTCTTTAGGGACCGAAAAAACCTCTCGAACAGCGACCGGCTCTCGCCTTATCATGACGGTCAGTTTTAGCTTTCTCCAGAGGTGCTCAACCCAGCTCAAGCTGGGCACAATCGCGATGGTTCTCCAGCACTACCTTAGCCGATATAACGGAACATAAGGTACCAAAACATGGGTGCCGAGCAAACCCAACTATTGACCCAAGACATGATTGAAGCCGATGCATATAATGCTATAAGTTCGGGGTGCCGCACTTGTGAAAGTGTTCGGACTTGTCACACCATGTTTTTGGGGTACATAAGCCCCTGGTGTATTGGCTGTACCAAATTGTACGGGTCAACATGTCATGAAATGAACATATATATATATATATAAAGAAAGGAGTGCAATAATAGGAGAAAGCTATGTATTGTTTATTCAAAAAGGTACTGCAATGAAAGCAGAACAATACAAATAGTGCGATAAGCAAGGGATGGGACTATTTAACATGTCCCCCTCCAGGGGTAAGCTTCGCGATGGTATGTAAAACAGGTATAATGCTCGTAGTAGAGACCACCTGGACACTCGACGTAGCCTTTTGCTTCCCTGGTTGTTGCATCGTGAGTTCGGAAATTCTAGTGCCGGACAGGGCTTCAGGAAAACGGAGTCCTAAAAGTAAGAAAAAAGAAAAAAGAAAAAGAATGAAACAATCGGGAGCCCCTGGTGCGGTTGAGCCGCATTCTGGGCGTGCCATGGTCGTGCCCCTCCCCTTATGCCCATGGTATCTCCGGAGCGTAGTTATGTACGCGTAGTACTGGCCTCGCAGTTTCACGAGGGCTGGGGTTGGGGCCGGATTGCTACGCGTGCTCGGATCAAGCCAGGCAGTCTTGTTTTAGGTTACTCCGGGCGCGCTTGACGGTGGTCGGACGTTTAATAGCCGGACTCGAGAATTGCTGTGAGAGGCTGCTTTGCACCTCCGCCGCGAGTGCCGCCATGTGCTCCTCCGTTCGGAGAGAGCGTTCGGTGTTTCCATTGACCGTGATTACTCCTCGAGGGCCTGGCATCTTGAGCTTGAGGTATGCGTAGTGCGGCACCGCATTGAAATTTGCAAATGCGGTTCGTCCAAGCAGTGTGTGATAGCCGCTGCGGAACGAGACTATGTCGAAGATTAACTCTTCGCTTCGGAAGTTATCCGGGGATCCGAAGACCACTTCGAGTGTAATTGAGCCTGTACAATTGGCCTCGACACCTGGTATTACGCCTTTAAAGGTCGTCTTTGTGGGTTTAATCCTTGAGGGGTCTATGCCCATTTTGCGCACTGTATCCTGATAAAGCAGGTTCAGGCTGCTACCGCCGTCCATCAGGACTCTAGTGAGGTGAAATCCGTCGATGATTTGGTCAAGAACCAATGCGGCGAATCTGCCGTGACGGATGCTAGTGGGGTGGTCCCTTCGATCAAAGGTGATCGGGCAGGAAGACCATGGGTTGAACTTCGGGGCGACTGGCTCCATCGCAGATATCGTCCCTTAGTGCGCTTCGCTCCCTTTTGGGTATGTGGGTTGCGTATATCATGTTCACCGTCCGCACTTGTGTGGGAAAGCCCTTCTGTCCTCTATTGTTCGGCAGTCGGGGCTCTTCCTCGTCATCGCTATGCAGCCCCTTGTCATTGAGTTCAGCATTTAACTTGCCTGCCTATTTGAAGACCCAACAATCCCTGTTGGTGTGGTTGGCTGGTTTTTCGGGGGTGCCATGTATCTGGCACAAGCGATCGAGTATTCGGTCCAAGTTGGACGGGCCCTGGGTATTTCTTTTGAATGGCTTCTTCCGCTGACCGGGTTTAGAGCCTCTAAATCCGGCATTTACTGTCGTATCTTCAGCATTATCGCCGTTAATGCGGCGCTTGTTCTTGTTGCGACGCGACCTGCCGTTGCTGTCCTTGGTATCCGAACTACCAGGGTGTTTGGACAAGTTGTTGCTTCGAGCTAGCCAGTTGTCCTCTCCTGCGCAAAAGCGGGTCATGAGTGTGGTGAGGGGCTGCCATAGATTTCGGCTTTTCCTGTCCTAGGTGTCGGGCTAGCCACTCGTCGCGTATGTTGTGTTTGAAGGCTGCTAGCGCCTCTGCATCCGGACAGTCGACGATCTGATTTTTCTTTGTTAGGAACCGCATCCAGAATTGTCTGGCCGATTCTTCTAGCTGCTGAATTATATGGCTAAGGTCATCGGCGTCTGGTGGTCGCACATATGTGCCCTGGAAGTTATCAAGGAATGCGGCTTCCAGGTCCTCCCAACAACCGATTGACTCTGCTGGCAAGTTGTTGAGCCAATGCCGAGCTGGTCCTTTAAGCTTGAGTGGGAGGTATTTGATGGCATGTAGATCATCACCGCGGGCCATGTGGATATGGAGGAGATAGTCCTCGATCCAGACCGCAGGATCTGTGGTACCATCGTATGATTCGATGTTTACGGGTTTGAAGCCCTCAGGGATTTGATGATCTATTACTTCATCTGTGAAGCATAGTGGGTGTGCGGCGCCTCTGTATTGGGCTATATCACTAAGTAGCTCATATGAGCTTTGTCTACTGTGTTCGGCCCGGCCGGGTTTGCTGTATCTGGCGTGACGGTAATCATCCTGAGTCGTTGGGCGCCCACGCGATCTGTAGATCGATCTTGTATGATTTGCTTTATCCTCCAATATATCTCGCAAGTCCGGCGCATTTTCCCGTGCCTTGGTACTTTTTGAGCGGCGTCGGGGCGTGGCTTGAGCGGAGGGCCGAGAGGCTTCTCTGTCTCGGCCACGGGGTGGCCGGTCTGCCATGTCGTGCGCTGGTGATGTGGGTGCTTCCTCCTCTGATCGAGGCAACGGCCTGCGTTTGGGGTAGCTTTTGGAGGGGCGTTCGAGTTCATACTCTTCGGCTGCAAGGACTTCAGTCCATCTGTCAGCTAGCAGGTCTTGGTCAGCTCTAAGTTGTTGCTGCTTTTTCTTGAGGCTGCTTTCCGTGGCCATGAGCCTGCGCTTAAAACGCTCTTGTTCGACGGGGTCCTCTGGCACGACGAATTCGTCGTCATCGAGGCTTGCCTCGTCTTCGGAGTGGGGTGCATAATTATCGTGCTCTACCTCTCTTTCTGCCGCACTGTCGTGTGGACTTGCTTCTCCCTCCTCCTGCACTGAGTCCTGCTGGAGGGGGTCGTCTTCGGCACTGTCTGGGGTGTTATTATTATCTCCCGTGTCGGAATCACCGTTTTTGCTGTGGCGGGACTTAGAGCGGCCGCTGACGCCGGCGCTTGGGCTGCTTCTTGGAGGGGTCATCCTCCGTTGTTCCATCGTCGTTCCCATCTTTTGGGATGTCCACCATGTATATGTCGTATGGTGAGGTGGCCTTCCAGTGCCCTGTAGGCATTGGTTCTTGGTCGTCTCCGGCATCGTCGTCCATACCGTCGATGTCTTCGGAGTCGAAGTCGAGCATGTCGGTTAAATCATCGACAGTGGCTACAAAGTGGGTGGTGGGTGGGCGTTGAATTTCTTCGTCGTCCGCATCCCAACCTTCCTGACCGTAGTCCTTCCGGGCTCTCCTGATAAAGAGAGAGACTTTAGTGAATTCAGGATGTCGCCAAAGGGCGAGTGCTGAAAGATGTCCGCGGCGGTGAACTCCATAACCAGCGCCCAGTCAAATTCGACTGGCGGGGGCGCGGGAGGTTCGGAGTCCGGAAAGGAGTCCGGCACCTGGGAGTCACGAACTTTGCAAAGGACAGGGATGGTGTTCAGCTCAATCGCCGTAGAGATATCAGCGCCCGAGGCGGTGTCCAACCAACCGTCCTCGATCGGCGAAACCGGCTCCGGATTAAGGGTCGGAGCGGGCACTGGTGCGGCCTCCAGGGCACTGTTCAGCGGCAGAGTTAGATCGTACCCATCGAGACATTGCGGCACGCTCGGCTGTGGCTCGAATCCGTCGAAGATCAAGTCTCCGCGGACATCGGTCGTATAGTTCAAGCTTCCAAATCTGACCTGATGGCCAGGGGCGTAGCTTTCGATCTGCTCCAGATGGCCTAGCGAATTGGCCCGCAGCGGCAAAGCCGCCGAATCACGAAGATCTATCCAGGAGAAAAGTCTCACCGACTCGCTGCGTCGTTGTTGATGATTGAAGGAGCCATCGGGCCTATAGGTGACGGCACATAGGAACTCTCAATGAAAGCACCAATGTCGGTGTCAAACCGCGGATCTCGGGTAGGGGGTCCCAACTGTGCGTCTAGGCGGATGGTAACAGGAGACAAGGGACACGATGTTTTACCCAGGTTCGGGCCCTCTCGATGGATGTAATACCCTACTCCTGCTTGATTAATATTGATGATATGGGTAGTACAAGAGTAGATCTACCACGAGATCGTAGAGGCTAAACCCTAGAAGCTAGCCTATGGTATGATTGTTGTTCGCCCCACGGACTAAAACCCTCCAGTTTATATAGACACCGGATAGGGTTAGGTTTACACAGAGTCGGTTACAATGGTAGGAGATCTACATATCCATATCGCCAAGCTTGCCTTCCACGCCAAGGAAAGTCCCATCCAGACACGGGACGAAGTCTTCAATCTTGTATCTTCATAGTCTAGGAGTCCGGCCAACGATGATAGTTCGGCTATCCGGACACCCCCTAATCCAGGACTCCCTCAAGTGGGGTGCACCCGGTTGCTACATGTCCCTCATGTCGGCGACAAGAAGTACAGAATTCATGAAAGGGAGCGTCGACGGAGGAGTATACTACAGAATTCATGAAAGGGAGCGACTTAGTTTTGGAAAAATCTGTTTTTACGGAGTACGTACCCACTAGGGTTTATAGGGCTCATCTAACAAACATTCGTTTTTCCGTTTGATAAGTCTCAATTCTACTATACTAGTAGTAGTACCATTACATGTTGGATTTTGAGGTGCGTTAGATCACCCGACGCAAGCAGTGTCAAGAGGAAACTAACCAATGCATGTACAAGTTCATGGAAATTTAGTGGTCATTCATGCATTCGTTCTAATTAATGCCTCAGTAAACATAACTTCTTGAGAAAAACGAGCGTACTATGCAAACTACGAAATTAATTCGACCACTCACCGTCTACCTTGGTTGGAGAGATTTTGAAATTGAGCCATAAACTAGAAAGAAGGGAGTAGTAACTTTTGTCTCAATTACTATTTGTGGCCTTGTATAGATGCAAAATGTATTTTTTTATAGTGGCCTTGTATAAGTAAATAGAGGGAGTACTAACCAAAGTACGTAGTAGGGACGAGGAGTAAACGGAAGGAGTAGTAAAATTTTCTCCTCGTGCTGCGAGCCAGCACGCGCGTGGGCGAGGGAGCGGGTGTAAAGGCATACAGTAGTAGTAAGCTTCACCTCATCCTGCGAGCCACCGCGCCCATGGGCGGGGGAGATGGCGTACTAAGCAAGTTTCTCCTCGTTCTGCGAGTTGATGGGACACATCAAAAGTACTCCAGTGTATAGAGCCTTGCCTCTAAGGTAGGCCCCACATGGTTTGCCTCTTCTTTTAGTTTGACATAACGCGTCAAGTCGCAATTTGTTTGTTCACCCGTGGTAGACGATCCTCCCTCTACCAAGTGGACAACCAGTACACATGCCAAATTACCACGTGGGCTGCCTTTTTTCAATGCAGAATGAGCTCCACCGTGTACCCTTACGGGTGTGGTTGGGAAAGAGACGGAGTACGTGCGCCGTGCGTGCACCTCTTCTCTTCGTGCACGTCCCCCACCCACGTGGGTGTGTGAGAGAGATACAAACCCTAGACATAATCGCCGTCCATCCCCATGCCTCCGCCCAGTCAGACCACCAGTCACCACCACGGCACCACGCCCCACCTCCTCACCTTATCTCTCATATTTCTCCTCCATTTTTATATACAAGGGCCACTATCAAATTACAATTTGCGAGATATACAAGGCCACTAACACTAATCGATGCAATATTAATGGTGTTTGCCTCGTGGTACTAGCAAAGGAGGACATTAATTATCCCTTGCATGCATGCGGGAGTTTGTAAAAAATGCATCTTGATGTTTCGTGCAATGCACGGGCATCTTGCTAGTCCATGAAAACAACACATGGCAAAATTCCACGGCGAACGAGGGATTTGAATCTGTTGGGAGGGGCTGTTTGGATCTTGCCCGGGGTAGCCAAAATATTGGCGACCCTTTTGTCCACCGGTGCCTTTGCCACCGATGAACGAGGAATGGCTCGGGTGCTCATGCTGTCATGCATCCTCCAGTACAAGACGTTGAGACGAGCTCGCATGAGCTGTGTTTTTTTGTCCCACAACACCGCCCGAGCCGCCCGCAGACTGACCGACGACCCGCAAATTACGCCATCCAACCGTAGCCGCACGCATTATGACAACAACTCAACCAACCGGACGAAATTCACGCAAACACGTAGACAAGCTGATATTTCATATAAACAACGACGGAAATCATATAAAATACCAGATTTTCACACAAACATGATGGATTTCATTACATTCAAATGAACTACGCGATGCTAGTTACGGGCACGCAGTATATAATACCTGGCCTAAATGGTCGCCCGCCGATCGATTTGTGTTCCTCATGTCCGGAAGCACGATCACCGGACTGCCGGGAGCCCCGGAGGTATATGCTTCAGCACAAAGGACGGCTCGCTTCCCCACTGCCCAACTGATATCATTGGCTGGTGCCGAAGATGATGGTGGCCGGCACTGGTTCGAGTTCATCACCGGCCACTACTTCGCCATGGCCGGCACCGGCTCGAGTTCATCCTAAGATTGACCTCTTCCGTGGAGCCCATGCGGGGTCAATGAAGGTCCTCGCAACAAAAGGATCCGGCAAGACACCTGCTGTGTACGCCGGCGTCGCCTCCGCGGTGGCCTTCATGGTACCCAAGCGGCGGCGGCCTCCCGTGTTCTACTTCTCCTCGATGATGGCGGCGGACGCGGAGGCGCTGGCCACCGACTCGTCGCTCTCCGCGCACCCAGCTTCTGTCGCTGCTTGCATGGCGCAGCCGCCGGCATGGGAGTCTCGGCCACAGAAATGGGAGACGCGGTACGAGGCAGCGGCGTGGACGACAGCAACGACGCCCGTGCGCCGCTCCTCGTCGAGCTGGCCTGGAGCGGCGAGTTGCTGAACCGCGCGCCGACTTGGGGAGGCAACTAGCTCCGTCGGGCGAGGGGAGGGAGGTGGATCAGCGAGCTGCATAGCTCGTATCCGGTGGGCTACCCAGCCGGCTTGGATGCGGAATAACTACTCTGTAAGAGTGGACAAAATGGTGGAGGCGATAGGGGAGCGGCGGAGGTGTGCGATTCTTGGCCGGCGTTTGGCCTCGTTTAAATAGGAGATTAAATAGACGGCGGACGGGAGGAGCTCGGCCGGTGTTGCGTTTAACGCCAGCCCGGTCATGAACGGACGTGTGTCCAGAGTGGGTTTCTCAGCTTCCACACGGGCGGGTTTCATGGAGGCGTTTGAATACGGCACGGAGGCGTGTTCAGCCGGGCGTGCCGCGAGTGGCGCCCTCAACTCTGACCTAGGACACCGCACCGTTCTTCCACTGACGTGTGGGCTCTTTGGGTGCATGGCCTGCATGTCAGTGACCCAACACAGGCAGCGCACAGCAGAGGAACCTTTGGTGGGCCAGGGCGGTCAGAAGCGGGCATTTCATAAACCGATGATTGTTCATTGAGTGTGATGTCATCTTTTTCATGTAGTTAAGCCTACTATATTGATAGCCCGTTCGATACGTTGTGATTCATAAAGACCGATGCAAACATCAATGTTCTGCTTATCACGGATAAGATTGATCAATACCGTAACAATCCATGTCCTTAACAAAGGGTGCATGCACGATAGGTTGGCGTGTGTCTTGCGTCGTGTGCTGTGTGCATGCAGGCGCGCGAGTGTTGCGTGCGTGCAAGGGTGTGTTTCAGTGTTGCATGCATGGGTGCATACGTGCGTGTGTTCGTGAGTGCATGTGTACGTGTCAGTGTTGCATGCCAGCATGCGTGCGTGTGTACATTATGTGTACGTGTCAGTGTTGCACGGCTACATGCGTGCGTGTCTTGCGTGCGTGCGTGTGTACGTGCGGGGTGAGGCTACACGTCAGTCGACTGACTTTTTCATCTACATGATCTTGAGATTTTACGAAGTCACCATAGGTGTCTCGTACTCGAGTGGAACGTCTCCTCCCACTGAACGTACATCGCCAGAAAATACAGAAATTAACAAAAGATAAATGCGAGCACCGGGACTTTAACCTTGGTGGGCTCGAGAAACCATTGTCCTCTAACCATCCAACCACATGTTGGTTAGCACGACAAAATGTATGTGGTGACCGTGATGAGCTTATTCTGAAGTCCAGTGACCATATCGTGCTTTCGCTTCAAATACAATGACCGTAAGTGTCGTCAACAAAATACGGAGCATGCATCAAATGCAAAGTCCGTCAGTGTCATCAACAAAATATGGAGACGTACCGTGAGCTAGATACCGTTGTACTATTGTATATGTTTATTTTCTTAGTGGCCGATTGCGTGTGTGGTGTGGTGGGCACATCATTTCTAGTTGTGGTGGGTCAACATGAAGACTCATGGGTCGGTTCCATCCTGCACCACATATAGGTTGGACCGAGACATGTTATACGCAGACCCAAGTGGAGGACTCGGCGTACAACACGAAGCTACCAGAGTCGCGGAGGACTCTATCCCCACTGGTGATAAGCCGACTATATATGATTTGTAACCCTAGGTTCTACGCATTAAATTAAAATATAAATGGCATTATTATTTTTGGATGAGATCATGAATTTTGCAAAATTGCGTATGGACGAAAATCGGTCTATCAGACACCCATACTCTATTGAAAATTCTAGCATGTGCATGTGTTTATTTCATATTATCGATCCACAGAGTGAGAGCGGTTGGAAATATATGCAATGGATGCTTTTGCAATTCATATATAAACATTAATTAGTGCACTCCATGTTGTTAGTGTGAAGCACTTTATACATCTGTCACTTGCATGGATACATTCCAAATTGCTAGCTATGAAATAAAATACATGTCAAATTCAACATAAAGGGGGTTTCGAAGATTCGAATTCATAGGAAGTGCATTCATCTATTTGAACTCGAGATAATGGCATTTGTAAATCAGATGTAAAAGGGGGCATCAATCTTTGTTGTGAGTTTGAACATGCTATATATATTCATACGCATATCTAACTTTTTTTTGCAACCAAGGAGATTATACCTGGACCCATGCATGAACTGAGGTAAGTTGCATATTTTTTAATATATACTCGTGTACAATATTAAAATGTACCCCCTCCATTCCAAAATAATCGTAGCTTTAGGATTTTCAAGAGTAAAGCTTTGAGAAGTTTGACAAATCCTGAATGTTCAATTCAAGAGAACCGAAACGTTAATGCTTCGCTCCCAAATATTGAACGGCGCCAAATAGGCCTCTGGTCACCCGAAACCGCTGAGACTAATGTTTTGGTGGTAGGAAATTGCTATCCCTCTGGCCCGTAGCCTGTCGGCCCGATGTCCAAAGGTCTAAACCGGGGTAGGTTTGTAACTTCACCAAGACGCCAGCCTCAACCGCCTCGAGAAGCATTCATCGCCGTGGGCGCCTAAACACCATGCGCTCGGCAAATCTATCCGCCCACATTTCGGACACGACATGACTGTCCTACCCCAACCCGCAATATGTCCAAAATTTTAGATGGGGGCAAAGTTTGTAACTTTCCCCAAATTTCAAACAAGCGTGTCTCAAACCGAAACATTGTTCTCCCTTAGTTCCCCGCCTCCCTCCGTTTCCCCATTCATACTCCGTGGGCGCGAAAACACCCTCTCCACCAGCCGCAAAACCCTAGCCTCCTCCGTCCTCCACCCCATAGCGGCCAATCCACCGCCGCCCTCCTCCATCACGCCGGAGCCGGTACCCCGACGTCCTCGTCCAACACAACCGCAACTGCAACGCCCTCAAGGACTTAGCAGCTGAAGCCGAGGCAGAGCTGCCTCCACGACGCCGATGCCGACGTGCGCCGTACCAGAACCACTCCGACCATGCCGTCCTGCGCCTCACTGCTGTGGCTCTACTATCACAACCGTCCACCGCACCAGAGCTGTTCTTGCTACGCCGTTGTTCGCCGCCTCGGGTCTGCTTCCCCGCCGCCGACAGACGGCCACCGCACCACACTCAACAACTTGGCCATGGGTTCGTCCAAGGCTACACCGTTCTCCACAACTTCTGGTTTCCGGCGAACAACAAGATCGTCGGAAAAAGCAGAAGGAGGACACAAGATCGCCAGCAGAAAGAGGTACTCCTCTTCCCTTATTCGCAAATCTTACGTCTCCGCCACACCGTATTCATCCCACGAAAGAAACTAGTTGAGCGCTTATTATCGCATCTTCTTCGTGATACTAAATGCACAAGGTTTCCTCCTTTTACTATTTCACCATTGCTAGAGGTCGAGAGACCGCCGGATTTCAATTCGAGGTCGGTCGAACCACAATTAAAAGAAGCAGCACCCGCTTAGGCGCATGGAGCACCTAGTCTGCCTGTCCCCCGGGGAAGCGGCGCATCGGTGTCTATCATAGGGGTGTGGGGCGCAGGAGCTGCTTGCGCCCGATCTGGAGGTCCGGGGCTTGAATGGATGGTCGGGGCGGTGCCAAGCACGCAGCAAAGCGGTGAGGTCGAGGGAGGGCGCAGGCGGGAGGAATCTTGGGCGATGGTCGTTGGCGTTTGAGGAAGATCGTCAACACCGACCGGCTGGAGGTAGATGAAGGCGATCTGCCCGTTCTTTGTACATCGGACGGTGCGTAAAAAATGGACTGACCTATTTGCTTTCAGCTGATTTGTTATTTTCATAGAATCCTGTAGTAATTGAGTGTGCCATGCATGTTGTAGAGCTATCATATGTCTCCCGTCATTTATTTCTCACTGACACTAATTGTGCACACACTTCACCCATACTCACACTATTGTTTTTTTATGCATGGATATTTCAGACTCGACGCAGTGTTGATGAATGCAGAAAAAGAAAAGATGTAAGTCGCTCGGTGTAATTCAAGATAAGCAATAAGCGTTTCAGCGCTCTAATGGGTGCAATGTCGCAGCTTGGAGACGATAACGTAGCTCTGCAGCTTGATGATCTCAATTTCCACACACAACCATCCTGTGCTTGCTTTAACTTCACATTGTCAAATGTGGTTGCATGTTGCATATGGTGTCTAGCTTGTATTGCTTCCAATTTGGTTAAATTGCATCTGCTTGCTTTACACATTATACCTTTGATAATGACATGCCTTCCTGTTTTTGATACATACTACATATGTCTATTAACCATGTTCAGTACATCAAACTAATGCTCTTTTGTATCCCTCGTCAATCACTTATGATGAGACAGTCACCCGTGTGGAGTTCTTGTGAGACGCCCTACTCGTTTAAAGAGTGCAAGGTCATCCTCCCACATGATTCTCAAGAAACAGCAAGGCTAAATTAAGATAGTCAACGTAGCTCTCTAGTTGATCACCGCATTCCCCACACCACCATCACAGGTGCTTGCTCTTACTTGGCGGTGTGATATGTGGTTGCATGTTGCATATGGTGTCTACCTTGTAATGCTTCTAATTAGGGTAAATTGCATCCGCTTAGTTAACACATTATACCTGTGAATATGACATGCCTTCCTGTTTTTGGTACATACTACGTCTTTCTATTAACCATGTTCTTACATCAAACTACTTTTCTTGTGTATCCCTCATCAATGCTCCTAATTTGTTAAATTGCATCTCCTTAGCTTACACATTATACATGTGAATATGACACGCCTTCTGCTTTTGGTACATAATACATCGCCTATCACACCATGTTCTTACATCAAACTCTTTGTTCTTATGTATCCTGCGTCTATCGCTTATGATGAGACAGATCCGCGTGGGTTAATATGAGACGCAATACTCTTATAAAGAATGCAATTTCATCCTCTCCACATGATTCTCAAGAAACAGCAAGCCTAAATGAAGATCTTGAGCGTTGCTCAGCACTGAAGACAGACTTCCCTACACCACCATCACAGTGCTTGCTCCAACTTCGCAGTGTGATATGTGGTTGCATGTTGCATCTGATTGCCTAGCTTGTAATGCTTCTAATTAGGGTAAATTGCATCTGCTTAGTTTACACACTATACCGTGAATATGACATGCCTTCCTATTTTTGGTACACACTACATCTATGTGTTAACCTTGTTCTTACATGAAACTACCTCTCTTACGTATCCTGCATCAATCACTTACGATGAGTCACCTTTATTCGTTGCATATTGCATATTATTTCTAGCTTGTTGCCATGTATTGCTTCTAATTTGGTCAAACACATTTGTTAGGGCACCCTTTTAATTTGGCGAGTGATATTGGTTTCATCTTTCATATGGTTTCTAGCTTGCATCGATTCTAACAAGTTCAAGCACCTTGTGCTTAGTTTACACTTTATACATCATACATGTCAATATGTCACGCCGTCCTGTTTTTCATACATATTCCATCCTCCTATCATGCGGCTGCCTTACATGAAAGTAGTGTTCACAAGATATCATGCATCAATAAGTTACGAAGAGCAAATTTTATTCCTTTTTCTTGTGGGTTTGACTTGACAAGGCAAAATCAAGAAAGAGGAAGGAAAAGAGTAAGGAAGGCGATGATGGTGGTCCTCTGCAGCAACGTAAATGGAGCATCTGTACCGATTCTCCTTGTATTGATAGTGCATTACATGGTCCAAGTCTCTGCTCCCCTACTCCACCATCCAAGGTGCTTTCTCTAACTTGGCAGTGTGATATCTGGTTGCATGTTGCATATGGTTTCTAGCTCGTATTGCTCCTAATTAGTGTAAACTGCATCTGCTTAGCTTACACATGATACATGTGAATATGACACGCTTTCCTGTTTTTGGTACATACTATATCTGTCTATCACACCATGTTATTACATGAAACTACTCTTCTTGTGTATCCTGCATCAGTCACTTATGATTGGACACCTTTAAGTTGGCAGTGTGATATTGGTTTGTGTCTTGAATATGATTTCTAGCATGTATTGCTTCTAGTTTGATGAACGCCACCTATGACGAGACAGTTTTAACTTGGCAGAGTGATATTGATTGCACCTTCCATATGGTGTCTTGCAGTGTTTCTAATTTGTTGAAGTGCCTTCTGCTTAGTTACCACATCATAGTGATACGTCCATTTTGCATCATGCTTTTATATCGATATTTATCGCATTATGGGCTGTTATTTCACGTTATGTCACAATACTTATGGCTATTCCTCCTATTTTACAAGGTTTACATGAAGAGGAGAATGCCGCACTGGAATTCAGGCTGGAAAAGGAGCAAATATTGAAGGCATATTCTGCGAACTCCAAAAGTCCTGAAACTCCACGGAATACCTTAAAATAAATAAAGAAAATCATCGCCAAAGATGAAGGCCAGGGGCCCACACCTGCTCACGAGGGTGGGGCGCGCCTCCCCAGGCGCCCCCTACCTCGTGGGCCCCCTGGTGGCTCTCCGACGTCCATCTTCTCCTATATGAAGTCTTTCGATGAGAAAAAATTCATAAGAAACCTTTCGGGACGAGACTCCGCCGCCACGAGGCGGAACCTTGGCGGAACCAATCTAGGGCTCCGGCGGAGCTGTTCTGCCGGGGACACTTCCCTCCGGGAGGGGGAAATCCTCGCCATCATCATCACCAGCTCTGCTCTCATCGGGAGAGGGCAATCTCCATCAACATCTTCACTAGCACCATCTCATCTCCAAACCCTAGTTCATCTCTTGTATCCAATTCTTGTCTCTAAGTCCGAGATTGGTGCTAGTAGGTTGCTAGTAGTGTTGATTACTCCTTCTAGTTGATGCTAGTTGGTTTACTTGGTGGAAGATCATATGTTCAGATCCTTTATGCATATTATTACCCCTCTGATTATGAACATGAATATGCTTTGTGAGTAATTACGTTTGTTCCTGAGGACACGGGAGAAGTCTTGCTATTAGTAGTCATGTGAATTTGGTATTCGTTCGATATTTTGATGAGATGTATGTTGTCTAACCTCTAGTGGTGTTATGTGAACGTCGACTACATAACACTTCACCATTATTTGGGCCTAGAGGAAGGCATTGGGAAGTAATAAGTAGATGATGGGTTGCTAGAGTGATGAAGCTTAAACCCTAGTTTATCGTTGCTTCGTAAGGGGCTGATTTGGATCCATATGTTTCATGCTATGGTTAGGTTTACCATAATACTTTTGTTGTAGTTGCGGATGCTTGCAATAGAGGTTAATCATAAGTGGGATGCTTGTTCAAGTAAGAACAGCACCCAAGCACCGGTCCACCCACATATCAAATTATCAAAGTACCGAACGCGAATCATATGAGCGTGATGAAAACTAGCTTGACGATATTCCCATGTGTCCTCGGGAGCGCTTTTCCTATTATAAGAGTTTGTTCCGGCTTGTCCTTTGCTACAAAAAGGATTGGGCCACCTTGCTGCACCTTATTTACTTTTGTTACTTGTTGCTCGTTACAATTTACCTTATCACAAAACTATCTGTTACCACTTATTTCATGCTTGCAGAGAGTACCTTGCTGAAAACCGCTTGTCATTTCATTCGCTCCTCGTTGGGTTCGACACTCTTACTTATCGAAAGGACTACGATAGATCCCCTATACTTGTGGGTCATCAAGACTCTTTTATGGCGCCGTTGCCGGGGAGTGAAGCGCCTTTGGTAGGTGGAATTTGGTAAGGAAAAATTTATATAGTGTGCTGAAATTTTCGTCACTTGTTACTATGGAAAGTAATTCTCTGAGGGGCTTGTTCGGGTATCTTCACCCGTCAAGAGAAACAAAGAGTTGCTCCTCAACCTACTGAACCTATTGAAAATGAAACTCCTTTTGAATTTCCTTGGGTATGATGGAAAACTGCTAGCTAATCCTTTTACGGAGATGGAACAAAGCATCTGATGAACATCTACGCTATGTGGATGATATTTGTGGACTATTTAAGCTTGCAGGTATACCCGATGATTTTGTTAAGAAGAAGGCTTTCCCTTTATCTTTGGAGGGAGACGCATTGACATGGTATAGGCTATGTGATGATATGAGATCATGGAACTATAAAAGATTGAAATTGGAATTTCATCAAAAGTATTACCCTATGCATCTTATTCATCGTGATCGCAATTATATATATAATTTTTGGCCTCGCGAAGGAGAAAGGATCGCTCAAGATTGGGGGAGGCTTAAATCAATGTTATATTCATGCCCCAATCATGAGCTCTCAAGATAAATAATTATTCAAAGTTTTTATGCTCGGCTTTCTGATAACAATCGCACCATGCTCGATACTTCTTGTGATGGCTCTTTTATGATGAAGACTATTGAATTCAGATGGAATTTATTGGATAGAATTAAACGCAACTCTGAAGATTGGGACCTCGATGAAGGTAAGGAGTCAGGTATGACACCTAAGTTTGATTGTGTTAAATCTTTTATGGATACCGATATTTTCCGTAAGTTTAGCACTAAATATGGACTTGACTCGAGATAGTAGCTTCTTTACGTGAATCTTTTGCTACTTATGTTGATCTCCCTAAGGAGAAGTGGTTTAAATATCATCCTCCCATAGAAGTAAAAGTAGATGCACCTATTAAAGTTGAAGAAAAGACTGTCACTTACAATGATCCTATTGTTCCTACTTATGTTGAGAAACCACCTTTCCCTGTTAGAATGAAGGATCATGTTAAAGCTTCAACTGTTGTTCGTAAAAGCAATATTAGAACTTATACACCTCCTGATCAAGTCAAAGTAGAACCTAATATTGCTATTGTTAAGGATCTCTTGTCTGATAATATTGATGGGCATGTCATTCAATTCTCTGGTGAAACTGCTAGAATTGCTAAACCCTGTGATAGAGATAAACATAGACCTGTGGTAGGCGTGCTTGTTATTTATGTTAAAATAGGAGATCACTGTTACCATGGCTTATGTGATATGGGTGCTAGTGCTAGTGTTATACCCATTGACTTATACAAAGAAATTATGCATGATATCGCACCTGCTGAGTTAGAAGATATTGATGTTACAATTAAACTTGCCAATAGAGATACTATATCTGCAATGGGAATTGTTAGAGATGTTGAAGCCTTGTGTGGGAAAACCAAATATCCCGCTGATTTCCTTGTTCTTGGTTCTCCACAAGATAGCTTTTGTCCCATTATTTTTAGTAGACCCTTCTTGAATAATGTTAATGCTAAGATAGACTGCGAAAAGAATGTTGTTACTATTGGCTTGGATGATATGGTTCATGAGTTTAATTTCTCTAAATTTAGTAAACAACATCGTGAAGAAGAATTGCCTAGTAAGGATGAAATTATTGGTCTTGCTTCTATTGCGTACCTCCTAGTGATCCTTTGGAACACTATTTGCTAGACCATGAAAACGATATGTTTATGAATGAAAGAAGGGAAATAGATGAAGTATTCTTTAAACAAGAACCTATTCTGAAACACAATTTGCTGTTGAAATCCTAGGGATCCTCCTCCACCCAAGGGTGATCCGTGTTTGAGCTTAAACCGTTGCTGATAATCTTAAATATGCTTATCTCGATGAAAAGAAAATATATCATGTTATTATTAGTGCTAACCTTTCAGAGCATGAAGAAGAAAGATTATTGAAAACTCGAAGAAGCACCGTGCGCTATTGGATATACTCTGATGATCTTAAGGGCATTAGTCCCACTCTATGTCAACATAAAATAAATTTGGAAGCGATGCCGAACCAGTTTGTGATCCTCAACGACGTTTGAATCCTAAAATGAAAGAAGTGGTAAGAAAAGAAATACTCAAGCTTCTGGAGGCAGGTATAATTTATCCCGTTGCTGATAGTCAGTGGGTAAGTCCTGTCCATTGTGTCCCTAAGAAGGGAGGTATTACTGTTGTCCCTAATGATAAAGATGAATTGATTCCGCAAAGAATTATCACAGGTTATAGGATGGTAATTGATTTCCGCAAATTAAATAAAGCTACTAAGAAAGATCATTACCCCTTACCTTTTATTGATCAAATGCTAGAAAGATTATGCAAACATACACATTATTGCATTCTAGATAGTTATTCTCGTTTCTCTCAAATACATGTGTCGGCTAAAGATCAATCAAAGACTACTTTTACATGCCCTTTTGGTACTTTTGCTTATAGATGTATGCCTTTTGGTTTATGTAATGCACCTGCTACCTTTCAAAGATGCATGATGGCTATATTCTCTGACTTCTGTGAAAAGATTTGTGAGGTTTTCATGGACGACTTTTCCGTCTATGGTTCCTCTTTTGACGATTGCTTGAGCAATCTTGATCGAGTTTTGCAGAGATGTGAAGAAACTAATCTTGTCTTGAATTGGGAAAAGTGCCACTTTATGGTTAATGAAGGTATTGTCTTGGGGCACAAAGTTTCTGAAAGAGGTATTGAAGTTGATAAAGCCAAGGTTGATGCTATTGAAAAGATGCCATGTCCCAAGGACATCAAAGGTATAAGAAGTTTCCTTGGTCACGCTGGATTTTATAGGAGGTTCATTAAGGACTTCTCAAAATTTCTCGACCTCGACTAATTTATTACAAAAGATGTACCATTTGTCTTTGATGATGATTGTGTAGAAGCATTTGAAATACTTAAGAAAGCATTAGTCTCAAAGACCGTTGTTCAGCCACCGATTGGAATTTACCCTTTGAAATTATGTGTGATGCTAGTGATTATGATGTAGGTGCTCTTCTAGTACAAAGAGTTGATAAGAAATTAAATGTTATCCATTATGCTAGTAAGACTCTAGACAATGCTCAAAGAAACTATGCCACTACCGAAAAGGAACTTTTAGCAGTTGTGTTTGCTTGTGATAAATTCAGACCCTATATTGTTGACTCTAAAGTAACTATTCACACATATCATGCTGCTATTAAATATCTTATGGAAAAGAAAGATGCTAAACCTAGACTTATTAGATGGGTTCTCTTGCTGCAAGAATTTGATTTGCATATTGTTGATAGAAAAGGAGCTGAGAACCCCGTTGCAGACAACTTATCTAGTTTAGAGAATGTTCTTGATGACCCACTACCTATTGATGATAGCTTTCCTGATGAACAATTAAATGGCATAAGCACTTCTCATAGCACTCCATGGTATGCTGATTATGCTAATTATATTGTTGCTAAATTTATACCACCTAGCTTCACATACCAACAAAAGAAAAAGTTCTTTTATGATTTGAGACATTACTTTTGGGATGATCCACATCTTTATAAAGAAGGAGTAGATGGTGTTATTAGACGTTGTGTGCCTGAGCATGAACAGGAACAGATCCTATGCAAGTGTCACTCCGAAGCTTATGGAGGACACCACGCTGGAGATAGAACTGCACATAAGGTATTGCAATCTGGTTTTTATTGGCCTACTCTCTTCAAAGATGCCCGTAAGTTTGTTTTGTCTTGTGATGAATGTCAAAGAATTGGTAATATTAGTAGACGTCAAGAAATGTCTATGAATTATTCACTTGTTATTGAACCATTTGATGTTTGGGGCTTTGATTATATGGGACCTTTTCCTGCCTCTAATGGATACACAAGTTGCTGTTGATTATGTTACTAAGTGGGTAGAAGCTATTCCAACTAGTAGTGCTGATCATAACAATTCTATTAAAATGCTTAAGGAAGTTATTTTTCCAAGGTTTGGAGTCCCTAGATATTTAATGACTGATGGTGGTTCACACTTTATTCATGGTGCTTTCCGTAAAATGCTTGCTAAATATGACGTTAATCATAGAATTGCATCTCCTTATCACCCGCAGTCTAGTGGTCAAGTAGAATTGAGTAATAGAGAGCTCAAATTAATTTTGCAAAAGACTGTCAATAGGTCTAGAAAGAATTGGTCCAAGAAACTTGATGATGCGTTATCGGCCTATAGAACTGCATATAAGAATCCTATGGGTATGTCTCCGTATAAAATGGTTTATGGAAAAGCATGTCACTTACCTCTCGAATTAGAACATAAGGCATATTGGGCTATTAAAGAGCTCAACTATGATTTCAAACTTGCTGGTGAGAAGAGGTTATTTGATATTAGCTCACTTGATGAATGGAGAACCCAAGCTTATGAAAATGCCAAGTTGTTTAAAGAAAAAGTTAAAAGATGGCATGACAAAAGGATACAAAAGCGTGAGTTCAAAGTAGGTGATTATGTATTGCTATACAACTCTCGTTTAAGATTTTTTGCAGGAAAACTTCTCTCTAAATGGGAAGGTCCCTACGTTATCGAGGAGGTCTATCATTCGGTGCCATAAAATCAACAACTTCGCAGCACAAATCCAAGGTGGTAAGCGGTCAAAGGATCAAACACTATATCTCGGGTAATCCTATAAATGTTGAAACTAATATTATTGAAACCGTAACCCGGAGGAATACATAAGGACACTTTCGAGCGTTCCAGGACTCGAAAAGGAATAGGTATGTGTTACGGTAAGTAAACCGACTCCAAAACAAATTCTAAGGCAATATTTCTCCGTTTTGGAATATTTAGAAAAATAGAAAAATAAGTAGCAGTCCGGGAGGACACGAGTCCTCCACGAGGGTGGAGGCGCCCTACCCCTGGCGCGCCCCTACCTCGTGAGCACCTCGTGTGCCCTCCGGACTCCGTTTTCTTGCACGATCGTATTTTGGTCGGTAAAATTCATTATATATTCTCCAAGGTTTTGACGACCGTATCATGCAAATATCCTCTGTTTTCGTTTCGAGCTGTTTCCATTGCAGATTTGAGGATTCCGGAGACTCGATCATCCTTCTATGAGGGTGAGCCTATGCCATGGAAAGTGGACGACAAGCTTGCATCATCAACAACACCTCCACCGCCAACAACAAAGAAGGAGACATAATCACATGGGTATGGGCACTCCCCTTGGCAACTGCCAAGCTTGGGGGAGGTGCCCCGGTATCGTATCACCATCACAACTCCTATCTTTACCGTTTTTCTTAGTTCGATCCTATTAGTAGTATCTTGATATAGTAGAATAAAGTCATGGCATGATCTAGTTTTGAAGTTTTGCTTTATGATCCCTCTATGCAATCGAGTCCGTGAGCTATATATAATAAAGATTAGTGTTGAGTCAAGGGCTTGATTACTTTGCCATGATCTTGAGTGATTAAAAGAAAAGAATAAAAAGAAACAAAGAGTTCATATTGGTCTTATTGAAAGTAATGACTTCACATAGAAAGAGTATGATGATTAAAAGTTGTTGGGAGTTGGCAAATACAGTTTTGGTCATCGTTGCAATTAATAGGAAGTAATAAGGAGAGAGAGGTTTCACGTATAGATATATTATCATTGACATCTTTTATGATTGGGAACACTCATTAAAATATGACATGCTAAAGAGTTGATGTTGGACAAGGAAGACAACGTAATGAGTTATGTTTTCTTATATCTGAGACAAAGTATATTGTCATGGATCCCCTAACATGTTGAGCTTGCCTTTCCCTCTCATGCTAGCCAAATTCTCAGCACCAAGTAGAGATACTACTTGTGCTTCCAAATACCTTTAAACCAGTTTAGCCATGAGAGTCCATCATATCTACCTATGGATTGAGTAAGATCCTTCAAGTAAGTTGTCATCGGTGCAAGTAATAAAAATTGCTCTCTAAATATGCATGACTTATTAGTGCAGAGAAATAAGCTTTGTACGAACTTGTTGTGGAAGTAATAAAAGCGACAGACTGCATAATAAAGTTCCGCATACAAGGGGCAATATAAAGTGACGTTCTTTTGCATTAAGATTTTGTGCATCCAACCATAAAAGCGCATGGCAACCTCTGCTTCCCTTTGCGAAGGGCCTATCTTTTATTATTATCTTCTACTTATGCAAGAGTCACGGTGATCTTCACCTTCTCATTTTTATTTTATCCTTTGACAAGCTAAGCATGTTGGAAAGAACATGATATATATATCTAATTGGATGTAGGGGAGCATGAATTATTATTGTTGACATTACCCCTGAGGTAAAAGGTTGTGGGGCAAAACTACAACCCCCTATCTTTCTCTGTGTCCGGTTAAAACTCCGTAACCACAAGTATTGCGTGAGTGTTAGCAATTATGAAGGACTAAATGATAGTAGAGTATGTGGACTTGCTTTTAAGCTCTGACATAGACTCTTTCTGATGTTATGATAAATTGCAGTTGCTTCAATGACTGAGGTTATAATTTGTTGGTGCCCAATAAGGTTTCTGATTCATACTTTTGCACTTTGAAAAGATCATCATTTGAACATGAGTAATCATATGAAAAATCAATATATGTTGTTTTTATGAGAATAATCATGATGCCTTCATGTCCGTATTTTATTTTTATCGACGCCTCTATCTCTAAACATGAGGGCATATTTATTGTTATCGGCTTTTCGCTTGAGGACAAGCGAGGTCTAAGCTTGGGGGAGTTGATACGTCCATTTTGCATCATGCTTTTATATCGATATTTATCGCATTATGGGCTGTTATTTCACGTTATGTCACAATACTTATGGCTATTCTCTCCTATTTTACAAGGTTTACATGAAGAGGAGAATGCGGCAGTGGAATTCTCGGTGGAAAAGGAGCAAATATTGAAGGCATATTCGCAACTCCAAAAGTCCTGAAACTCCACGGAATACCTTAAAATAAATAAAGAAAATCATCGCCAAAGATGAAGGCCAGGGGCCCACACCACTGCTCACGAGGGTGGGGCGCCCCCCCAGGCACCCCCCTACCTCGTGGGCCCCCGGTGGCTCTCCGACGTCCATCTTCTCCTATATGAAGTCTTTCGATGAGAAAAATTCATAAGAAACCTTCGGACGAGACTCACCGCCACGAGGCGGAACCTCATGGAACCAATCTAGGGCTCCGCGAGCTGTTCTGCCGGGACACTTCCCTCGGGGGAAATCCTCGCCATCATCATCACCAGCTCTGCTCTCATCGGGAGAGGGCAATCTCCATCAACATCTTCACTAGCACCATCTCATCTCCAAACCCTAGTTCATCTCTTGTATCCAATTCTTGTCTCTAAGTCCGAGATTGGTGCTAGTAGGTTGCTAGTAGTGTTGATTACTCCTTCTAGTTGATGCTAGTTGGTTTACTTGGTGGAAGATCATATGTTCAGATCCTTTATGCATATTATTACCCCTCTGATTATGAACATGAATATGCTTTGTGAGTAATTACGTTTGTTCCTGAGGACACGGGAGAAGTCTTGCTATTCGTAGTCATGTGAATTTGGTATTCGTTCGATATTTTGATGAAATGTATGTTGTCTAACCTCTAGTGGTGTTATGTGAACTTTGACTACATAACACTTCACCATTATTTGGGCCTAGAGGAAGGCACTGGGAAGTAATAAGTAGATGATGGGTTGCTAGAGTGACAGAAGCTTAAACCCTAGTTTATGTGCTGCTTCGTAAGGGGCTGATTTGGATCCATATGTTTCATGCTATGGTTAGGTTTACCATAATACTTTTGTTGTAGTTGCGGATGCTTGCAATAGAGGTTAATCATAAGTGGGATGCTTGTTCAAGTAAGAACAGCACCCAAGCACCGGTCCACCCACATATCAAATTATCAAAGTACCGAATGCGAATCATATGAACGTGATGAAAACTAGCTTGACGATATTCCCATGTGTCCTCGGGGCGCTTTTCCTATTATAAGAGTTTGTTCCGCTTGTCCTTTGCTACAAAAGGATTGGGCCACCTTGCTGCACCTTATTTACTTTTGTTACTTGTTGCTCGTTACAACTTACCTTATCACAAAACTATCTGTTACCACTTATTTCAGTACTTGCAGAGAGTACCTTGCTGAAAACCGCTTATCATTTCCTTCTGCTCCTCGTTGGGTTTGACACTCTTACTTATCGAAAGGACTACGATAGATCCCCTATACTTGTGGGTCATCACATAGGTGTGAATATGTCAAGCCGTCCATTTTTTCGTACATATTCCATCCTCGTATCATGACTTTGCCTTTCATCAGAGTAGTGTTCGTCAGTATCATGCATGAATGAGTTCTGAAGAGCGAATGATATTCCTTTTTCTTGTCGTTATGACCTCACAATGCAAAATCAATAAAGCTGAAGGAAATTGGCAAGGCATTGGATGATGGTGGTCCTTCCGAGCAACTGAAACGGAGGTTCTCTACAGATTCTACTCCGCCATCCTCCCAACAAGATTCGCAAGACAACGCAAGGCTAGACAGTCAATGTAGCTGTGTAGGTGATGAGCACATCTCCCCTACTCCACCATCACAGGTGCTTGCTCTAACTTGGCACTATTATATGTGGTTGAATGTTGCGTATGATGTCTATCTTGTATTGCTTCTAACTTTGTTGAATTGCATCTGCTTACTTTACACATAATGCCTGTGAATATGACATGTGTTCCTGTTTCTACATCAGACTACTATTCTTGCATATCCTGCATCAGTCACTTATGATAAGGAACCTTTAAGTCGCCACTGTGATATTGGTAGTGTATTGCATATGATTTGTAGCATATACTGCTTCTAATTTGTTGAAACGCCATACAGTTTGAACTTGGCAGAGTGATATTGGTTGCATCTTTCATATGGTGTCTAGCTTGCGGCTCTAATTTGTTGAAATGCCTACCTTAGTTACCACATCATAGGTGTGAATATGTCACACCATCCTGTTTTCATACATATTCCATCCTCGCATCATGTGTTTGCCTTTCATCCGAGTAGTGTTCACAAGATCATGCATGAATGAGTTCGAAGAGCGAATTTTATTCCTTTTTCTTATCGATTTGACTTCACAATGCAAAATCATTACAGCTGAAGGAAATTAGTCAGGCAGTGGATGATGGTGGTCCTTCGGAGCAACTCAAACAGGGGGTCTCTATAGATTCTACTCCGCCATCCTCCCAACAAGATTCACAAGACAAAACAAGGCTGGACAGTCAACGTAGCTGTGTAGATGATGAGCACATCTCCCCTACTCCACCATCACAGGTGCTTGCTCTAACTTGACACTATTATATGTGGTTGCATGTTGCGTATGATGTCTATCTTGTATTGCTTCTAACTTGAATTGCATCTGCTTACTTTACACATAATGCCTGTGAATTTGACACGTGTTCCTATTTCTAGAACATACGTGTACATGATGAGCACATCTCCCCTACTCCACCATCACAGGTGCTTGCTCTTACTTGGAACTGTTATACATGGCTGCGTTTTCCGTATGATGTCTAGTTTGTATTTCTTCTGATTATGTAGAATTGCATCTGCGTAGCTTACAACTTATACCTGCAACGATCACTTACCCATAAGACACATTTAACTTGGGACTATGATGTAGGTTGCATCTTGCATTGTCTTCTAGCTTGTACTGCTTCTAATTTCTTGAAATGGCACTTACGACGAGACACTTTTTACCTGATAGAGTGATATTGGTTGCATGTTCATATGGTGCCTAGCTTTCATTTCTTCTAATTTTGTTGAAATGCCTTCCGCTTACTGTTTTTTCATACATATTCCATCCTCCTATCATACGTGTGAATATGAAACGCTATCTTTTTTGTATATATTCCATCCTCCTATCCTGCGCTTGCCTTACATCAAAGTAGTGTTAAATACAGATCATGCATCAACCAGTTATGCAGAGCCAATTTTACTCATCTTCTTATGGTTTTGACTTCATACGGCAATATCAGAAAATAGGAAGGAAAAGAGTAAGTTAGGGGATGTTGGTGGTACTCCGCACCGACGTAAACATAGACTCTCTAGATTTGCCACTACTACTGCTAATGAAGTTGAAGTCCCAAGTCTACATGATGAGTTCATCTCCCGCACTCCACCATAGCAGGTGCTTGCTCTAAGTTGACAGTGTGATAATTGGTTTCATGTTGCATATGTTGTCTAGCCTGTATTTCTTCTATTTTGATTAAATTGCACCTGCTGAGTTTATCGTTATACATGTGCATATGACATGGCTTTACGTGTCTAGAATACATCGCACCTATCTATCATACCATGTTCTTACATCAAAGTACTGCTGTTGTGTATCCCGCATCAAGAACTCATGATTGGACGCTTTTAACATGGCAGTTTGATAGTGGTTGCATCTTGCATTGATTTCTCGTTGTCTTGCTTCTAATTTTTCGAATTGCCACTTATGACAAGACACTTTTAACTTGGCGAGTAATATTGGTTGCATCTTTCATATGGTGTCTAGCTTGCATTACTTCTATTTTCTTGAAAATCATACCTTAGTTTGCACATCGTAGCTGTGAATATGTCATGCCGTCTGTTTTTCTTACATATTCCATCCTCATACGATTGTCTTACATCAAAGTATTGCTTGTCTCAGATCATGCATCAATGAGTTACGAAGAGTGATTTTATTCTTTTGTGTTGTGGGTACAGCTTGACATGGCAAAGTCAAAAAGAGCAAGGAAAATAATATAGTAGGGAGTGTTGTTACTCGTCGGGTGAAACGGAAAAGGTTACTGCATTGTCGAGATTCTGCTGGTACTTATAGTGCGAGAGAAGGTCCAAGTCCACCAGCTAAATCTACGAACACAAGATCACCTGCTCCACCAGCTGCAGATCCGCTTCAACTGCATCAAAGATCTCAACCAGATTACTCGTTCGTTTGCTCGAACTGGCCGCCTCCCAAGATGCCTTCACACCTAACATTACTTCCAAGCACTCACGACACAACAGGACTTGGCAAGATCATATGAACCTCATGAGCATCAACACCAAGACGGTACTGACCGAGTCAAGTTGCGCTTGCATGCTCCTTTATATGTACTCTCACGGTTTGATGTACACTAACACTTTCCATATTCGTTGTTGAACTAGCACCACGGCGCAAGCGAAAGCAGACATCGGGGATAATGCCCGACAGATTAACAAAATCTAAAGGAGGAAGAATGGAGATCCATTTTGAGGCAGGTTTAAAAAGGCCACGTGATGCTACAGAGTCAGCCAAATTAGTATCAGAGGCAGCCGTTGCTGTTAGGTGTCATGCGCGTATCCTCCCAACGTGGATCCAGTACAGGAATGAGAAAGACAATACCCAGTTTAACACCTTCCTTGACCATTTATCCGTAAGTAATGTTATTCATCGCAATTAGTAATATTGTCTTGCTCATCCCATACTTTCTAGCTTCCTCCTAATAAGACTCACATTCTTTTTCAGCAGATGAGGTTCAAGTTGGATCCAAAAGATGATGCAACTAAACAAGCATGCACTCATGTTTTTCATCGCTCTCTGCTGACGGTATCGGTACCACCTTAGAAAATCTCACTTTGAAGGCAAGGCTAACAATGAAATCGCCCAAACATCTCCAGTGGAATATATTACAGATGAAGACTGGACAGCCCTCGTTAAACACTGGTCTGATTCAAAGTATCAGGTAGGCTATATGTATTTGATCAAACCACATATTGAACTTGTATTTATGTATGTGCCTTACAAGTGTATCTTCTTCTAGGCTAACTGTTTGAAGAACAAAACCAACCGTTCTAAAGTGAAATTCCAACAGACAACGGGATCTCGTAGCTATATTGCACACCGAGGTTTATGTAAATAGTTGCTACTTCCTTCTTTTTTTTGTTCCATATTATCGTATCTATATTGACTTGTTCCAAATACAGAGGAAAGCCCGTGCGGACCAAAAAGAATCTGAACCGAATGCAGTGCAAATCTTCAAGGATTGCCACACCAGCAAGATGAAGGGCATAAGCACACCAGTTCAAGCCGCTGTTGTAAGTCCTTACTCCTCCTGCCTTGAACTGATTGGTACTGTGATGTGTTCATTTAACTACTTGGTTTGCAGCCAATGTCAGTTACTCTGTTCACTTTTATACACAATTGTCTTAACGTATCATTTCACCTTACATGGTTTAAAAGAGATGAAGGATATTCTTTTGGTCTTGATCTGTAATCTAGTTGTTATGTTCACGTGCGCACACAATGATAAAATAGCCCTATTGTTTTATATCTGTTTGCCCATGATATGAATGATGTTGTACTATGTTCATCCTACTTTAAACCATGTCTCTTTATCCTTAGATGTCAGCGAATGTGAGGAAATAGACAATACAGTAGGCATGCTACATGGACATATGTTCCGAAAGTGATTTTATTATGTAGTTGGCACTACAATACATGCTAATGTATTACAGTAGTTCACCAAAATAAGTTATGTATAAACATTTAACCTACTTTGTTTGTTTTTGTCTCATTAGTAACTTATCCGGTACACTAATCTACAAGTTCAAACTTTCGTGAAGCTATGGAACAAATGATTGAACAGCCACAACCACACGAAGGTGACGAGGCTACTACAGAACAATGTCACCTCTTGCTGCGGTCGTCGGTATCTCTCCACTAACGAAGGCAAAAAGCACCTTCTGCGTAATTCAGGTTGGTTGTCAAGGTAACCTTGTCCAAATCGCCATCGAACAAAATCTTCCTGCTAGATGTAGTGATATATATGTGCTCGGACACAAGTCCAATCCCTAATGGACGTTGTTTGGAAACAAGAATAGTGGTTGAGAAATGTCGTCAAGATATGAATGGTTTTGAAACCATACTATCGGACATTAACCGTTGTTGAAGAGCAATGGCGGAAAAAGGTGGAGATCGTGTTTGCTCCATCAGATTCTCTGACTGAAACATTAGCACTCAGGTCAAATGATATGTGCTTCTATACATCGATGGTGCTTCTATCTGGAAGGATCAGTAAACTTTATGCCAACAGGCCTTTTGTTGTATGATTGGAATTTATTTTGTTGTGATACAACATTTATGATGCTGCCACAGCTGCGATAATTACGATGCTATTTTTGTATAGTGTAGGTTTATCTTAGTAATGTATTCGATTGAAAACTTCAGAGAGCCCAACATGCCAACATCCGTCGGGCCCATTCCAATTGGGCTAAAACGATTCTGGGCGAAATTGGCATGTAGCCCACTAAAATATCTGGGCTTAAATTAGCATAAGCTTTCAAAATTTTCTGGTAGGCTGTGCCCATAGTGGGCCTTTAATGAGCCTAAACAAAATTTGGGCCCTCAAGTAAAAATAGGCCATTTACAGTGTAAATATTTCGAGCCCATAAAATATGGGCCTTTAATAGACCGAAGTGAGATTGGGCCCTAATTGCCCAAATAACCCATCGGACTTAGCAGGCGAAATGGTGGCCCATTTACGATGTGGATATTTGACAGCCAAAATTGGACGGTCGTAAATGCGCGACCTAATACACGGGCCTTTAACAGCCGGAACTTGGTCGGGCTAGATTATCGTCATTTTTATACGGGCCGTTAATGGGCCCGATATGACGTTGGTCCACATATGGCCCATGGTTTACGTCCGGCGTTAACAGGCCGAAAATGACAATAGGCCGAAAGTGGCCCAAATCTTTAGTGGGCCTCTAACGGGCGAATGATGACATGGCCGAATATGACCCAAATCCTTCACGGTCGTTGATGGGCCGAAAGTTTTGATGGCCTGTAAATGGGCCCAAATGAAGCCGGACCTTTAACAGGCCGGAAATACACCGGTCGAATTCGCCCAATTACTTAGCGGATTTGTTAATGGGCGAAGTGACCATGGGCGCATTGATGACAAGTTTAGACCAGGCCGTTGACGGGCCGATTTGACAGAGAATGTTGGGCCTTTAGCTGGGCCGACCCATTATGGTCTGCAGAATCTTGTGGGCCTTTAGTGGGCCGGCCCATTGTGGTCCGCAAAATCTTGTGGGCCTTTAGCTGGGCCGGCCCATTATGGTCCGCTAAATTTTGTGGGCCTTTAGCTGGGCCAGCCCATTATGGTCCGCTAAATCTTATGGGCCTTCGTTGGGCGGCCCATTTAAACTTTAGGGCCACTTTTGGGCGGTCCAGCTAAAGGCCCACAAGATTCTGCAGACCATAATGTGCCGGCCCAGCTAAAGGCCAATGAGAATTTTACACGTGGAAAATCGGTATTGGTCGTGGCTGTTAAAGGGTTATCGGATCCAAAATCTGACCCGATAGCTTAACGGCGTTCGTTACGGTGGATGCCGGTGTCGGTCACCCTTGATGAAAGCGCTTACAGGACGACGATTTATCATCATGGAAGTGGACACTTCGTGATGATAATTTTGCTAATGTCATGGAACACTTCTACGACAGCACATGTATGACTATCTTGATTCTGTCATAAATTTGTCATGGATGTACATGCATGACAAAAAATGCGACCTACTGTGACAAACATGTATCATCACGGAAGTGTATTTTTTTTGTGGAAGACGATGCGGCAAGGAGGGGATTTGGGGGAAAATGGTAGGGGCGATGGAGGTGGTTTCCCCTCTTTATATGATGGGACGTTTCGGGCATGTCCATGGACACGTGCTACCCCATGACCGCGCACGACCGCGGTCTTGCATGCGCACACGTATACGCGGCCCCACTCGTCAGAGTTAACGGTCAAAGGCATTGACCCGACGGCAACGTCCGTTATAACCTGTTCTGAGGGTTTCGGGCAATGGAGTGGGGAAAAGTGAGCAAAAGTTAACAGAGTGGGGATGAATGAGTAGAGCTAAGAAACCAGGGGCACAGAAATAAAAATCCCTATTTTTTTCTTAATGTATTCCATTTGTTGACAATGTTTATACATTCATCTACTCTTCCTGTGCATCAGCCATTTGAGTCGGTCATGGGAAAATCTGGAGTGAAAACAAGGTCTTCTGAGCAGTCAATGCTAGCTGTCGATGCAGATTTCTTGCTGGTTACAGATAGCTCCTCGAAGGAAGATTCAAAGAACAGATGACCAGTCGTATCCCCCCCCCCCCCCGAGGTTCATGCTCTAACTTGGCAGGGTTACATTGCTCATATCATGCATATGGTGTCTTGCATTGCCATGCCATCTGCTTAGATTAGACATGCTTTGTGTGAATGCCTCCTGTTTGCTTTCTATATCAGATATGTGAATTATGCAATGCCATGTTTTCAGCCAGTTATCATATATGTGAATTATGCACCGCCATGTAGCCAGGCATCATATATGTGAATAATCTCATGCCATCCTTTTTTTAATTACGTATTCCATCTATCGACAATCTGTGTATATTGAACTACTCTTCATGTGTATAAGCCATTTGAGCCGGTTATGGAAAAATCGAGGAGTGAAAATAAGGTCTTCAGAGCAGGCAATGTTACCTGTTGAAGCATATATCTCGATGGTTACAGGTAGCTCCATAGAGGAGGATTCGGAGACAGATGACTAGTCTTATATACCACCTGAGGTGTATGCTCTAATTTGCAATGTTTATATTTCTCATATCATGCATATGGTGTCTTGCATTGCTTAGTTTAGACATCATATGCACAATATTCGATTCCATCTCCTTAGTTTAGAGATCATACATGCGAGTGCCAGCTGCATAGTATGTGAATCAATTATGTCAATTATATCATGCCATCATGTATACTTAGACAACATGTATGTGAATTATTTCATCCTAACCTATTTTAGAACGACATCATATAGTTTTGTCATGTCATCCTATTTAGATACTCATCATATGTTGAATTATGCCATTATATCATGTTAAGTTATCCATCATATATCTGAAACTGTGTCATGCTATCATGTTTAGTTAGTCATCATATATGTGAAATTGTGCCATGCTATCATGTTTGGTTAGACAACATATATGTGAATTACCACATCCGTCTATCATACAATGTCTGTACGTTCAATTTCTTTTCTTGTTTATCAGCCATTTGAATTGGAGGGGGTGATGGCAGTATCTAAGGGGGCAAAAACTCGTTCTTCACAAAAGATGGTGCTACCCGTCGATGCAGATATAACCATGGTTTTACTGGCCCATGAACTAGCCCCACCACACATAATCGAGACTCTTCCAGATTGCACACTTACACCGTTGGACAGAGAACCAGCTACAACCCATCTAACCCCAACCCCAACCGATAGTAACCCACTTCTAGTTGACACAACACCATGTCCACCACAGAGTACCCTCACACGAGCAGTTTGTAAAGCAATTGCAGTGCCCAAAGCATGAAGACCATCATAGCGAACCCAAACTCCAGTTTAAAGCAGAAGAGCAACTGTTCTCAGGTCAGATTCCGTAGCTATGGTCCATACTCCTTTGCTATTGCATCACTGTATTTACTCAAACCAACTACTTTCGAATTTGAAGGATCCAACTGAAACTCCAATGGCGCAATAGGTACGTTTTAAACCTGTTTCTTTAACTGGATTGTTGTTCTAACTTCTTGCTCTATGTTGATTTCAGTTTCAGTTGTATAAACAGTTATGTTCTCAAATGATGCACATTACAAGTGTTGACAGTGATGTGTAGTTTCTCACACTTATATTCTGTCTATGCTGTTGTGTCTTAAAAATATATGATTAGAACTGTGTCGCTATCTTGATTTGGCAACATAAACTAGAATGATATGGACAATACAGTGACCATAGTACATAGATATATGTTTGATTCATGTTGTTATCCTGTCCACCTTACTACCGCACCGGTTTACCAAAATGAGTTTCGTATACTACATGATAAACCTGTGATGTGTTTGCTTGTTTCTCTCGTAGAATGCAAACATAATATTGGAGAAGAGCACCCCAGTATGAAATGGTAGATAAAGTAATGCAGATAAGGTTCAAGATAGTGAGACAACCCTGTTGGTCTCCAAGAAAGGTGATAAAAACAATCTTGTAGACAGTGAGAAAATCCCACAGTCTTGCGTTGATGTAGTGTTCGAGTTACTGGCCAGTACCGCTGGCACAATGTAGCGACCCGACCTCAGACGGTCAAGCCTCTGTGTATCCGTGCCATCCCTCGATCAAGTATCTTTGGCACACACAAAGACATCAATGTATATATCAAAGTGCAATCACATGTATAAATAACGTAAAACTGATATATACCTCAATAGTCTCAATGAAACAAGTAATCGGGTGTGGAGTCCCATCAACGCCATCGGCAGGTTGAGTGTAGACCGTAACCTCTGCACTGTATTCTTACTCGTCGGAAGAAAGTATCTCGCAACATGATACGTTGCAGCCGTGTAGGTCATTACATTGAATGTACCGCAAGATCACAATAAAAGAACAGATGATAAAACTATACTATATGCAATATGGCTTTGTGGCTCGTATCCGGGGTTTTTGCGTAAAAGCTGGTTTTATTTTCCCTACATCAAAGGAATAAATGAAGTCTGTACTATGGAGTTTTCTATCATGACATGGTTCCGCCAACCGTTGTCTCATAGCCCAAAATCATCATAAGTTGCCCACAATTAAGTTATCAATCCGGTGTTGAGAGTTCCGAGATAGATCCAAGTCCAGATGCTCAAATTGTCCGTAACCGGGGACACGGCTAATCGATTAGGTTTTAACCCTCTGCAGAGGTTTGTACACTTTACCCGCAAGATTCGATCCCTCTTTTTACGTTCTCGCACTTCAGGGTGTTTGAGAACAAGACGACCGAAACATGGTCTTCCGAAGAGTTCCTCTGACCACTGTCCGGTGCTCATCCAATCCTACCGTAGTTCTACATCTGCTAGCACCGTCCCCAGCCAGTCACAACTAAGGTCAACCAAGCCAGAGCCCATAGTGACTTGCGGTTGCACGGGTAAGCTTCGGGCATGAAGTATTCTTCCGTCTCTTTGAGTATGGGTGAAGCTTTCCGCAAGATGTCATGGCGCTTCTCCATGCATCCCGCCAACCACTGGTTTCTCCAGGTGCCCGTCAACCGCCCTTCACCCAATGAGTGTGTATTGAATTCTTGTCTCGAGTCTTGAAGTCTTGAGGCCTTGAAGATGCAGTCCTTGCAGATTCCATCATGGAGTTGTCGTCATTGGCGTAGATCCTCCATTCTCACACCACTCCGAGCACTCATACCAACCCCGTCTACTATAGCGTAGCATTAAAATAAATAACGCCCGGGCTTGGTAACAGGTGATGGGTTCCTACCTCATGCATACTACTCAACTACAAGGATTCAATATCACTACTGGAGGGATTGTTGCGAAGATGACACTAGATGCAATAAAACACATAGGTATGAAAAACATGGTCAAAGTGAACTTGACTGGTAATACTTGATGAAGATAACAACGCTGTCAGAGAATGACTTGGTAGAACTAATCGTCACTCCATTGAAAATCTATATAGTCAAACATAGCATTCATATAAGCAAACATCCTAGCAAACAATTTTAACACTCATAATAACAATTCAAACAAAAAAACTCAATAATAAAACTCCAACAAAGTCCAAAGAAGCTTCAAATAAAACTAGAAAGAAAAAACTACTAACGAAAATCTATGACTTTGCTACAAGCATCTAACATAGTTTTGCCCTAAGTAAAAAAAACTTAACAGCAATTAAAACACTAAACTAATAATTTAACAGAAAATAAAAAGTAAAACAACTAAGTTAACAGAAATTATTTTTTCATAAAATTTTATTTGCAAAAGAAACAAATAAAAAGCTTTTATAAAACTCTAACTATGACCTATAGAAGGTTTCATACAAAACTAAGGAAAATAAATTTTTAAAATAAAAATAAATTTTCTCCTATTTTCTAACAGAACACAACTAATTTTGTCAAAAGTGACAAAAAGAAATAATTTAAAACTAATAAAACAATAAAGAAAAAGCTAAAACAGAACTAATAATAAAACAGTACTGTTTTGCTAAAACCTAATTTAAATTAACCTAGAAATAAAATACTAAATACTACTGGATAAACAAAGGTCCTAGAGACCAGGAGCAAAAAGAATCGGTCAAAATAATATTCCTAACTCAAAATAGCTCAAATCTAGTGATTTGAGAAAATTCACACAAACACAAATTAAAACTGCTCAAACGTGAAATAAAATTGAACTAACAGAAACTTCAGCAAATTTGTGACACATAGCAATTGGAATCACTCAAAATACTAAAAACTCTAAAAGATATGAATTTTCTAAGATTGCTATTTTCTGAAAAAAAATGAATTACGGGATTTCGTGGATCTCACGGAGTAGTCGTCGGAGTTGGGGAAGAAGATCGGATCCGATGTTGCAGTTGCTCCTAGAGGAAAGGAGATCACGGGACGGTGGAGAGGAGATCATATAAACCTCAGGAGAGGTCGAGGCGTGGCGCGGCACTTGGCGGCGGTGGTGGTCTTGCTGCTTCTGCTGCTGGAGAGGAGAGGAGAGGAGAGGAGAGGAGAGTGTTGGTTTGATGTGTTGGAGGGAGGGTGCTTGGGTATTTATATTGGGGAGGGAGGGCTTTGCTTGGGGTAGGGGACAAGAAATAGACTAGGATTAGGAAACAAAGAGGGAAAAGATCTAGAAACAAATCGAAATAAATGGAATAACGAAACGGGATCAAATCCTACTAGGATTTGTAAAAGAATAGGAAACCTGGCTCCTGGCACCCTAGGTGTGTGCGTGCGATGGCCTTGGCCTTGGCCTTGGCAGTGGCTGGTCGGCGGCTTGGGCCTTTGGCCCAAGGCGCTGCATATTTTTTTAACAAAATTTCACAGAACTAAAACAAAAACAAAATAATTAAAACTTTTATATAGGCATATAATATATCAAAATTTGCAAAAAATATTTCCTACAAGATGATCATTATTCTAATGTCAAATAAAATCCACACAAATTTTAATAATTCACACAGTGCTACTGGTCCAATAAAATCCAATAAAATCATTTTAAAATACCAAAATGACTTCAAATTAATTTCTCTCCAATTTTCTGATGTAGGGAAACATGTTACCCTATTTTCCATATATTTTGTTTTTGGAGAAAATAATTTGAATAAAACTCAAATAACTCCAATTGGAAATAAATTCAAAAGAACTTTGAATTTAATTCTTATAAAACTCCCAACTCATATTTCATATGTTTTGAAGAAGTCATTTTATCTTCGCTCGTGAAAATCATTGAGTTGCATAAAGTTTCAGAATTGGAAAATATTTTCAATACCCCTTGTCATTTAAATAAATGGAAGAAGTCATGTCATCTTCTCTCCAGGGTTTTGTGATGAAAAGAATTTGAATTCCCGAAGATCATAAAAGAAAAATGAAAGTTTGGGAAAGTCCTTTAATTCCCTCTCATTTAACCTTCAAAAAGTTTCGAATTTCACTCAATTTCACTCAATCATTCAGACAAAAATCAAACAAACAATCAAAACTATTTATTTAATATAACATTCCAAAATTTAGAATTTTGGGATGTTACACACAAGCTCTTTGAATTTGCTGCCTGAATCACTTCGGCTTCTTTAGTCTCATCTGCAAGCTGAAAGGCATCAGTCAGCTGTACTGCGGCAAGAAGTCGAAGGACTGAGGAAGTCCCTGCAGAATTCAGATGTATACTTTCTGGTGCAACAGCAAGCGCTGGAGGATTTAAGCGCCAAACAAGAGAAAGTTAATAAGCTTGCTAAGCATCTTGCCAGCATTATGGGTACCCAGGATATTGTTTCTTGAGCTCTTCTAAAGTGGTTTCAGTTCTGGACTTGTTTTGTTGCGGCGTTTATTTGTACTGGTCGCCAACTTTGACAACCAGTGTATGTGATATGCTACTTTGTTCCCTATATTTGCACTAGTGGCGAACTTTGATGCCCAGTGGATGTAACATGTGTAATAGCCGTGATAGCCTAGCGTAAGTTGCTTGCTTATTTATTTCCTTGTTGTCTTGTTATTTGTTTGCTTGTAGTCGGTGCAGTTCTTTTTGCGCGGTTTGCTAATGGCCGCAATAACCTATTTTTTAAAACTAGGCCATAATAACCATGGGCTACATATTTACTGTAGTGACCCTAGGCCTCCTACGGGCCGTAGAAACAATGGGCCTTCTACGGGCCATAGAAACAATGGGACTTCTACGGGGCGTAGCATCAATGGGCCTTCTACGGGCCGTATGATCGATTGGCCAAACATGGGCCAATAAGGACTGCATTATGGGCCGTAAACGGGCTAGAGTTGGAATCGTCCGTTCATGGGCCGACCATAACGGTCCGTTGTTAATTGGCTGTATTTGATGACGCTATGAAAACAGCCCAACGGATTAACAAGCCACAAACGGGCCGACTGTAACCGCGGGCTGAATTTGGCCCACAAGCAGAAAAGGCCAGTAACGGGCCGTAAGTAACCGAATGCTGGAAATGAGCCCAAGAATAAATGGGCCCTGAGAAGGCCGAAAGATAACATGGGCTGGAAACGGCCCAATGGAATAATGGGCCGTTAATGGGTATAAAGTGATACATTGTTCATTACGGGCCAGTTTCACCACGGGTCGTTAATGGGCCAAGAGTTACAAAGGGCCTCATATGGTCCGAAAGACATCATGGGCCATACATGGGCCGGAAGTTACAATGGGCTAAAATCATATTGGACGGCCCAGATGATGCTACTGGGCCTAATTCGGATAGGCCGTAACGGGTCGTGAGTTAGTGGGTTGTAAATGGGCTATATGCGAACAGGCCGTTAACAGGCTTTCTGTGGGTCGGCCCGCTACCTTTTGACCAAGTCAAACAGGCGGACTTTTCATAGGAACGGGCCTCTATTGAGCCTTGCCACGTGTCGATGTATCATAGGCGCTTTCAGTCCAATGAGTGGATGGCATCTGTCCCAATGGTGAGCCGATACGTGGTTCCTGTGGCCATTGAGAATTTTACACGTGGAAAATCCCCATTGGTCCGGGCTGTTAACGTGTTACCGAATCCAAACTGGAACCCAATAGCTTAACAATGACCCGTTATGGTGGATGCCACGTATCAGTTACCCTTGACGAACGCAATTCCATGATGCGCGATTTATCGTCATGGAAGTGGACACTTCCGTGATGTTAATTTTGGTAATGTCATGGAACACTTCTACGACATTACAGGTATGACCAGATAATTTTGGTAATTCCATTATAGATTTTTGTCCTTTGATTTCAACTGTTGTACTGTTCTTTCAATTTCGGCCATATTTGCATATTACCATATTCTTTAACAATCCTACCATTTTGTGCAGCACGTCCCTTGCTATGCAACAACATCAGTAGTACACGATCTAGCCCTTTACATAAGTCAAGACTGCAGGGATGTCATACTGAACAAAAACAACGGATTTACATTCATTGCTTCTGTAAGACTTGATGAACATGGTCACTCCTATTTTGGCACGGGCCTTTGGACATAAATTTCTAAGTTTTATGTACTGAAGGCTAGCACTAAAATTGCACTTCACATAAAAGAGACTGGTCATGAGATATATGCTAACTTCCCCCAGGATATCATCCGTCCAAACTTTGTTTGAAGTAAGTGTTCTTTTCAAGTATCTGCATGTTAACTTACCCAGCAATATCAAAGGAATTGTGTAGTATTTAAGCAACCAATTGTTATTTCAATTTCTTACTCTATTCCTACATACTAACTTCTAGTTACCAATACACTTTTTTGTCCTGTTTTAACTAAATATTCCCTGTACTCCCACTTCTATCAGAAAGCGCCGCTGACGAGGAGACTCCGAAGGTGGAGAACGAGGCTGCCAACAAGCGGAGGCAGGTCGAGCAAGAACCGCAAGCGACTCCAGCAGGCCTAGACTTCATCAGCAGCCTCCCCAATGATATGTTGATAGTCATCATCTCCCTCCTCCCAATCAAATATGGTGCGTGAACAACCGTCCTTTCCCGGCGTTGGCGCCCCCTATGGCACTCCACCCCTCTCGACCTCATCGACGCCCATGAGATCTGCCATGGCTATCACAAGAGCTTGGATGCATTGTCCTAGATCCTCGGTAGTCACCCTGGCCCAATCAGAGGCCTTAGCATGGGAAAGTTCCATTCCAATGGCAAGGACCAAGCCAAGCTTGACGAGTGGTTCTGATTCCCCGCCCTAGATCAGCTCGAGGAGCTCAATTTTAATGATGGGTATATGCGCTCGCTGCCAACGTCCGTGCTCTGCTTCACACCCACGCTGCGCCTCGCCAAGTTCATGAACTGCCATCCCCCTTAATGACACGCCCGCTCTTTTTCTACCACGACTAAAGCACCTCGATATCGTTGCTACATCCCAAAGGATGACATGGAGCGCCTGCTCCGCAGCTGTACTGCCCTCGAGTACCTTCGTCTTCAGGCGATCAATGGGTTCATTAGCTTCCACAACACCTCCATGACTCTCCGGGCTATTTATGTGTGTTGTTAGTGGTGCAACAAGAGATCACAAAAGGTGTACCACAATATGGTCACTGAGGACACACCTTCGCTTGAGAGATTACTTGTAGTTGATCAAGAAGGTCCAACAAGAATCAATGTCATTTATATGCCGAAATTGATAGTGGGGGGCTACTCGCCCGTCAAATACTCCGAACTTGTTATTGGATCCACACCCGTTCAGGTACAACAGTCGCCTTCTACCTCTCCTTCTTGAAATTAATATTACTTCCAATTTTGAATATGTATGTTCGTCTGTCATACAGAAAATGATTCTGACAAGCTTTACCCCGAATCTGCGCATAGTGAAGGTCGTGGCACTAGAATCTATCAGCCCCAACCTGGACCAAGTTGTCAGTTTCCTTAGATGCTTTCCGTGCGAGGAGAAGCTATATATCGAGGTGATGTTCCTTTTCCTCTTAAATGTTAACCATAAGGGAGTTTAATTTTTTGCACCTTTTCCCAAGTTTACAATGACAATGTACTATGATTCTGAAGGAATTTTGGAGGATTTCAGTACATACATTTTTTCCAATATTGGTTGCTTGATTCATATGGTTACAATCCATAAGCATTTCTGTACTAGTTTTCTTAGGGGATTTTTCACCAACTCCAACCTCTTGTGAAGAAGGCTCAATTTTTCTAGATTGTAATCAAATGCCCATGTTAATCTTGTTGGATCGAAGATGGCACGTTAGTGCATTTTACGAATCCTGCAAACCAAATAGGCATGTAGTAGTGTTCAAAACTGCATGTAGGCACTAACACGTTTTCTTCTTTTGCAAATAAGATCAGGCCTGGTGGTGGATAATGTGATACAATATAACAATCACATGGAATGCCTAGATTTTCATCTCTCAGAAATTACTTTGAACTCCTATCGAGGGACCTTACCAGAGATTATATTGGTGAGGTTCTTTGTTGTCAGAGAAAGGGTGCTGAAGGTAATGAGGTTTGCCCTAGATTTATTTTGCAAAAACGAATGGTTTGTGATGACCCACAAGTGTAGGGGATCTATCATAGTCCTTTCAATAAGTAAGGGTGTCGAACCCAATGAAGAGCAGAAGGAAATAACAAGCGGTTTTCAGCAAGGTTTTTATGCAAGCACTGAAATTATCGATAACAGATAGTTTTGTGATAAGATAATTCGTAACGGGTAACAAGTAACAAGTGTAAAAAAGGTGTAGCAAGGTGGCCCGATCCTTTTTGTAGAAAAGGATAAGCCTGGACGAACTCTTATATAAAGCAAAGCGCTCACGAGGACACATGGGAATTATTGTCAAGTTAGTTTTCATCATGCTCTTATGATTCGCGTTCGTTACTCTGATAAGTGGGTGGACCGGTGCTTGGGTGCGGTCCTTACTTGGAAAAGCCTCAAACTTATTATTAACCCCTCTCGCAAGCATCCGCAACTGCGAAAGAAGAATTAAGATAAATCTAACCATAGCATGAAACATGTGGATCCAAATCAGCCCCTTACGAAGCAACGCATAAACTAGGGTTTAAGCTTATGTCACTCTCGCAACCCATCATCTACTTAGTACTTCCCAATGCCTTCCCCTAGGCCTCAATCATGGTGAAGTGTCATGTAGTCGATGTTCACATAACACCACAAGAGGAAAGACAACATACATCTCATCAAAATATCGAACGAATACCAAATTCACATGATTACTTATAACAAGACTTCTCCCATGTCCTCGGGAACAAACGTAACTACTCACAAAGCATGCTCATGTTCGAGATCATAGGGGTATTAACTATCATTAAGGATCTGAAAATGTGATCTTCCACCAAATAAACCAACTCGCATCAACTACAAGGAGTAATCAACACTACTAGCAACCCACATGTACCAATCTGAGGTTTTGGGACAACGTTTGAATACAAGAGATGAACCAGGGTTTGAGAGGTGATGGTTCTGGTGAATATGTTGATGGAGATTGACCCTCCCTCAACGAGAGGATCGTCGGTGATGATGATGGCTTCGATTTCCCCCTCCCCGAGGGAAGTTTCCCTGGCCGAATAGCTCTGGCGGAGCCCTAGATCATTTTTGCCTAGGTTCCACCTCGAGATGGCGGTGCTTCATCCCGAAAACTTCTTCTTTACTTTTTTCCAGGTAAAAACCCTTCGTATAGCAGAGGATGGGCACCAAAGACCTGCCAGGGGGCCCATAAGCCCTGGGGGGTAGGGCGCGCCCCCAGGCTTGTGGCCACCTGGTGGGTCCCTTCTGGTAGTTTCTTAGCCCATTAATTTTTATATATTCGAAAATAATTCTCCGTAAATTTTCAGGACTTTTAAAGTTGTGCAGAATAGGTCTCTCAAATTTTCTCCTTTCCGATCCAGAATTCCAGCTGCCCGCATTCTCCCTCTTCATGTAAATCTTGTAAAATAAGAGAGAAAAGGCATAAGTATTGTACCATAATGTATAATAACATCCCATAATGCAATAAATATTAATATAAAAGCATGATGCAAAATGGACGTATCAACTCCCCCAAGCTTAGACCTCGCTTGTCCTCAAGCGAAAGCCAAAATCGATAATCATGACCACATGTTTAGAGATAGAGGTGTAGATAAAATAAAATACGGACATGAGGGCATCATGATCATCTTTAGAATAGCAACATATATTGTCATATAATTTCTTATGCTAAAGTAACAATTCGTTCACAAGGTAAAGTATGAATCAAAAACTTTATTGAAAACCAACAAACTATGATCTTGGTCATTGAAACAATTGCAATTTATCATAACGTCGAAAAGAGACAATGTAAGAGCTTTTATTTTGCAAGTTCACATACTCAACCATCATTTAATCTTTCATAATTGCTAACACTCACACGATACTTATGAGTTCAAAGTTTCAATCAAACACATAGGAAGATAGGGGCTTATAGTTTCGCCTCCCAACCATTTACCTCAAGGGTAACGTCAACAATAATAGTTTATGAACACCTACATCCGAATGGATATATATATATATATATATATAGATATATGGATCTTCCCCAACATATAGTGCTTGCCAAAAAGAGAAAATATAAAAAGGAAAGGTGAAGATCACCATGACTCTTGTATAGAGGTAGAAGGTGAAAGTAAAATATAGGCCCATCGCAGAGGGAAGCAGAGGTTGTCATGCGCTTTTATGGTTGGATGCACAAAATCTTAATGCAAAAGAACATCACTTTATATTTCCTCTTGTGATAAAGAACTTTATTATGTAGTCTGTTGCTTTTATTTCTTATATATCACAAGTTCGTATAAAGCTTATTTTCCTCACACTAAAAGATCATACATATTTAGAGAGCATTTTTTATTGCTTGCACTGATGACAACTTACTTGAAGGATCTTACCCAATCGATAGGTAGGTATGGTGTAATCTCATGGCAAAGCCGAGTTAAGGGATTTTGGATGCACAAGTAGTATCTCTACTTGGTGCAGAAGATTTGGCTAGCAAAGGACGAGAAGCAAGCTCAACATGTTGGAGGATCCATGATAATATAACATCGATTTGGATGTAAGGAAACATAACCCATTATGTTGTCTTCCTTGTCCAACATCAACCTTTTAGCATATAATATTTTAATGAGTGCTCACAATCACTAAAGATGTCCAAGATAGTGTATTTATATGTGAGACCTCTCTTTCTTTATTACTTCCTATTAATTGCAACAATGACCAAAACTATGTTTGTCAACTCCCAACAAATTTTATGCGACATACTTCTTATATGTGAAGTCATCACTTCCCATAAAATTATTATATAATCTTTTTATTTATTTTGTCTCTATTTTTTTCTTAAGATCATAGCAAGAAAGCAAAGCCCTCAACTCAAAACTAATCTTTATTATATAACTCTCGGACTCGATTACATAGAGGGAACACAAAGCAAAACTCAAAGCTAAATCATACTAAAAACTTTATTCTACTAAACCAATATATAACCAAACGGATCGAACTAAAGAAAAACAATAAAGGTAAATATGTGATGGTGATATGATACCGGGGCACCTCCCCCAAGCTTGGCAGAAGCCAAGAGGAGTGCCCATACCCATGCACTCAAGTTTCTTTCTTCGGAGGTGGTGATGGAGTTGCATTCTTCTTCTCCAGCTTGCATCTGAGGCTAAAATTTTCCTCCCCTAGATCATCATTGTCAAGCTCAAGCTTCAATATACTTTTGCATAATGCCGCCTTACTTTCCATCACAAAACAGGATGGGATAGATGGGACCTTAGGAAGGCTTGACTTCTTGAATTCCACGTGCATATCTCCACGTTGAGGTAGTGGATCTTCATCTTCATCAGAGCTGTCATCCCTTGTTTTCTCCATGTCGAAGTCTTCCTCCTCTTCTGTGTTCCAAACGTAATGATCCACCTCCCCATAGACCTTTGGGTTTGCAATATAATCAGCAAAATAGCTCTCTCCTTCTGAATCTTGGGATGACATATTTTCAGATTTGACAGGAAACAGCTCGAAACAAGAACAGAGGATTTCACCGCGATACGGTGGTCAAAACCTTCAGGAGATTATATAATAAATTTTTATCGTGCAAGTACGGAGGGCATACGAGGTGGCCACAAGCCTGGGAGGCGCGCTTTGGGGGGTAGGGCGCGCCCCCACGGGTTGTCGCCTCCTCGTGCACTTTTCGGACTACTTTTTATTTTCCTATTTTTAAATATTCCAAAATGGAGTAAAATTTCTTTTGAGGAAGTTTTGGATTCAGTTTACTTACCGTATCACATACCTATAGCCATTTAGAGCTCTGGAGCGTTCTCGAAAGTTTCCCTTATGTACTCCTCCAGTGTTATGGTACTAATAATATTGGTTTCAACATTCATGAGAGTACCTGAGATATAACGCTTGATTCTTTGCCCATTCACCACCTTTGGGTTGGTACCCTCGGCATTGTTGATTTTGATGGCGCCGAAACGATCAAATTCCTCGATAATGTAAGGCCCTTCCCATTTAGAGAGAAGTTTACTCGCAAAAAATCTTAAACGAGAATTGTATAGCAAGACATGGTCACCTACATTAAATTCATGCTTTTGTATGTGTAGCGATCCGACCTCAAACGGTCAAATCTATGTGCATAAGTGTCATCCCTGGATCAGTAATGCTGACACACACAGTACTCAAAGGATTTATAACTGAGTGCAATCACACACTTATTACATCGAATGTCTCAAAAGAGAACTTATTACAATAATATGGCTTAAGGCCATCTAAACAAGATAACTGCGGAAGCATCGAAGGTAAATGAGTCATCAACTCCAACAGCATAGCTGAGTGCACGACAAACAACCTAGCGCACCCTACTCTTTGTCTGAAAAGTCTGCAACATAATACGTTGCAGCCCGAAATGGGTCAGGACATGGAATATGCTGGCAAAATAACACTGTAGAGCAAAGAACAAAAATAAATGCTAACACTACATGCATATATGGTTGGTGGAGGCTCTACGATTATCATGTTTTTGCGAAAAGCCAATTTTTTCCTACAACAAAGGAATATATTTTGTTTAACTATCATGGTGGTTGATAAACATTGAGAAGGTTCCTCCAACTCAATCCCAATTAAACAATATTAAAAACCCAACAAATTAATTTAGAGTGATGAGATCAACATGACAATTCAAGAACCAGATACTCAAGATGTCCATAACCGGGGACACGACTAACCATGATTACTTTGGACACTCTACAGAGGTTTTTGCAATTTTTCCCACAAGACTCGATGTCCTCTTTTGGATTTCTCGCACTACATGGTGTTTGAGAAACGGATGACCCAGACACAGTCTTTCAGAAGCATTTACTCTTTACTCTGGGTAGACAGTTACACCTACTTTCCCCTACATCTGCTAGCCTACCACTGAAAGAGGTCACGCAACATACTCAACTATGCCAGAGCCCATAATGGCTTGTGGCTGCACACAGAAGTTTCTAGCATGAATAATCTTCTGATCCCTTTGAGCCTGGGTGGCGAACCATAGGATGATAACACGGGTACTTCGAGATATCCTAGGACAACACTGGATTCTCCATGTGCTCGCAACCAATCCACCCAGATGTGTATTAAAGTAGCCACCTTAAGTTAACCATTAATTAACAACTCTCACATCTGTCATGGATACACTCAACTAATCCACGTCTACGAGCATAGCATATCAGTATAAGCATAACGTAGAAGTAACTCCCGGGGTTTGATAATAAAGGGCAATAGGTTCTACCTCATCATCTACTTCCCAATACCCACATATTAATCAGATCCTACTCATGCAATGTTTGAGGATTGCAACTAATGCATAAAAACTGGGTAATAAAATGGGTATGATCAAAGTGTTACTTGCCTTGCTGACGATCTGCAAACCCTAGAGACTCGTAGTAGCACGCTTCGCACTCCAGAAATTCTATCGCAAACAAACAATAGCATACATAAGCACTCAAGCATAGATGCAAGGGTAAATCTCAGATAAGAAAATCCAAACTGAAAGTTCAACTGAAGCGCTTCGATTTGCAAAAAAATCAATCGAATCGGAGCTACGGAACTAAAACTACGATCAAAAGAACTTTGAATTCAAATCTGCTTGAAACCAAATTTTAAATTGTCAAAACCATGTTCAAGTTGATTAACTGGAAAGAGTGGTTCGAGACGAAGATTCTGGCGTTGGTTTCACTGGATTTGGACGAACGGTTTAAAAGTTGCAAGGGTTTGAAAATCAGGGGCTAATCCGCAATAAAAATATTCGCGGAACGAATGAACGTTCGCCAACAAATGCAAATGAACAAAAACGTTCGCTAAAATGAACTAGCGGATAAACGTTCGCAAATTAGTGAACCCAAAAAACCGATCTAAACCAACAAAACCCTAAAAAAATAAACCGGGGAAAGCCGAGGAAACCGGGATCGGTTTTACCGATCCGGCGTCGGTGGCGGTCAATGGCGGCGGCAATGGCAAGGCTCCGCAAGGCAAAGCGGCGGCGGTGCGGTGGGTCAAGGCGCAGCAACGGCGCGGAAGTGCGGCGGCGGCGACGATTAGCGTGGCGGCAGCGCTTCAAGCGGGCGGCGGCGGCGGACGCGGGCGGCGGCAGGAGTCGCAAGAGGGTCGAGGGGCCAGGTGCTATATAAAGTCCCGGAGGCTACCTTGCGGAGGGCGGCCATGAGGAGTCCGAGCCGGACTCCTCGGCGTCCATGCGGTGGCGCGGGAGGAAGGCGGCGGCCTTGGTGGGCTTGGTTGCTTTCGGTGAGCCGTTAGCCCGATCGAGTAAACGTTTTTTAAATAATAATTCCGCCGAAGAAAATCCTAAATAAATATAAAAAAAATTCTAAAAATGCCAAAAACAACTTTCGCCGTCTAAATAAAATATTTAGAACAAAGTGAACATTTTTTTGGCCTAAAAATACAATTTTGAAAAATGCATATTTTTCTAATTCAAATAAAAATCCAAATAAAATATTTATTTGATTTTAACATTTCCTCCAATATTTCTTTTATTTTGGAGAAGTTGTTTTATCTCCTCTCTTTTATTTTTATATTGGAAATATTTAGGAGAGAAAAATATTAAAACCAAAATGATCCCTTTTTTCAAATTTGAGAAAATTCAAATATGAACATAAATGAAATCCCCAACTCTCTCCGTGGGTCCTTGAGTTGCTTAGGATTTCTAGGATCACAACAAAATGCAAATAAAATATGATATGCATATGATGACCTATGTATAATATTCCAAATTGAAAATTTGGGATGTTACAGTATGCTTTTGTCATGCCATCTTTTTAAGTTTTCTTTAAACAATTTGGCATTCTCATAGGCTTGGGTTCTCCATTCATCAAGTGAGCTAATGTAAAATAACCTCTTCTCACCAGCAAGTTGGAAGTCATAGCTGAGCTCTTTAATTGTCCAATAAGTTTTATGTTCTAGTTCAAGAGGTAAGTGACATGCTTTTGCATATACCATTTAATATGGAGACATACATATAGGATTCATATAAGCAGTTTGATACGTCAATTTTGCATCATGCTTTTATGTTGATATTTATTGCAGTATAGGATGTTATTACACATTGTGGTAGAATACTTATGCCTTTTCTCTCTTATTTTACAAGGTTTACATGAAGAGGGAGAACACCGACAGTTGGAATTCTGGACCGGAAAGGAGCAAATATGAGAGACCTATTCTGTACAACTCCAAAAGTCCTAAAATTTTATGGAGAATTATTTTGGAATATATAAAAAAAATATTGGGCGAAGAAATACCAGAGGGGGACCCACTAGGTGGTCACAATCCTGGGGGCGCACCCTACCCCCTGGGCACGCCCCCAGGGCTTGTGGCCTCCCTAGCAGGTCCCCCGTGCCCATCTTCTGCTATATGGAGGCTTTTGACCTGAAAAAAAATCAAGAAAGAGCTTTTGGGATGAAGCGCCGCCGTCTCGAGGTGGAACCTGGGCAGAAGCAATCTAGGGCTCCAGCGGAGCTGTTCTGCCGGGGAAACTTCCCTCCCTGAGGGGGAAATTGAAGCCATCGTCATCACCAACGATCCTCTCATCGAGAGGGGGTCAATCTCCATCAACATCTTCACCAGCACCATCTCCTCTCAAACCCTAGTTCATCTCTTGTATCCGATCTTTGTCTCAAAACCTCAGATTGGTACATGTGGGTTGCTAGTAGTGTTGATTACTCCGTGTAGTTGATGCTAGTTGGTTTATTTGGTGGAAGATCATATGTTCGGATCCTTAATGATATGCAATACCCCTCTGATTATGAACATGAATATGCTTAGTGAGTAGTTACGTTTGTTCCCGAGGACATGGAAGAAGTCTTGTTATAAGTAATCATGTGAATTTGGTATTCATTCGATATTTGAATGAGATGTATGTTGTCTTTCCTCTAGTGGTGTTATGTGAACGTCGACTACATGACACTCACCATGATTTGGGCCTAGGGGGAGGCATTGGGAAGTATTAAGTAGATGATGGGTTGCTAGAGTGACAGAAGCTTAAACCCTAATTTATGCGTTGCTTCGTAAGGGGCTGATTTGGATCAACATGTTTCATGCTATGGTTAGATTTATCTTAATTCATCTTTCGTAGTTGTGGATGCTTGCGAGAGGGGTTAATTGTAAGTGAGAGGCTTGTCCAAGTAAGGACAGCATCCAAGCACGGTCCACCCACATATGAAATTATCAAAGTAACAAAGTGAATCATATGAGCATGATGAAAAATAACTTGACAGCAATTCCCATGTGTCCTCGGGAGTGCTTTGCTTTATATAAGAGTTCATCCAGGCTCATCCTTTGCTATAAAAAAGGATTGGGCCACCTTGCTGCACCTTTGCTACAATTGTTACTTGTTACCTCTTACGAATTATCTTATTACAAAACTATCCTTTACCGATAATTTCAGTGCTTGCAAAGAATACCTTACTGAAAACCGCTTGTCATTTCCTTCTGCTCCTCGTTGGGTTCGACACTCTTACTTATTGAAAGGACTACGATAGATCCCCTGTAATTGTGGGTCATCACACTTCCATAAGCCCATAATGCATGATCAAGTTTCTTAGACCAATTCTTTCTATATCTATTAACAGTCTTTTGCAAAATCAATTTTATTTGTCTATTACTTAATTCTACTTGACCACTAGACTGAGGATGATAAGGAGATGCAATTCTATGGTTAACATCATAATTGGCAAGCAATTTACGGAAGGCACCATGAATAAAGTGTGAACCACCATCGGTCATTAAATATCTAGGGACTCCAAACCTCGGAAAAATAAATTCTTTAAGCATTTTAATGGAGGTGTTATGATCAGCACTACTAGTTGTAATAGTTTCTACCCACTTAGTAACATAATCAACAGCAACCAAAATATGTGTATACCCATTGGAGGAAGGAAAAGGTCTCATATAATCAAATCCCCAAACATCAAATGGTTCAATAACAAGTGAATAATCCATAGGCATTTCCTGACGTCTACTAATATTACCAATTCTTTGAAATTCATGACAAGACAAGACAAACTTATGAGCATCCTTGAAAAGAGTAGGCCAATAAAAACCATATTGTAATACCTTGTGTGCAGTTCTATCTCCAGCATGGTGTCCTCCGTAGGCCTCAGAGTGACACTTGCGTAGGATCTGTTCCTGTTCATGCTCAGGTACACAATGTCTAATAACACCATCTACTACTTTTCACAAAGGTGTGGGTCATCCCAAAAGTAATGTCTTAAATCATATAAAAACTTTTTCTTTTGTTGGTATGTGAAACTAGGTGGTATAACTTTAGCAAAAATATAACTAGCATAGTCTGCATACCATGGAGCACTACGAGAAGCATTTATAACAGCTAAATATTCATCAGGAAAGCTATCATCAATAGGTAGTGGGTCATCAAGAATATTTTCCAACCTAGACAAGTTGTCATCTACAGGGTTCTCAGCTCCCTTTCTATCAATAATATGTAAAATCAAATTCTTGTAGCAAGAGAACCCACCTAATGAGTCTAGGTTTAGCATCTTTCTTTTCCATAAGATATTTAATAGCGGCATTATTAGTGTGAACAGTAACTTTGGAATCAACAATATAAGATATGAACTTGTCACAAGCAAATACAACTGCTAAAAATTCTTTTTCAGTAGTAGCATAATTTCTTTGAGCATTGTCTAGATTTGTACTAGCATAAAGGTTAACATTTAACTTCTTATCAACTCTTTGTCCTAGAACAACACCAGCAACATAATCACTAGTATCACACACAATTTCAAAGGGCAGGTTCCAATCAGGTGGTTGAACAATAGGTGCAGAGATTAAGGCTTTCTTAACTATTTCAAATGCTTCTACACAATCATCATCAAAAACAAATGGAACATCTTTTTGCAAGAGATTAGTAAGAGGCCTAGAAATTGTAGAGAAGTCTTTAATAAATCTCCTATAAAAACAAACATGACCAGGGAAACTTCTTATACCTTTGATATCTTTAGGACACAACATTTTTTCAATAGCATCAACTTTAGCTTTATCAACTTCAATACCTCTTTCGGAGATTTTATGCCCCAAGACAATACCTTCATTAACCATAAAGTGGCACTTCTCCCAATTCAAGACAAGATTAGTTTCTTCACATCTCTGCAAAACTCGATCAAGGTTTCTTAAGCAATCATCAAAAGAAGTTCCGTATACGGAAAAATCATCCATGAAAACCTCAACAATCTTTTCACAAAAGTCAGAGAATATAGCAGTCATACATCTTCGAAAAGTAGCGGGTGCATTGCATAAACCAAAAGGCATACGTCTATAAGCAAAGGTACCAAAAGGGCATGTAAAAATAGTTTTTTCTTGATCATCTGGTGACACAGATATTTGGGAAAAAACAGAATAACCATCTAGAAAGCAAAAATGTGTATGTTTTGATAGTCTTTCTAGCATTTGATCAATGAAAGGTAGAGGATAATGATCTTTCCTAATAGCTTTGTTCAATTTTATAAAATCAATTACCATTCTATAACCTATAACAATTCTTTGCGGAATCGATTCATTTTTATCATTAGGAACAACAGTAATACCTCCTTTCTTAGGGACACAATGAACAGGACTTACCCATCTACTATCAGCAATAGGATAAATTATACCTACTTCCAAAAGATTTAGTATTTCATTCCTTATCACTTCTTTCATCTTTGGATTCAACCATCGCTGGTGATCAACGACTGGTTTAGCATCAGGTTCCATATTAATTTTGTGCTAACATAGAGTGGGACTAATGCCCTTAAGATCATCAAGAGTATATCCAATAGCGGCACGGTGCTTCCTTAGAGTTCTCAACAATTTCTTTTCTTCATGCTCTGAAAGGTTAGCACTAATAATAATAGGAAATATCTTCTTCTTGTCGAGATAAGCATATTTCAAAGTATTAGGTAATTGTTTAAGCTCAAACACAGGATCACTCTTTGGTGGTAGAAGGTATCCAAGAGTCTCAACAGGAAAATTGTGTTTCAAAACAAGCATGTGTTTGAAGAATATCTCATCTATTTCGTTTCTTTCATTCATGAACATGTCATTTTCATGGTCGCAAATATTGTTCTAAAGGATCTGTAGGAAGCACGACAATAGAAGCAAGACCAATAATTCCATATTACTAGGCAATTCTTTATCATTGGGTTGTCTATGAAATTTGGAGAAATTAAACTCATGAGACACATCCCCGAAGCTTACACTAACAATTTCTTTCTCAAATCTATTTTAGCATTAACAGTGTTCAAAAAAGGTCTACCAAAAATAGTGGGACAAAAATCATCTTGTGGGGAACCAAGAACTAGAAAATAAGTAGGGTATTTTACTTTCCCACACAAGACTTCAACATCTCTAACAATCCCAATTGGTGAGATAGTATCCTTATTAGCAAGCTTAATAGTAATACCAATATCTTCTATTTCAGCAGGTGCAGTATCATTCATAATTTCTTGATAGAAAGTAAAAGCAATTGCACTCACACTAGCACCCAAATCACATAAGCCATGATAACAGTGATCTCCTATCTTAAGAGAGACAACAGGCATGTCAGCAATAGGTCTATGTTTATCTTTATCATCGGGTTAGCAATTCTAGCAGCTTCATCACAGAAATAAATAACATGCCCATCAATATTATCGACCAGGAGATCTTTAACCATAGCAATACTAGATTCCACTTTAATTTGTTCAGGGGTGTAGGTGTTCTAGTATAACTCTTACGGACTACAGCTGAAGCTTTAGCATGTTCTTTTATCCTAACAGGAAAAGGTGGTTTCTTATAAGAAGTGGGAATAACAGGATTAACATTATAAGTAATGGTTTCTTCTTCGGCTTTAATGGGTTCTAGTATTTTTACTTCAATGGGAGGATGATACTTAAACCACTTATCCTTAGGAGATCAACATGAGTAGCAAATGATTCACAGAAAGAAGCTATTATCTCAGAGTCAAGTTGATATTTAGTGCTAAATTCATGAAAGACATCGGTATCCATAAAAGAGTTAACACAATCAAACTCAAGGTTTATACCTGACTCCTTACCTTCGTCGAGCTCCCAATCTTCAGAGTTCCATTTAATTCTTTGCAGGAGATCCCCTTTGAATTCAACAGTCTTCTTCATAAAACCAGTACAAGAAGTATCGAGCATGGATTGATCATTACGAGAAAGTCGAGCATAAAAATTCCGAATAATAATTTCTCTTGAGAGCTCATGAGTGGGGCATGAATATAACATTGACTTAAGCCTCCCCCAAGCTTGAGCTATAATTTCTCCTTCACGAGGCCAAAAATTATATATATAATTTCGATCACGATGAACCAGATGCATAGGATAAAACTTCTAATGAAATTCCAATTTCAATCAGTTGTAGTTCCAAGCTCCAATATCATCATAGCCTAAACCATGGCAATGCCTTCCCTTCAAAGATAAAGGGAAGACCTTCTTCTTGACTTCATCCTCGGGCAAACCTGCAATCTAAAATAATCCACAAACTTCATCCACATAGAATAGATGTAAATCAGAATGTAGTATTCCATCTCTTGCATAAGGATTAGCTAGCAGTTTCTTATCATACTGCTACTTCTTGAGCTTGCGTCGATTTTTCCCTTGAAGAGGAAAGGGTGATGCAGCAAAGTAGAGATAAATATTTACCTCAGTTAAGAACCAAGGTATCAATCCAGTAGGAGGCACAAGCAAGTCCCCAATATATGCACCTGCACAAACTAACAAACACTTGCACACGCGAAAAGGGGTTGTCAATCCCTTCACAATCACATCCAAGAGTGAGATCTAATAGAGATGGATTTAAAAGATAAGTACAAAAGCAAAATAAAGTAAACACAAATAAATTGCAGCAAGGTATTTTTGGGTTTTTGATTTTATAGATTTCAAAATATATGATGGAAAATAGACCCAGGAGCCATAGGTTTCACTAGAGTATTCTCTAATGAAGAAAACATACGGTGGGTAAACAAATTACTGTTGAGCAATTGATAGAAAATTGCAAAGTTATGACGATATCTAAGGCAATGATCATGAATATAGGCATCACGTCCGTGACAAGTAGACCGAAACGATTCTGCATCTACTACTATTACTCCACACATCAACCGCTATCCAAAACTAGGCACCTCTCCCGTTGCAAGAAAAACCAATCTAGTTGGCCAAACCAAACCGATAATTCGAAGAGAAATACAAAGATATTTAATCATGCATAAAAGGGTTCAGAGAAGACTCAAATAATATTCATAGATAATCTGATCATAAATCCACAATCATAGGATCTCGACAAACACACCACGAAAGAATATTACATCAGATAGAACTCCAAGAACATCGAGGAGAATATTGTATTGAAGATCAAAGAGAGAGAAGAAGCCATCTAGCTACTAGCTATGGACCCGTAGATCTTTGATAAACTACTCATGCTTCATCGCAAGGGCAGCAAGGTTGATGTAGAGCACCTTCGTGATCAAATCCCCCTCCGGCAGGGTGCCGGGAAAGGCCCCAAGATGGGATCGCACGAGAACAAAGGCTTGCGGCGGTGGAATAATATTTTGGTGGACGATTTTGATGTTTGGGGAATATTTTGGAATTTATACAGGTGGAACTAGAGTTGGAGGACACCCAAGGGGCCCACAAGCCCTCAGGGCGCACCCTGGAGGCTTGTGGCCTCCTCGGGACTCTTTTGGCCCACTCTCCAAGTTACGTAGGTGTCTTCTGGTCCAAAAAATCATCGTGAAAGTTTTATTCCATTTGGACTCCGTTTGATATCCTTTTCTGTAGAACTCAAAAACTAGGGAAAACATAAACTGGCACTGGGCTCAAGGTTAATAGGTTAGTCAAAAAAATAATATAAAATAACATATTAATGCATATAAAACATCCAAAACAGATAATATAATAGCATGGAACAATCAAAAAATACAGATACGTTGGAGACGTATCACATACCCGAAGGAATTACATAATAAATATTTTCAGTAGGTGCAGTAGGTTGAGGACCAAATCTTTGCTCTTCTGGTCGAGGTGAAGATACCCTGAACAAACCCCTCAAAGGATGATTTTCCATAGTGGCAAGTGATAGTAAATTTCAGTATGTAATATAAATGTTTCGTTACCAAATTCCACTTACCAAAGGCACTTCACTCCCCGGCAACGGTGCCAGAAAAGAGTCTTGATGTCACATCTTGATTTTCATGCCGCGACACTTAAGCTAATAAATCATGATACAGTGTGGTTTGACAAAAACTTTTGAGTGCTTTGGTCTTTGTTTGATTTGATTTTTGTCTGCTGTTTGCAAGTGCTCTAAAAATCAAATAAATCCTCCAACTCTTATACTCCTTCTCCTTGATCCAAAAACCTTGCCCAATGATCATGCCATGTGTATAGGACATAAAAATAATTTCTTACAAAAATAATTTGGCCAAATAGTATTTTCAAAAATTAGTTTTCCAAAAACCCCTGAATTTAGATTTGCACTGCAAGTACTTAATTAAGGGCAGCAAAAATCTTTACAAAAATATATTTGACTCCTATTAGATATAGGACACCCAGAAACCAAAAAAATATAATTTTAAAAGTTATTTTCCTATTTTATTTAAAGGCTTTTTCTTAAGGCCAGAAATGGTCTTTAATAGGTTAAAATTATTTTAAAGCTTTAAAAATATTCGGGAAACATTAGGGAGACTCAATGGACATATATTTTCCATATATAAGAGTTTCAACACATGGTCATGTTCAAAATATTGGTCAACTCCCTCAAAAACCCTTTTTGGATATTTCAAGCCTTTGAAATATTTACAAAGGAAATATTATCCAAAAATTCCAAGAAAATTCTAGCATGTCACATATGACATGTTTGGTGATCTTGACAAGTATCATGTCATGGATAATAGTATAACCACATGAAATCCCCTCAAAACCATTTCTGTCCATTTTGAAGTTTGAGCAACTTTACATTGCCAAACATGTCCAAACGTTCTAAAACCTTGTGAACATGCTCAAATGGTCTAATCATTCATCTAGACCAAATGGCATAAGTTGGAGAAAATGTTATATTGATCAAAGTGCCCCAAAACCCTTCCTGTCCAGAACCAAATTTGAACAACTCTACATTGGCAACTCTCTCCTTTTGATCTCAACTTTTGTGGACATGTTCAGAACCTTAAATTATGACACTACACCAAGTGGTGCATCAAGGAGAATTGATTAGCATGACTAAATCTTGATAAAGCCATTTCTACTAATTTCTAGGGTTTACCAAAGTTGCATTGTCAACTTGCTCCAAATGAGCTCCAACTTGGTGATCAACCCCATTTCCATATGACACTTGATCCTCTTAATCTTCAAATCATTTGGAACCCATTTGCTTGCCCAAACCACCATCAAACACCTTTTGGCAGAAATTTAAAATGCATGTTTTGGTCATTTCCACTAATCTCCATGAGCTAAGCTTTCTCCCACAGCATCATCTGGTCCTCCTCTAACCCCTGCATCTTTCCCTGCCCGAGGAGCCATGATTATGGGGGTGAAAAGCTCTTTTCCCTCTCTGAACAGCTGCATTTCTCCCCTTTTCTCACCTCTCTCTCACTCCTGCCAGGTCCCAGAGCATCCAATGCCTCCTCCCCCTTGTTTATTCTTCCTGCAGCCACTAGACACAAGTGGACGCGCGAGTGCGCGTGGAAAAGCCGCGGATGCCGGCCATTTGCGTGCTCTAGAGCACGTCAGCGTGCTCCCGACCGTTGACGCCGCGTCCCCCGACCACCTCGAGCCTCCCCCTCGCGCCAGTCGAGGTGCCTCGACATCCGCAAAACGCCACCGTGCAGGCCCCCTCGTCTCTCCCTCTCTCTCTCACCTCCTGCGGCGCGTGCCCAGAGTCGCCCGGCTCAGCCAATGCCTGGCCTCGCATGCGCGAGCACCAGAGCCTCGCCCCGCTCCCTCTCTCTCTCCCTGGAACCCTAAACCACTCCCACGAACACCCCGAGCCCTTCATTCCCTCTCTAACGGCCACCCGAGCCGATCCCGCAGGCGCCCGTAGGCCGCGCCTACGGTGGACCTCGGCCAGCCTATATAAGGCGACCCCGAGCCTCTCTCTCGCTTCATGTCGCTCTCCCGCACTCCCAATCTACCTCCCGCTCCACCCATTTGACCCAGAGCAGCCCGAGCTCAAGATCGAGCTTGAGCTCCGCCGCCTCGGGTCATCGGCATCCATGTGGTACAGGCCTCCTCCGCCCCCGTTCTCTCTCGATCTGGAACCGCGCGTGTAACATCCCAAAATTCTAAATTTTGGAATGTTATAATAATTAAAATATATGATTGTTTGATTGATTGTTGAGTGATCGATGGAGTGAAATTGATTGGAATTTTAAACTTTTGAAGTTTTGTTGAGAGGGAATAAAAGGACTTTCCAAAAAAAGTTTCGCTTGAAAATATTTGAATTTGGAAATATTTCAAACTTCATGCCACTCAATGATCCTCATGAATTATTCAATGAAAGAGAGTGGGAAGTAAAGAAAAATTTCATTTTGAATTTGTCATTTAAATTTTGTTTTCAACTCAAAGTGGCATTTGAGTTTTATTTTAAAACTTTTCTGACAAAGAACACTTGAACAAAAGTGTTGAGAGGGAGTAACATGACACCCCAAAAATGTTGGAATAAATTTTCCATGGAGTTTTGAAAGTCATTTTGATTTTTGTTTGAATTAAAAAATGATTTTTCAAAAAGTATTTTATTTGCCCCTGGAAAATATCCCATTAAATTGGGATTATTTTTCTGATCATTTTGATATATAATACTCCTATATTTTATTTTTTAAATGATTTTTATTCGCGGATTCTTTTTAAAAAGGAAAGGTATTTTTGTTTTGGGCCAAATCCGGCCCAATCGCGCCAGATCATCTCCTTCCTCACGAACAGGATTTCCTCCCCCGCAGCATCCATTCCCTCCCCCCTAGTCCCTCCTCTCCTCACCCCACATCGCCGTGCCGCCTCGCCGGAGTTCGCCGGACCACCGCCGCCATTGCCGCCCCGCCCCACCACCTCCGGCCATCCTAGCCACCCACCGACCCAACCACTCGCTCCGCCCCGATCTGCCGCCCCCTACCGTCCCTTCCCCGATGCCAGAGGGCCACCGGAGGACGTCGCCGGAGCTCCACCAGGACCCCATCACCGGAACTGCTACAGTAAATCCCGACCTACTGTTTTTTTTTGTTCTGTTTTTTTTCAGAATAGTTTCAATCTTGTAAAATCCATAGTTAATTATCTACGAGGTATTTTTGAGTGATTCCAACTGCCTTGGATCACAAATTTTATGAAGTTTCTGTTAGTTCAATTGTATTTCATATTTGAGCAGTTTAAATTTGTGTTTGTATGAATTTTCTCAAATCACTAGATTTGAGATATTTTGAGTTAGGAATATTATTTTCGATCGATTCTTTTTGCTCCTGGTCTCTAGGACCTTTGTTTATCCAGTAGTATTTAGTATTTTATTTTCAGGTTAATTTAAATTAGGATTTTAGCAAAACAGTACTGTTTTACTTATAGTTCTGTTTTAGCCATTTCTTTATTGTTTTTATTAGTTTCAAATTATTCATTTTTGTCACTCTTAAAAATTTAGTTTTGTTTCTGTTAGTCAACAAAAGAAAATTTTGTTTTTATTTTAAAATTTTATTTTACTTAGTTTTGTATGAAAACTTGTTTAGGTCATAGTTAGTGTTTCATAAAAGCTTTTTATTTGTTTCTTTTGCAAATAAAATTTTATGAAAAATACCTTCTGGTAACTTACTTGTTTTACTTTGTATTTTCTGTTAATTTATTAGTTTAGTGTTTTAATTATTGTTAAGTTTTTACTTAGGGCAGGACTATATTAGATGTTTGTAGAAAAGTCATAGATTTTCGTTAGTAGTTTTTCTTCCTAGTTTTATTTGAAGATTCTTTGGACTTTGTTGGAGTTTTATTATTGAGTTTTTTTTTTAATTGTTATTTTGTGTGTTGGTATTGCTTGCTAGTATGTTTGCTTATGTGAATACTATGTTTTACTATATAGATTTTCATCGGAGAGTTGCGTATAGTCCTATCAAGTTATTTTCGAGAGCGTTGTTATCTTCATCAAGTAATACCAGGCAAGTTCACTTTGACCATGCTTTCATACCTATGTTTTTATTGCATTTAGTGGCATCTTTGCAACAACTCTCCAAGAGTGATATTGAATTCTTGTAGTTGATTAGTATGCATGAGGTAGGAACCCATCACCTGTTACCAAGCCCGGACGTTATTTATTTTAATGCTACGCTATAGTAGACGGGTTGGTATGAGTGCTTCAAGTGGTGTGAGAATGGAGGATCTACGCCAATGACGATAACTCCATGATGGAATCTGCAAGGACTGCATCTTCAAGGCCTCAAGACTTCAAGACTCGAGACAAGAATTCAATACACACTCATCGGGTGAAGGACGGTTGACGGGCACCTGGAGAAACCAAAGGTTGGCGGGATGCATGGAGAAGCGCCATGACATCTTGCGGAAAGCTTCACCCAGACTCAAAGAGACGGAAGAATACTTCATGCCCGAAGCTTACCTGCAACCGCAAGTCACTATGGGCTCGCTTGGTTGACCTTAGTGGTGAATCTGGCTGGGGCGTTGCTAGCAGATGTAGAACTACGGTAGGATTGGATGAGCACCGACGGTGGTCGAGGAACTCTTCGGAAGACCATGTTTCGGTCATCTTGTTCTCAAACACCCTGAAGTGCGAGAACGTAAAAAGAGGGATCGAATCTTGCGGGTAAAGTGTACAAACCTCTGCAGAGGGTTAAAACCTAATCGATTAGCCGTGTCCCCGGTTACGGACAATTTGAGCATCTGGACTTGGATCTATCTCGGAACTCTCAACACCGGATTGATAACTTAATTGTGGGCAACTTATGATGATTTTGGGCTATGAGACATCGGTTGGCGGAACCATGTCATGATAGAAAACTCCATAGTACAGACTTCAGTTATTACTTGATGTAGGGAAAATAAAACCAGCTTTTACGCAAACAAAACTCAGACACAGAGCCACAAAGCCATATTGCATATAGTATAGTTTTATCATCTGTTTTCTCATGTTGTGATCTTGCCGGTACATTCAATGTACTGACCTACACGGCTGCAACGTATCATGTTGCGTATACTTTCTTCCGACGAGTAAGAGTACAGTGCAGGGTTACGGTCTACACTCAACCCGCCGATGGCGTTGATGGGACTCCATACCCGACTATTTGTTTCATTGTGACTTATGAGGTATATATCAGTTTTACGTTATTTATACATGTGATTGCACTTTGATATATACATTGATGTACTTTGTGTGCCAAAGATACTGATCCGTGGATGGCATGAAACACGAGGCTTGACCGTCGAGGTCGGGTCGCTCTGATATGGTATCGAGCACATGTTGACCGTGGGACGTGACCCTAGAAATCGGAAAGCCCTTGGACAGGATATCTCAAAACTTTATTTTCAAAAGACTCTTACTTCTCATCTTTTTGATTTTATCAAATAGACCCTCTCACCTCAAATAGTTAGAATATACCCTTTTCCTTTTGACCACATGAAGGATCAATCAAGCCGCTCCAAGAAAGATATCGGACAGTGATGACCCTTCAAAGTCACCAGATTTCACCATGCATTAGAAGAGTTGAAGCTGCAACAATTGAAGACTCTGAAGACTTGAAGAATTTGAAGTTCCTGAAGAATTATTTGACCTTTAGAAGACCAAACCCCTGTTATACACCTATGTTAGATGCGATGATTTGTAAGCTGTCATTTGTTTGATGCTTTCCGACAGCCCCAAAATAAAACTCGCTTTCTTCAAAACTATCGCTTGTATTGTGTGTATCTCTCTATCCAACTCTCTCTTATCTCACCCTAAAACCCTTGGAGCCATAGATGATGAATGAAGAAGGACTGGTATTCTTCGACCGATGACTCCGTTGGAGTCGAGCTATGGATTCAAAACATGGAGAATCAACTCAAGAAAAATGGATTGCTAGGAAGTATGAGGTTCCATATGCTCTTCAGCATTTTACCGAGAGTGCTGCAACCTGGTGGAAAATGCATCAAGCCATACAAGGATTTAATGGAGCAAGAACTTGGGAGGAATTCAAGAAGACCCTGTTGAGATCACGTCTCATCCGGAAGCACTACGATAACCGAAGAAGAAACCTTGTGCTGCAAGATTTATGGAGAAATAGGACACACCTGGAGGAACACAAAGATGGATGCCCTCATTGTGAGGAGAAACACCCAGTGAGGAATGCCCAACTAGTCAAGTTACTTGTTTCTTGTGTGAAGGAACCACCCACTACCCGACTCAAGGTCACATTTACCCCATGGTGCAACAAACTATTCAGGAGCAGGAAGAAGGAATGAAAGAAGCCCTCCGAGAAGTTATGAAAGAACCTGTGATGAAGGAATGTGTTGAAGACCCCGATGGAGAAGGCCTCAACAGATTTTACTCCAATGCCTGCTATTCATGTGGAGAAGAAGGACATTTTCACAGATTGCACCAAGGAAAGAAAAGAGTATCTGGGATACTTCCGACGGAAGCAAAAGAGTTTGATCCACAGGGAATAAAAGGTTTGATCGAACGAAGAAACCCCGGAAGAAAACAAAGACACCCTCAGAACAACCCAATTTCTGCAAAGAGGGACAAGAGTCATATTACCTGTTTTGAATGTAAGGACGTCGGGCATTATGCCAATCATTGTCTTGAAAGGAAGCAAGGAACTCAAGGAGCAGGCACCACCTCCAAGAAGCCCAAAGACTTATCGAAAGTTATGTGTTTTCATTGCAAGGAAGCAGGACATTATGCTACTAAATGTTCCTACAAGAAGGAAGCTGGAGTTGAGTAGTTGGAATTTTGATATGGATAATAAGAGTGGTAGAAACCAATTTTTTTTTCATGATTACAATAAGTTGAGTTATGTAATGGGTGCTTAGAGTTTGTAATGGATTCATGAAATCAATAAAGTTAAGGTGACATGTTTTCATATGTTTAATTGTATGAGTTGTTACTCTATGAACACGGATTTTGACCATTTTCGAGGATATGAGAAATATGGTCTATGGATGGATTTGTGAATTTCATTTTAAGGGTGATAGTACCCTATGAAGAACACTAGACCAATGGAAATGGAAATGTGTCCCACAGGTTGGAGTTTGGAAAAAAATGAGTTGAAGTTTTCTCTTTGATATGATGGTATTAAGAAATGAAATGTTATTGGATTTAAAGTGGTGTAATGCTGGAAAATGGAGCAATTGTAACTCCAAGGATGAGTGAAAGTGGTACAAGTGTTGAAGTGGGCTCATAACCCACGTGCCCAGGAATTAATAAGGGTCAAGTACCCACCGAAGAAGAAATTTTGGGAAGATGCGATTTGATCAGCAGACGTTTACGTGGGAGGTTACGCAAAAACCGAGAGTTGTGAAGTAATGATAGATGTTTTGTTTGGCTTGCAGAACCAAAGAATTTACCCGATCCCTGTTCAATACATGAGAAATTCTGCAATGCTTGTGAGAATGCCCGAGTGGTAGAACTGCGAGATTCGCTAAACCTTATACACGGTAATGATCTGGGTGCGGAATGGATTGATCACCATACCGACTTACTCTTATCATTTGCTCTTGATATTTGGAATGGTAAATCTGAGAGACATACCCATAGTAAAGTGACGACGCTTGTTGAAGCCTAGCTTAAGCCTTAGAATGGTATGATGATAAACCCATGTACATGGCAGCTGTTGCCAATCGTAGATTATACGGTGAGAATGAAGCCAAGGCCCTTTTTCTGCAGAAACCATTAATGGTAGACCACCATGAGTATTTCGATAGTTGTCTAGAATGGACACAGACCTATCAGCTAAGAAGATCCAGTCTCGGACGAACTTCAACTTTGACGAACCGACCCAAAATTTTGAGGAAAACGCTATGCTTCTGACAGAAGAGCGTTAATGAAGGAGCTATTGTAAGATATGTGAAGAGACATATATTGTCGGCACTCCAAAGGAAGTATCTGAGTTTATTGGAACTGTAACCTTGTTTTTAAGTGTGGTAGCACCCCTGACCTTTCCGACCAAAATATTTGCTAGAAGACCCCGAGCCCCTAACCTTTTCTTGCTAGCCTCTTCGAATCTCGAGGACAAGATTCATTTTAAGTGTGGTAGTTTGTAACATCCCAAAATTCTAAATTTTGGAATGTTATAATAATTAAAATATATGATTGTTTGATTGATTGTTGAGTGATCGATGGAGTGAAATTGATTGGAATTTTAAACTTTTGAAGTTTTGTTGAGAGGGAATAAAAGGACTTTCCAAAAAAAAAGTTTCTGTTTGAAAATATTTGAATTTGGAAATATTTCAAACTTCATGCCACTCAATGATCCTCATGAATTATTCAATGAAAGAGAGTGGGAAGTAAAGAAAAATTTCATTTTGAATTTTTCATTTAAATTTTGTTTTCAACTCAAAGTGGCATTTGAGTTTTATTTAAAAACTTTTCTCACAAAGAACACTTGAACAAAAGTGTTGAGAGGGAGTAACATGACACCCCAAAAATGTTGGAATAAATTTTCCATGGAGTTTTGAAAGTCATTTTGATTTTTTGTTTGAATTTAAAAAAAATGATTTTTCAAAAGTATTTTATTTGCCTCGAAAATATCCCATTAAATTGGGATTATTTTTCTAATCATTTTGATATATAATACTCCTATATTTTATTTTTTAAATGATTTTTATTCGCGGATTCTTTTTAAAAAGGAAAGGTATTTTTGTTTTGGGCCAAATCCGCCCAATCGCCAGATCATCTCCTTCCTCACGAACAGGATTTCCTTCCGAGCACAGCCACGTCGGCCATCGCTGAGATCGCGGATTCACGAAATCCTTGCCCCTCCTCCAAACCGACCTGCCCCCTATAAATGGCCACCTCGCATCCATTCCCCCCTAGTCCCTCCTCTCCTCACCCCACATCGCCGTGCCGCCTCGCCGGAGTTCGCCGGACCACCGCCATTGCCGCCCCGCCCCACCACCTCCGGCCATCCTAGCCACCCACCGACCCAACCACTCGCTCCGCCCCGATCTGCCGCCCCCTACCGTCCCTTCCCCGACGCCAGAGGGCCACCGGAGGACGTCGCCGGAGCTCCACCAGGACCCCATCATCGGAACTGCTACAGTAAATCCCGACCTACTGTTTTTTTCGTTCTGTTTTTTCAGAATAGTTTCAATCTTGTAAAATCCATAGTTAATTATCTACGAGGTATTTTTGAGTGATTCCAACTGCCTTGGATCACAAATTTTATGAAGTTTCTGTTAGTTCAATTGTATTTCATATTTGAGCAGTTTAAACTTGTGTTTAGATGAATTTTCTCAAATCACTAGATTTGAGATATTTTGAGTTAGGAATATTATTTTCGATCGATTCTTTTTGCTCCTGGTCTCTAGGACCTTTGTTTATCCAGTAGTATTTAGTATTTTATTTTCAGGTTAATTTAAATTAGGATTTTAGCAAAACAGTACTGTTTTACTTATAGTTCTGTTTTAGCCATTTCTTTATTGTTTTTATTAGTTTCAAATTATTCATTTTTGTCACTCTTAAAAATTTAGTTTTGTTTCTGTTAGTCAACAAAAGAAAATTTTGTTTTTATTTTAAAATTTTATTTTACTTAGTTTTGTATGAAAACTTGTTTAGGTCATAGTTAGTGTTTCATAAAAGCTTTTTATTTGTTTCTTTTTGCAAATAAAATTTTATGAAAAATACCTTCTGTTAACTTACTTGTTTTACTTTGTATTTTCTGTTAATTTATTAGTTTAGTGTTTTAATTATTGTTAAGTTTTTACTTAGGGCAGGACTATATTAGATGTTTGTAGAAAAGTCATAGATTTTCGTTAGTAGTTTTTCTTCCTAGTTTTATTTGAAGCTTCTTTGGACTTTGTTGGAGTTTTATTATTGAGTTTTTATTTTTTATTTTAATTGTTATTTTGAGTGTTGGTATTGCTTGCTAGTATGTTTGCTTATGTGAATACTATGTTTTACTATATAGATTTTCATCGGAGAGTTGCGTATAGTCCTATCAAGTTATTTTCGAGAGCGTTGTTATCTTCATCAAGTAATACCAGCAAGTTCACTTTGACCATGCTTTCATACCTATGTTTTTATTGCATTTAGTGGCATCTTTGCAACAACTCTCCAAAGAGTGATATTGAATTCTTGTAGTTGATTAGTATGCATGAGGTAGGAACCCATCACCCTGTTACCAAGCCCGGACGTTATTTATTTTAATGCTATGCTATAGTAGACGGGTTGGTATGAGTGCTCAGGCGTGGTGTGAGAATGGAGGATCTACGCCAATGACGATAACTCCACGATGGAATCTGCAAGGACTGCATCTTCAAGGCCTCAAGACTTCAAGACTCGAGACAAGAATTCAATACACACTCTGGGTGAAGGACGGTTGACGGGCACCTGGAGAAACCAGTGGTTGGCGGGATGCATGGAGAAGCGCCATGACATCTTGCGGAAAGCTTCACCCAGACTCAAAGAGACGGAAGAATACTTCATGCCCGAAGCTTACCTGCAACCGCAAGTCACTATGGGCTCGCTTGGTTGACCTTAGTGGTGAATCTGGCTGGGGCGGTGCTAGCGATGTAGAACTACGGTAGGATTGGATGAGCACCGGACGGTGGTCGAGGAACTCTTCGAAGACCATGTTTGGTCATCTTGTTCTCAAACACCTCAAGTGCGAGAACGTAAAAGAGGGATCGAATCTTGCGGGTAAAGTGTACAAACCTCTGCAGAGGGTTAAAACCTAATCGATTAGCCGTGTCCCGATTACGGACAATTTGAGCATCTGGACTTGGATCTATCTCGAACTCTCAACACCGGATTGATAACTTAATTGTGGGCAACTTATGATGATTTTGGGCTATGAGACATCGGTTACGGAACCATGTCATGATAGAAAACTCCATAGTACAGACTTCAGTTATTACTTGATGTAGGGAAAATAAAACCAGCTTTTACACAAACAAAACTCAGACACAGAGCCACAAAGCCATATTGCATATAGTATAGTTTTATCATCTGTTTTCTCATGTTGTGATCTTGCCGGTACATTCAATGTACTGACCTACACGGCTGCAACGTATCATGTTGCAGATACTTTCTTCCGACGAGTAAGAGTACGGTACAGGGTTATGGTCTACACTCAACCTGCCGATGGCGTTGATGGGACTCCATACCCGACTATTTGTTTCCGCTGTGACTTATGAGGTATATATCAGTTTTACGTTATTTATACATGTGATTGCACTTTGATATATACATTGATGTACTTTGTGTGCCAAAGATACTGATCCGTGGATGGCACGAAACACGAGGCTTGACCGTCGAGGTCGGGTCGCTACAGCGGCATCATCGAATTCTTTCCCATCTCTTCCCCACTCTTTTTGCAGCCGGGAACGGTCGGAACCACCGACGCCCGAAGCACCTCCACCGCGTGACTTCGTCGCCGGCGAACCAGGCTGATCCAGCAACCACCTCCACCACCACCCGAACGGCGACATCCCCCTGAGTCCAATGGTGCCACCCGCTCGACCCTCCGTGCACTGTAGCGTCGCCGGTGAGCTCGCCGGTCCCTCTAGACGGAGGTTGACGACGACGGCCGTGGGGCCCGGCAGTCAGCCTCACACCCTGACAGGGGGCCGGCCTGTCAGGTTTAAACATCCACCGTGCGCCGCTCGCTGCGTAAGTGGAGGCGGGCCGCGCGACTCCCCGCTTCTCTGCGGCGAAAGCGCTCTCCAGGGAAGACGCTTTCGACGTGGCCGCCTGCACGCGTGCAGTCGAGCCGCTGGGCCGGCCCAGTACGCTGCGGCGCTATGCTGCACCCAGTGCGCAGTATAGGTATAACCCCCCCCCCCCCTTCCTTTTTATTTTTCTTTTTTCCAGAAACATGTAAAATCTTCCAAATATTCATATTAAGTCCAAATTTGATGATTCAAATTTCTAGTGACTCCATAAATCATGACCTACTCGTTGGTGTAACATGCACATTTTTCTAGAAATATTTCTTTCACAAATAATTATAAAATTCCATTTTTCCATTGTTGTCATAAACTTTAGAAAATCACAGAGAGCTCAAAATTGATCCAAATGCCATGATTCAAATTCCTAGATGCTTCTAAGTTCATAACTTAGTTTTTGAACATTTTTTAATACTTTCTGTGCAACACAATATAATGAGCCATTTCTTCATATTTGTCAACTTTGCAAATTCATAAGAAATTCATTTGAACTCCAAATCCAGTGAAGCCAACTCCTAGATGCTTCTAAAATCATGGTTTGTTAAATGGGTGCCTTTACTCATTTTCCAAAATTATATTTCTGTACACTTCTTGCAAATCCATAAACCCCTTGATTCCATCATATTGAAATGTTCAGAGATATCCACTGATCTAATTCCAATGAAACCACTCTGGTTATTTTTCATATAACCAGAGATGTTCTAGAAAAGTCAAATTAATATTTTTAGAGCACTTTTATTCTCTGCCTTGTTGTGTTGCTTACTATAATTGTTTCCAACTTTAGTTGACGAAGTAGACAAAATACTTGGAGAAGGACCAGAAGATTTGAAGACTCTGATGAACCAGGCAAGCAGCCCTTTGACCATGATGAACCCTTTTACATCATAATAGAATTTTCGTTGCTTCACTGAGTGCATGTTATACTTTGAATGGCAACCTTGCTAGGCCTGCCTCCGTTGCATACCCCATTGATATTTGCATTGTTCGTGACTCTACCCTTGCTAGAGTTGTGATGCTGGGTTGTAGAAATATGCTATAGTAGATGGCTACGCAAAGTGGGTCAGGGTCATGCATGGATAGAAACAAGTGTGGTTTGACATACTTGCAAACAGCCCCAGTGGGTGCCACTGATGCCCCTGGGAGATGATGATGAACTAGGTCACTACTTGGTGGAGAAGTAGCGTACCAAGGTTTGATAAAAGTGTTGTTTACAGAGACGGATTAGATTTAAGATTTGTCGACTGTCCCAACCTTACATGCGCGACCACTCTACCCTTATATGGAAAAGGGCATTATTGATTACCTAGGCCGATACTAGCTTGGATCCCTCATTACTAGTGATGGGAGAGTTGTTGATGCGCTCTCTCGGGACAGGGTCGTGCCAGGTAGGGCGGCCATGACTGTTTTCACAGGGCACCAGACACACCGTTGGTACCCCGTGCTTGTGGTATGTGATGAATATGGGAGCGAGGCTCCACAACTTTATGATGTGAAATGTTAGGCACGGGGGTTACTACCAATCGAGTGGACTCCATGTTAGTGTCGTCTAGGGAAAGATAGTGATCGGGTGCTTACCCCGGGTACGTGAGGTACCGCGGGTCGTGGATGACACGGAAGTTCCCCGGATCTTGTGGGTAAAGTGTGCAACCTTTGCAGAGTGTAAAACTATTCGAATAGCCGTGTCCACGGTCAAGGACAGTTGGGTGGTGCTGCTTAGACTACGTCCATATGTTTCTGACAAACAACACAGATTGGTAATATTGTTCATATGATTCGTGAGGAAGTCACAATGAGTTGAGTATGAGTTGTTCATAACTCTTTCTCGAGGTTGAAGTCTGTAACCTCCTGATACTTGTTGTAGACGCATCCATGTCCTTGATAAATGTTGATCATACTTGCATGAGAAAAACTAGCTTTCCGCAAAAATGCCAAATTAGCAGTAGAGCCTTGCATAATTACTCTGTTATCACTCTTGGGTTGCTTGCGAGTACATTCAAAGTACTCATTGGCTTGCCACTGGTTATTTTATTGGCCAGGCATGAAAGAAAAGGATATGATGAAGAATACTTCGGTGACAAACATGCGAGCTAGGACGCTTCCCAATGTAATGCCCGTAGGGTTAAGGCGATGGCATGGGTCCAAGTTATCGATGAAGATTTCGCTGATGGTTATACTCAAGACTTGACCATAATGGTCCTACTTGTGTAATGCGGTATGTATGGATGTAAGACTCTTGTTATTCAGCTTCTGTGTGTTCAGTGAGCATTGATCTCTGGGATCACTGTACACGTGCATTCGGTGAGCGCGACTTATGAGTCGGTGATGCGGAGCATCCTTTGGTCATCCCCATGGACCTTCCATCAACTATCCAAGCTCCAAGTGGACCCAAGACAAGAGCAAGAGCTCGTGCTATTCAATCCGAGGTGACATCACTCCTATTCGATTTCCCCTTTCCTTCCAGTGAGACATGGCTACTACCTAAGTCCGAGACACTATGCGTGATCAGGTACAACGTTCAAGCCAAGGAACCCAGAGCTGAAGAAGAAACGACAGGCGTCAACTCTCTGGACAGCCCGGAACTTCCGGCCTTAGCCCGGAACTTCCGGCCGGCCCGGAGCTTCCGGCCCCCGACGACATCGACCTGCCCGGGCGTGCCAACATTCTGATTAGCCCGGAACCAGCCCGGAACCCGGCCCGGACCTTCCGGCCCCCGGAACTTCCGGCTTGCCCGGACCTTCCGGCCCCCGGAAGCCAGACCAGCTCCACCAGCGCCAACTCTCGGCTTAGGCCGGACCCTACCCGGACCTTCCGGCACTGAACTTCCGCCTAGCCCGAACTTCCGCCCTGCTCATGAAGCAGCCACCTGGGCCGAGGCCCGTGTACCCTTTCGTCTCGTAAACTATAAATACTCTCCCACCTCCTCCTAGTTAGGGTTAGCATTGGTTTAGCTCATCTTTGGTGTGAGAGCCCTTGCTCATCCACTTGGTACTTCTCCTCAGAGCCCACGACCTCTTCGGAGAAGATCCCCCAAGCGGATTCAAGACCCCCTCTAGGGTGGACCCCATCAAGACCTCCTCACGGAGAAGACCGGTTACTCGTGTATCTTTCCTTTGTTGATTTTGAATCTTGTGCTACCTATTGTGCTCGGTGATCTAGCCCTTGTGTAATCAAAACTTGTCGGTTTAGTGTTCCTCTTTTGTGTTTTCCCTTGTGTTCTTCCGCCCGTTCGTCGTGTTTCCCCCGTAGGATCCCCTCCAAACATGAAAGATCTTCGATTAGGGTTCCACCCTACATCATCTTGGTATCATGAGCCACGTTGATCACGTTTTTGGAGCCCCTACCCCGTGTTTTCTAGCTTGATTTTGTTGTTTTCGTCCTAAATCCGAAAATTCGCCACCAAAATAGCCCCAATTTTTTTTTGTGATTTGTTGGTGTGATGAAGTTTTGTTGGATTTGATCCGTGGATTTGCTTTGCTTCGAGTGGATCTAGCATCCCTACCATTCTTCCCTTCTAATTCCTTCTTTTTCCCCTCAGAATTTGGGTTTCCCCCCCAATTTTTCCGCCCAAACCCTCGGTCCCGAAGTCCCTGTTCTTGGCAGAATCCCGACCACCGGAACTTCCGGCCCAGCCCGGAACTTCCAGACCCCGGACCTTCCGTCTTGCCCGGAACTTCCAGCCTAGACAGAAAGGTCGCGCATCTTCTGTAACCCCCGCTTCTTCGGCAACTTCGACCACGGTGCAGCGGCATCTTCGACAACGTACTGAAGACCGTACATCACATCATCGTCCACATTCGCATCCGTTTGGAACCTCTACCGTAAGCAAGGACGGTAATCTTGATGACATCTTTGTCCAAACCTTGCCATTGCATTGATAAACACCATAGCCATCTTTTGCGTTGCTTACCCATCGAGACTAGCCATTGAATATTGCAGGCAACGTGACTTGTGCACATTAGTGATCATACTCCATAGCATACATACCATACCACCGCGGTGCATATCTTGGAATCCATTTGTGTGTCACAAAGTTGTCATAGCATACACAATCGCTATCTTGGTTCGTGAAGTTTTGCATGAGAAAAGAGCTCAAAAAGTGAAAGAGCCACCCAAGCTTTTAAGCAAAGAGGAAAGATAAGCAAAGAGCTTATGAGCAAGAACCATAGCATCATACCACATTAAGATTGTCATATTGGATCATCTTGGATCATAGTACCGAAATACCATACATATAGCATACGTGGGATAGAGATAGTTGCATTTTTGCCTAGTAGGTTGTGCACAAGTTCCGTATCCGCCTATTATGCAATCGTGCTAGCGTCTCTCTAGTATTGTGCAACAAGAGCATTTTCGTGGATTCCACATTTTGGCTCACTTTTGGTTTGCACAATCCCACTTATCTATTTGCGTGTGTGTTTCCGTGTACCCCTACTTGCTTGGTCAACTTGTTTCATTTGCAAATTAGTGAATCTTTTCCAACATTATTGAATCTCACTTACAATTGCATCAAATTTTGTGCCACCATCCTCACCAAGCTCCACCATAAGCTTTTATTTGTGTAGGTGTGAGAACCGACAAGGATTGGTACCAATAGTGCTATTTCATTGTCCGCATTTGAGTGAACTTGATTCATCATCAACATCGGTCAAAGGTACATTGGTATAAGTTCTTCTCCTTCTACCACTCACATCTTTTGCTTGGAATGATGGATAGGCCAAGTACCTCTACCAACCCACTCTTCATCGAGCAAGACGACGACATGTCAACATACGTCACCAAGAGCCACCTCTTTGGTGCACAACGAGCGTTACATCAAGAGCAACAAGCAATGAGCGACCGCATCGACAACCTCGCCACCGACTTGCGACTCTCCGAGCAGCGTACAAGAGACTACTTCGACAATAAGTTCGACGCGCACAGACAAGAGAATGATGCAAGAATGGATGAGATCCGTGCCTTGATGAGGAACCGACATCATTCCACATCGTCATCATCAAGACGGAGCCGCTCGAGTCGACACTCCGACGACACCTTCTACAACTCAAGTACACCGTCATCGAACACTCTTCGACGAGCCGCGCGTCAAGACCGTCATGCATCTCGCAACCCGCTACATGACAAGCATTCACAAGAGCAAGTCGATGAGCAAGTCCCTCGTCCTCAATCAAACCAAGCCGCTTTTGCCCAAGCTCAAGAACGACAACGACTAAGGCGCCAAGAGGAAGAACGAGCGCGTCTACATCAAGAGGAACAAGACGCCGAGGCTCAACGTCTTCAACAACAATAACGAGAAGCGCAAGCTCTTGAGGCACAACGTGCCCTTCAAGATTCAAGTCGAGCCATCGCCAACCGCAATCGCGAACGGTGCAATCAAGAGGAAGCCCTTCGAGAAGAAATCCAAGAGAGGAACTACCAACCACGTGTGCAACGTCAAGTTCCTCAAGCTCCTCAACAAGATCATCAAGCTCCACATCAACCTCAAGTTCAACAATAGCAAGTTTATCATGGATTTCCTCCACACCAAGAGCAACAAGAAGAAGATTGTCATCCATGTCAAGGGTGTCATCATCCTCGACCACAACAAAATGAAGAGCACCGATATGGAAAGCTCAAATTCACCATGCCCAAGTTCAATGGAAGCAATGACCCCGAAGAGTACCTCTCATGGGCATTGAAGGTCGACAAAATCTTTCGTTTGCACAATTATGAGGAAGAGAAGAAGATCGCTATGGCCTCACTTGAGTTCCAATACTATGTGCTCATATGGTGGGAACAAATCATTGAGCGACGACAAGCAAGAGGTGAACCTCCAATCACCACTTGGGCTCAAATGAAGGATGTCATGAGAGCACGTTTTGTGCCAACCTACTACAACCGCGACCTCTTCAAGAAACTCCAACTTCTCAAGCAAGGAACAAAGAGTGTTGAAGAATACTATAAGGAAATGGAAATAGCCATGATTCGAGCCAATGTGAAGGAAGATGATGAGCAAACAATGGCACGTTTCTTGAATGGACTCAATCATCCCATAAAGAAGATCGCCGACTTCCAACCATACTCCTCTCTCATTGAGCTCGTGCATCAAGCTACAAAGGCGGAACGTCAAGTCCAAGATGACTTCAAGTACGCCAAGTACTCGTCCAAGACATACGGCTTCTCCAACAACCAATCTTCAACAACTCCTCCAACATCCACATCAACCAAACCTTCTACAAGCAACGACGACAAGTCAAGTTACAAGAAAACTTCGACAAGTTTAAGTCGTCTTCCTCCTACTACAATCAACTTCAAGCCGCGTGCTTCATCATATTCTCCAAACGAAGAGACTGTCAAGACAAGCTCCTTCAAGTGTTTCACTTGCGGCGGCCGAGGCCACAAGTCCTATGAATGCAGCAACAAGCGCACCATGATCCTCAACGACGATGGCACCTATGACTCCATGAGTTAAGAGGAGATGGAAGCTCTTGAGCAAGTGGCCATGCACCGGCGAGTGAACGAAAATGAAGATGATCAAGTCTTTTGTGATGAGGATTCGAGCCCCGCTCTCGTGGTATCCAAGGTCTTGACTCTTCAACATCAATAAGAAGACGACCAAAGATGCCACATCTTCCACACAAAGGCCGGCATCAATGGGAGATCCGTCAAGGTCATCATCGACGGAGGTAGTTGCCACAACTTGGCAAGTGAAGAACTATGCTCCAAGCTTCAATTGGTCAAGAGGAAGCACCCGCACCCATACAAGGTTCAATGGCTAAGTGACTCGACTATACTGAGTCGAGCATACGGTCCAAGTCTCTTTCAAAATCGGTGCATATGAGGACACTTTGGAGTGTGATGTGGTCCCAATGACCGTTTGCCACCTCCTTCTTGGTCGACCATGGCAATTCGACCGTGGTGTCTTCCACAACGGGCGTACCAATCACTATAGCTTCAAGATGAAAGGGAAGGAATATGTGCTACGACCTATGTCTCCTAGTCAAGTGTTAGCCGACAAGCAAGCCACTCATCATGGAAAAAAGAGTGAGAAAGTGATCCACCAAAAAGTGAGTGAGAGCCACAAGCCAAACTTGAGCACCTCGTCGCCTAGAGAGAAAAACCTCATCCTATTTGCCACCAAAAGTGAGATGAGAGAAGTGTGTGAGAACCCATCTAGTGTGATGCACTTTGTCCTTGTGTGCAAGGATGGAGAGCCAACAACTAACACCTCTCATGAGCTACCTTTAGTGTTTAAATATCTTTTGCAGGAATTCGAAGATGTTTTCCCCGATGAGCTACCTCTGGGTCTACCTCCTCTTCGAGGCATTGAGCATCGAATCGACCTCATCCCCGGAGCGCCTCTACCAAACAAAGCTCCATACCGAGTCAATCCCGAAGAAACAAAGGAGATTCAACGGCAAGTACAACAACTCATCGACAACGGTCATGTACGTGAAAGCTTAAGCCCTTGTGCCATTTCGGTTATACTTGTGCCTAAACCCGATGGAAGTTTCCGCCTGTGTTCCGATTGTAGACCTATAAATGCTATTACCGTTCGCTATAGGCATCCCATTCCTCGCTTAGATGATATGCTTGATGAACTTAGTGGAGCCAACTTTTTCTCAAAAATCAATCTTAAAAGTGGCTCTTATCAAATTTGCATACAAGAGGGTGATGAATGGAAAACTGCTTTCAAAACCAAATTTGGCTTGTATGAGTGGTTAGTGATGCCTATGGGTCTATCGGAGGCTCCCGGTACTTTCGTGCGTCTTATGCATCATGTGCTTCGCCCTTATATTGGAGTCTTTCTTGTGGTTTACTTCGACGATATTCTTGTGTTTAGCAAAACCATGAAAGAACATCTTGATCATGTTAGGGCTGTTTTGCAAACCCTTCGCAAGGAAAGTCTTTATGCAAACATGAAAAAATGCACATTTGGTGTTGACAAAGTGGTTTTCTTGGGTTTTGTTGTATCCTCAAAGGGTGTCCATGTTGATGAATCTAAAATTGAAGCAATTAAAACTTGGCCCCAACCAACAAATTTGCAACAAGTGCGTAGCTTTCTTGGTCTTGCGGGTTTTTATCGTCGCTTTGTGAAAAACTTTAGCACAATTGCCGCTCCTTTGCATGCCTTGAGTAAGAAGAATACTCCTTTTGCTTGGGGATCTTTGCAATCCACCGCTTTTGATGAGCTCAAGTCTTTGCTTACTCATGCTCCGATTCTTGCTTTGCCCAATTTTGACAAAACTTTTGAGGTTCATTGTGATGCAAGTGGTACCGGAATTGGTGGAGTTTAGATGCAAGAAAAACGAGCCATTGCTTACTTTAGTGAAAAACTCACCGGTGCTCAACTTAACTATCCCATCTATGAGAAAGAATTGTATGCTTTAGTGCGTGTGCTACATGTTTGGGAACATTAGCTTAGACCTCATGAGTTTGTCATCCATACCGATCATGAAACGCTTAAGTACTTAAAAGGTCAAACTAAGTTGAACAAGCGTCATGCCAAATGGAGTGAATTTATTTAATCTTTTCCTTATGTCATCAAGTACATTAAGGGTAAGGAAAATGTAGTTGTGGATGCACTTTCACGCATATGCACGCTTGTCACTAAACTTGAGTTGAATGTTATTGGCTTTGAGCACATAAAAGACTTGTATGCTAATGATCCATCTTTTGCTATTCCTTATGCTAAGTGTTTGACGCATACGTCTTGGGAACAATATTATATCAAGGATGGTTATCTTATGAGAGCTAACTAACTATGTATTCCCGAGTCTTCTCTTCGTTTGCTCCTTTTGCAAGAGGCTCATGGAGGCGGACTCACGGGACACTTTGGACGCGACAAGACATTCGCCATGCTCTCCAAGAACTACTTTTGGCCCAAGATGTTCCCCGACGTCTCATGCTTCACCAACCGATGCTCTACATGTCGCAAAGCTAAGTCTAAACCTCAATCTCATGGTCTTTACATGCCGCTTCCTATTCCTTATCAACCTTGGGAAGACATTAGCATGGATTTTGTACTTGGTTTGCCTCGAACTCAAAATGGAAAGGATTTCGTGTTTGTTGTTGTGGATAGATTTTCTAAGATGGCACATTTCATTCCTTGCAACAAGATAGACGATGCTTCACATATTGCACATCTCTTTTGTAGGGAAATCTTGCGACTCCATGGAGTACCAAAGACAATCTTCTCCGATCGTGACGTCAAGTTCTTGAGTTACTTCTGGAAGACCCTATGCGCAAAGCTAGGAATCAAGCTCTTGTTCTCATCCGCATACCATCCTCAAACCGACGGCCAAACTGAGGTGACGAACCGCACACTCTCCACTCTACTTTGCGCCTTGATCAAGAAGAACATCAAGGAGTGGGAGGCATGTCTACCCATCGCCAAGTACGCCTACAATCGCACAAGACACTCGACTACTGGCAAGTCCCCCTTCGAGGTCGTCTACGGCTTTAACCCGTTGTCACCATTGGACATTCTACCACTTCCTCTACAAGAGCGCACCAACATGGATGCGAGTGCACAGGCAAGCTACATCAAGAAGATGCAAGAGGATACAAGACACACAATCGAGCGCCAAGTACAACGACTAGCGACCAAGCTCAACGTCAACAAGCAACCCATGGTCTTCAACATCGGTGATCTAGTGTGGCTACACCTTCGCAAGGAACGCTTCCCCAACGAGCGCAAGTCCAATCTTATCCCTCGAGCCGATGGACCCTTCAAGGTGCTAGCACACTACAACGACAACGCCTACAAGATCGACCTACCACGAGACAAGTACAATGTGAGCGACATCTTCAATGTCAAGGACCTCGCGCCGTACCATGGTGATGAAGAATCTGATCCGAGGTCGGATCTTCCACAAGGGGGGGGGGGATGATGCGGAGCATCCTTTGGTCATCCCCGTGGACCTTCCATCAACTATCCAAGCTCCAAGTGGACCCATGACAAGAGCAAGAGCTCGTGCTATTCAATCTGAGGTGACATCACTCCTATTCAATTTCCCCTTTCCTTCCAGTGAGACATGGCTACTACCTAAGTCCGAGACACTATGCGTGATCAGGTACGACGTTCAAGCCAAGGAACCCGGAGCTGAAGAAGAAACGTCAGGCGTCAACTCTCTGGACAGCCCGGAACTTCCGGCCGGCCCTGAGCTTCCGGCCCCCGACGACATCGACCAGCCCGGGTGTGCCAACATTCTGGTTAGCCCGGAACCAGCCCGGAACCCGGCCCGGACCTTCCGGCCCCTGGAAGCCAGACCAGCTCCACCCGCGCCAACTCTCGGCTTAGGCCGGACCCTGCCCGGACCTTCCGGCACCCAGAACTTCCGGCCTAGCCCGGAACTTCCGGCCCTGCCTGCGAGCAGCCACCTGGGCCGAGGCCCGTGTACCCTTTCGTCTCGTAAACTATAAATACTCTCCCACCTCCTCCTAGTTAGGGTTAGCATTGGTTTAGCTCATCTTTGGTGTGAGAGCCCTTGCTCATCCACTTGGTACTTCTCCTCGGAGCCCACGACCTCTTCGGAGAAGATCCCCCAAGCGGATTCAAGACCCCCTCTAGGGTGGACCCCATCAAGACCTCCTCACGGAGAAGATCGGTTACTCATGTATCTTTCCTTTGTTGATTTTGAATCTTGTCCTACCTATTGTGTTCGGTGATCTAGCCCTTGTGTAATCAAAACTTGTCGGTTTAGTGTTCCTCTTTTGTGTTTTCCCTTGTGTTCTTCCACCCGTTCGTCGTGTTTCCCCCGTAGGATCCCCTCCAAACGTGAAAGATCTCCGATTAGGGTTCCACCCTACATCAGTCGGGGTCCCCACAGAGCTGGTATCAGAGCCATTCTGACTGTAGGAAACCTTAATTAGCATGGTCGTTAGTTAGGGTAAAATATTTCCAAAACTACTACTAGTTTTCAAAACAATCTATACTTCTCTTCCCTTCTCAGTTTTTTCGAAAACTAAGGTATACTTTCCTTATTGATCTCTTCCCCTTCAAAACCTTTGGTCGCTAGAACCCTCATGCCCCTAACCACTGGATTCCTTGTAATCCTCGAGGATAATCTAGAAGGAAGATGCATTGCCAGACATTCACCCACATCTCCCGAACACAAGATTGGCGACACCAGAACAAGACGATACCAACAGAAGATACATCCTTGAGGAATGAGGACATGAAGACCCTGGAGATGGTGACACCCTTGACACTGCCCCAAGATGATGCAACCCTAGCCTACGATGATCAGGGCATATGATATGCAAGATCATGATATACATCACTAATAGAGTAACCCTGTCACTACCGTTGCTGTATCGGCAACCACCGGTGGATGTGAACCTAGCCATTTGGTCCGCCTCACTATAGTGAGCAGGAAAACGGTTCTCTTCGTCCCCCGCTCTTGGTATCGATGTTGTCATCAACATAACTGATAGGTTGGACCTCTATTATGCCTTGTTAATGTCATTGCATAAATGATTGCTTACCCGAAACCCTTGACGCCTTAAAAGTCAAAAGGGATCGTCATGATTAAGAAGACAACAGAAGGCCGAGTCAATGCCAGCTACGAGGAGCCACCTTCACCCCATCACTTCAACATGCGAGAAGTTGTTGGAGACTCTTCAGGCTCAACCCAGATTGTTCCATCGAACAACTACAAGAGACGTAGCAACACCTGAGGAAAACTCAGAAGACTGCACGAGGCACAAGGCACGACTACTGAGTCCGAGAACCCCTAGGGTAGGATGTGTCGTGTACCCCCTATGCGCAGTCGAGTCTGTATGATGGTTCAAATAGAACCGTGATTGTGTGTTTCTTGTTTTTATTTGTTTGTGTTTTTAGATAGGTCGCAACTTTTGCCCTGGGCAACAAGTACGCGACTATATCACCTTCCTTACCTTGTTTCTTTTGTTTGGCCCTTTCGGCACTTGTTTGTTTGCACTTGCACTATAGAACCGCCTTTAGGCATCCCCCTCCTCTATGCTACTTTCCCCCCTCATCTCTCCCCTCAACTGAAGACCGGCAAGACAATCTACACTAAGGATTCTACCTCGGCAACCGACTAGCAATGAAGACTTATGCTACAACCTCCACGATCAACTACAACCCCGTAGAATTATGATTTAACCCTTCAAACTAGAAACCCATTCCTAGACCCTTCGAGACTTCACAAGATACCCCAGCTCGAATCCTTAACCATGTGCTTAACCCACATAATTGCAAGAGAACCAGTTAAGCCCCCGTAACCTTGCCTATCATTGGGTTCAATATGGAACTAGTGGACATAGTAAACTAGCACATTACAATCCTAATATAGCACGAGAACTGACGATGCCATAGGGAAGACCAATTTGAGGATGTAGGAACAGAGGATAAATGACTTGATGAGTTTATATCAGTGACCTTGAGGAATTATCTGAGACTCTTGGGTGGATTGCAAGGCTTTCATGTTCGTAGATGAACTTGGTGGGATTGGTTAATAGAGAGGCATGACTCTCATTGCCCCCGGGTAAATTGGATTTAGTGGGACAATTATGATCGCAAGCTAAAAATTCTTGGAAGTATAAGGATTTGACTTAGCCAGGGGATATTGGAAGGAGATAGATGATATTACGATAATGACTTGGGGAAAAGTGAAGAAATTCTCGTTGGACATGAGATTTGGATTTAAGTAGGTGATTCTAGTTGAATATAGGTGATGATGTATGTCTACATGGTTCGGGGTAAATTGGATTTAGACTGATGATCTCGATCATGAGACCATGTTTCTCGGTGGACGATAAACTAGGAGATTGGATTAGATGTCGGAGTTGATTTAGGGATCTATATACGCCTGACCTTGGAATTTGCATGACCATGATAATGGAAATTGGTGGACTGACCATAGCAAGGTAGCCCTTTCAAGTATATGAGAATTATAGGATATTAGAAGATCTTGTGGAACACCATAGACATTGGATTTGTGGAATTAATGGGTTGTGTAGTGATTAATGGAAGTTAATGGGCTGTTGGAGTTGACTCATAGGAAGGAAACAAGATATTGGAGTGGTATACGACGTGTTTCCTTAGGATAGAGGTGCTTTATCTTAGACCTTGGAAGAACAGGCTGCGCACTTGGATTGTCACACTCAAGCTTAGCAGCTTATATGTTCTACCCATGGATTTTTAGGGGTAGACATACATATGAGTTTGGGGATTGTAGACATATATGATTTTGTTAGACCTCCTCTCAAGAGTCATGAGGATAATAATAGCTTGAGTAATGATTGGAGCTGACCTACACGAGTTGGTACTTTCGATGGTATAAGGTGATCTGCTTGGAGGACTAGATAGAACAATTGGCATCTCAGGAACTGTGCTCAAGGATGGTATGATAAACATTCACTCTCACACCTGAATCCTTGAAACCCTTACGCCTTACCAGGCCACATCATGGTCAGATCATGACCTTGGGGATTGACTCTAGGTCGGGAAGACCTTGGCCAATACTCAACCGTGACCACCACCGATACCCCAACCTATACCCTAAGTACCACGTGGGCAACTCTTCACGGAGTACTCGATCAAGCTGGTTGTCATCGTTATTTGATGACATACTTGTCTACCCGAGGATGGAAGAAGAATCTTTCAGCTAGTTAGGGGATTTCTGAAGACCGCCATGTCAAGGAGGAAGAACTATACCAACCACCATCGTCAAGAAGTGAACTTCCTCATCGAAGACCAGGTGTATCTGCAAGCCACACCTCTCAAAGGAACCAAGCATTTCCATGTCAAAGGGAAGCTCACACCAAGATTTATCGGCCTCTCCAAGATCACTGCAAGACGGGAAATAGACAGCTACCGGCTAGAGTTACCACCTGAGTTACCCGCGATGCACAACATCTTCCATGCGTCACAACTCCGGAAGTGTTTCCAACTTCCTAACTAGCCCGATCTCTACAAGGACATCGATCGTCAAGCCACCGACCTCCAGCCCAACCTGACCTATGTGAGGAACCCCTTAGCAACCTGGATCAAGCAGAACATCATACACGAAGCCACACCATCAAGTACTTCAAGGTTCAAGGGAGCACCACTCAGAAGCAGAAGCAGTATGAGGACGTGAAGACTACCCCAAATCAAAGTCTCCATACTCCTTTCCGCGCCTAGTTTGGGAATCTCGGGGACGAGATTCTCGTAACGGGGGTAGGTCCGTCACATCCTGATGTTCATGCCACAACACTTAAGCTAATATATCGTGATACATTGTGGTTTGACAAAAACTTTTGAGTGCTTTGGTCTTTGCTTGATTTGATTTTTGTCTGCTGTTTGCAAGTGCTCTAAAAATCAAATAAATCCTCCAACTCTTATACTCCTTCTCCTTGATCCAAAAACCTTGCCCAATAATCATGCCATGTGTATAGGACATAAAAATAATTTCTTACAAAAATAATTTGGCCAAATAGTATTTTCAAAAATTAGTTTTCCAAAAACCCCTGAATTTAGATTTGCACTGCAAGTACTTAATTAAGGGCAGTAAAAATCTTTCCAAAAATATATTTGACTCCTATTAGATATAGGACACCCAGAAACCACAAAAATATAATTTTAGATGTTATTTTCCTATTTTATTTAAAGGCTTTTTCTTAAGTCTAGAAATGGTCTTTAATAGGTTAAAATTATTTTAAAGCTTTAAAAATATTTGGGAAAAATTAGGGAGACTCAATGGACATATATTTTACATATATCAGAGTTTCAACACATGGTCATGTTCAAAATATTGGTCAAATACCTCAAAAACCCTTTCTGGATATTTCAAGATTTTGAAATATTTACAAAGGAAGTATTCTCCCAAAATTCCAAGAAAATTCTAGCATGTCACATATGACATGTTTGATGATCTTGACAAGTATCATGTCATGGAGAATAGTATAACCACATGAAACCCCCTCAAAACCATTTTTGTCCATTTTGAAGTTTGAGCAACTTTACATTGCCAAACATGTCCAAATGTTCTAAAACCTTGTGAACATGCTCAAATGGTCTAATCATTCATCTAGACCAAATGTCACAAGTTGGACAAAATGTTATATTGATCAAAGTGCCCTAAAACCCTTCCTGTCCAGAACCAAATTTGAACAACTCTACATTGGCAACTTTTTCCTTTTGATCTCAACTTTTGTGGACATGTTCAGAACCTTAAATTATGACACTACACCAAGTGGTGCATCAAGGAGAATTGATTTGCATGACTAAATCTTGGTAAAGCCATTTCTGCTAATTTCTAGGGTTTACCAAAGTTGCATTGTCAACTTCCTCCAAATGAGCTCCAACTTGTTGATCAACCCCATTTCCATATGACACTTGATCCTGTTAATCTTCATATCATTTGGAACCCATTTTCTTGCCCAAACCACCATCAAACACCTTCTGGCAGAAATTTAAAATGCATGTTTTGGCCATTTCCACTAATCTCCATGAGCTAACCTTTCTCCCACAGCATCATCTGGTCCTCCCCTAACCCCTGCATCTTTCCCTATCCGAGGAGCCATGATTATGGGGGTGAAAAGCTCTTTTTCCCTCTCTGGACAGCTGCATTTCTCCCCTTTTCTCACCTCTCTCTCACTCCTGCCAGGTCCTAGAGCATCCAAGGCCTCCTCCCCCCTTGTTTATTCTTCCTGCAGCCAATAGACACAAGTGGACCTTGAGTGCAGCGCGAAAAGCCATGGATGCCGGCCATTTGCAGCCTGGAGCACGTCAGCAGCCTCCCGACCGTTGACGCCGCGTCCCCCGACCACCTCGAGCCTCCTCCTCGCGCCAGTCGAGGTGCCTCGACGTCCGCAACACGCCACCGTGCAGGCCCCCTCGTCTCTCCCTCTCTCTCACCTCCTGCGGCGCGTGCCCAGAGCCGCCCGGCTCGGCCAATGCCTGGCCTCGCACGCGCGAGCACCAGAGCCTCGCCCCGCTCCCTCTCTCTCCCTGGAACCCTAGACCTCTCCCACGAACACCCCGAGCCCTTCATTCCCTCTCTAACGGACACCCGAGCCGATCCCGCGGGCGCCCGTAGGCCGCGCCTACGGTGGACCTCGGCCAGCCTATATACGGCGACCCGAGCCTCTCACTCGCTTCCTGTCGCTCTCCCGCACTCCCAATCTACCTCCCGCTCCACCCATTCGACCCCAGAGCAGCCCGAGCTCGAGATCGAACTCGAGCTCCGCCGCCTCGGGTCATCAGCGTCCACGCGGTACAGGCCTCCTCCGCCCCCGTTCTCTCTCGATCTGGAACGGCGCGGCATCACTGACCCTTTCCCCTCTCTTCCCCACTCTTTTTGCAGTCGGGAACGGCCGAAACCACCGATGTCCGAAGCACCTCTACCGCGTGACTTCGTCGCCGACGAACCAGGCTGCTCCCGCGACCACCTCCACCACCACCCGGACGGCGACATCCCCCTGAGTCCAACGGTGCCACCCGCTCGACCCTCTGTGCCCTGTAGCGTCGCCGGTGAGCTCGCCGGTCCCTTTGGACGGAGGTTGACGACGACGGCCGTGGGGCCCAGAGGCCAGCCTCACACCCTGACAGGGGGCCCGGCCTGTCGGGTTTAAACCTCCACCGCGCGTCGCTCACTCGCGTAAGTGGAGGCAGGCCGCGACTCCCTTCTCGTAAAGCGCCTCTCCGGGAAGACGCTGACGTGGCACCAGACGCGTGCAGATGAGCCGCTGGGCGGCCCAAGATGTCAAGGCGCTATGTTGCACCAGTCTTGTGAGATAGGTATAATCCCCCATTCCTTTGTCTTTTCCTTTTTTCTAGAAACATGTAAAATCTCCCAAATATTCATATTAAGTCCAAATTTGATGATTCAAATTTCTAGTGACTCCATAAATCATGACCTACTCGTTATTGTAACATGCACATTTTTCCAGAAATATTTCTTTCACAAATAATTATAGAATCCCATTTTTCCACTGCTGTCATAAACTTTAGAAAATCACAAAGAGCTCAAAATTGATCCAAATGTCGTGATTTAAATTCCTAGATGCTTATAAGTTCATAACTTAGTTTTTGAACATTTTTTTAATACTTTCTGTGCAACACAATATAATGAGCCATTTCTTCATATTTGTCAACTTTGCAAATTCATAAGAAATTCATTTGAACTCCAAATCCAGTGAAACCAACTCCTAGATGCTTCTAAAATCATGGTTTGTTAAATGGGTGCCTTTACTCATTTTCCAAAAATATATTTTTGTACACTTCTTGGAAATCCATAAACCCCTTGATTCCATCATATTGAAATGTTCAGAGATATCCACTGATCCAATTCCAATGAAACCACTTTGGTTATTTTTCATATAACCAGAGATGTTCTAGAAAAGTCAAATTAATATTTTTAGAGCACTTTTATTTTCTGCCTTGTTGTGTTGCTTACTATAATTGTTCCCAACGTTAGTTGACAAAGTAGACGAAATACTTGGAGAAGGACCAGAAGATTTGAAGACTCTGATGAACCAGGTAAGCAGCCCTCTGACCATGATGAACCCTTTTACATCATAATAGCATTTTTGTTGCTTCATTGAGTGCATGTTATACTTTGAATGGCAACCTTGCTAGGCCTGCCTCCGTTGCGTACCCCATTGATACTTGCATTGTTCGTGACTCTACCCTTGCTAGAGTTGTGATGGTGGGTTGTGGAAATATGCTATAGTAGATGGCTATGCAAAGTGGGTCGGGCTCATGCATGGATAGACACAAGTGTGGGTTGACATACTTGCAAATAGCCCTAGTGGGTGCCACTGATGCCCCTGGGAGATGATGATGAACTAGGTCACTACTTGGTGGAGAAGTAGCGTACCGAGGTTTGATAAAAGTGTTGTTTACAGAGACGGATTAGATTTAAGATTCGTTGACTGTCCCAACCTTACATGCGCAACCACTCTACCCTTATATGAAAAAGGGCATTATTGATTACCTAGGCTGATACTAGCTTTGAGCCCACATTACTAGTGACGGGAGAGTTGTTGGTGCGCTCTCTCGGGACGGGGTCGTGCCAGGTAGGGCGGCCATGACTATTTTCACAGGGCAGCGGACACACCGTTGGTACCCCGTGCTTGTGGTATGTGATGAATATGAGAGCGAGGCTCCACAACTTTATGATGTGAAATGTTAGGCATGGCGGTTACTACCAATCGAGTGGACTCCATGTTAGTGTCGTCTAGGGAAAGATAGTGATCGGGTGCTTACCCCGAGTACGTGAGGTACCGCGGGTCGTGGATGACACGGAAGTTCCCCGGATCTTGTGGGTAAAGTGTGCAACCTCTGCAGAGTGTAAAACTATTCGAATAGTCGTGTCCGCGGTCAAGGACAGTTGGGTGGTGGTGCTTAGACTACGTCCATATGTTTCTGACAAACAACACAGATTGGTAATATTGTTGATATGATTTGTGAGGAAGTCACGATGAGTTGAGTATGAGTTGTTCATAACTCTTTCTCGAGGTTGAAGTCTGTAACCTCCTGATACTTGTTGTAGACGCATCCATATCCTTGATAAATGTTGATCATACTTGCATGAGAAAAATTAGCTTTCCGCAAAAATGCCAAATTAGCAGTAGAGCCTTGCATAATTACTCTGTTATCACTCTTGGGTTGCTTGTGAGTACATTCAAAGTACTCATTGGCTTGCCACTGGTTATTTTATTGGCCAGGCATGAAAGAACAGGATATGATGAAGAATACTTCGGTGACGAACATGCGAGCTAGGACGCTTCCCAATCGAGAATGCCCGTAGGGTTAAGGCGATGGCATGGGTCCAAGTTATCGATGAAGATTTCCGCTGCGAAGTTATACTCAAGACTTGACCATAATGGTCCTACTTGTGTAATACGGTATGTATTAATGTAAGACTCTTGTTATTCAGCTTCTGTGTGTTCAGTGAACATTGATCTCTGGGATCACTGTACACGTGCATTCGGTGATCGCGACTTATGAGTCGGGGTCCCCACACTTGATGACCCACAAGTGTAGGGGATCTATCGTAGTCCTTTTGATAAGTAAGAGTGTTGAACCCAACGAGGAGCAGAAGGAAATGACAAGCGGTTTTCAGTAAGGTATTTTCTGCAAGCACTGCAATAATCGATAACATATAGTTTTGTGATAAGATAATTCATAACGGATAACAAGTAACAAGTGTAACAAAGGTGCATCAAGGAGGCCCAATCCTTTTTGTAGCAAAGGATAAGCCTGGATGAACTCTTATATAAAGCAAAGCGCTTTCGAGGACACATGGTAATTATTGTCAAGTTAGTTTTCGTCATGCTCATATGATTCGTGTTCGTTACTTTGAGAATTTGATACGTGGGTGGACCGGTGCTTGGATGTTGTCCATACTTGGACAAGCCTCCCACTTATGATTAACCCCTCTCGCAAGCATCTGCAACTACTAAAGAAGGATTAAGATAAATCTAACCATAGCATGAAACATGTGGATCCAAATCAGCCCCTTACGAAGCAACACATAAACTAGGGTTTAAGCTTCTGTCACTCTAGCAACCCATCATCTACTTATTACTTCCCAATGCCTTCCCGTAGGCCCAAATCATGGTGAAGTGTCATGTAGTCGATGTTCACATAACACCACTAGAGGAAAGAGAACATACATCTCATCAAAATATTGAACGAATACGAAATTCACATGATTACTTATAACAAGACTTCTCCCATGTCCTCAGGAACAAACATAACTACTCACAAAGCATGCTCATGTTCAAGATCAGAGGGGTATTAATTATCATTAAGGATCTGAACATATGATCTTCCACTAAAGAAACCAACTAGCATCAACTACAAGGAGTAATCAACACTACTAGCAACCCACAGGTACCAATATGAGATTTTGGGTCAATGATTGAATACAAGAGATGAACTAGTGTCGGAGTACAAAAGAAGGGGCTCTCCTTTCGACCCCTTTACTTGTGCACGGGCAGTCAGAGCTGCTCGCCACGACCACGCATAACACGGCAGGGAAGGGAAGCCGGAGGGAAGCCGAAGGCACAAGACAAATAAAGCAACGACAAGGACCAAGGCCACACGGATCGGATGGGCGAAGGAGGTTTTCCTGGAAAGAACCCTTGCTGGGGCAGCCTCAGCGGTCCCGGCAAGACCCTTGCCGGGGCAGCTCGCCCACGCCAGCCGAGCGAGCCACCCTTGAGCCCACCAACGCTCAACACGCATTGGGACAGGGCTCGGAAGGGACCTCCGTGGTGGCATGCAGATCTTTGTGAAGACAAAGAATAGTCAAGATCAAGTGAGGATAGGAAGGCAATCATCCTCACCGAAGAAACCCACAAGACCCCCGGCAAGATCCTTGCCGGGGACGCCTACGCGTCGCGACAAGACCCTTGCCGAGCCACCCGGCAAGGCCCTCGCCAGGCGCACCAGCAGGGCCGCTGCCAGGCCCGCACCAACCAAGTTTCCACCGCCGTTCACATGCAGCTGCCGACCCAACCAGTCAAGGCGCACTGCGTGGCAACATGCAACCCTTCCTGGAGGCTCCACCACCGCGCCACCTCAGCTGCCTGCCTGCCTACGTGGCACCGCATGCATCGCTGGCCAGGGCCCGTGTCGAAGCAAGGAGGAGCGGCGACGAATGGGACGGGCCTCGCTCCCGTCCCCAATAAAGTGAAGGGACACCTAAGCCTCGCATAAATGCGCTTTGTCCTGTAACAGCAGCGATAAGCTCACAATGCTGTAGCGCTTTCCACCTCCCGTGTGCCATTGTGGCATCCCCTTTCACCTATAAAAGGAGGCCCATGGCGCACGGGAGAAGGATTCGGCTTTTTGGAGCTCGTTACACCCCGTAACTAGCTCAAGAACTCAGAATACATCCACCAAAGCAGGACTAGGGTTTTACGCATCCTCGCGGCCCAAACCTGGGTAAACGAACCGCGTACTCTCTGTCAGATCCGCTCTTCTCTCAACCCCGCGCCCCACAACCGCAGTAGGGATCCTTGTGATCCCATAGGTGTCGTTTCCACCAACATCTTTGGCGCGCCAGGTAGGGGGCACAGTTGTGAGAATCGGCTTTAACAGCTAGTCCAGCGTTTTCTTCATCACCATGGCGCCCAAGAAGAAGATGACGGTGGCGGTCGGCTCGTCGGGAGCTGAACGGCCTGTCCCGACGCGGGCGAGCAGCGGACCGGTCGCGGAGAGGACCAGGGGCACGGCTCGCGAGCACCAACACCACCCCAGCAGCCGGAGCTTGGAAGGCGGCGACGTTCATGTGCCTGGCAACGGGCCGCACGTCGCCAAATCCAAAGATGGAGCCAGGCCCTCTGCAGGCGGCGCGGGGCCCTCCAAAGGCGTCGTCGCACCGCTTGAAGGCGATGTGGTGGCCTCGAAGACACCCACAGCGCGCTCCTCTCAGGCCGTGCGCGACGAACGGCGTCATCATGCCGAAGATCCTGGGCACCGCCACGGGAAGAGTCCCGAACATCACTCACGGGACGCAAAGACCCCGCCCTTCGCCGAACAATCGCGAAAACGGCATGCGACCACGGGACCATGATAGAGCTCCTTCTAACGTGGTTAGAGTCGAAGCGCATCGCGTCCGCTCGAGTTTCGCCACCGCCGACACCGCAGAGGCCCTAGCACGCGATTGCTCCTCGACTTCCCTCCCGCTGCGGGGAAGCTCGACGAATGGAGAGCCACCATCCAGAGCCTTGTTGCCGTCGCCAACAAAGGCGAACCTAGGCCGACAGGCCCTTCGGGCCGACGCTCCGGAGGAACACCACACGCTGGTGGCGGGAGGACTGGTGGCGCTGCGGCCACGGTACACTCTCCTCCCCGCCAATTACCACGGACGTTGACCTGTCGCGACGACGCGTGTGACGACATCTCCGTAGCGTCGTCCGACCCATGGAACCGCTACGACCAACGCCAAGTTCTTCGGGAGCAAGCCCATGAAGACGCTCGAACCACCATTGAGCGCCGGCGCAAAACACGCCACCAGTCAGACAGGCGAGCAGGGCCTGCTGTGAACCACCCGGCTCCGGTAAGCCCTGGAGGTTTACCTTACGAGGTAGGCTGCCCGGCTTTTACCCGTGAGTTGCGGCAGTTCCGGTGGTCCACTCACCGTACCTTCAAGGCCGACGTTGGCGAGAAGTACAACGGCAAGACCCACCCGTCGGAATTCCTCAGCATCTACACCATTGCGATGCAAGCTGCCGGAGCCCGCGACGATAAGGTGCTTGTGAATTACTTCCCATTGGCCCTTAAGCCCAACGCCATGTCATGGTTGATGCACTTGCCAGTAGATACTATTTCTTCTTGGTCGGATTTGTGCCATGAGTTTGTTGGCGCCTTTACGGGAGGTCACCAAGCTCATGGCCAAGCAAGCGACTTGCATGTCATTCCACAGAAGGAAGGTGAGAGTCTGCGCAAGTACATACAGAGATTCAGCCGGGTACAATACAATATCCCAGATGTTCATCCTGCTGCCATCATCAGTGCGTTCCATCAGAACATGCGCAACCGCAAAATGCGCGAGGAGTTGGCGATGAACAAGGTGAAGGATGTGGCGGAACTCTACGTTCTTGCCGACAGATGTGCCCGGGCTGAAGAGGGAAGGAAGTACCCCGGCGAAGATGCCGGCATGGAAACTGACTCTTCAGACGAGGATGTTGCCGCCCCGGTGAAGAAAAGCCGGCGCCGTAACAGGAAGCGTAAGGGTAAAGTTGTGCTTGCCGTCGAGGGATCTGATGACGCCGGCACCACCAAGAAAACCAAGGCAGACGAACCCGGCAAGGAGATTGCCGGGTGCGTCACCTGCCGAGCCTTGGCGGCTGTCGAGAAGCCAGGGAACTCCGACAATTAATACTGCAAGATCCATCGCACCAAGGGCCATGACCTCCAGAACTACTGACAGGTTGATCTGCTCGCTGAGAAGCAAAAGGCTGAATATGAAAGGCGGGACAAGGAGAAGGACGAGGATGGTGCCGAGGGATCCAGCAAGAAGCGTGACGGCCAAGCAAGCAGCCGCGGTAAAGATAATCAGCAAGAGAGGCCCGACCGGGGCCGCGACAAGAAGCAGGAAGACGATGATCATGACGACGACGACGAGTCCGGCGACCACGAGTTTCAGAAAGCCACAGAGGCCATGTGCGTCGATGGTGGCGCCTCGCTGCATTCATCCCACCGCCAACTCAAGCAGTGGGCGCGTGAGATTACAGCGGTAGAGCCATCGTTCGACACACGGAAGCCGCTGAAATGGTCCAGCGCGCCCATCATCTTCGACACCGAGGACCACCCTGACCACCACTGCGGTCGGGTGCTTGCCGTTGTTGGTTTCATCAACAATCCGCAACCTCAAGGTGACAAAGATGTTGGTCGACAGCGGGGCCGGCCTGAACTTGATCTCGCCTGTTGTGGTCAAAAGGCTGCAGATCCCCGATGGAGACCTCGAGGAGACGGGTACGTTCCAAGGGGTTAACCCGGGGAGGAGCCAGCCAAAGGGAAAGATCACGCTGCCCGTGACATTCGGAGGCGAGCTGAACCACAGGACGGAGAGGATTGTTTTTGATGTAGCTGAGATCCCCTTGCCTTACAACGGGATCCTCGGCCGCCCGGCACTGGCCAAGTTCATGGCGACTTCACACTACGCCTACAACATGCTGAAGATGCCCGGGCCGATGAACATCATCACCGTCCCCTCCGACAAGAAAGATGCATTGATCTGCGCCGACCAACTCTACCGGGAAGCAGTTGCAGCAGCTGCCGCTAAGGTACCTGCTCCTGCCAACGGAGCCCCGGGGGGAAGAAGACCGACGAGACTCCTAGCACCCACTCCGGCAAGCGCACCTCTTCGGGGTGTTGCGCTCCCGTTGAGGACGTGCCAGAGAGCTCCGCCGGCAAGAGCAAGAAGCCCAGAGCCACGCCACCAGAGACCAAGAAGGTGCCCGTCAAGGAGGACGGTATGGGGGGAGTTTTTACCATAAGCTCCAGCCTCGATGGCAAATAGGAAAGCGAGCTCGTCGCCTTGCTGCGGGCGAATGTTGATGTGTTTGCATGGCAAGCCTCCGACATCCCCGGCGTTCCCAGGGAGGTGATTGAGCACCACCTTGTTGTCTGTCCTCATGCGCGGCCCGTCAAGCAGAAGGTCAGGAAGCAAGCTCTGGAGAGGCAGGAGTTCATCACGGAGGAAATCAAAAAGCTAGAGGCGGCAGGTTTGGTGAGAGGAGTACTCCATCCAACGTGGTTGGCCAATCCGGTAGTGGTGCGCAAGGCAAATGGGAAATGGAGATTGTGTATTGATTACACAGACATCAATAAGGCCTGCCCAAAGGATCCTTTCCCGTTGCCGCGCATTGACCAGATTGTTGACTCCATGGCTGGGTGTGACCTCTTATCGTTCCTGGACGCCTACTCAGGATACCACCAGATCTTCATGACAAAGGAAGACGAGGAAAAGACAACATTCATCACCCCATGTGGTACATATTGCTTTTTACGGATGCCTTTCGGGTTGAAGAGTGCTGGCTCGACCTTTGCAAGAGCAGTCCAAATTGGTTTTGAGCCCCAGCTACATAGAAATATGGAAGCTTATATGGATGGCATAGTGGTCAAAACCAAGGACAAAGCAACGCTCGTGCAAGATCTGGAGGAAACATTTGGGAACCTGCGCAAGATCAACCTCAAATTGAACCCTGAGAAGTGTGTCTTCGGTGTCCCGTCCGGCAAGCTTCTTGGGTTCTTTGTGTCCTAGCGCGGGATTGAAGCAAACCCAGATAAGATCAAGGCTATCGAGTATATTGAGGCACCCAAACGGATCAAGGACGTGCGTCGGCTCACTGGCTGCGTTGCTGCCATGAGCCGGTTCATCTCCAAGTCCGCGGAGCGTGCCCTTCCTTTTTTCAAGATCTTGAAGAAAGCAGGGCCGATGGTGTGGACCCCAGAGGCCGAGGCAGCGCTGCAAGATTTGAAGAAATACCTCTCCTCTACCCCAGTGCTGGTTGCGCCCAAACCACAAGAACCGTTACTGGTTTACCTAGCGGCAACGAATAAGGTGGTTAGCGCCGCACTAGTGGCGCAGAGAGAAGTTGATGAGGAGACAGTAGCAGCAGCGGAGTAGACGGTTGGCGGGCCGGAACCCTCCCCGGCAGGGCTCAGCCCCGGCAAGACTGAGTCCCCGGCAAGGCTCGGCCCCGGCAAGACTGGCGCCCGTGCGACGGGACCCACGCGACCAGGTGAAGAAGCGCATAAGAAGAAAATGGTGTAGCACCCAGTTTACTTCGTCAGCTCCCTTTTGCAGGGGGCTAGGTCGAGGTACTCAGGTGTGCAAAAGATGCTCTTCGGCCTCCTTATGGCTTCGAGGAAGTTGCGCCATTACTTCCAAGCGCATGAGATCACGGTGGTCACCCGCCTCCCATTGCAACGGATATTGCGTAACCCAGATGCAACGGGGAGGATCGTGGAATGGGCCTTGGAGCTGTCAAGCTTCGGTTTTAAAGTTCGAAAGTACCTCGACGATTCAGAGCAGAGTCTTGGCGGAGTTTGTTGCAGAATGGACCTCGACGCCCGACGAAGAGGTACAAGAGACCACTCTCCCCGGCAAGGAAACGGGTCGCAACTGGATCATGTACTTTGATGGTGCCTTCTCGCTGCAAGGCACCGGCACTGGAGTGCTGCTTGTCGTACCCACCGGAGAGCACCTCAAGTACATCATCCAGATGCACTTCCCCCGGGAGATGTCAACCAACAACACCGCCGAGTACGAGGGTTTGCTTGCCGGTCTCAGGATCGCGGCGGACCTCGGAGTTAAAAAGCTCATTGTCAGGGGCGACTCACAGCTCGTCGTCAGGCAGATCAACAAAGATTATCAAAGCTCGTTGATGGAAGCTTACGTAGATGAGGTGAGGAAACTGGAGGAATGCTTTGACGGTATACAAGCGGAGCATGTCCCTCGGGCGGAGAACGAAATCGCCGACTACCTGTCAAAGCGCGCTGCCCTCAAGCTACCTGTGGAACCAGGTACTTTTGTGCTTCAGTTAACTCAGCCATCCGTTGAGCCGTCGACCGGGCAGAACAAACAGAGGGAGCTAGGCCCCGGCAAGTACTTCCCCACCGAGCTCCCCGGAGCCGCCGGAGAAGATGTTGCCATGGATGCCAATCCTGCCACGGGGCGACCAACTCCGGCAGGACCTCAGGTCATGGCCATGGAGGCGGCCGCTCCCGTAGCATAAGAAATGCCTTTGGTCATTGTCGTCGAGCCACAGGCTCCGACATGGGCACAGCACACCGTCTGATTCCTTCAGAAAGGAGAGCTTCCTGAGGAACAGGAAGAGGCGGAAAGAGTAGCCCGCCGGTCTGCCCTGTACCAGTTCGTTGATAACGAACTGTACAGGAGAAGACCTAGGGTGCAATTGAAGTGCATCTCCCGGGAGGAAGGACTAAAGTTGTTGGCAGAGATACATGGAGGCATATGTGGCTCCCACATAGGGTCAAGGGTGTTGGGGAACGTTGCAGAAAATAAAAAAAATTCTATGGTTTCACCAAGATCAATCTATGAGTTCATCTAGCAACGAGAGAGAGGAGTGCATCTACATACCCTTGAAGATCGCGAGCGGAAGCGTTCAAGAGAACGGGGTTGAGGGAGTCGTACTCGTCGTGATCCAAAACACCGATGATCCTAGTGCTGAACGGACAGCACCTCCGCGTTCACCACACGTACGGTTGGGAAGACGTCTCCTCCTTCTTGATCCAGCAAGGGAAAATGAGAGGTTGATGAAGATCCGGCAGCACGACGGCGTGGTGGTGGATGCAGCAGCGATCTCGGCAGGGCTTCGCCAAGCGTCTGCGAGAGGGAGAGGTGTAGCAAGGGGAGAGGGAGGCGCCTAGAGCATGGGTGCGGCTGCCCTCCCTCCCCCCTCTTTATATAGGCCCCCTAGGGGCGCCGGCCCTGGAGATGGGATCTCCAAGGGGCGCCCGCCCCAGAGATGGGATCTCCAAGGGGCGGCGGCCAGGGCTGGCTTCCCCCAAGCCAGTGGGCGCCCCACCCCTAGGGTTTCCCAACCCTAGGCGCAGGGGGGCCCAAGGGCGCACCAGCCCACCAGGGGCTGGTTCCCCTCCCACTTCAGCCCATGGGCCCCTCCGGGATAGGTGGCCCCACCCGGTGGACCCCCGGGACCCTTCCGGTGGTCCCGGTACAATATTGGTGACCCCCGAAACTTTCCCGATGGTCGAAACCTGACTTCCTATATATAATTCTTTACCTCCGGACCATTCCGCAACTCCTCTGACGTCCGGGATCTCATCCGGGACTCCGAACAACTTTCGGGTTACTGCATACTCGTATCCCTACAACCCTAGCGTCACCGAACCTTAAGTGTGTAGACCCTACGGGTTCGGGAGACATGCAGACATGACCGAGACGCCTCTCCGGTCAATAACCAACAGCGGGGTCTGAATACCCATGTTGGCTCCCACATGCCCCTCGATGATCTCATCGGATGAACCACGATGTCGAGGATTCAAGCAACCCCGTATACAATTCCCTTTGTCAATCGGTATGTTACATGCCCGAGATTCGATCATCGGTATCCCAATACCTCGTTTAATCTCGTTACCGGCAAGTCACTTTACTCGTACCGTAATGCATGATCCCGTGACCAGACACTTGGTCACATTGAGCTCACTATGATGATGCATTACTAAGTGGGCCCAGAGATACCTCTCCGTCATACGGAGTGACAGATTCCAGTCTCGATTCGTGCCAACCCAATAGACACTTTCGGAGATACCCGTAGTGTACCTTTATAGTCACCCAGTTACGTTGTGACGTTTGGCACACCCAAAGCACTCCTACGGTATCTGGGAGTTGCACAATCTCATGGTCTAAGGAAATGATACTTGACATTTGGAAAAGCTCTAGCTAAACGAACTACACGATCTTTGAGCTATGCTTAGGATTGGGTCTTGTCCATCACATCATTCTCCCAATGATGTGATCCCGTAATCAATGACATCCAATGTCCATAGTCAGGAAACCATGACTATCTGTTGATCAACGAGCTAGTCAACTAGAGGCTCACTAGGGACACGTTGTGGTCTATGTATTCACCTGTGTATTACGATTTCCGGATATCACAATTATAGCATGAATAATAGACTATTATCATGAACAAAGAAATATAATAATAACCATTTTATTATTGCCTCTAGGGCATATTTCCAACAGTCTCCCACTTGCACTAGAGTCAATCATCTAGTTACATTGTGATGAATCGAACACCCATAGAGTTCTGGTGTTGATCATTGAGGGAGTCCTGGATTAGGGGGTGTCCGGATAGCCGAACTATCACCGTTGGCCGGACTCCTAGACTATGACGATACAAGATTGAAGACTTCGTCACGTGTCCGGATGGGACTTTCCTTGGCGTGGAAGGCAAGCTTGGCGTCTGATATGTAGATCACCTACCATTGTAACCGACTGGTAACCCTAACCCTATCCGTGTCTATATAAACCGGAGGGTTTTAGCTGTCAGAGGACTAACAACAATCATACCATAGGCTAGCTTCTAGGGTTTAGCCTCTCTGATCTCGTGGTAGATCTACTCTTGTACTATCCATACCATCAATATTAATCAAGCAGGAGTAGGGTATTACCTCCATCGAGAGGGCACGAACCTGGGTAAAAACATCGTGTCCCTTGTCTCCTGTTACCATCCGCCTAGACGCACAGTTCGGGACCCCCTACCCGAGATCCGCCGGTTTTGACACCGACATTGGTGCTTTCATTGAGAGTTCCTCTGTGCCGTCACCTATAGGCCCGATGGCTCCTTCAATCATCAGCAACAACGCAGTCCAGGGTGAGACTTTTCTGCCCGGACAGATCTTCATATTCAGCGGCTTTGCACTGCGGGCCAATTCACTAGGCCATCTGGAGCAGATCGAAAGCTACGCCCCTGGCCATCATGTCATATTTGGAAGCTTGAACTATACGGCCGATGTCTGCGGAGACTTGATCTTCGACGGATTCGAGCCACACCGAAGCGTGCCGCCTTTGTCTCGATGGAGTACGATCTAGCTCTGCCGCCGAACAAAGGCCACGGAGGCCGCATCGGCCCGCCCGACCCTTAATCCGGGCCGGTTTTGCCGATCGAGGACGGTTGGTTGGACACCGCCTCGGCGCTGAAATCTCTACGGCAATTGAGCGAACACCATCCATGTCCTTTGCAAAGCTCGTGACTCCCAGTGCCGGACTCCTTTCCGGACCAACCTCCTCATACCGCCAAATAATCCGATCGGGCGCCGGTTATGGAGTTCACCGCGCGGACATCTTTCAAAGACTCGCCCTTTGGCGACATCCTGAATTCACTAAAGTCTCTCTCTTTATCGAGAGCCCTGGCCGGACTACGGTCGAAGGTTGGGATGCGGACTACGAAGAAATTCAACGCCCACCCACCACCCACTTTGTAGCCATGGTCGATGATTTAACCGACATGCTCGACTTCGACCAAGACATCGACGGTATGGACGATGATGCCGAGATTTACCAAGAACCAGCGCCTACAGGCAATCGAAGGCCACCTCGTCATCGACATATACATGGTGGACATCCCAAAAGATGGGAACGGCGATGGAACAACGGAGGATGACCCTCCAAGAAGCAGCCCAAGCGCAAGGCGTCGTGGCGCGCTCTAAATCCCGCCACAAAGAAAACGGTGATTCCGCATGGGAGATAATAACACCCCAGACAAAGTGCGAAGACGACCCCTCCAAAGAAGACTCAGCGCAGGAGGAGGGATAAGCAAGTCCGCACGACAAAGGCTGCAAAAGAGAGGTAGAGGACGATAATCGCGCCCTCCGAAGACGAGGCAAGCCTCGACGACGGCGGAATTCGCCGTGCGTGAGGACCCCACAAACAAGAGCGTTTTAAACGCAGGCTCATGGCCACGGCAAGCAACCTCAAGAAAAAGTAGCAACAGCTTAGAGCTGACCAAGACCTGCTAGCTGACGGATGGACTGAAGTCCTTACAGCCGAAGAGTATGAACTCGAACGCCTCCAAAAGCTACCCCAAACGCAGGCCGTTGCCTCGATCAAAGGAGGAAGCACCCACGCCACCAGCAAGACGACATGGCAGACCGCCACCCGTGGCGCGACGAGAGAAGCCTCTCGCCCTCCGCTCAAGCCACGCCCGATGCCGCTCAAAGTACCAAGGCACGGAAAACGTGCGGACTTAAGAGATATATTGGAGGATAAGGCAAAGCATACAAGATCGATCTACAGATCGCGTGGGCGCCCAACGACTCGGGATGATTACCGTCACGCCGGATAGAGCAAACCCGGCCGGGCCGAACACAGTAGACAAAGCTCATATGAGCTACATCGTGATATAGCCCAATACAGAGGCGCCACACACCCACTATGCTTCACAGATGTAGTAATGGATCATCAAATCCCTGAGGGCTTCAAACCCGTAAACATCGAATCATACGATGGTACCACAGATCATGTGGTCTAGATCGAGGACTATCTCCTCCATATCCACATGGCCCGCGGTGATGATCTACATGCCATCAAATACCTCCCACTCAAGCTTAAAGGACCAGCTCGGCATTGGCTCAACAGCTTGCCGCCAGAGTCAATCGGTTGTTGGGAGGACACGAAGCCGCATTCCTTGATAACTTCCAGGCACATATGTGCGACCACCGACACCAATGACCTTAGCCATATAATTCAGCAGCGTAAGAATCGGCCGGACAATTACGGGCGCGGTTCCTAACAAAGAAAAATCAGATCATCGATCGTGCGGATGCAGAGGCGCTTAGCAGCCTTCAAACACAACATCCGCGATGAGTGGCTAGCCCGCACCTAGGACAGAAAAGTCGAAATCCATGGCATCCCTCACCACACTCATTACCCGCTTTTGCTGGAGAGGACAGCTGGCTAGCTCGAAGCAACAACTTGGCCAAACACCCTGGTAGTTCGGATACCAAGGACAGCAATGGCAGGTCGCGTAGCAACAAGAACAAGCGCCACATTAATGGCGATAATGCTGAAGATACAATAGTAAATGCCGAATTCAGAGGCTCTAAACCTGGTCAGCGGAAGAAGCCTTTCAAAAGAAATACCCAGGGCCCGTCCAACTTGGACCAAATACTCGATCGCTTGTGCCAGATACATGGCACCCCCGAAAAACCAGCCAACCACACCAACAAGGATTGTTGGATCTTCAAACAGGCAGGCAAGTTAAAGGTCGAACTCAATGACAAGGGGCTGCATAGCGATGACGAGGAAGAGCCCCGGCCGCCGAACAATAGAGGACAGAAGGGCTTTCCAACACAAGTGCGGACGGTGAACATGATATACGCAACCCACATACCCAAAAGGGAGCGGAAGCATGCACTAAGGGACGTATATACGATGGAGCGGTCGCCTCGAGTTCAACCCATGGTCTTCCTGCCCGATCACCTTTGATCGAGGGACCACCCACTAGCATCCGTCATGGCGGATTCGCCGCATTGGTTCTTGACCCAATCATCGGCGGATTTCACCTCACTAGAGTCCTGATGGGCGGCGTTAGCAACCTGAACCTGCTTTATTAGGATACAGTCGCAAAATGGGCATAGACCCTCAAGGATTAAACCCACAAAGACGACCTTTAAAGGCGTAATACAGTGTCGAGGCCAATTGTGCAGGCTCGATTACACTCGAAGTGGTCTTGGATCCCGGATAACTTCGAAGTGAAGAGTTAATCTTGACATAGTCCCGTTCATGGCGGCTATCACGCCTTTGCTTGGGCGAACCGCATTTGCAAAGTTCAATGCGGTGCCGCCCACGCATACCTCGAGCTCAAGATGCGGGCCCTTGAGGAGTAATCACGGTCAATGGAAACACCGAACGCTCTCTCCGAACAAAGGAGCACATAGCGGCCCTCGCGACGGAGGTGCAAAGCAGCCTCTCACAGCAATTCTCGAGTCCGGCTATTAAACGTCCGGCCACCGTCAAGCGCGCCCGGAGTAACCTACAACAAGACCGCCTGGCACGATCCGAACGCAGCGTAGCAATCCGGCCCAACCCCAGCCCTCGCGAAATCTGCGAAGCCGATTACTACGCGTACATAACTACGCTCTGGAGATACCATGGGCATAAGGAGGGCACGACCACGACACGCCTGAATGCGGCTCAACCGCACCGGGGCTCCGATTGTGTCATTCTTTTCTTGTTTCTTTTTCTTACTTTCGGGACTCTGTTCTCCGAAGCCTGTCCGGCATTCGTCGAATACGATGCAATAGCTGGGAAGCGAAAACTCGTCGAGTGTCCGGTGGTCTCTATTACGAGCAGTATACCTGTTTTACATACCATCCCGCAGCTTACCCCTGGAGGGGGACATGTTAATAGTCCCATCCCTTGCTTATCGCACAATTTGTATCGTTCTGCTTTTATTTGCAGTTTCTTTTGAATAACCAATACATAGCTTTTGCCTATTATTGCACTCCTTTCTTTATCTATATATATGTTCATTTCATGACATGTTGCACCCGTACACTTTGGTACGGCCAATACACCAGGGGCTTAAATACCCCAAAAATATGGTGTGATAAGTCCGAACACTTTCACAAGTGCGGCACCCCAAACTTATAGCATTATATGCATCGGCTCCGAATCATGTCTTGGGTCAATAGTTGGGTTTGCCCGGCTCCCATGTTTTGGTACCTTACGTTCCGTTATATCGGCTAAGGTAGCGCTTTGGGAGAACCACTGCGATTGTGCCCGGTTGAGCTGGGTTGAGCACCTCGGTGGAAAAGCTAAAACTGACCGTCATGATAAAGCGAGAGGCGGTCGCTGTTCGAGAGGTTTTTTCGGGTCCCTAAAGACTTATGCCGCTTAGGCGAGGAGTCGGCATTGTCCGGCCAAAGGCGTGGATAGCGCCCGAACTCGGTCTTCGAATACTAAGGGCTTCACGAAATTTAAAATTATAGAATTCTATGGCTAAGTGAGAGTGTTCAAGCACTATAAGTCTGGTTGCCTTGTTACGTTCGTTGGCGCCTCCTCGGCGGACCCAAGAATGGGAACAAGAGCGCCAAGTTTATCCCAAACACCCCAAAGACTTCGTGACATGGGGCTGAAATAACGACTTGCCATCTCTCAAATTTGATAAGCGGCGCCTGAAGGTAATATTTTAAATTAACAAGCGTTGCTTAGCGCATATGAACAAGTTTTCAGCGTCTGGGATAACAAATGCGAGTCTATTCAAAATTACATCTTTGGAGCACTCATCCGCTATCTGGCGGGCACCCTTGAGGGCGCCCTCATAGTACATTTCGGGCTTGCGATGCTCTTTGCCCTTCGGTGGCCCGTCCGTCACAAGCTTCTCCGCATCCAGCCTGCCCGAGTGCACTTTAGCACGGGCAAGGGCCCGACAGGCACCTTCAATGCAGCCGGCGCTTGATGACTTCAATCCATGGACAGCATCCACCAGCAGCTGCACTAGCCCGGGTAGCTCCTGGGCATGGCTTCCAATGGCCATAGCCGAACTATGAGGCCCTTCATGGCCTGTTCGGCGACCTTGTGGAGCTCGACCAGCTGCTTCAGCTGGTCGCTCAGGGGCACCGGACGTTCAGCCTCAGCATACTGAGACCAGAACACCTTCTCTGTCGAGCTCCCCTCCTTGGCGCGGTAGAACGCGGTAGCATCAGACACACTACAGGGCAGATCTGCGAACGCTCCTGGAGAGCTCCGGATTCGGGTAAGTACTAGATAATTGACTTTTACATTCTTGCTCTGCATAAAGAATGCCTTACCCGCCGCGATCTTCTTTATTGCCTCAATCTCCTGGAGGGATTTTTGGGCTTCGGCCTTCGCGGCTTTGGCACTCTCAAGAGCCGAGGCAAGCTCGGACTCTCGAGTCTTCGAGTCACGCTCCAAACTCTCATGTTTTTCTACGAGAGCCTGGAACTCTTGCCGCACCTCCGCCACCCGCTCCTCCTGCTTCTCTCGCTCGGTGCGCTCCACGGCCGCTTTGTTTTCGGCCGCGGACACCGCTTCCTTCAGGGTCGCCACCTCGTTCGTGGCCCCTACAATACCCACGTTACTCTGTCATTTTTGCAACCAAATCCTTTCTATAAGGTATTTCTTTAATAAGGTATTACTTACCTTCCTTGTCCTCGAGCTGCTTCTTGGCAAGGCCGAGCTCGTTCTCGGACCGCTCGAGGCTCTGCTTCAATGCATTGACCTCCGCGGTCGGTCTGGCAGAGGTCAAGCAAGCGCCTTTGCATTCCCATATTGACATACTTATGTTAGACTCCTGCGTATATCTTTTAGATCCTTAGTCCGGCTTTTCTTTCCGAACACCGAACTAAGCATCGAGCCTCTGTCTATCGGTAATATTTTTACATATTCTAAACTTACCTCAAAGCCTTTTAGAAGGCTGGTACAGGCTTGAGTCATCCCGCTCTTGGCGGACTGAACTTCTGGATCACCACACTCCTTAGTAAAGGCGGTGCTCCTCCTCGATGGGCGCGCTAAGCGCCTCGATGCTATCCGGTGCCTCGGTTGGGCCGGAGGACACCGGCGTCTTACCCTTCCTACGAAGGGGCGCTTGCGGACTTGAACTGCTGAAGGTTCGGTATGGAGTCGGAAAGGGTCGGGCTTAGAGCCCCGTGGGTCTCGCTCCCCTCGCGCCTGGAGTCCGGGAGGCTGCCTTGCGGCGCCTCCTGCGCCACCTCCTCTTGACCAGGCCCCCCTTGGGGCCCCACCTCGGCGTCTTCAGCAGCGCGAGGTGAGGAGGCGGTCAGAAGTGAAGTACTCTCCACTTACGACGAATTCAGGGACCCGCTCGACGAAGCGGCGAGCTCGTCCTTGGGCGGGCTGCATGATTGTTCGGCATTAGAGAACACTATGCAATGAAAAAAAGGCATGTGTATACAGACACTTACGATCTTGCCAGGGGCTTGGCCCTTGTTGGCCACTCCTCCTCGTCGTTGTCGGCATTGGTAGAGAAGTCCGGAGGAAGGGTCCTTCCTTTCTTGGACCCTCCGGCCTCCCCAGTCGGGGCGGCCTTCCTTTTCTTCTCTCCCCACTGGGAGAGGCTTCCTTCCTCCTCCTCTTCCTCGGGGAGGATTCCGCCTCGTGGTCGCGTCAGGCGATGAGTCCGACAGCACCTGGCGCCGGGAGCTCCTTTGAGTTCCCGTGGCCTTCTTCGTGGCCTTCTTCTCCGGCACCACGTGAGGTACCGGAGCCAGCAGCCCTGTCAATCTGGCGTCTGCTGGGTCTTCAGCAAGGGGCGGACAGCTAATCTGTCAAGGCGTCTTGACCAGTCTGTGAAAGGTTAGGGAGTTTTAGATCCGCATAGAGTCAAACTATGAAAAAGAGTCCCATAAAGGGTAAAATAACACCTCACGGCTTGACGCTGCGAGCTGAATCCGCGATCTTGATGGCGGATGTAGAACCTCGGCGCCTTGAATCGGCACCTTCCGGGCATCTTCGCATGCGTAGTGTCGAAGAGCCTTTTAAGAGTTGGGTCTTTGTGCGGATCGAACACCGACAATTTGAAGGCCCGTTGTTGGCATGGGAGAATCCGGCGGATGAGCATCACACAGATTACGTTGACAAGCCCGAGATTCTTGTCCACTGTGTTTTGGACGTGGGTTTGGAGTCCGGACAGCTCGTCGAATCCCCCGTCGGGCCGTCTCTTTCCATGATGAGAGCCGTGTGGGAAGCCAGATCGAATTCGGGGCCGCCGCCCATTGAGAGTCGCGGCTCGGTGATGTAGAACCACCCGATTGCCACCCTTTATGGTCTCCACAAAGGAGCCCTCGAGCCATAGGACTTTGGCCATCTTGCCAACCATGGCGCCTCCGCACTCCGTTTGGCGGCCGCCCACTACCTTCGGCCTGACATTGAAGATCTTCAGCCATAAGCCGAAGTGGGGCTGGATGCAGAGGAAGGCCTCGCACACGACGATAAACGCCGAGATGTTGAGGATAAAGTTCGGGGCCAGATCGTGGAAATCCAGGCCGTAGTAGAACATGAGCCCCCGGAAAAATGGATGAAGTGGAAAACCTAGTCCGTGGAGGAAGTGGGTGAGGAACACCACCCTCTCATGGGGCCCGGGGGTGGGAATGAGCTGCCCCTCGTCGGGTAGCCGGTGCGCGATGTTGCTGGACAAGTATCCGGCCTTCCGCAGCTTTTTGATGCGCCCCTCCGTGACGGACGAGGCCATCCACCTGCCTCCCGCTCCGGACATAGTTGGAGAAGGTTGAGGTGGGGTGTGCGGACTTGGGCGCAGGAGCTCGAGTGCGCGGAAATGGATGAGCAAAGGAGGAAGAAGGAGTAGGTGAAAAGGTGGATCCTTATCCCTTATATGGACGGACGAAGCTATGCGTCCCCGCCACTGGTAAAACTTCGCTTATCTCCCAAGCACCGTAATCAATGGCGCGGATGGGTTACCCACGTCCGTATTGATGGGAATCCCGGAATAAGGGGGCATGATCTCCGCTTTGATAAGACGTGCCAAGGAAACCGCCTCGCTAAACGCGCTGAGGTGGACAATAAAAACGATTCGTATAAAGGCCTGGCCGTGGTGTGATGTCACGTCGTGGAATACGTCAGCAGATCTGTGCAAAAGTTATTCTCTCTACGGTAGTATGTGGAACTTGTTTTGCGGAGCCGGACACTATCCTCGTGTTCAAAATCTTCTATGAAGTATTCGGAAGGGGAACCCGCCTTGCAATGTCGAAGACAATATGCGTGCGGACTAAATCGTCATTGAAGCCTGGTTCAGGGAGCTCGAGAGGAGTCTGGATTAGGGGTGTCCGGATAGCGAACTATCACCGTTGGCGGACTCCTAGACTATGAAGATACAAGATTGAAGACTTCGTCCCGTGTCCGGATGGGACTTTCCTTGGCGTGGAAGGCAAGCTTGGCGTCTGGATATGTAGATCTCCTACCATTGTAACCGACTACATGTAACCCTAACCCTATCTGGTGTCTATATAAACCGGAGGGTTTTAATCCGTAGGACGAACAACAATCATACCATAGGCTAGTTTCCAAGGTTTAGCCTCTCTGATCTCGTGGTAGATCTACTCTTGTACTATCCATATCATCAATATTAATCAAGCGGGGTAGGGTATTACCTCCATCGAGAGGGCCCGAACCTGGGTAAAAACATCGTTTCCCTTGTCTCCTGTTACCATCCGCCTAGACGCACAGTTCGGGACCCCCTACCCGAGATCCGCCGGTTTTGACACCGACAATCATGTTTTGCCCTAGGGAGAGGTTTAGTCAACGGATCTGCTACATTCAGGTCCGTATGTACTTTACAAATATCTATGTCTCCATCTTGAACATTTTCACAAATGGAGTTGAAGCGACGCTTGATGTGCCTGGTCTTCTTGTGAAACCTGGGCTCCTTGGCAAGTGCAATAGCTCCAGTGTTGTCACAGAAGAGTGCGACCGGCCCGACGCATTGGGTATGACTCCTAGGTCGGTGATGAACTCCTTCACCCAGATTGCTTCATACGCTACCTCCGAGGCTGCCATGTACTCCTCTTCACATGTAGATCCCGCCACGACGCTTTGCTTGCAAGCGCACCAGCTTCTCGCCCCACCATTCAAAATAAACACGTATCCGGTTTGTGACTTAGAGTCATCCAGATCCGTGTCGAAGCTAGCGTCAAGTAACCCTTTATGACGAGCTCTTCATCACCTCCATAGACGAGAAACATGTCCTTTGTCCTTTTCGGTACTTCAGGATATTATTGACCGTTGTCGGTGTTCCTTGCGGGATTACTTTGGTACCTTCCTACCAAACTTACGGCAAGGTTTACATCAGGTCCGTACACAGCATGGCATACATAATAGATCCTATGGCTGAGGCATAGGGATGACACTCATCTCCTCTTTATCTTCTGCCGTGGTCGGGCATTGAGCCGAGCTCAATCTCACACCTTGCAATGAGCAAGAACCCTTTCTTGGACTGATCCATATTGAACTTCTTCAATATCTTATCAAGGTATGTGCTTTGTGAAAGACCTATGAGGCGTCTTGATCTATCCCTATAGATCTTGATGCCTAATATGTAAGCAGCTTCTCCAAGGTCCTTCATTGAAAAACACTTATTCAAGTAGGCCTTAATGCTGCCCAAAAGTTATATATCATTTCCCATCAAAAGTATGTCATCTACATATAATATGAGAAATGCTACAGAGCTCCCACTCAATTTCTTGTAAAGGCAGGCTTCTCCATAAGTCTGCATAAACCCAAACGCTTTGATCATCTCATCAAAGCGAATGCTCCAACTCCGAGATGCTTGCACCAGCCCATAAATGGATCGCTGGAGCTTGCATACCTTGTTAGCATTCTTAGGATCGACAAAAACTTCCGGCTGCATCATATACAGTTCTTCCTTAAGATGGCCGTTAAGGAAAGCCGTTTTGACGTCCATTTGCCATATCTCATAATCATAGTATGCGGCAATTGCAAACATGATTCGGACGGACTTTAGCTTTGCTACGGGAGAGAATGTCTCATCGTAGTCAACCCCTTGAACTTGTCGATAACCCTTAGCGACAAGTCGAGCTTTATAGATGGTAACATTACCATCCGCGTCCGTATTTTTCTTAAAGATCCATTTGTTTTCTATCGCTCGCCGATCATCGGGCAAGTCTATCAAAGTCCATACTTCGTTTTCATACATGGATCCTATCTCGGATTGCATGGCTTCAAGCCATTTGTTGGAATCTGGGCCCGCCATCGCTTCTTCATAGTTCGAAGGTTCACCGTTGTCTAACAACATGATTTCCAGGACAGGGTTGCCATACCACTCGTGTGGAACCCGTCTGCGTGGACCTCTGAAGTCAAGAGTAACTTGATCCGAAGTACCTTGATCATCATCATTAACTTCCTCTTGGTTGGTGCCGCACCAAAGGAACATCTTCCTGAGCTGCGCTACTCACCGGTTCAAGAGGTAGTACTTCATCAAGTTCCACTTTCCTCCCACTTACTTCTCTCGAGAGAAACTCTTTCTCCAGAAAGGACCCATTCTTGGCAACAAAGATCTTGCCTTCGGATCAGAGGTAGAAGGTATACCCAATGGTTTCCTATGAAGACGCATTTTTCCGACATGGGTTCGAACTTTTCAGGTTGAAGTTTCTTGACATAAGCATCGCATCCCCAAACTTTTAGAAACAACAGCTTAGGTTTCTTCCCAAACCATAATTCATACGGCGTCGTCTCAACGGATTTAGACGGTTCCCTATTTAAAGTGAATGTAGCTGTCTCTAGAGCGTATCCCCAAAATGATAGCGGTAAATCGGTAAGAGACATCATAGATCGCACCATATCGAATAAAGTGCGATTCGACGTTCGGACACACCGTTTACCGAGGTGTTCCAAAGGCGTGAGTTGTGAAACGATTCCACATTTTCTTAAGTGCGTACCAAATTCGTGACTTAAGTATTCTCCTCCACGATCTGATCGTAAGAACTTTATCTTTCGGTCACGTTGATTCTCTACCTCATTCTGAAATTCCATGAACTTTTCAAAGGTCTTAGACTTGTGTTTCATCAAGTAGACATACCCATATCTACTCAAGTCGCCGGTGAGTGAGAACATAACGATATCCTCCATGAGCCTCAACGCTCATTGGACCGCACACATCAAGATGTATGATTTCCAATAAGTTGGTTGCTCGCTCCATTGTTCCGAGAACGGAGTCTTGGTCATTTGCCCATGGGGCATGGTTTGCATGTGTCAAATGATTCATAATCGAGAGACTCCAAAAGTCCATCAGCATGGAGCTTCTTCATGCGCTTGACACCAATGTGACCAAATGGCAAGTGCCACAAGTATGTGGGACTATCGTTATCAACTTGACATCTTTTGGTATTCACACTATGAATATGTGTAACATCACGTTCGAGATTCATTAAGAATAAACCATTGACCATCGGGGCATGACCATAAAACATATCTCTCATATATATAGAACAACCATTCTTCTCGGATTTAAATGAGTAGCCATCTCAGATTAAACGAGATCCGTGATACAATGTTCATGCTCAAAGCTGGCACTAAATAACAATTATTGAGGTTTAAAACTAATCCCATAGGTAAATGTAGAGGTAGCGTGCGACGGCGCATCACATCGACCTTGGAACCATTCCCGACGCCAAGCATCGTCACCTCGTCCTTCGCCAGCCTCCGCTTATTCCGCAGCTCCCGCCTTGAGTTACAAATATGAGCAACGGCACGGTATCAAATACCTGGGAGCTACTACGAGTATTGGTAAGGTACACATCAATTACATGTATATCACATATACCTTTAGTGTTGTCGGCCTTCTTATCCGCTAAGTATTTGGGGCAGTTCCGCTTCGAAGGTCCGCTTCCTTGCAATAAAAGCACTTACTCGTGCTTGGGTCCATTCTTTGACTTCTTCCCGCAATCTGGACTTACGGGCGCGGCAACTCCTTGCCGTCCTTCTTGAAGTTCTTCTTACCCTTGCCTTTCTTAAACTTAGTGGTTTTATTCACCATCAACACTTGATGTTCCTTCTTGATCTCTACCTCCGCTGATTTCAACATTGAATATACCTCGGAATGGTCTTTTCCATCCCTCGCATATTGAAGTTCATCACAAAGCTCTTGTAGCTCGGTGGAAGCGATCAAGGATTCTCATCAATAACCGCATCATCCGGAGATTAACTCCCGGCTGAGTTAAGCGGTTGTGCAACCTGATATTTTGAGTATGTGCTCACCGATGAACTATTTTCCTCCATCTTACAGCTAAAGAACTTGTCGGAGACTTCATATCTCTCGACCCGGCATGAGCTTGGAAAACCATTTTCAGCTCTTCAACATCTCATATGCTCCGTGTTGCTCAAAACGCTTTTGGAGCCCCGGTTCTAAGCTGTAAAGCATGCCGCACTGAACGAGGGAGTAATCATTAGCACGAGACTGCCAAGCGTTCATAACGTCTTGGTTCTCTGGGATGGGAGCTTCACCTAGCGGTGCTTCTAAGACATAATCTTTCTTTGCAGCTATGAGGATGATCCTCGGGTTCCGGACCCAGTCTGTATAGTTGCTGCCATCATCTTTCAGCTTGGTTTTCTCTAGGAACCCGTTGAAGTTGAGGTGGACATGAGCGTTGGCCATTTGATCTACAAGACATTTTGTAAAGATTTTAGACTAAGTTCATGATAATTAAGTTCATCTAATCAAATTATTTAATGAACTCCCACTCAGATTAGACATCCCTCTAGTCATCTAAGTGATACATGATCCGATTCGACTAGGTCGTGTCCGATCATCACGTGAGACAGACTAGTCATCATCGGTGAACATCTCCATGTTGATCGTATCTTCCATATGACTCATGTTCGACCTTTCGGTCTCTTGTGTTCCGAGGCCATGTCTGTACATGCTAGGCTCGTCAAGTCAACCTAAGTGTTTTTGCATGTGTAAATATGGCTTACACCCGTTGTATTCGAACGTTAGAATCTATCACACCCGATCATCACGTGGTGCTTCGAAACAACGAACTTTCGCAATGGCGCACAGTAAGGGGGAACACTTTCTTGAAATTATTATGAGGGATCATCTTATTTACTACCGTCGTTCTAAGTAAACAAGATGCAAAAACATGATAAACATCACATGCAATCAAATAGTAGTGACATGATATGGCCAATATCATATAGCTCCTTTGATCTCCATCTTCGGGGCTCCATGATCATCTCCGTCACCGGCATGACACCATGATCTCCATCATCGTGTCTCCATGAAGTTGCTCGCCAACTATTACTTCTACTACTATGGCTAACGGTTTAGCAATAAAGTAAAGTAATTACATGGCGTTAAATCATTGACACGCAGGTCATACAATAATTAAGACAACTCCTATGGCTCCTGTCGGTTGTCATACTCATCGACATGCAAGTCGTGATTCCTATTACAACAACATGATCTCATACATCACATATATATCATTCATCACAACTTTTGGCCATATCACATCACAAAGCAATTGCTGCAAAAACAAGTTAGACGTCCTCTAATTGTTGTTGCATCTTTTACGTGGCTGCAATAGGGTTCTAGCAAGAACGTTTTCTTACCTACGTAAAAGCCACAACGTGATTTGTCAACTTCTATTTACCCTTCATAAGGACCCTTTTCATCGAATCCGCTCCAACGAAAGTGGGAGAGACAGACACCCGCTAGCCACCTTATGCAACTAGTGCATGTCAGTCGGTGGAACTTGTCTCACGTAAGCGTACGTGTAAGGTCGGTCCGGGCCGCTTCATCCCACAATACCGCTGAAGCAAAATAAGACTAGTAGTGGCAAGAACGTTGACAACATCTACGCCCACGACAAGTTTGTGTTCTACTCGTGCAAAGAGAACTATGCATAGACCTAGCTCATGATGCCACTGTTAGGGAACGTTGCAGAAAATAAAAAAATTCTACGGTTTCACCAAGATCAATCTATGAGTTCATCTAGCAACAAGAGAGAGAAGTGCATCTACATACCCTTGTAGATCGCGAGCAGAAGTGTTCAAGAGAACGGGGTTGAGGGAGTCGTACTCGTCGTGATCCAAATCACCGATGATCCTAGTGCTGAATGGACAGCACCTCCGCATTCAACACACGTAACGGTTGGGAAGACGCTCCTCCTTCTTGATCCAGCAAGGGGAAAGGAGAGGTTGATGAAGATCCAGCAGCACGACGGCGTGGTGGTGGATGCAGCAGCGATCTCGGCAGGGCTTCGCCAAGCGTCTGCGAGAGGGAGAGGTGTAGCAAGGGGAGAGGGAGGCGCCTAGAGCATGGGTGAGGCTGCCCTCCCTCCCCCCTCTTTATATAGGCCCCCTAGGGGGGGTGCCGACCCTGGAGATGGCATCTCCAAGGGGGGCGGCGGCCAGGGGGTGGCTTCCCCCCCAAGCCAGGTGGAGGCGCCCCCACCCCTAGGGTTTCCCAACCCTAGGCGCAGGGGGGCCAAGGGGGGTGCACCAGCCCACCAGGGGCTGGTTCCCCTCCCACTTCAGCCCATGGGGCCCTCCGGGATAGGTGGCTTGAAAGTGCAACTATCCCTAGGTGGTTTTGGTAATTCATAACAACATATAGCTCATTGAGCTAATACTATTCCAAGATGAATATTTCAGGAAAGCTCAATGAATGGCATGGCATGGATGATGAAAGTGGATCCCTAAAAATATTAAGGACAAAGGATTGGCTCAAGCTAAAAAGCTCAAGACTCTACATTTTACATTTTAGTGATCCAAGATCACATTGAGTCTATAGGAAAAGCCAATACTATCAAGAAGGGATGAGGTGTTGCTTAATGAGCCTTTTGCTTCATGTGCTTAGTGATATGCTCCAAAACCCTCCACTACTTTCTCACATCCTCTTATGACCTAAACCCAAAGTCAAACTCGGCCCTACCAATTCTTTCTATCCGGCGCCACCGAGTTCAGATGTCATAGCCACTGCCACAAACCCTAGGCAAATCGGTTTCACCGATAGGGATCTCGGTCTAACCGAGATGGGATTGTAATCTCTCTGTTTCCCCTTCATAACTTTTCGGTTTAACCAAAAGAGCGAACCGGTCCCACCGAGATTACAATGTAAACTCTCTGTTTCCCTTTTCTAACTTTTCTGTCTCACCGAAAGAGCAAATCGGTCCCACCGAGTTTACCTGACCAACTCTCTGGTTATCTAATTACCAAATTCGGTCTCACCGAGTTTGTGTAATCGTTCTCACCAAGATTACGTTATGCCCTAACCCTAACCAAATCGGTCCTACCGAGATGCATGTCAGTCCCACCAAAAATCCTAACGGTCACTAGGTTTACTAAATCGGTCTGACCGAGTTTGATAATTCGGTCCCACCGAGTTTGGTAAATTGTGTGTAATGGTTAGATTTTGTGTGGAGGCTATATATACCCCTCCACCTCCTCTTCATTCGTGGAGAGAGCCATCAGAACAAACCTACACTTCCAACTTACCAGTTCTGAGAGAGAACCACCTACTCATGTGTTGAGGCCAAGATATTCCATTCCAACCATATGAATCTTGATCTCTAGCCTTCCCCAAGTTGCTTTCCACTCAAATCTTCTTTCCACCAAATCCTATCCTGTGAGAGAGAGTTGAGTGTTGGGGAGACTATCATTTGAAGCACAAGAGCAAGGAGTTCATCATCAACACACCATTTGTTACTTCTTGGAGAGTGGTGTCTCCTAGATTGGCTAGGTGTCACTTGGGAGCCTCCGACAAGATTGTGGAGTTGAACCAAGGAGTTTGTAAGGGCAAGGAGATCGCCTACTTCGTGAAGATCTACCGCTAGTGAGGCAAGTCCTTCGTGGGCGACAGCCATGGTGGGATAGACAAGGTTGCTACTTCATGGACCCTTCGTGGGTGGAGCCCTCCGTGGACTCGTGCAACCGTTACCCTACGTGGGTTGAAGTCTCCACCAACGTGGAAGTACGATAGCACCACCTATCGGAACCACGACAAAAACATCCGTGTCTCCAATTGTGTTTGAATCCTCCAAACCCTTCCCTTTACATTCTTGCAAGTTGCATGCTTTATTTTCCGCTGCCTATATACTCTTTGCATGCTTGCTTGAATTGTATGAAGATTGCTTGACTTGTTCTAAAATAGCTAAAATCTGCCAAAGTCTAAAATTGGGAAAAGGTTAAGTTTTTATTGGTCAAGTAGTCTAATCACCCCCCCCTCTAGACATACTTCAAGGTCCTACAAGTGGTATCAGAGCTTTGGTCTCCATTTGCTTTGATTTCCATAGCTTTTGGTGGTCATAGCCTTGGTTTCACAACCTAGGAGAGTATGGCGTCTAGCGAGGGAAATTATCATCGTAGAGGTCCTTACTTTGATGGCACTAATTTTGCTAGTTGGAAGCATAAGATGAAAATGCATATTCTCGGACATAACCCCGCCGTTTGGGCTATTGTGTGTATTGGCTTGCAAGATGAATTCTTTGATGGGAGAGAACCGAGCTGTGAAGCTAGTGCGGATGAGTTGAAGATGTTGCAATACAACGCTCAAGCCTGTGATATCCTCTTCAATGGATTGTGCCCCGAAGAGTTCAACAAAATCAGCCGTCTTGAGAATACAAAGGAAATTTGGGATACTTTGATTGATATGCATGAAGGTACCGACTCCGTCAAGGAATCCAAGTTGGATGTGCTCCAAAGTTAGCTTGACAAGTTCAAAATGAAGGATGGTGAAGGTGTTGCTGAAATGTACTCTAGGCTTGCTCTTATCACAAATGAGATTGCCGGCTTAGGAAGTGAAGAGATGACCGACAGATTCATAATCAAGAAGATCCTAAGAGCATTGGATGGAAAATATGATACCGTGTGCACATTGATCCAAATGATGCCCAATTACAAAGATCTCAAGCCTACGGAAGTCATTGGAAGAATTGTTGCTCATGAGATGTCTCTCAAGGATAAGGAGGAACTTCACAACAAGTCGAGTGGTGCTTACAAAGCCTCATGTGAAGCCCCCACATCATCAAGTGAGAAACAAACCTTCAATGAAGAATTGAGCTTAATGGTGAAGAACTTCAACAAATTCTACAAGAGTAGAAGCAAAGAAAGAAGATCTAAGTCAAGGTCCTACAATGACAAAAGATCTTCTAGTCGAGAGCGAAATTGCTACAATTGTGGGAGACCCGGACACTATTCCAATGAGTGTACGGCACCCTACAAAAGAAGAGAAGATTCTCCCAAGAGAAGAAGTAGAAGAGAAGAATCACCACCAAGAGAGAGAAGGAGTAGAGATGATCGTTATGAACGAAGACCCTCACGGAGAAGCAAGGATTCGGAAAGGAAGGACAAGTCATCAAAGAGCTACACAAAGCGAAGACATCAAGCTCATGTTGGTGAATGGGTATCCGCCCGACTCCACCATCACTCCGAGAGAAGCTATCACTCCGACTCGAATACACTCAAGATGAAGGTGTTGCGGTCTAGCACTTGTGTCAACCAACTCCTACGACATATTTGAATCACCAAATGAAGGAATTCGTAGATGCTTCATGGCCAAAGGTCCTAAGGTAACACACCCCGAGTATGTTGATTTTGATGTTGATGAAGATGACTTGCTAGGTGATGATGATTTACTTGTTGACAACTCTAGTGATGAATACTATGATGAAACGTCAATTAATCATGCTAATCAAGTTGAAACAAATGACAATGATAAGGAGAAAATTGAGCGTCAAACTAAAGAACTAAACACTCTTAAGTTAGCTCATGAAACTATCTTTGAAGATCATCGAGAACTTTTAAGGGCTCATGATAAGTTACGCTTTGAAAAGCTCAATCTTGAGCAAGAGCATGCGTTCTTAAAAGCAATCAATGATGATCTTCGTAAGAAAAGTTCTTCTTACATTGCCAAGCGTTTGCTCTTATCTACTTACATGCCTCAAGTCAAGTCTAGTAACAAGAACAAGAAAGATTCTTCTTCTAATAGTAACAATAACAATGCAAAATCCAATATTGTTGCTTCTAGTAGTTCTCTTGATTCCACTAATGATCCTCTTAGCCAAGTTACACTTGAGCAAGAAAACTTCTTATTGAAGGGAATTATAGAGAAAGGAGTATACAAGAGTCTTGCCGGGAGTAAGCAATTTGAGGAAATTGTACGCTAGCAAGGAAGGCACCGGAAGAATCAAGGTGTTGGTTTTGAACGAAAGTTCAATGCCAATGGAGTTGAGTGGGAAGAAGATCAATACCCCAAGACGAAGTTTGTTCCTCAACAAGAGAAGTATGATCCTACTTCCTTCAAGGGAACACAAGCTCAAGATGATCTTCCACCACAAGACCACAAGAACAAAGGCAAGGACAAGCTTCAAGAGGAAATTGATGCATTTGAAGAAGCACCTAAGGCCTTGGTCAAGTGGGTTCCCAAGACTACGTCAAGTTCTACTTCATCAAGTACAACTACTACACCAATGATTCCCATGAAGTTGATGTGGATCCAGAAGAAGAAGAACTAGAGAGTTCTTGAGTGTGACTCCGCCAACATTTTTCACTCATATCATTATGGCAAGGACAAGTGCAATCAACTTCCATATCTTGCACTAGTTCAAGGAGTCACAAACCCTCGTGTTGGTAAGGCAAGGGACAAGGTAACCTAATGTTTTCATGGACATCATTTTGTGTGTGCATCACTCTATGTCTATGGATATCCTTGTTTGTTTCTTGTGGTACTAAGCCATGTAGGTATTGAAAGTGCAACTCACTCCAAAGGATTGCTCCAAATGATCTACATCAACATTGAGCATCCACATCTTCGACGCCTACATGAAGTCATCATCGACAAAACCCAAGGTTAGTTTATCCCTCTAAGGGGGGATCTCACATCTAGGGGGAGCTTAACTCTAAGAATTGAGTCAAAGCAACTCTAATGATGTGAACACATAAATGCTTTATGTAAAAGTGGTAACCCCACTTGAGCTTAAACGATGAGTATGACCTATGATCAAATGTTGTCATTTGACTCCTAAGTCAATATACTCATATATAGATGACCTAGTCATCGCCAATTGTTTGGTAGATGCTAGAATTGGTTGTGCATGCTTTATCACATATTTCATTTGTCATCTTATTGTGTGAGCATGTTGGTTGCATATTTTACTCATTCGAGGACATCCACTTGTTGTTTTGATTGTTTGGCTTTTCTTTCTTTGGCCAAGTGGATGGACAAGAATGCCTAAGAACCTTCTCTAGCTATCTATGTTTTTCTCGTCTCAAACTCTATTCATGCTACATCACAAAATTTTATTAAGTCAGATTCGAACCACTCTGTGTGAGGAGCACTTGGAGTCCCCGATTCGTCATAGACAAACTTCCAAAACTTCTTTGTGATTTTCGGTCTGACCGATTCCTCCATTTCGGTCATACGGAGATTACTAAGTCGATCTAGGTTTTCATCTCGATGCAACCGATTTGTACTTTTCGGTCACACCGAGTTGCTATAACTGTTCATAGTTTTGCATCTCGGTGCCACCAAGTTGTACCACTCGGTAACACCACAGGGTCGGGCTATATATATCGCACGGGCAAAATTTGGAAAACTTTCTCCGAATCCTCGCGCCCGCGCATAGCTCGCTCTGCCAACTTGGTCTACGAATCGTCGACTTCGTCGCCAGCCGCCTCCAGTCGCTGGTCTCCGCCGCCGTCAACGGAATTCTCCTCCGCTGTTGCCGCCGTAGCGAGTTCCCGCTGAACTAGGGTATGGACTCGATCATAGTGCTTTCCTCGTCCGATTCTCAGCACATTGTGTTCATTATGCATCTTGCCACGATTGAATCACTCCTATCCAGTCAAGTCAATCCTTAGAATAGTTGCGATTCAAAAATTTAGGGTTAGGTTTCCGCCGAAACCATCTCGGACCCACTGAGTTGAAAAACTCGGTCCCACCGATTTGGCTGATGCCATTGCACTTGTAAGTCTCGGTCTGACCGAGAATTACAAATCGGTGTGACCGATTTCCGAACTTTGTGAAACCCTAGCAGTCTCGGTGCCACTGAACTGTGACTCGGTCTGACCGAGTTCACTAGTTTAGGTTCCAAAACTGCTTCGGTATCACCGAGTTTGAAAATCGGTAGATCCGAAATGTTTTCAGTGGGAAACTAAAACTAAGTTTTTGGAATCATTCTTTTGCAAAAATCTCTGCATTTTGTGATGCTCATCCACTCTACCTCATCTATAACTATTCACAGGGTCAGCAGTCAGTTGGACAACATGTCAGATCAGAGTGACAGCCAGAACAAATCTAAAGAGCAGATCCAATTGAGTGAGGGCACTAGTCCCTCAAGCAGCTCAGATGAGGGGAGCAGAAGCACTCCGAGCAATTTTCCTAAGGCTGCCACAAGATCAAGAAAGAAGAAGACCTCAGAGTATGAGGATGAGGATTACGTGGCAGTTGAGGATGAGGCAAGCTCCAAGAAGAAAGTGCTCAAGAGGGAGATCAGTTCATCTGCAGTGAAGCCTGGCTTGAAAATCAAAGGGCCAGCAGGCAGACAACCAATGTCCAAAGCTAGAGTGTCTACTCAAGCTTCTTTGGAATCTCAACCCAAAGAGCCTGTTGCTGTAGAGGGAAAGAAAAGGAAAGAAAGGGTCAAGAAGACCATGGCAAGAGTGATAGGGAAGCCTTCCATGATGGAAGATGAATAAGAAGAAGAGGTTGCAGAGCCTGCACCCAAGGCACAAAAGCTGATGGGTGATGCTATCAAGTCAGGGGCTGCAACTTCCAAGCCCAAAGCTGCCTCCGAGCCTAAGAATGCACCCAAGAGGAATACCAGGAGCATACCAGCAGCTGAAAAGAACAAGGCCCCATTGCCTAAGGTTGAAGCTGAAGAAGAAGAAGAAGAAGAAGAAGGGCAGGTCCTAAGGAAGCTCAAACCCAAGATCCCAGACCACAACGATGCTCATCCTGTGGCTGAAAACATGAAGATCAGGAGAGATAATGGGTTGAGGCTATGGAGAGAGACGGATCCATATGCCACGAGGAGAAGGACTGTTGTGGATTACAGGTTCCACACCAAGGAGCAGCATGACTTTTATGAGACTGTCTTGCTGGATAAGAAGCCCATAGTTTGCGATATGAGATGGGTCAACTGGACCTACATGAAGGAGAATGCAGAACACTACCACAGGAGTATATGACAGCTTCAAGGCTTGTGGAGTTGCTGATTTTGTTGGGCGAAGCTCACCAAGCTGGAACAATGAACTTATCATGCAATTCTACTCCACAAAGACATTTCTATCCGGATGGTCTGATAGTGTGGATGTCGAAGGAACCAGATATCGCCTACCATAGAGGAATGGGCAAGTTTGATCAATGCCCCAAAGGAAAGTGAGGATGACCTGGACAAATATGGTAAGAAGAAAATGGATCATAGCACAATGTCACACATGTACAAGGAGATCCCGATGATGCACTTGAGAACTTCAAATTTGGATCACCCATTTTCTGCATGTCGGGGCTGCCTATGATCAATCTGGATCTTAAGGCATACTCTATTGCCCAAATCAGGTGACCATAACATGATTAGAGGACATGCAATCAATTTGCTTCATGTTTTGATGTGCCTCGTAAATTCAAGGTCATGAGCCTCATAGTCGAGACAATCAAGAGGACAGCAAGCAGATCAAAAGAGAAGCGTGGTTATGCCCCACGATTCGTGGAGTTGATAAACTCAAGATGGGCATAGGAAAGTATCTATTGGATAAGGAACACATGGTTCTCTATCCTGATTTTGAGGACAATCGAGTTGTCATGACCGAGAATGAACCATCATCGGTGCAAGCTCGGAGAGAAAGGAGAAGGCAAGGAAAGAGAAAGTGCAAAGATGCCAACTCAAGCGAGGCATCGACTACTTTCGAAGAACAAGCGAGGAGCAGCTTGGTTACTTAATAGCATCATCTCTGCGGATTGAGAAAGGGTTGGCCACCCTAACTCAAAACCAGGAGAGCCTGGAGAGAATCACGGAACAAAAATTCTATGATCTCGATGTCAAAGTGACTGAGATTCACCACCGTGGAGCAGCTTACAAGATGATATGCGAGGAGAGGAAGGGCAAGACGACAAGCGATGCATTTGCCAGAGTGCCTAGAGCTCGAGGTCACCTGCAGTACCAACTCCGGACACGAGCCACTACTTCAGCTCCAGCTACAGCTCCAGCTCAACCAGCTCCAGCTCCAACTTCTTCAGCTCCTACCACGCCTCTTGATCGCTCATCCTTGAGTCCTGTCTACACCGCCACCGAAGACCAAGCCTGAGAGACGACATAGTACTATGCATTTTCTAGGAAATTTTTGGTAACTTGTTGCCAAAGGGGGAGAAAAATGTATAGATCATAGGCTTCGAGAGAGAGAGAGAGATTTGCTTTTGTTCTCTCTTGTCTTTTTGGTTGAACTTTTTTGCGTTTGATTGCTTGAGATACTATGCATTACCTATGAGACATTGATGATCATGTGTTTGATCATAAACTACACTTATGCCTTTTATGATATTATCTTATTTATCCTTATATGATCATTCACTGTGCTTGGTGATGAGTGCATGTATTCAATCGTTATTATTTTGAGCGCTCCACCAAGATGTATGTGACATGGAAGAGTAACCCATGAGCCTAATTTCTTGTGCATTTGCAGTCCAAAGCAAATCTTAAGATATGCACAAATTTAGGGGGAGCTCTTGCTTATCACATACTTCTCAAAGCGACGATGTTTTTCAATTCTATTATCATTTGTCGAAGCTTTGATCTATATGTTGTCATCAATTATCAAAAAGGGGGAGATTGAAAGTGTAACTATCCCTAGGTGGTTTTGGTAATTCATAACAACATGTAGCTCATTGAGCTAATACTATTCCAAGATGAATATTTCAGGAAAGCCCAATGAATGGCATGGCATGGATGATGAAAGTGGATCCCTCAAAATATTAAGGACAAAGGATTGGCTCAAGCTCAAAAGCTCAAGACTCTACATTTTACATTTTAGTGATCCAAGATCACATTGAGTCTATAGGAAAAGCCAATACTATCAAGAAGGGATGAGGTGTTGCTTAATGAGCCTTTTGCTTCATGTGCTTAGTGATATGCTCCAAAACCCTCCACTACTTTCTCACATCCTCTTATGACCTAAACCCAAAGTCAAACTCGGCCCTACCAATTCTTTCTATCCAGCGCCACCGAGTTCAGATGTCATAGCCACTGCCACAAACCCTAGGCAAATCGGTTTCACCGATAGGGATCTCGGTCTCATCGAGATGGGATTGTAATCTCTCTGTTTCCCCTTCGTAACTTTTCGATCTAACCGAAAGAGCGAATCGGTCCCACCGAGATTACAATGTAAACTCTCTGTTTCCCTTTTCTAACTTTTTGGTCTCACCGAAAGAGCAAATCGGTCCCACCGAGTTTACCTGACCAACTCTCTGGTTAGCTAATTACCAAATTCGGTCTCACCGAGTTTGTGTAATCGTTCTCACTGAGATTATGTTATGCCCTAACCCTAACCAAATTGGTCCTACCGAGATGCATGTCAGTCCCACCGAAAATCCTAACGGTCACTAGGTTTACTAAATCGGTCTGATCGAGTTTGATAATTCGGTCCCACTGAGTTTGGTAAATTGTGTGTAACGGTTAGATTTTGTGTGGAGGCTATATATACCCCTCCACCTCCTCTTCATTCGTGGAGAGATTCATCAGAACAAACCTACACTTCCAACTTACCAGTTCTGAGAGAGAACCACCTACTCATGTGTTGAGGCCAAGATATTCCATTCCAACCATATGAATCTTGATCTCTAGCCTTCCCCAAGTTGCTTTCCACTCAAATCTTCTTTCCACCAAATCCTATCCTGTGAGAGAGAGTTGAGTGTTGGGGAGACTATCATTTGAAGCAAAAGAGCAAGGAGTTCATCGTCAACACACCATTTGTTACTTCTTGGAGAGTGGTGTCTCCTAGATTGGCTAGGTGTCACTTGGGAGCCTCCGACAAGATTGTGGAGTTGAACCAAGGAGTTTGTAAGGGCAAGGAGATCGCCTACTTCGTGAAGATCTACCGCTAGTGAGGCAAGTCCTTCATGGGCGACGACCATGGTGGGATAGACAAGGTTGCTACTTTGTGGGCCCTTCGTGGGTGGAGCCCTCCATGGACTCGCGCAACCGTTACCCTACATGGGTTGAAGTCTCCACCAACGTGGAAGTACGATAGCACCACCTATCGGAACCACGACAAAAAGATCCGTGTCTCCAATTGCGTTTGAATCCTCCAAACCCTTCCCTTTACATTCTTGCAAGTTGCATGCTTTATTTTCCGCTGCCTATATACTCTTTGCATGCTTGCTTGAATTGTGTGAAGATTGCTTGACTTGTTCTAAAATAGCTAAAATCTGCCAAAGTCTAAAATTGGGAAAAGGTTAAGTTTTTACACTACTGGAATCTGGCACTTTGCCATCTGCCATGGCAGATGGCAAAGGCATGGTCGGCGGATGGCGAGAGCTTTGCCATCTGCCCCAAGAGATGGCAAACAGTTAAATCTGAAACCACAGCCGGTAAAAGGCTTCTTTGCCATCTGTTGGTGATGGCAAGATCTCAACTTTTTGCCATCTGTTTGGCAGATGGCAAAGCCTCTTAACGGGTTAGCCCGTTAGAAGGTTAACGGCATACTTTGCCGTCCGCCAAACAGATGGCAAGGCTGCATGCTTTGCCGTCTGCCAAATAGATGGCAAGCTCTTTGCCATCTGTTGGCGGATGGCAAAGGACCAAATAGGCCAGCCCAAATTTTACATGTAGATGACACGTGGCCTCTTTGCCATCTGCCACCGATGGCAAAGTGCCTATATTGCCCCATTTAATATATTTTTCTTATATCAATTCATTTTCACAGAAAATCAAACACAAATATATTTATATGACCAATATAGCATATTCAACACATATTACCAATAGTCATGAACACATATATATCGAACACATATACAACACATGTTACCAATAGTTTACCAATAGTAGCAAGTTTCATCCATACATATACATAGTTTCATCAATATTACAGTTTCATCATAGGTAGCAAGTTTCACAAAGTCAAAACAAAAACTAAAGACAAGCACTCCATCAACCCAAGCTTCCGTGATCTCAAGCAAATCTACAAAATGGGACATAGAAAGAATTAGAAATACTAGATGACCGTTAAGCCCATGGCGCAAAAAAGCGAGATCAAGCCCATGCACATGTGATTGATCTAGAACCAACTTCATGGATACTTATATCCCATTAATTACAATATAGATATGATACCATGATAGACTAAAAGGAAGTAATAAGATCGCTTGATAATAGCATACATTGGTTTACCCGTTGTGCCGATGGTGCAAAGGGCAAGAAGGAACCAAGCAAGAGTGTTTAGAGAATATTTAGATACGATGTTCAAACGTAGTGTTATATATTCCATTGCATGGTACCAAGATGGCTGAAAACAAAGTCATGAGACCAACTCATGATAGAAAGCAAGCTGGATTACATAGCTCCATCTGCATTGGTATTTCCACACCAATTTAAAAAGATGTTCCATCTACTTTATATTATGAAGTACTGGAGCTGAAAGGATAAGGTGACGCAGAGCACATTATATGTTCGAGAAAAGTAGTGCATGACCTAGGTCTTGAACCTGAGCTATATTATGAGATGATGGCAGTGGTTGCTCATGACGCTATCAAAGGGAGTGCACGATGATATGAGTTCTCCCGCCAATTCCTCAAAGGCAAATGCATATGGCACTCCTCCTTTGATTTTTGTGATGTCAAAGAACTGAGTCCAGCTTCTTGTGATTGTATGATAAGCCGAGCAATGACGATGGCAGGTCTGTTTCCAGCTTTGATCAGCAAATTAGTATGCTCTTCATGCATGTGCCCCTTGAGATATTCTTGTGTGAAGTGAGTGGAAAAGTACTGCAGTAGATATTAAGCATGGTTAAGATGCAGCTATGAAGATTCATAAAAAGGAGAAAAGACAGGAACGGAATACCATTTGTTGACCACTTGTTGCGAACATCTTGTTCATGGTATAGACATAGTAGGAAGAGAAATTCTGTTTCCGTCTAGTATTAAGCTGTTCAGAGTGTCAACATACTGTTTGTATAGTGTTACCTCATTCCCAAACAAGAAAATAGTAGCTCAGCTCATCTATGTACCCATGAATGCGGACATCTATTTAATACCTAAATGTGGTATAAATGGGGCGACACTGTTAGCTTCTTACCACGGATAATGCATTTTCCATCATCCGAGTGATCCTCCTGCGTGCATATTCAGCCATCTTGGGCAATATGATGCCAAATCTACACAGAGAAAAAAATATGGCTATTACTTCATACCTCCTACACATCCAGAGTGATCCTCCTGTGTGCATATTCAGTTACTGTGTCACAAAATAACATGATGCCAAATGATAAGCATGTATGAGGAAAATTAAAATGTTCAATAAAGATTTCTCTAAAGGGCATATGATGCAAACTTTGAGAATAACAGACTTCAACTCATTGGAACTGTAGTCGCACACATGAACATACTATGCTTCAAGTACCGGAAAGACAGAGAACACATGGAAACAAACATGTGGATACCAATCGCTTATTCAGCACGAGTAAGAAGCCTATACGCAATAATGAGCGGTGGTCTGATTAAAGAAGATCAGGTGTTGGGGAAAATATACCTTGTCGTCGCTGAAATTTCACTTGGAGGCATCTATGGCGACTTGATGTGGCATGCATGAAATCTTCTTTGGTAATAGGCAAGTAAAAGTCGCATTTTAGTTTTGAAGCAAGCAGACAAAGTCTGTGAATATATACTATAGTCCATGCAAAGCAGACAAGATCCACGTATTAGCAATTTATTAAAACAGGAAAAAAATCAACATATACATTTCCACGCATTAACATCTAACCAACTAAAAACCAGAGAAAGGAAATGAAAACTTCTATTTTTAGGCCTGACAACATTGTCATCAAAGACTGGGAAGCATGGATTGCATGCGCCAATTAAAATTTAACAGGCAAAAAATAAGACATATCATTTTCCATCAACACTTATATACCAGTTAAAAAGCATGATCCATTATGGTCTTAGTAGTAAACAACTCAGATAGAAGCATAGGCTAATGTGAGGCAGTTACACATGCCACAAAAGCATCCTAAAGATGGATGTTTTTCACGCAAGCTATATTAGTAGAGAAACTATTGCTCAGCTTTGTAAATCGTAACCAGAAAAGGAAAGAAAGCCTATGAAAAATTGCACAGAGCACATATTAATGAAGGAAAATCCGACTAAAATATAAAATCCTATAACTTAGTCCTAGAATCCTTTCAGATAAGGAGCGAAGAAATGTTTGTAGTCTCAAGAGCCTCGTCGATGCGAAATCTTTCAACTATTTTGTTGCCCGTGTCAATATCCCTCGCCCAGTAGCTGCAATCAAGAGTCAAGAATAAATCAGATTGGTAATTAAACAAATGACAAATTTAAGCTCCAGTTAAGTCAAGCATATATTAAAAAACATGCCCCGAACTTAATTTTGGTCATTTGGGGATGTATAGCATGGAACTACAGATATGCCAATGGGGAGTTCTAATTGAGCATCTCTGAATAAAGAGTGTGCAGATAAGAAATGAAGCAATATTTATACTCGAATCGCGGAGACATGCATCGAAGGAAATATGTGCATTGTACCAACATATTTCTTGGCTGACTCAACCAAGTCACATACTTTCTCCTGCTACCGACGTCTGTGTTACTACAAGGAGAAGGAAAAAGTTCAACTATTACCACTCCACTTTCAGTATATATACGGTGCCAACAACTTGGCATAGAACCTAATGTTTTTCTGTGAGTTCATGGATGGGCCATTGGGAGAATATTACAGGGTGGAGGCATAAGGAGAATAATCAGATAGCAAGATTGTACAAGAAAATAAGTTGCAACTTGCAACTCATGAAATTCTGTTTAAATTTATAGGTCATATTAGATGCATAGGAAGCACAGTAAATAAATCTGAAGTTCAGCTTCAAGCCACTCATCAAATATGGGGACCTCCGTTGCTATGCCTGCACCAACAAAAATTGAACTGTCGATACAACCGGATGACAAAATGAACTATTGAAAGGAAACCTACTATTTTTGCGAACATTTTCAATTTGACAATGCAAAAGTAGTAAATACCACAAGATGTGATTTTTCCCATTCCTCAATCAAGAGTAACGATCAACAACCAACTCATGTTGCAAATATATTTCAATTGAACAAAGCAGGCTACATCCAGCAATAACTTGACCTAAGTTTCTACTTGTGACCTTTTATAGTGCTTGTTTATGCCATGAACAATAAGGAGTGGAAATTAATATATCCCAAACCAATATTTTGAAATTTGTAGAGGCCAAGTAATTCATTAATCTAATGTTTCCTGGTGAGACACACCATTCATCCATAGCAGGTTAGGCAAGCAAGCTTAACTAACCTCTCGCAATGGCCGCTTCTTGCACCATGAGCGTCGGGGAAGGCGTCCAGGAAGAAGGCGGTGGCGCGAGAGTCCGTGGGGCGGAGGGTCGAGGAGCAGGGAGGCTGGAGATGCTGAACAGCGCGGACTTGAATGGGGCTCAGATCTGGCGGCTCCTATAACGGCTCCTGCAGAAAGAGGGCTGAGGCACGCCATGGTGGTCGGGAGGGCAGCATGGCGGGGAGGGCAGCAGGGCACGCCATGATGGCTGGGAGGGCTGCTGTGGCAGGGAGGGCAGCTCGGTGGAGGGACGGGCGGCGGTCTTGGGACGGGCGCAGGGCGGGCTGTGGTGGAGGGACGGGCGCGGGCGGCTGCGTGGCGGGAGGGCGGGGAGGCTGCGGTGGCGGGAGGGCGGGCCGGCAGCCAGGTCTTGGTGTCGTCCGACAGGGGGCCAGGGTGCGGTTTGGGGTTGGGTTTTTGACAAGTGGTGGGTGGGTGAGGTGGGGAGAGAGAGAGGGGGTGGGGCCGGGCTGGGAGAGAGAGAGAGGAGAGGGGCCGGGCTGGGAGAGAGGGAGGACAATTTTTTAGAAGAGACCTCTTTGCCATCGTGACGGATGGCAAGGCCCATATCTTGCCATCAGCCAGTGGGCCGGCAGATGGCAAAGAGGTGGGCTGCTCAGCCGTTACATAGCCGTCATCCATTGGGCCCCACCCACTTCTTTGCCATCGCCAACAGATGGAAAGATTCTTGCCATCTGCCGGGCAGATGGCAAAGAGGTGGGTTGACAGCCGTTACAACCTCGACCCTACCCATTTCTTTGCCATCTGTGGCGGATGGCAAGATTATTTGCCATCCACTAGCGATGGCAAAGAATTGGTGATGGCAACCATGTTCTTTGCCGTCTGTCAGGTTCTTTGCCATCTGCTTTTTATAAGCAGATGGCAAAGACGTTCTTTGCCATCGGTGGCGGATGGCAAAGAGCTGATCGATGGCAAATTCGGCCTCAGAGAGTGTTATTGGTCAAGTAGTCTAATCACCCCCCCTCTAGACATACTTCAAGGTCCTACAAGTGGTATCAGAGCTTTGGTCTCCATTTGCTTTGATTTCCATAGCTTTTGGTGGTCATAGCCTTGGCCTTGGTTTCACAACCTAGGAGAGTATGGCGTCTAATCACCCCTTCTCTAGACATACTTCAAGGTCCTACATGGCCCCACCCGGTGGACCCCCGGGACCCTTCCGGGGGTCCCGGTACAATACCGGTGACCCCCGAAACTTTCCCGATGGCCGAAACCTGACTTCCTATATATAATTCTTTACCTCCGGACCATTCCGGAACTCCTCGTGACATCCGGGATCTCATCCGGGACTCCGAACAACTTTCGGGTTACTGCATACTCGTATCTCTACAACCCTAGCGTCACCGAACCTTATGTGTAGACCCTACGGGTTCGGGAGACATCGAACATGACCGAGGCGCCTCTCGGTCAATAACCAACAGCGGATCTGGATACCCATGTTGGCTCCCATATGATCCTCGATGATCTCATCGGATGAACCACGATGTCGAGGATTCAAGCAACCCGTATACAATTCCTTTGTCAATCGGCACGTTACATGCCCGAGATTCGATCGTCGGTATCCCAATACCTCGTTTAATCTCGTTATCGCAAGTCACTTTACTCGTGTCGTAATGCATGATCCCGTGACCGGACACTTGGTCACATTGAGCTCATTATGATGATGCATTACCGAGTGGGCCCAGAGATACCTCTCCGTCATGCGGAGTGACAAATCCTAGCCTCGATTCGTACCAACCCAATAGACACTTTCGGAGATACCCGTAGTGTACCTTTATAGTCACCCGATTACGTTGTGACGTTTGGCACACCCAAAGCACTCCTACGGTATCCGTGGAGTTGCACAATCTCATGGTCTAAGGAAATGATACTTGACATTTGGAAAAGCTCTAGCTAAGCGAACTACACGATCTTTGAGCTATGCTTAGGATTGGGTCTTGTCCATCACATCATTCTCCCAATGATGTGATCCCGTTATCAATGACATCCAATGTCCATAGTCAGGAAACCATGACTATCTGTTGATCAACGAACTAGTCAACTAGAGGCTCACTAGGGACACGTTGTGGTCTATGTATTCACACGTGTATTACGATTTCCGGATAACACAATTATAGCATGAATAATAGACTATTATCATGAACAAAGAAATATAATAATAACCATTTTATTATTGCCTCTAGGGCATATTTCCAACAGAGGGCCCTTGCCGGCAAGGCTTTCCGGCAAGGTTTCTTCTGGCCCACCGCCCTCCAGGATGCGACGGCACTAGTAACCAAGTGTGAAGCGTGCCAGTTCCATTCGAAGAAGCTCCATCAACCAGCTCGAGCCCTTCAAACTATCCCTCTATCCTGGCCCTTCTCGGTCTGGGGGCTCGACATATTGGGCACTTTCCCCCGTGCTGTCGGGGGCTTTGAGTACTTGTACGTCGCAATCGACAAGTTCACAAAGTGGCCAGAGGTGGAGACAGTGAGGAAGGTGACAGCGCAGTCAGCCATTAAGTTCTTCAAGGGACTAGTGTGCCATTTTGGGGTGCCCAGCAGGATCATCACCGACAATGGCACGCAGTTCACAAGACATGCCTTCATGCAATACATTGTGGATCTCGGCAGCAAGGTCTGTTTTGCTTCCGTGGAACATCCACGGAGCAACAGCCAAGTGGAGAGAGCAAATGCTGAAGTCCTGCGAGGCTTAAGAACGAAGACTTTCGACAGGCTGCGCAAGAGTGGAAGGCGCTGGATTGACGAGTTGCCGGCGGTTCTTTGGTCGATCAGAACGACGCCAAACCGAGCCACCGGCCAGACACCCTTTGCCCTGGTTTACGGGGCAGAAGCAGTTCTCCCCACGGAACTCATATACGGGTCACCTCGAGTGCTCGCTTATGATGAGCTTGAGCAAGAGCTATTGCGGCAAGATGACGCGACGCCCTTGAGGAAGATCGTCTCCGGCGGGTGTGAGAGCAGCAGCACGCTACCAGAAGCCTTGCGCCGCTACCATAGCCGCAAGGTTCATGCCCGAGCTTTGAGGAAGGCGACCTTGTTCTTCGCACGTCTGATCGGCCAAGAATTCCAACAAGTTGACGCCAAAGTGGGAAGGCCCTTATCGGGTAACACGAGTCACCAGGCCGGCGCGATCGGCTGGAGACCGAAGATGCCATTCCAAAGGAGCAACTCACGGAACATCGAGCATCTCCGCAAGTTTTACCCATATAGGCGGCTTGCCGGGCCTCCGACAAGCTACCCTTTTGTACAAGCCTTGCGGCAAGGCATGTAACCTTTGTACAAAGCCAGCGCAGACCACGAGCATAAATAAATGAAGCGCCACGCCCTAAGTTATAGCATGCATGCTAGGTTGAGTCTCTTCCTTGGTTAGGGTCGATAGTGCTTGGCGGCGACTAACCCCTAGCTTAGAGGTCGAGTGCGTGTCTCTCTGTTCTTCTCTATCTTCTTTGGTTCGCAGGACACATGAATATCCTTGCCGAGCTTCTTTGGAAGAAAGGGGACGGACCGGCTTACGGGTCCCGGCAAGCCAATACTGCCGGGGGGCTACAAGGGCGAAGATCCACCCGCGGCAAGCCAAAGTCGCCGGGGGCTGCAGATTCAGATAAGTTCTCTATCCCTTATCATGCGTTTCGTTATGGACTGAGGGATGTGAAACCTCGTTTTATCCTTAGGCTACCGTGCTCTCCTCATTCCGGACCCTAGGACTCGTCTCCTGGGACCGAATTTGGTCGTAGTCGCGGCAGCAAGGAAATAAAACAAGGAGCCTAGGCCCACCTCATCCCTGCCTCCGCCAAGGGCGCGAGAAAGGTCGAGCGAAGTGGGGGGACGACAAGTTTTGTTGTCGGGCGTTTATCTTAAGGATAACGAGGATTCATTATTTGTCGTGGGTTCCACCCGCGAACGAAAATCCCGGCAAACATCCCTTTTCATTAAAAAACACCCCGTACAGGTACAGTTCATACGAAATGAAAAACATGAGCAATGGGATTACAAGCTTTAAATTCTACTAAGGCCCGAAGGCTTACAATCTAAAAAGAGATAAGGTGCCCATAATCCCTTTCTTGTCCCTCTCCTTAGGAAATAGAACAAGAAAAGTAGGAGGTCAAAAGGGGCGCCTAGGCGAGCTACGAGTGGCAGAAGACACCAAGAGGACATCTTGGTGGCCGTCCAAGGGCTGGATGGTGATGGCGGCGCCGGAGGCAGAGCTCGAAGACGAGGTGGTAGGACGTCAGTACGCTACGAAGGCGTCAGTGCCCATGTACTCCGACTTGACGCCCTTGCCGCCCGCCCTCTTCCTCTTCTGCAGCCTCCCAACGCCAGCCGCCCAAGGAGACGACCCCGAGAAGTTCAAGGAGCCGGCGACACGGATGATGGGGTCACTGGTGCCGCCCGGAGCGGCGCCAGACGCCTAGTCAGACCCTTCATCCTGCCGCCCGCTGGCCTCGCCGTCGTTGCCGTTGTCCTCCTCGTCTACTCGCCGAGGAGGAATCTTCATCATCAAGAGCTCTCCACGCAGCACCTTACGCGAGTCCCGGCGTTCCGAAGATCTTGACAGAGAGGAGGCCACCCTCCATTAGTTTGAAATGGAGAGTGAGCCCATCCGTCAAGCTGTGGAGGCGTGCGAAGGTCTTCCACCCTCGATGAAGACACATGACGTGAGGGGCAGGGAACTCGACGTCGGCCCATGTGCCGCTGTTCCCGCAACCCCTCATATGCATCCACAACGCCTGCAGCGGATCCAGCTCCATCTCTCGCGCGAATAGGGTCGGGAGGCGAAGGCGACGGCGTGGTTGGCCGGCGCGGCCTGACGAAAAATTCGCAAGAGTTGTCCCCGGCGTGGCCCTCCATCGGAGGAGGGGCTGCTAGCGGAGGCAAGGCTGATCTGTCGCCCCGTCCTCCTCTCCCTCGAGCACCATGACGGCCTCGACCTCGCCCCTCCCCTTCCTTCTAGCGGCCCGCCCGCCACGAGCTCTTGGGGAGGAGTGACGCGTTGTCTGGCCGAAACCCTCGCCGCCACCGATGAAGCGTCGCCACGCCCCCTCGCCATGGCGTAAGGAAGGAAGAAACAAGAATGGGGAGAGGCAGATGGCGGGGGTTGAGAGGCACTGCCTCCCGCTCCCTCTTTATAAAGGAGTAGGGCGAGACCCGCCGCCCCTCTCAGCCAATCCGACCTGCTGAAGTGACGGCGAAGCGGGCTGTCGACCGCCCTCCCGCTCCATTGAAGGCGTGTGGGAATCGACCCACGTCGCACGACTTCCACGTCCCGCTACCGTCATTTGCTCGCATTATGCATGCAGCGAACGTGGCGCAAAGGGGCAAGCGAGCGTAGTGGGGCCGCGTGCAACGGTTCCCAGCGGGCAGAACCGGGGCGGCCCTGCGGCCTCAAAGAAACACGCAAGCCGCCTCTTTACTATCCACCGCGAGGTGACGCCAAGATGCTTCCGTCCGCAGCTGCGCAAGATGACCCCCGTCGCCGCTGCTCAGCGGGTCGTGAAGAAGCTCAATGGACGGACCAGCTACCGCAGTAAAATCCGCCCCTCTGGCACAAGACCGTTCTAGGCCTGGCCCAACAATGTCGCGCTTATGTGTGGCCCAGTTCGGGGCTCTGTCAAGCGTACAAAGAAGGGGCTCTCCTTTCGACCCCTTTACTTGTGCACGGGCAGTCAGATTCGCTCGCCACGACCACGCATAACACGGCAGGGAAGGGAAGCCGGAGGGAAGCCGAAGGCACAAGACAAATAAAGCAATGGCAAGGACCAAGGCCACACGGATCGGATGGGCGAAGCAGGTTTTCCCGGCAAGAACCCTTGCCGGGGCAGCCTCAGCGGCCCCGGCAAGACCCTTGCCGGGGCAGCTCGCCCACACCAGCCGAGCGAGCCACCCTTGAGCCCACCAGCGCTCAAAACGCATGGGGACAGGGCTCGGAAGGCACCTCCGTGATGGCATGCAGATCTTTGTGAAGACAAAGAATAGTCAAGATCAAGTGAGGATAGGAAGGCAATCATCCTCACCGAAGAAACCCACAAGACCCCCGGCAAGATCCTTGCCGGGGCGCTGACAAGATCAAGCAAAGACCTTTGCCGGGCCACCCGGCAAGGCCCTCGCCAGCGCACCAGCAGGGCACCGCCAGTTCCGCACCAACCAAGTTTCCACCGCTGTTCGAGATGCATTTGCCGACCCAACCAGTCAAGGCGAGCACTGCGTGGCAACATGCAACCCTTCCCGAGGCACCACCACCACGCCACCTCACCTGCCCCGCCGCCTCGTGGCACCGCATGCATCGCTGGCCAGGGCGCGTGTCGAAGCAAGGAGGAGCGGAGACGGATGGGATGGGCCTCGCTCCCGTCCCCGATAAAGTGAAGGGACACCTAAGCCTCGCATTAAATGCGCTTTGTCCTGTAGCAACAACGATAAGCTCACAATGTTGTAGCGCTTTCCACCTCCTGTGTGCCACTGTGGCAGCCCCTTTCACTTATAAAAGGAGGCCCATGGCGCACGAGAGAAGGATTCGGCTTTTTGGAGCTTGTTACACCCCGTAGCTAGCTCAAGAACTCAGAATACATCCACCAAAGCAGGACTAGGGTTTTACGCATCCTCGCGGCCCGAACCTGGATAAACGAACCGCATACTCTCTATCAGATCCTCTTCTCTCAACCCCGCCCCCGCAACCGCAGTAGGAATCCTTGTGATCCCATAGGTGTCATTTCCACCGACAACTAGGGTTTGAGAGGAGATGGTGCTGGTGATTATGTTGATGGAGATTGGCCCTCCCTCGATGAGAGGATCATTGGGGATGACAATGGCTTCAATTTCCCCCTCCCGGAGGGAAGTTTCCCCGGCAGAATAGCTTCGCCGGAGCCCTAGATTGCTTCTGCCCAGGTTCTGCCTCAAGACAGCGGCGCTTCATCCCGAAAGCTTCTTCTTTATTTTTTCCAGGTCAAAACCCTTCATATAGCAGAGGATGGGCACAGGAGACCTGCTAGGGGGCCCACAAGCCCCGGGGGCGCGCCCCTAGCCTTGTGGGCACCTGGTGGGTCCCCTCTGATAGTTTCTTCGCCCAATAATTTTTATATATTCCTAAATAATTCTCCGTAAATTTTCAGGACTTTTGGAGTTGTGTAGAATAGGTCTCTCAGATTTGCTCCTTTCCGGTCCAGAATTCCAGCTGCCGACATTCTCCCTCTTCATGTAAATCTTGTAAAATAAGAGAGAAAAGGCATAAGTATTGTACCATAATGTAAAATAACACCCATAATGCAATAAATATTAATATAAAAGCATGATGCAAAATGGACGTATCAGTTTGTTGATCATCGCTGGCGGCTGCGGCAGAATGGAAAACGCTCCAAAAAAGCTGAATTTCATTTTGGAACTTCAGATGACGGAGTAATCAGAAGTCGTCGTGTCAACCCCATACACGACTTGTCAGTGGCTAATCCCTTTGTAGAAATGATGAGGTTTCGAAACTAGCTTTACTAGTGGTAATATTAGTTTGAACCTCTCTTATCTCCATGTTCAACTGATCAGCGGGGTCGTTTGCAGCTGAATGAGCAGAATTTCATTTCTAATATCAGTTTGAACCTTGTAATCTTCGAATTTGAGCCATATAACTCTGGAATTTGAACATTGTAATATTTGGGGCTTTTGTGGTACAATCATTGAAATGGCATCGTATGAGACTCGTATATTGGTAGTACTATTTTGACCTTAATATGCAATGGACTTAGATTTTATTAACCATTCTCGAATGTGTTTCCCTTGTCGATCTCATAGCACACGACCTGTATAACTCGACTGCGATCTTCAACATTATTGCACACAGTTGGTTTATTCAACCGTGTGCCCTATAAAGCGCAAAATTAATTATTGCACTCGAGTGTCCATCATCACCCTTCCGTGGAACTTTGACCTCATCACCCACGGGTAAACTTATGATCGAAGTCATTCCACACACTTCATTTTTACAATGCTTTTTTCCAATAAACGCCCAGGATTTGCCCCTCTTCTAGCCGACGCGTGGCCAAACTAGCCGGGCGGGAAGCTTGCGTGGTAAACTATGCGGTTGCGTGGGAACATGCTCACCAACGATACATTTGGCGCCTCTTCGAGCCCACGCGTGGTCAAACGAAACACGTGTGGGGTGCTCAAGCATGCTGTAACACCCCGGAAGTAACTTTCCATATTTGTAACTCCAACTCTTGCCATTTTCGGCATTGTGATATGATATTCCCTCCGTGGTTGGGTTTCTTCAGTTTGCTTTTTGTCCATGTCATGCATTTTATATTATGTCATCATGTGCATCGCATTTGCATACGTGTTCGCCTCATGATTCCGAGCATTTTTCCGTTGTCCGTTTTGCAATCCGGCACTCCTATCTCCCCCGGCGGTCCCTTTTACGTTTTTTTCGTGTGCGGGTATTAAACCTTCTCGAAATGGACCGAGGTTTGTCTAGTGGCCTTGGTATAACACCCGGAGACCACCGGTCAAGTTTCGGGTCATTTGGAGCTCGTTTGGTACTCCAACGGTTAACCGCACCCTCGCAAAGGCATCTTTTAAGTTGCAGCCCAACACCCCTTCAAAACAGCCCAATAACCCATCTAAGTCACTTCCATGCTCTCCGTCGTTCGATCACGATCGTGTGGGCGAAAACTACACCTCATTTGGACTCTCCTAGCTCCCTCTATGCCTATTTAAACACCTCCCCCGAAATCCGGATCATCTTCCTCCCCGAAACCCTAATTTCCCTCACGCCCGCCGGACGTGTCCGCCGGCGCGGACAATCGCCGCCCGCGTCCGCCCCACTCACGCGCCGCCACCTGTCACGCGCCGCCGCCCAACGCCAGCCCGCCCGCGGCCGGATCGAGCCCACAGCCAGCCGCCCGCCGCCGTCGCGCGGCTCCGCCCGCCTCGGCTCCCTCAGCCGCCCGCCCGCCGCCTACGCCGCGCGCGCGCCGCCCCGCCGGCCGCCGCCTCTCTCTCCGCCGCCCAGCGCCTCGCCCGCCGCCGCGCCTCTCCCTCCGACCCGGCCGCGACCTCGCCTCATTCCCCCCGCCATGGCCATGGTCTCCTCGCCGCCCGGCCGCTCCGAGACTCCGCCCGACCCGGCCGCTCCTCGGCGCCCGCCTCGCCAGCGCCACCATTGTCCTCGACGGATCGGGTCGGGCCCGATCCGGCCTCGGGCCGCAGCCCACCGTTGACTTCTCTTCTCCCCTCCTTTTTTTTCCTAAGTCATTTGCATCCGGTATTATTTTGTGCAATTTTCAACATGCTATATCTTTGCATCCGTAGATCCATTTTGCGCGTATAATATGTCAAAATGTTCGCTTCGAAGAGTAGATCATTTCATTCCATTGCATCATTTTCATTTGAGCTCATCTTGATGCCCGAAATGCTGTTGGAAGTGTGCTATGTGCTGTTAGTTTCTGATTTTTATCAGAAGTTGCACTTTTGTTATTTTTGCCATGATTATTGTGTGCACCCTATGAATTTGATTCCTACATGTGTTTTGTAAAATGCCATGCCATCTTTCCAGGGGTGTATGCCATGTATTTTTGTGATCTATGTGGTGACTAGCACAAGCATGCAAAGTAGGTGTCCTGATGTTGCTGATTTCAGCCCTGTTTTAGCTGATTTTGATGCCATGTTTACTTGATGATACCGAGAGATCTATGCATATTTTGAGATACTTCAGTAAGGGTGTTTTGTAAAGCATGACTTGCACTATCCATCCGTGCCTTTTTTTGCAATTATGGGATGCCATAGCTTGAGTCAATCGAGCTCTACTTTTGCTATCAAATGTTTCCTGGCAGATTGTTTACATGTTATTCAATTTTGCCAAGCTTGTTGTGGTTGATCCATTTATGCTATGGTATTGTTCTTGCCATGAATCTCTTCTATGTCATGTCTTCTTGATGTATGTATGCTTAGTTTATCATTTGAGGCTCTGTAGTGAGTGCATTGAGCTTGTAAACATGCCCTCTCGTTATCAGTTTTTGACATGTCATGTTGCTGAATCTGTTAACAAGACTTTCAATTTTGACATGGGTGTTACTATATTTTCTAGTCCTTTTTGGCTTACGGTCAGTAAGGGACTTTTGATATATGCTTTGAGTAGATTCATGCCATGCCTTGTTTTGCTATTTTAAGGTCCTGTAGCATGTAGTTTTGTTGCTCTGAACATTGCAACCTGTTGCTGTTTTTGCCATGTCCAGCCTGATTATTAATGCTCTTTTGCCATGCTTGTTTGAACCTGTTGTGATGTGAACTAGCCGTAGCTCAGTGCTCATCTTTTGTCGAGCATCATGTGTAGATCACTGCCATGTGCTTTGTTGATACGTTTGGGTGCAGTAGCTTAATTATTTGTTGCTTGCTAAGTGGCATCATGCTGTTAATGGCAGATTTGCGCCATTCTTGTTTTGCTTGCCATTTGCAAACCGTGCATCCGTTTCCGGTGATCTTTATATCGATTTCAACGAAATCATCTCATCTTTCAATGGCATGCTTGGTTTGCCAAGTTGATGCCTGGTTCATCATTTACCTTCCGGAGCGCATATCGCATTGCATACCACATCATGCATATCATGTCATGTTTTGCATCATGTTGATTGTGCATTGCACCGTGATTTATTGTGGTTCCTTTGTTTGTGTTGTTGCTTTGGGTAGAGTCGGGAGACGAGTATGTGAACGAGGAACCTGTTGAGAACGCTTACGAGGATCAAGCTTTCGACAACTCTGAGAACATTGCAGGCAAGATGACCATACCCTCGAAATCACTTCTATCTTTGCTATGCTAGTTGCTCGCTCTTTTGCTATGCCTATGCTGCGATGCCTACCACTTGCTATATCATGCCACCCATATTACCATGTCAGCCCCTAACCATCCTTTCCTAGCAAACCGTTGATTGGCTATGTTACCGCTTTGCTCAGCCCTCTTATAGCGTTGCTAGTTGCAGGTGAAGCTGAAGTTTGTTCCTTGTTGGAACATGGAGATGTTGTTCCTTTTTGGAACATGTTTACTTGTTGGGGATATCACAATATATATACATCTACTATATTTTAACACATCTATATACTTGGTAAAGGGTGGAAGGCTCGGCCTTATGCAGTGTTTTGTTCCACTCTTGCCACCTAGTTTCCGTCATACGGTGTTATGTTCCTTGATTTTGCGTTCCTTACGGTTGGGTGATTTATGGGACCCCTTGACAGTTCGCTTTGAATAAGACTCGTCCAGCAAGGCCCAACATTGGTTTTACCATTTGCCACCTAAGCCTTTTCCCCGGGTTTCGCGAGCCCGAGGGTCATCTTTATTTTAACCCCCGGACCAAGCTCCTTCGAGTGCTGGCCCAAACGAGTAGATCAGGGGCCACCACGGGAAACTCGAGGCTTGGTTTTACTCGTAGGATGTCTCATCCGGATGTGCCACGAGCGAGATATGTGCAGCTCCTATCGGGATTTGTCGGCACAATCGGGCGGCTTTGCTGGTCTTGTTTTATTGCTGTCGAAATGTCTTGTAGTCCGGGATTCCGAGATTGATCGGGTCTTCCGGTAGAAGGAATATCCTTCGTTGACCGTGAGAGCTTATAATGGGCTAAGTTGGGACACCCTGCAGGTAATATCTTTCAAAGCCGTGCCCGCGTTATGGGGCAGATGGGAATTTGTTAATGTCCGGTTGTATAAAACCCAAAGTTGACCTCAAATAAAATACACATCAACCGCGTGTGTAACCGTGATGGTCTCTTCTCGGCGGAGTCCGGGAAGTGAACACGGTGTTGGAGTTATGTCTGACGTAAGTAGTTTCAGGATCACTTCTTGATCACTACTAGCTTCACGACCGTGCTTTGCTCCTCTTCTCGCTCTCTTTTGCGAAGTAGCCACCATATATGCTAGTCGCTTGCTGCAGCTCCTTTTTACTACTCAGTCCTTCCTATAAGCTTAAATAGTCTTGATCTCATGGGTGTGAGATTGCTGAGTCCCGTGACTCACGATACTTCAAACAGTTGCGAGGTTCCGATGAGGCCAAGGCAGGTGATTCAACCGAGCTCAAGTGGGAGTTCGACGAGGCGTGGTCGTTACTACGTGTCTTTTCCAGATGATCGATGAGTGGTGCCCGGTTGGGATGATTCGGGATCTGTGTAGCATTTGGGGTATCTTCTTTTATTTTGGTTCCGTAGTCGGACCTTGAGTGTACTCAATGATGGATGTTTATTTATGTACTGTGTGAAGTGGCGATTGTAAGCCAACTATGTATCTTTCCTTAATTATTACATGGGTTGTGTGAAGATTACCTCACTTGCGACATTGCTTTCAATGCGGTTATGCCTCTAAGTCGTGCCTCGACGTGGGAGATATAGCCGCATGAGGGGTTACAAGTTGGTAATCGAGCCTTCCCGACTTAGGAGCCCCTACTTGATTGTTTGTTGGCGTTGTTGAGTCTAGAATGGAAAATGTTTTGAGTCTTAGGATTATATATATCGGAGAGTAGGATTCTTTTTACTCCCAGTCCCTTCGTCGCTCTGTGAGGTCTCCTGACGTAGAGTTTTGACTCTTCTCTCCTCAAATTTCACTAAAAAATTTTTAGGATCACGTGGGTATCTTGGAATCGTTCCGATGGTTTTGTGACGAGAACATTGTTCTTGGTGCCTCCTGACATTTAGGGGTTGTGGCAGTGTCCCGGGGAGTTGAGCTCCGAGGTGTTGTCGTCACAATTTTATCGTTGCAGTTCTGGAATACCTGAGTTTTGCCGACATCGAAATCTCTTTTGTGCAGTTGTTGGTGAGATAACCCCGATAGCCCAGTACTGTGGTGAGTGCGGGAGTATTGCCATGACTTGTATAACGGATGTTTTTCGAAGGTCGAGGTACACGATTTCCGAGGATTTCTTGGTTATGTGTTGACGGATGGATACAGCTGGATCTAGGTATTGTTAGTTTGGGTGATATATTTTGTGTCCCCTGTATCCCCAACACCAGATTGCATAACCGAAAGTTTTCGGAGTTTATAGGTGGGAATTCTAGTAGCTTACGGGATATTCTTTCCGACGGATGTATGATTTGAGATTGGGGTTCAACGTTTAGTGGTCCGCCCATTCACGGTCGATTCTGATGGTCGCGAGGCGTCTTAAAGAATCCTTGGCTATGCTGATTCGGGACGTCTTGTTAGTCATTCGTGATGTCCGCTATACGTCGTGTCCGTGTGGGCCCCACCACGAACACTTTGGGCGAAATCTCTATCATGTGTTTGTTCCGGCTCATTCTAGAAGCCAATCATTTGTTTTCAGTTGTGAGATTCGATTTGTTTCTAAGACAGATGTTGTTTCCATATCCTTATCTAAGTGGCTTCTCACCTTAATGGACGTGTGATGATTAACTTTGGAATTCATTCGTTCATTCTTGTTCGAATGTTTATTGTGAAGACTATATGTTGCAATTTCTATCCGTTGATTCTACTTATCTTTTGTCTATCAAAGGACTAACGGATGTCACCCTCTTGAGATGGCTCCGCCAACGCGTCTCAATCCGGATCGCAATGATGGGGATCGGTCGAACCCCCACCTCCACCTCCACCCCGCCTCCGGAGGCTGGCAAGCTATCATGGCAGCCACCAATGCCAATGCTCGATGATTTTGCAGCTCTTGCAAGAACGTACTCAGGGGCAAGGCAATCAAGGAAATCAAGGTCAAGGCAATAATCAGCCACACTTTGCTACTCTCAGTCAGTTCCTCGCTAATCAACCGAAGTCTTTCAGTTTCTGTGTTGAGGCAACAGACGCTGATGATTGGTTAGTGGACATCTGCAAGCACTTTGACTGTAGCAATGTCGGACACGAGGACTTTGTCAAGTTTGCATCGTTTCAACTCAAGGATCAAGCTCTTGAGTGGTACCAACAATACAAAGATTCCAGAGGAGGTCGTGTCATTACAGGATGAGTTCCGCCGTGATTTCGAGCTCATCACATTCGAAAAGTGTTGTTGAGAGCAAGCGTGAGGAGTTCCGCAATCTCAAGCAAGGCAACATGTCTGTCTATCAATACAATATCCAGTTCCAGAAGCTCGCTCGTTTTGCTAAGCAAGACGTACCTGATGAAAAGAGTATGATCTATCAATTCAGGGGTGGTCTGAGAGAAGATCTGCAATTACCTCTTGTGCTGTTTGAGCCAGATAAGTACGATGATTTCTACAACATGGCTCTGAAGCAAGAAGCTGCCCAGCTCAAGTGTGAGGCCTCTAAGAAGAGAATCAGGGATGCAGTTCAGTCCTCTTCGTCCTCTCAAGTGGCAGCTAAACAGCAGAAGTTTTACCTGCCCCCTCCTCCGTTCCGTTAGCCTTACCAGCAGAAGAACTCAGGTGGCCGTGGATCTTCCCACCCACCCAACCCAAGCTATCGAACAAGTCTAATTCTCAAGCTCCAAGGTCAAGTGCTCCTTACCACCGTCCGCTCTCGAGGTCACTTGCAACAAGTGTCGGCGAAGGGTCACTATGCGAACAAGTGCTTCAACCAGAGGCGTCTTCCGCCTCCTCCTCCGTGAAATCTTCCAGCAATGCAAAGGGTCAAGCATAATCCAAAGTATGCCAAGGTCAATATGATGAATGCAGCTCAAGCGGAGGAATCTTCGATGTGATAATGGGTAATCTCTCGCTTAATGATATTCTGCAAAAGTCTTATTTGATCTTGGTGCATCGCATTCTTTCATGTCATATCCTTTTGCATCGAAGCACAATGTTGACACAGAGATTCTCTCCAAAGTTATGCAAGTTGTTTCTCCCGTAAGGCTTATGAATTCTAGTTTGGTTGCTCCTAATGTTTCTATCAAGATGGGCGATTACAGATTTCTTTCTAAACCAATTGTTCTTGGTGACTCGGATATTGATCTTATTCTCGGAATGGACTGGCTTTCTCAGCACAAAGCTCAGCTTGATTGTGCTGCCAGGGAAATTCAATTGACTCACTCTTCTAATGATGTGATCATCTATGCCTCTCGTGATGAAACCATTCGGTTGTTTTCTCTCAATGAGAAGGGCGAACTGAATGCCATCTCTCAGATTCCAGTCGTTTGTGAGTACCAAGATGTCTTTCCAGAAGAGCTTCCGGGTATGCCTCCTCATCGGCCAGTTGAGTTCGTTATTGATCTTGAGCCTAGCACTGAACCCGTTTGCAAGCGTCCATACAAGCTTGGACCTGATGAGCTGAAGGAATTGAAGAAGCAGCTCGATGAACAAGAGCGTCTGGGTCTGATCAGACCGAGTTCATCTCCTTGGGGTTGTGGTGTTCTTTTTGTCCAGAAGAAGGATGGCACGGACCGACTTTGCGTCGATTACCGTCCATTGAATAAGAAGACAATCAAGAAAAAGTATCCACTTCCCAACATCAATGAGCTTTTCGAGCAACTCAAAGGTGCTACAAGTGTTCTCCAAGCTTGACCTTCGTATGGGGTATCATCAGTTCGCATTCGTGAACAAGATATTCGCAAGACAGATTCGAACAAGCTTTGGTTCTTATGAATATACTTGTCATGTCTTTCGGCCTTGTCAATGCTCCTCCAACATTCTCGCGGATGATGAACTTCATCTTCAACCCCTACACCAATGAATTCGTCTTGGTATATCTTGATGATATTTTGGTCTTCTCCAAGAATAAGAAGGATCATGCCAAACATTTGCGATTGGTGCTAGACAAGCTCAGAGAGTACCAATTCTATGCTAAGTTCTCCAAATGTGAATTTTGGCTTGATGAAGTGCTTTATCTTGGTCATATCATCTCTGCCAAGGGCATCGTTGTTAATCCCGAGAAGGTGTCCGCAATTGTGAATTGGGAACCTCCTCGTAATGTCAAGCAGCTCATGATTTTCTTGGTCTTGCAAGCTATTGCGAAGATTCGTTGAGAACTTCTCCAAGATTGCAAAGCCTCTTTCCAACCTTCTCCGAAGCATGTGAAGTATGTCCGGTCTCCCGAGTGTGGCGTTGCTTTCAATACCCTCAAAGAGAAACTCGTCACAGCTCCTGTCTTGACTCCTCCTGACGAATCCAAGCCATTTGAAGTTTTCTGTGATGCTTCTCTTCAAGGTCTCGGTGCTGTGTTAATGCAAGAGAAGAGAGTTGTGGCTTATACCTCTCGCCAGTTGAAGCCCAACGAGAAGAACTACCCCACTCACGATCTTGAGTTGGCGGCAATTGTCCATGCATTAATAACTTGGAGACATCTCTTGTTGGGAAGGAAAGTGGACATTTTCACCGATCACAAGAGTCTCAAGTACATCTTCACTCAGCCCAACCTCAACCTCAGGCAGACTCGATGGGTCGAAATGATTCAAGAGTACAACCCAAGTATTGAGTATACTCCGGCAAAGCCAATGTCATTGCAGATGCTTTGAGCAGAAAGCTTCGCAACATCTAATCCTCAAGCCCTTTCAGCGGATCTCTGTGAATCTTTCCGCAAGCTAAATCTTCAAGTTGTTCCTCAAGGCTTTCTTGCCAACCTCATAGTCTCTCCTACTTTGGAAGATCAGATTCGCGAGGCTCAACTTCTGGATACCATGGTGAAGAAGGTGAAACGTGGTATCGACAAGGGCATTTCCAAGTACAAGTGCTTCCGCGTTGATGACAAAGACACTCTGTTCTTTGAGGACCGGATTGTGGTTCCTAAGGGTGATCTGAGAAAAGTCATTATGAAAGAGGCTCACAATTCGCTTCTATCCATTCATCCTGGAAGTACGAAGATGTACCATGACCTCAAGCAGTCATATTGGTGGACTCGAATGAAGCGAGAAATTGCTCAATTCGTGAATGAGTGTGATGTCTGCAGAAGAGTGAAAGCAGAACACCAAAGACCAGCTGGTCTCCTCCAACCTCTTGCTATTCCCGAATGGAAGTTTGATCATATTGAAATGGACTTCGTGGATGGCTTTCCAAAGTCCAAGCGTGGAAATGATGCTATCTTCGTTGTCATTGACAAGCTTACTAAAGTGGCTCATTTTCTTCCTATCAAAGAATCCATCACAGCAGCTCGGTTGGCGAGCTATACACCTCGTGATTGTCTCCTTGCACGGCATTCCACAAGTGATCTCTTGAGACCGTGGCAGCATCTTTACCTCCAAGTTAAGGATTCTTTTGAAGGCCATGGGCACCAACATTCGCTTCAAAGACAACTTTCCATCCTCAAACAAGCGGCCAAGTTGAGTGAGTAAATCAAATCCTTGAAGATATGCTCAGGGCTTGTGTCATTTCATTCGGTATGAAGTGGGAAGATTGTCTTCCATATGCCGAGTTCTCTTACAACAACAGCTTCCAAGCGAGTTCGGGCAAGGCCCCATTCGAAATTCTCTATGGCGAAAAGTGCCGTACTCCTCTCAATTGGTCTCGAGACAGTGAACGCCAACTTCTTGGCAATGACTTGATCACGAAGCGGAAGAAATGTGCCAAGTCATTCGTGAGAATCTCAAAGCCGCATAATCGCGCGGAAGAGCTATTATGATGATAAGCACCGTGATGTGGCTTTTGAAATCGGAGACCATGTCTACCTCGCGTCTCTCAATGAAAGGCACTCGCCGCCCGGTATCAAAGGAAGCTTGCACCTAGATACGTGGGTCCTTTCAAGATCATTGGGAAAAGAGGCGATCTCGCCTATCAACTTGAGCTTCCATCCAACTTCGCAAATGTGCACGATGTGTTTCACGTGTCACAGCTTCGCAAGTGCTTCAAGACTCTGAACGCACTATCAACTTCAAGAGATTGACCTTCAAGAAGATCTCTCCTATCATGAGCACCCCGTTGCTATTCTTGAAGAAACCGAGCGCAAGACTCGCAACAAGTCAATCAAATTCCTGAAAGTGAAGTGGTCACACCATTCCGACCGAGAAGCTACCTGGGAGCGCGAGGATCACCTCCGTTCCGAATATCCGGAGTTCTTTCAGTCCTAGATCTCGGGACGAGATCCTCTTGTAGTGGTGGAGTGTTGTAACACCCCGGAAGTAACTTTCCATATTTGTAACTCCAACTCTTGCCATTTTCGGCATTGTGATATGATATTCCCTCCGTGGTTGGGTTTCTTCAGTTTGCTTTTTGTCCATGTCATGCATTTTATATTATGTCATCATGTGCATCGCATTTGCATACGTGTTCGTCTCATGATTCCGAGCATTTTTCCCGTTGTCCGTTTTGCAATCCGGCACTCCTATCTCCCCCGGCGGTCCCTTTTACGTTTTTTTCGTGTGCGGGTATTAAACCTTCTCGAAATGGACCGAGGTTTGTCTAGTGGCCTTGGTATAACACCGGAGACCACCGTCAAGTTTCGGTCATTTGGAGCTCGTTTGGTACTCCAACGGTTAACCGCACCTCGCAAAGGCATCTTTTAAGTTGCAGCCCAACACCCCTTCAAAACAGCCCAATAACCCATCTAAGTCACTTCCATGCTCTCCGTCGTTCGATCACGATCGTGTGGGCGAAAACTACACCTCATTTGGACTCTCCTAGCTCCTCTATGCCTATTTAAACACCTCCCCAAATCCGGATCATCTTCCTCCCGAAACCCTAATTTCCCTCGCGCCGCGCCGGGCGTGTCCGCCCGGCGCGGACAATCGCCGCCCGTCCGCCCCTCACAGCGCCGCCACCTGTCGCGCGCCATCTGCCACGCTGCCGCCCGCCCGGGCGGATCGGCCATGCGCCTGCCGGCTCACAGGCTCACACTCGCCCGCGCCTCGGCTCCCCGCGTCGCCCATGCCCGCCGCCGCCGCCCTCGCGGCCGCCCCGCGCCGCCCGCCACCGCCGCCCTCTCTCCGCCGCCGCCACCTGCCACCTGGCCGCCGCCTCTCCCTCAAACCCGCCGGCGACCTCGCCCGCCTTCTCTCCCGGCCATGGGTCTCTCTCGCCGCCGCCGCTCCGCCCCGCTCCGCCCGACCCGGCCGCTCCTCCGGCGCCCGCCTCGCCAGCGCCACCGCCGTCCTCGACGGATCGGGTCGGGCCCGATCCGCCTCGGGGCCGCCGCCGTTGACTTCTCTTCTCCCCTCCCTTTTTTTTTCCTAAGTCATTTGCATCCGGTATTATTTTGTTCAATTTTCAACATGCTATATCTTTGCATCCGAGATCCATTTTATGCAGATAATATGTCAAAATGTTCGCCTCGAAGAGTAGATCATTTAATTCCATTGAATCATTTTCATTTGAGCTCATCTTGATGCCCGAAATGCTGTTGGAAGTGTGCTATGTGCTGTTAGTTTCTGATTTTTATCAGAAGTTGCACTTTTGTTATTTTTGCCATGATTATTGTGTGCACCCTATGAATTTGATTCCTACATGTGTTTTGTAAAATGCCATGCCATCTTTCCAGGGGTGTATGCCATGTATTTTTGTGATCTATGTGGTGACTAGCACAAGCATGCAAAGTAGGTGTCCTGATGTTGCTGATTTCAGCCCTGTTTTAGCTGATTTTGATGCCATGTTTACTTGATGATACCGAGAGATCTATGCATATTTTGAGATACTTCAGTAAGGGTGTTTTGTAAAGCATGACTTGCTCTATCCATCCGTGCCTTTTTTTGCAATTATGGGATGCCATAGCTTGAGTCAATCGAGCTCTACTTTTGCTATCAAATGTTTCCTGGCAGATTGTTTACATGTTATTCAATTTTGCCAAGCTTGTTGTGGTTGATCCATTTATGCTATGGTATTGTTCTTGCCATGAATCTCTTCTATGTCATGTCTTCCTGATGTATGTATGCTTAGTTTATCATTTGAGGCTCTGTAGTGAGTGCATTGAGCTTGTAAACATGCCCTCTCGTTATCAGTTTTGACATGTCATGTTGCTGAATCTGTTAACAAGACTTTCAATTTTGACATGGGTGTTACTATATTTTCTAGTCCTTTTTGGCTTACGGTCAGTAAGGGACTTTTGATATATGCTTTGAGTAGATTCATGCCATGCCTTGTTTTGCTATTTTAAGGTCCTGTAGCATGTAGTTTTGTTGCTCTGAACATTGCAACCTGTTGCTGTTTTTGCCATGTCCAGCCTGATTATTAATGCTCTTTTGCCATGCTTGTTTGAACCTGTTGTGATGTGAACTAGCCGTAGCTCAGTGCTCATCTTTTGTCGAGCATCATGTGTAGATCACTGCCATGTGCTTTGTTGATACGTTTGGGTGCAGTAGCTTAATTATTTGTTGCTTGCTAAGTGGCATCATGCTGTTAATGGCAGATTTGCGCCATTCTTGTTTTGCTTGCCATTTGCAAACCGTGCATCCGTTTCCGGTGATCTTTATATCGATTTCAACCGAAATCATCTCATCTTTCCAATGGCATGCTTGGTTTGCCAAGTTGATGCCTGGTTCATCATTTACCTTCCGGAGCGCACATACGCATTGCATACCACATCATGCATATCATGTCATGTTTTGCATCATGTTGATTGTGCATTGCACCGTGATTTATTGTGGTTCCTTTGTTTGTGTTGTTGCTTTGGGTAGAGTCGGGAGACGAGTACGTGAACGAGGAACCTGTTGAGAACGCTTACGAGGATCAAGCTTTCGACAATTACGAGAACATTGCGTGCAAGATGACCATACCCTCAAATCACTTCTATCTTTGCTATGCTAGTTGCTCGCTCTTTTGCTATGCCTATGCTGCGATGCCTACCACTTGCTATATCATGCCACCCATATTACCATGTCAGCCCTAACCATCCTTTCCTAGCAAACCGTTGATTGGCTATGTTACCGCTTTGCTCAAATTTCCTCTTATAGCGTTGCTAGTTGCGGTGAAGTGAAGTTTGTTCCTTGTTGAACATGGAGATGTTGTTCCTTTTTGGAACATGTTTACTTGTTGGGGATATCACAATATATATACATCTACTATATTTTAGCACATCTATATACTTGGTAAAGGGTGGAAGGCTCGGCCTTATGCAGTGTTTTGTTCCACTCTTGCCACCCTAGTTTCCGTCATACGGTGTTATGTTCCTTGATTTTGCGTTCCTTACGGTTGGGTGATTTATGGGACCCCTTGACAGTTCGCTTTGAATAAGACTCGTCCAGCAAGGCCCAACATTGGTTTTACCATTTGCCACCTAAGCCTTTTCCCCGGGTTTCGCGAGCCCGAGGGTCATCTTTATTTTAACCCCGGACGGTGCTCCTTGAGTGCTGGCCCAAACGAGTAGATCTGGGGGCCACCACGGGAAACTCGAGGCTTGGTTTTACTCAGAGGATGTCTCATCCGGATGTGCCACGAGAACGAGATATGTGCAGCTCCTATCGGGTTTGTCGGCACAATCGGGCGGCTTTTGTTGGTCTTGTTTTATTGTGTCGAAATGTCTTGTAGTCCGGGATTCGAGATTGATCGGGTCTTCCCAGTAGAAGGAATATCCTTCGTTGACCGTGACAGCTTATAATGGGCTAAGTTGGGACACCCCTGCAGGGTAATATCTTTCGAAAGCAGTGCCCGCGGTTATGGGGCAGATGGGAATTTGTTAATTGAAACGCCCTCGATGCGGCTATATCTCCCACGTGTCGAAGCACGACTTAGAGGCATAACCGCATTGAAAGCAATGTCGCAAGTGAGGTAATCTTCACACAACCCATGTAATACATAAGGGAAAAGAGATACATAGTTGGCTTACAATCGCCACTTCACACAATACATGAGTAAACCATTACATCATACAGATACAATCAAGGTCCGACTACGGAACCAAAATAAAAGAAGACTACCCCAAATGCTACACAGATCCCGATCGTCCCAACTGGCTCCACTCTCGATCAATCAAACGAAACAACACAAGGAACAAGATCTTCATCGAGCTCCTCCTTGAGCTTGTATGCGCCACCGCACGGTTTCATCGGCACCGCAAACTGGTTTTGAAGTATCTGTGAGTCACGGGACTCAGCAATCTCACACCCGCGAGATCAAGACTATTTAAGCTTAAAGGTAGGACAGAGTAGTGAGGTGGAGCTGCAGCAAGCGACTAGCATATATGGTGGCTAACATACGCAAAAGAGAGCGAGAAGAGGAGGCAAAGCACGGTCGAACAACTATGATCAAGAAGTGATCCTGAAACTACTTACGCCAAGCATAACTCCAACACGTGTTCACTTCCCGGACTCCGAGAAGAGACCATCACGGTTACACACGCGGTTGGTGTATTTTAATTAAGATCAACTTCGGTTTTCTACAACCGACATTAACAAATTCCCATCTGCCACATAACCGCTGGCACGGCTTTCAAAGTTCAAACCCTGCAGGGTGTCCCAACTTAGCCCATGATAAGCTCTCGATCAACGAAGAATAGACCTTCTCCCGGAAGCCCGATCAGTCTCGGAATCCGGCTACAAGACATTTCACAGCAATAAAACAAGTCCAAGAAGACCTCCCGCGTCCGACACCCCTCGATAGTAGCCGCGTATCTCGCCTCGAGCCATGACCGGATAAGCGAAGCGTCAGAACCGACGTAACCCAAGTTGCCAAGGGATGGTCCCAAGACGGTGTTTAGTTTGGACCAACGCTAGACAAGCAACGCCCGGGGGTAAATAAAGATGACCCTCAGATGCGCGACTCCCAAGGGAGAAAGGCTAGGTGAGGCAAATGTAAAACCAATGTTGGGCCTTCTTTGGAAAAGTCTTATTCAAAGCGAACTGTCAAGGGGTCCCATAAATCACCCGACCGCGTTAGGGACGCAATAATCCGGGAACATAACACCGATATGACGGAAACTAGGCGGCAAGAGTGGAACAAAACACTGGGCATAAGGCCGAGCCTTCCACCCTTTACCAAGTATATAGATGCACTAATTAAATAAGATATATTGTGATATCCCAACAAGTAAACATGTTCCAACAAGGAACAACATCTCCATGTTCCAACAAGGAACAAACTTCATCTTCACCGCAACTAACAACGCTATAAGAGGGCTGAGCAAAGCGGTAACATAGCCAAACAACGGTTTGCTAGGAAAGGATGGTTAGAGGTTTGACATGGCAATGTGGGTGGCATGATATAGCAAGTGGTAGGCATCGTAGCATAGGCATAGCAAAAGAGCGAGCATCTAGCAAGCAAAGATAGAAGTGATTTCGAGGGTATGGTCATCTTGCCTGAAATCCCGCAAGGAAGAAGATCAAGTCCATGAAGAAGAACGAACGGAAGAAGTCGAACGAATCCTCACAACTCCGGAACGAACCCGAAGCTAACGAGAGAAGCAAACCGGAAAGAAGCAAACAACATAGTAAACACACAATCATAAACATGGCATGATGCACAATCAAGTATGATGCATGTCCGGTTTAAAAATGCATGGCATGGCAATATGCACAAACAACACTACAAGTTAAGTGGAGCTCAATATGCAACGAGTTGCATATTGACGGAACACCACAACACTTATTTAGTTCTCTCTCGGTTAGGTACACAACAATATTAAATGTTGTTAAACATGGCAAGAGGTGGAGCATAATGGAACTAACTATTTAGGCAAGTTTAAATGAGGCCGGAAATAAGAAACAACAATTCCGGAAAATCCCCATGAGCAATATTTTAGCTTCGGTACTGTTCTGCCCTAAACACAATTTTAGAGTTGTTAAACAGCAACATAAAGTGGACCACGTTAATCTAGGCATTTTTCCACCCCATTTACATATAAAGAACATTTAATTCCGAGTTACGGTTATTAAGTTATGAAATAAAACATTTTAGCATGGCATATTAGCAAATTAATGCAAACATCAATTTAAACATTTTTTAACATAGATGAAAGTGGCAAAATATTAATCTACACAATTTTCTGAGCATATTACATATATAAAACATTTTAATCCGATGCACCATTTGTGAGTTATTAAATGCATGAACATGGAGGGTTTTTCTGTAAAACTGTAATCTCAGGAATAAAAGCTAAATCGCGGATCTGAAAAAAAAACGTACACGGGCCAAATCTAGGATCTGGCCCAACAGAGCACAGGAGGGCTGGGGGTGGCCTCACCATGGGCCGAGCCAGGTTGGTGGAGCGGAGGCCAGGCGGGGGCCAGGTGGGCTCGAGGGGCGCTGGCCACGCAGCCAGGCCGGGAGGCCCACGCTGGTCGGGCAGACGCGTGGCTAAGCGGTCAATGGGGCGCCGGGCGGATCGGCTCCTCCGATCTTGCCAGCGCGGCGGCCGGCCGGTCAACGGCGATGGGGAGGGCGCCGCGAGGGCGGGCCGGGATGACGGGATCAAGCGGATCCGGCACGGGCGCCAGATCCGCGATGACGGGCCGGCGGCGGCGCGAGGGTCGGGCGACGAGGAGCTCGGACGCCGGCGAGGCAGCGGCGACTGCATGGGGAGAGAGAGACAGCGTGAGAGAGAGAGAGAGACGACGGGAGAGAGGGAGCAAGGCGGAGCTGGCACAGGGGTCGCCGTGGCGGCCCGGTGGGTCGGCGAGGGAGCGCGCAGAGGAGCTCGGGGACCTCGGGGTCGAGCGGGAGCTCGGCCCAGGCTCGGGCGCTGGGAGGCGCGCGTGAGGCTCAAGGCGGTCGGGCCTCGGCGGCCTGGCGGGCTCCCAGCAGGCTGGCGGGCCGCGTGAAGTGGGCGCGGGGAGGACAGTGGCGACGCAGAGAGGCCACGGGTGCTTGGGAGGCGACGTGTCGCGCCTGGATTGGTCCGGACGCGCGGCAAGGGGGACAAGTGGCGGAGGTGGAGTGGGGCGGCGCTGAATCCGAGGAGGGGGTGGAGGCTGCGGCAGGAGGTAGGTGGAGGGCTAGAAGATGCCCAAAATGGACTAGAGGGGGTCCATATATAGTAGGGGCTAGGGTTTGAGGGGGTTAGGAGGGGTTTCGGAACCTCCGATCGCAATCCGACGGATCCGATCGCGAGGGGCTCGAGACAGGCCTAGGTGGGCTGTGAAGATAGGACTTGGGCTGAGGGAGAGAAGAGAAGTGCAGCCCGCAAGCTGTTTCCGGAGACCAAAACGTCCAATTTAATATACCGCTATATCGCGGTAGTAGGTTTAACGGTTGGGCTATCAAATGGACTCGAATGCGATTTAAACTTGGCGGTGGCCTGTCTACACTATAATAAGACCGCATGACAAGTTGCAACCCATTCCGAGAACATTATTATGCCACTTATAAAATAATATTTGGAGGTGCAGCGGGCGCGCGTGTGTATCCGGACTCGGACGGACAACGGAGAGAACCGCGGAACCGAACGGATGCAAGTTTTGAAAAACATGCGGATGAAATGCGAGATGATGCCATGGGACGAAATGCATAACAAGAACAAAATGCAAAACAACAGACAAAACCCAACCACGAAGGAAATAATAAATCACATCTCCGGAAAGGGCAAGAGTCGGAGTTACTTAATATGGAAAGTTGTATCCGGGTGTTACAACACTCCACCACTACGAGAGGATCTCGTCCCGAGATCTAGGATGGCACCGGAGGGAAAAAGGAAGAGGAAGAGAAGAGGTAAAACTAAGTTGCTTCTTTGACAAACGAGTGAAACCATGAACCTTGAGAGGTTGAGCAAAATGAAAGAAAGAACACAACGAAGATGAACGAGATTGCAAACAATCCGTTAGAAAATAGGAACAAGGAACATTACGATAACTTGAAGGTTGAAAAGGCATGAATCAAGAGTCTAATGGACAAGATAGAATTCGAAACCACTCCTTTTAAAACCAGATGAGAGAGGAAGAATTCGGGCAGCACTCCGATTGAGCATGGAAGGAAATATAACATGAACTTGAGAAGATGGGATGATACTTGATGAAAACAACAACATACTACCTCCGAAACTAATGAAAGAATGGCACAAGGGGTAAGAAAGATTTCAGGCAGCTCTCCGGTTGAGGAAGGAGGCAAAACTTGATAAGATGAGAGAACTCGAATGAAAACATGACACTCCGGTTAAATGGATAATGCAAGAAAAGAACATGATCTTGACAAAAGAAAGATGATGGGTCGCAGAGTGCAACATCACAATGCCTCCGGAAGAAAAATTGAAGATAGGTCATTGGAATAAAGGAATGGAGAAGAAAATGACAACTTCTACCACAAATGAGTTTGGAAAGCATCCTTGCAAAGAAGAATTGAACGGAGTTGTTGGAAAACCAACAACGAAAAGAATAACCTTGTAGTGGGCTTATGGAAACATCTCCACATTATGAGGTGAGCTTCTGCCACCAACGGAAACAAACGATTGGATTGATATCAACAAGGAGACGAGAAACTTATTTCACCGAGAGGACAAATGAAGAACTTGGGTCATTAATAAGCACCATAAATAGCAACAATCCTTAGGGAAAGCTTTAGGTGAAATATAGCCCAAGATAACTCCAATGAAGAGATTGATGGATTTAAAATACCTCATTCTTGACAACATGTGAATCATGAAACACGAGGAGAAATTGCCAAGAGTGACATAACACCATCTCAAGAGATAAGGTAGAAAGAATAGCACTTCGGAATGCAAGAAGAAGAATGCTTGAACTCCTCAAAACAAAACATGTGTTGAGCACCATGTTCAATTTTGAGTATAGCTTGGTGGATCATAGCTCCGAGAGAAATCTTGAAGAACAATTAATAATTAAAAGAATCCTTGACGAACCATCATGTAGAGCCTCCATGAAGAACTCCGGTAAACAAAAGGATGATACAAGAAAGAGAAGTTGACAACACCAGGTGAAGCCTTGCAGTGATAAGATGAAGCTTTGAAATGATATAACCGAGAAAAATTGGAACTCCGGAAAGAAAGATGAACAAATGAAATAAAGAATTTTGATGAACCTCCAAAATAAGAAATTGAATTTACTCGATGGAACAAGAATAAGAATTACATTATGCTGATCCTTCACCAATTAAATTGATGGCAAGCAATGGATTAGGCATACTACTTATTCTCATTGAAAAATGATTACAGATAGAGATATTGCTCAACTTGGGAAGGTCTTCAACGATCCGCCGGTAGGATTTGGGAAGAACGAATGAATCTATATAATAACGAAGGAAGAGAACTCTGAACAAACCACCGTAATAATTGAGAATGAACGTAGCAAAGGCACAATACACCGGGAAGAATTGTAAAACGAATAAAGATGCTTGACAAAATTTAGATACATGAGAACGAATAGATCACGAGCTGATTAGAGAATACTAGCATGATGCACCGGTAAGGTTTGGAGAATGATATCTACACGCTGAGAATGAAGAATTATGACATGATGGCCTTCGGAGGAAAGAAATGGAAACAACTCATGAAATGCTCCGGATGGGTGAAAAGAATTCCCACAATCAAAAACAATTATGAGACGATGGCATCAAACTAGAACCATGAATCTTGAAGAGAAAGGAGCGAGATTTAAGAGAAACTCTTCTTCGGTCTTCAAAATTCGAGAATGACGACGAGAAACATCACCATGAATTGTTGAGACACTCCGGAATGAAAATTAGAAAGGTTGAACCAACAATGAAAATAATTTGAAAGATCTTGGAGAAAGACATTTGACTGATGATAACTCATTCTTACGTCAAACTTTGCAATGAATTTGGGAATAGCTCCGGAAAATTAGGAGAGTCGTAAGATCCTCGAAAAGACCGTGGGTTAGGGCCCACTCAAAAGAACCACCGTTGAACAATTGTTTGAAATAGATATTGCACCGGTATAATTAAATGGCTTGAATGAGATAGCATCCTCAAAAGAACTTGAGAATGGAAACTAGAATCTTCTGAGATATCTTCAACACTTCGGAACAAATGAATAGCGAGAGGTGAATGATTAGGAAATACACCGGCATGAGAAAGCATTTGAAATGATGACAAGAATACGATCCACACTGAAAACTTGACTTAACTCCACCGGAGAAGAAAATTAGAATGGAACAGTGATAAGGTTAAAGCTTCCTTAGCGTCTTCATGAGAAATCACCGGATAAAACATTAAAGTAAAAGAATGAAGAAACTTCACTCAATAAAAATGGATACTTGATTAAGAAATCTGAGTCCTTGAAGAAAAAGGGTGGAGGGCGGGAAATCAAAACAACTTGGGTCGGATGAAACGAACACCGTTGAGAAAAAGCTTAGAATTGATCTTGCGAATGTTGGAATGATCGGATTCACTTGAAGAGAAACACGCCGGTTGGAAAAGAATTAACATGACAAGCTCAGTGATCAAAAAGGATTAGTATACACATAGCAATATGAGAACACCAATTAGAATAAGGTATGGAATCAACACTTGGTATTGAAGCAACTTGAATTCCACAAAACAAAACAAAAACAAAGGATTGGCTTCAAGAATGAGCCGGAACAAACACATGATAGAGATTTCGCCCAAAGTGTTCGTGGTGGGGCCCACACGGACACGACGTATAGCGGACGTCACGAATGACAAACAAGACGCCCCGAATCAGCATAGCCAAGGATTCTTTAAGACGCCTCGCGACCATCAGAATCGACCGTGAATGGGCGGACCACTAGACGTTGAACCCCAATCTCAAATCATACATCCGCCGGAAAGAATATCCCGTAAGCTACTAGAATTCCCACCTATAAACTCCCAAACTTTCTGGTTATGCAATCTGGTGTTGGGGATACAGGGACACAAAATATATCACCCAAACTAACAATACCTAGATCCAAATTGTATCCATCCGTCAACACATAACCAAGAAATCCTCGAAATCGTGTACCTCGACCTTCAAAAACATCCGTTATACAAGTCATGGCAATACTCCCAAGACTCGCCACAAGATCGGGCTATCGGGTTATCTCACCAACAACGCACAAAAGAGATTTCGATGTCGGCAAAACTCGTATTCCAGAATCGCAACGATAAAATTGTGACGACAACACCTCGGAGCTCAACTCCCGGGACACCGCCACAACCCCTAAATGTCGAGGCACCAAGAACAATGTTCTCGTCACAAAACCATCGAACGATTCCAAGATACCCACGTGATCCTAAAAAATTTTAGTGAAATTTTAGGAGAGAAAAGTCAAAACTCTACGTCAGATACCTCACCAGAGCGATTTAAGGACCGGGGAGTAAAAGAATCCTACTCTCGATATATATAATCCTAAGACTCAAAACATTTTCCATTCTAGACTCAACAACGCCAAGAAACAATCAAGTAGGGGCTCCTAAGTCGGGAAGGCTCGATACCAACTTGAACGCCTCGATGCGGCTATATCTCCCACGTGTCGGGCACGACTTAGAGGCATAACCGCATTGAAAGCAATGTCGCAAGTGAGGTAATCTTCACACAACCCATGTAATACATAAGGGAAAAGAGATACATAGTTGGCTTACAATCGCCACTTCACACAATACATGAGTAAACCATTACATCATACAGATACAATCAAGGTCCGACTACGGAACCAAAATAAAAGAAGACTACCCCAAATGCTACACAGATCCCGATCGTCCCAACTGGCTCCACTATCGATCAACTCAAACGAAACAACACAAGGAACAAGATCTTCATCGAGCTCCTCCTTGAGCTTGTATCGCCACCGCACGGTTTCATCGGCACCGCAAACTGGTTTTGAAGTATCTGTGAGTCACGGGACTCAAAGAATCTCACACCCGCGAGATCAAGACTATTTAAGCTTAAAGGTAGGACAGAGTAGTGAGGTGGAGCTGCAGCAAGCGACTAGCATATATGGTGGCTAACATACGCAAAAGAGAGCGAGAAGAGGAGGCAAAGCACGGTCGAACAACTATGATCAAGAAGTGATCCCGAAACTACTTACGCCAAGCATAACTCCAACACCGTGTTCACTTCCCGACTCACGAGAAGAGACCATCACGGTTACACACGCCGTTGGTGTATTTTAATTAAGATCAACTTCGGTTTTCTACAACCGACATTAACAAATTCCCATCGCCACATAACCGCTGGCACGGCTTTGAAAGTTCAAACCTGCAGGGTGTCCCAACTTAGCCCATGATAAGCTCTCGCGATCAACGAAGGAATAGACCTTCTCCCGGAAGCCCGATCAGTCTCGGAATCCGGCTACAAGACATTTCACAGCAATAAAACAAGTCCAAGAAGACCTCCCGCGTGCGACACCACGATAGTAGCCGCACAGATCTCGCCTCGAGCCACGACCGGATAAGCGAAGCGACAGAACCGACGTAACCCAAGTTGCCAAGGGATGGTCCCACGGTGTTTAGTTTGGACCAACGCTAGACAAGCACCGCCCGGGGTAAATAAAGATGACCTCAGATGCGCGACTCCCAAGGGAGAAAGGCTAGGTGAGGCAAATGTAAAACCAATGTTGGGCCTTGCTGAAAAGTCTTATTCAAAGCGAACTGTCAAGGGGTCCCATAAATCACCCGACCGCGTTAGGGACGCAATAATCCGGGAACATAACACCGATATGACGGAAACTAGGGCGGCAAGAGTGGAACAAAACACCGCATAAGGCCGAGCCTTCCACCCTTTACCAAGTATATAGATGCATTAATTAAATAAGATATATTGTGATATCCCAACAAGTAAACATGTTCCAACAAGGAACAACATCTCCATGTTCCAACAAGGAACAAACTTCATCTTCACCTGCAACTAACAACGCTATAAGAGGGGCTGAGCAAAGCGGTAACATAGCCAAACAACGGTTTGCTAGGAAAGGATGGTTAGAGGTTTGACATGGCAATGTGGGTGGCATGATATAGCAAGTGGTAGGCATCGTAGCATAGGCATAGCAAAAGAGCGAGCATCTAGCAAGCAAATATAGAAGTGATTTCGAGGGTATGGTCATCTTGCCTGAAATCCCGCAAGGAAGAAGATCAAGTCCATGAAGAAGAACGAACGGAAGAAGTCGAACGAATCCTCACAACTCCGAACGAACCCGGCTAACGAGAGAAGCAAACCGAAAGAAGCAAACAACATAGTAAACACACAATCATAAACATGGCATGATGCACAATCAAGTATGATGCATGTCCGGTTTAAAAATGCATGGCATGGCAATATGCACAAACAACACTACAAGTTAAGTGGAGCTCAATATGCAATGAGTTGCATATTGACGGAACACCACAACACTTATTTAGTTCTCTCTCGGTTAGGTACACAACAATATTAAATGTTGTTAAACATGGCAAGAGGTGGAGCATAATGGAACTAACTATTTAGGCAAGTTTAAATGAGGCCGGAAATAAGAAACAACAATTCCGGAAAATCCCCATGAGCAATATTTTAGATTCGGTACTGTTCTGCCCTAAACACAATTTTAGAGTTGTTAAACAGCAACATAAAGTGGACCACGTTAATCTAGGCATTTCTCCACCCCATTTACATATAAAGAACATTTAATTCCGAGTTACGGTTATTAAGTTATGAAATAAAACATTTTAGCATGGCATATTAGCAAATTAATGCAAACATCAATTTAAACATTTTTTAACATAGATGAAAGTGGCAAAATATTAATCTACACAATTTTCTGAGCATATTACATATATAAAACATTTTAATCCGATGCACCATTTGTGAGTTATTAAATGCATGAACATGGAGGGTTTTTCAGAAAGCTGTAATCTCGTGAATAAAAGCTAAATCATGGATCTGAAAAAAAAAAGCATTACACGGGCCAAATCTAGGATCTGGCCCAACAGAGCACAGGAGGGTGGGGTGGCCTCACCATGGGCCGAGCCCAGTTGGTGGAGCGAGGCCGAGGCGGGGCAGGCTGGGCTCGAGGGCGCTGGCCACGCAGCAAGGCTGGGAGGCCCACGCTGGTCGGGCGACGCGGTGGCGGGCGGTCAACGGGCGCCAAGGCGGATCGGCCTCCTCCCGATCTTGCCAGCGCGGCGGCCGGGTCAACGGCGATGGGGAGGGCGCCGCGAGGGGCGGCGGCCGGGATGACGGGATCAAGCGGATCCGCACGGGCGCCAGATCCGGCGATGACGGGCCGGGCGGCGCGCGAGGGTCGGGCGACGAGGAGCTCCGGACGCCGGGCGAGGCAGCGGCGACTGCGGGAGAGAGACGACGTGAGAGAGAGAGACGACGGGGGAGAGAGGGAGCAAGGCGGAGCTGGCCTGGGGGGGTCGCCGGCGGCGGCTCCGGTGGCCGGCGAGGGGAGCGGCGCAGAGGAGCTCGGGGACCTCGGGTCGAAGCGGGAGCTCGGGCCTCGGCTCGGCGCTGGAGGCGCGTGAGGCTCGGGCGGTCGGGCCTGGGCGGCCGGGCGGGCTCCCAGCATGGCTGGCGGGCAGCGTGAAGTGGCGCGGGGGAGGACAGTGGCGACGCAGAGAGGCCACGGGTGCCGGGAGGCGACGTGTCGCGCCTGGATTGGTCCGGGACGCGGGCGGGGGACAAGTGGCGGAGGTGGAGTGGGCGGCGCCAATCCGAGGAGGGGTGGAGGCTGCGGCAGGAGGTAGGTGGAGGGCTAGAAGATGCCCAAAATGGACTAGAGGGGTCCATATATAGTAGGGGCTAGGGTTTGAGGGGTTAGGAGGGTTTGAACCTCCGATCGCAATCCGACGGATCCGATCGCGAGGGGCTCGAGACAGCCTAGGTGGGCTGTGAAGATAGGACTTGGGCTGAGGGAGAGAAGAGAAGTGCAGCCCAAGAATCTGCTTCCGGAGACCGAAAACGTCCGGACGAATATACCGCTATATCGCGGTAGTAGGTTTAACGGTTGGGCTATCAAATGGACTCGAATGCGATTTAAACTTGGCAAAGGTGCCTGTCTACACTATAATAAGACCGCATGACAAGTTGCAACCCATTCCGAGAACATTATTATGCCACTTATAAAATAATATTTCGGAGGTGCCGCGGGCGCGTGCGTGTGTATCCGGACTCGGAACGGACAACGGAGAGAACCGGCGGAACCCGAACGGATGCAAGTTTTGAAAAACATGCGGATGAAATGCGATGATGCCATGGGATGAAATGCATAACAAGAACAAAATGCAAAACAATGACAAAAACCCAACCACGAAGGAAATAATAAATCACATCTCCTAAAGGGCAAGAGTCGGAGTTACGAATATGGAAAGTTGTATCCGGGGTGTTACATTAATGTCCGGTTGTAGAAAACCCAAAGTTGACCTCAAATAAAATACACATCAACCGCGTGTGTAACCGTGATGGTCTCTTCTCGGCGGAGTCCGGAAGTGAACACGGTGTTGGAGTTATGTCCGACGTAAGTAGTTTCGTGATCACTTCTTGATCACTACTAGCTTCACGACCGTGCTTTGCTCCTCTTCTCGCTCTCTTTTTGCGTAAGTAGCCACCATATATGCTAGTCGCTGCTGCAGCTCCTTTTACTACTCAGTCCTTCCTATAAGCTTAAATAGTCTTGATCTCGCTGGTGTGAGATTGTCGAGTCCCCGTGACTCACGAGATACTTCCAAACACAAAGCAGGTTTCCGATGAGGCCAAGGGTGATTCAACCGAGCTCAAGTGGGAGTTTGACGAGGAACGTGGTCGTTACTTACGTGTCTTTTCCAGATGATCGTAGTGGTGCCCAGCTGGGATGATTCGGGATCTGTAGCATTTGGGGTATCTTCTTTTATTTTGGTTCCGAGTCGGACCTTGAGTGTACTCTGAATGATGGATGTTTATTTATGTACTGTGTGAAGTGGCGACTGTAAGCCAACTATGTATCTTTCCCTTAATTATTACATGGGTTGTGTGAAGATTACCTCACTTGCGACATTGCTTTCAATGCGGTTATGACTCTAAGTCGTGCCTCGACACGTGGGAGATATAGCCGCATCGGGGGCGTTACACATGCACTGGAATCCTCCGCTATGAACGTTGTGACGAGATGTGACGATTACAGGCCAGCCCGCCCCCATTTATTACAGCGGCCATTTAACCCTTGTGTCTCTTCAACTTTTCAATTTCGTCCCAGTATTGCAAGAAGCACACCCACCACGACAAATTCTTAGAGGGTATCATGCGCGGCTCCAATGGTGCTCCGAGCGGCTACCGACGATGAGCCGCAGTTCACCATGCATGGCGTGGTGGACACCCACAGAAGGTTCACGGAGCTCTCGGTGGTGTACACTAACAACCGGTCTGGGTGGAGCATTCCATCCACATCATGGAGTTGTTGCTTTCTGAGGAGAAGTATAAGGTGGTCGGATTCGACCTCGAGTACACCCACGATCATGCCGGGTCTCGTCCCAAGGTAGTCGTCGCCCAGATGTGTGTGCGCAATCACGTCCTCGTCTACCACTACTACCTGGCCACAAGGCCTTGCGAGCGTTTTGCCAAGTTTGTCGACAGCCCCCACTGCATGTTCACTACGATGGACATCACCAACGATGTAAAGGTGCTCAAGAATTCGGGCATCGCCTTCCAGAATCTTGTTGACATCCAGGGCCAATACAAGATCTGGGGCAGCAAGGAGCATGAGAAGGACTCACTGGTTCACCTCACCGAGGCCATTATCGACCCCTACTATAGAGACATGAAGGATTCCTGCAGCAAGGACAAGCGTGCCTGGCACTCGGCCTGGATGGAGAAACTTGACAAAGCTCACGCCGTGTACGTGGCGAAGAAGGCATACACGAGCTACGAGATGTACAGGCGGATCGTTGACATGAGGAAGTTCCTCCTTCCCCAAAATGGCCAGGGATCCAGCCGGAAGCAGAGCAATGGCAAGCATCATCGCAACAAGATGTAGATGATTAGATCATCGTTTCTCCTAGTTTAGTATGCATGTAATTTCTTACTTTGGTGTGTGTAGAAACTTATGTAATTGTGTGCTTAATTTAGTTATTCTTGTAAGTATATATGTTGATGTTCTGTAGACAGAGCAAATCACATCGCACACGGACAAAAAATGGAACCCGCCGGTGATGATTTCATCAATTACTCACAATTGTATACCATCAATCGTTTGCTCACAACACACACGGCTTGTTAACATGAATCTTCTGTGTTGTTATCGGTCTTCCCACACATTTTCTGATTACAGACCTGTTTGCCGTGTATCACACACATCTTGTTAAGTTGAACCGTTTCTGTTCTCTTGGCTCAACGCAAACAGTTCATCCGAGTGAACTATATGCCGTATATCGCACACACCTTCATTTGGATGACTGATTCTTTTGTGTTGCCTAATCACAAATAGTTCATCCGAGTGAACTGTATGCCGTATATCGCACACACCTTCTTCTGGCGGACCGTTTCTTTTGTGTTGCCTAATCATAAACAGTTCATCCGAGTGAACTGTATGTCGTATATCGCACACACCTTCATCTGGCTGCCCGCTTCTGTTGTTCCGCCTCATCACAAACAGTTCATTGGGGTGAACTGTATGACATATATCACACACACCTTGATTTGGCTGCCCGTTTCTGTTGTTCTATCTCATCGCAAATAGTTCGTATGGATCAATCGTATGCCCCGCATCGCACATGCATCTAAAATCTGAACCGTGTTTGATGTATCCGCCATCACAAATGTTTTGCATATTTTTTGACGGGTTTTTACATAACAGTTGCGATTAATGCATCGCACACACTTTCATCGAAGGGTCTCTGATTGTAGTGTCGTGTTAGCAGCATCCTGCACTAGTGCTAGGTCCTCAATCTTCCACATGTCTACTGGCAAAAGCTTCAGAGTCCTGGCTCTGGCATCGACAACTTGGGCATGCTGGCATGAGGAATTTGAGCACACTCATCGAGAAGAAGCATATCATTGGCGTCAAAGGCGTCAAATTCGTCAAAGATCACCTTTGCAGTGCTTGTGTTTGGAAAGATGACCAGATCCAAGCACTCCGCGAAGACAATCATGACCACTACGCGTCCCTTTGAATTACTTCATATGGATATCTTTGGTCCCACTCATTATGCCACACTAACCAATGCAGCATCACTCTATGGATTCATCATAGTTGATGATTATTCACATTACACCTGGGTGCATATCATTACCTTCAAGACTGAAGTGCAGGGTGTCTTCAGACGGTTCGCAAATTGGGCCATGACGAATTATGGTCTCAAGATCAAGCACATCAGAAGAGACAACGCCATCGAGTTCAAGAACACCGGCCTTGATGACTATCTTGAAGAACTTGGTATCACTCATGAGCTATATACCATACACCCCTTAACAGAATGGGATTGCAGAACACAAGAACAGGACACTCGTCGAGATGGCTTGCACTATGCTTGATGAATACAAGACCTCTCGTTGATGGTGGCCAGAAGCAATTGATACTCTTGTCACATCAACAATCGGGTATATCTTCACAAATTCCTCAAGAAGACCACATATGAGCTCCTCACTGACAAGAAACCCAATGTGAGTTATTTCAAAGTCTTCGTTGTGATATGTTTAATTAGAGATCCACGTCACAACTCTAAATTTGCACCGAAAGCACATGAGGGTTTTATGCTTGGTTACGGAAAGGACTCGCACGCCTATAGAGTCTTCAACACCTACCACAACAAGGTTGGTGAAACTATACATGTGCGGTTCGACCAAACTAACGGCTTGCAAAGAGAGCACCTGCCTCCTGTGCTAGATGAAATGCCTCCCGAGGAATCTATCAAGTTGATGGGCACTTGTGAAATTGTGTCTAGTGAAGAAATAGCCGAAGAAGAAGTGATCATTCCCCGTCGTGAAGAAACTGCCGATCTTGAAGAAAATGACTCTGAGGAAAATTCTTAACAACAACAAGTCCCTCGTCCAGCTCATTCACGAGTGGTGAATGAAGTGCAAATTGAGAAGATCCTCGACAACATCAATGCACCTGGTCCCCTCACTCGCTCAAGAGCTTCACACTTAGCTAACTTTTGTGGGCATTTTGCATTTGTCTCTATCACAGAGCCCACCAAAGTTTATGAAGCATTTCTGGAGCCCAAATGGATTCAAGCCATGCAAGAAGAATTGCAACAATTCGATTTCAGCAATGTGTCGGAGCTTGTCAATTGTCTCGATCCATGCAAGCATAATGTCATCGGCACAAGTGGATCTACTGCAACAAACAAGACGAAAGTGGCCAAGTGGCGAGGAATAAGGCCCGTCTTGTAGCACAAGGCTACACACAGGTTGAGGGTATTGATTTCAGTGAGACATTTGCACATGTTGCTAGGCTTGAAGCTATTCGTATAGTGCTTGCATATGCTAACCATCATAATAATCACTTATATCAAATGGATGTGAAAAGTGCAATCCTCAATGGTAAGCTCGAGGAAGAAGTATATGTTTCTCAACCACCGGGTTTTGAGGATCCAAAGCATCCTGACAAAGTCTTCAGACTCAACAAGGCTCTTTATGGCCTCAAGCAAGTCCCACGGTGTCGGTGTGAAAACCGGCAGACCTCGGGGTAGGGGGTCCCGAGCTGTGGATCTCGGATAGATGGTAACAGGAACAGAGAGACGATGTTTTACCCAAGTTCAGGCCCTCTTGATGGAGGTAAAACACCCTTAAAAGCAAAAAATTCTTCAACTTTTTCAATATCATAGTAACTATAAACACCCTTGGCATAAGAAGATAAGATTTCATTATCATTAAACTCACATAGGTAGGAAAGTTGCTTTTTAAGGTCCTTTCTAGAGCAACAAGTAAAATCATATATTTCGCATAGATCCCAAGCATAGTATAGCAAACAATTTCTTTGATTCCATATGAGTCTCCCCTTTTGAGACAACCACTAACGCACAAAATAAGCATGCTCATCTAATGATTTTTCCTCAACTAAACTAGTTGGGTTCACAACATGAGCACAAATGGATCAAAGATGATCCAAGTAGAAAACTTTAAGTGGATCCATAAGTCTTTACTCTTTGTTTTTGTGTGATGACATGATTATTGCAAGCAAACAAGCAAATTAACAAAGTAAAATATTTTTGTGTTTCTGATTTTTTAGAGAAGTGGAGGGAGATGAAAAAGAGAGGCAAACAAAACGACAAATAAAAAGGCAAATAGAAAGTATAACAAGTAGATGATAGTTTGTATGTAGGAACCTGTCAAGAATTTGATGTGTCGCCCCAGCAAAGACGCCATAAATTCTTCCTCCTACCTGTAAACTGCATTGGGATTTCCCCGAAGAGGAGGGGTGAAGCGGTACAATAGAGATACGTATTTCCCTCGGTGAGAACCAAGGTTATCGACCCAATAGGAAAACCACGCACATTCCTATCTTCAGTACCTACACACACAAAAGTAAATACTTGCACCCAACGAGGGCAAGAGGGTTGTCAATCCCCTTGAACTCGTTACTTTCAAGGATTAATTCTGATAGTAATAGATAGATAAAAATAAAAGTAAAATAAAAGAGTAAAATTGTAGCAAAGTATTTTTGTTTTTTAGCAATATGATAAAAGTAGACCCGAGGGCCATAGTTTTCACTAGAGGCTTCTCTGTCAAACACATAGCATACAGTGGGTAAACAAATTACTCTTGGGCAGTTGGTAGAAAAGCGCATAGTTATGAAATATTCATGACAATGATCATGTATATAGGCATCATGTCCGTGACAAGTAGACCGACTCCCGCCTGCATCTATTACTATTACTCCACCAATCGATCGCTATCCAACATGCATCTATGGTATCAAGTTCATGACAAACGGAGTAACGCCTTAAGCAAGACGACATGATGTAGACAAAGTAAACCCAATCAATATGAATAAACCCCGTCGTTTTACCCTTAATGGTAACAACACTATACGTGCCTCGCTACCCCTTCTGTCATTGGGTGAGGACACCACAAGATTGAACCCATTATAAAGCACCTCTCCTAGTGAAGATAAATCAATCTAGTTGGCCAGACCAAAAGGATAACTCAGAGAGAAATACAAAGCTATAACAATTATGCATAATAAATTTTAGAAAAGACTCAGTTTCATTCAATGAATAATCTGACCATAAACCCACAATTCATCGGATCCCAACAAACACACTGCAAAAGAAGATTACATCAGATAGAACTCCAAGAAGATCGAGGAGAACATTGCATTGAAGATCACACACAGATAGAGAAGAAGCCATCTAACTACTAGCTACGAACCCGTAGGTCTATAGTGAACTACTCACGCATCATCGGAAGGCAGCAAGGATGATGTAGAAGCCCTTCGTGATCGATTCCCCCCGGCAGAGTACCGGGAAAAGCCTCCAGATGGGACCGCGGATGAACAGAAGCTTGCGGCGACGGAAAAAGTGTTTCGGGTGGCTCTCTATTGGTTTGGGAACATACGTGAATTTATAGAGGTGGAATTAGGTCAAACGGAGTTGCGTGGGGCCCACGAGCTCAGGGGCGCACCCTGTGAGCTCGTGGCTCTCCTGTAGGTCTTTTGGTCTCCTCTCAAACCTTCTACGGTCCCTTCTGGTCCAGAAAAAATCACCGTAAAGTTTCATCATGTTTGGACTTCGTTTGGTATTGATTTTCTGAAAAGCCAAAAAATAAGCAGAAAACAACAACTGGCACTGGGCACTGGGTTAATAGATTAGTCCAAAAAAGTGATATAAAATAGCATAAAATGCATATAAAGGATCCAAGATTGATAATATAATAGCATGACACAATAAAAAATTATAGATACGTTGAAGACGTATCAACGAGCGACGGGGAAGCCAGGATGCCGCTTTCCTTCTTGGAGGCATCACCGAGGAGATCGATCACCCTCCTGCCTTTGGGATCCTTCTTCTGGTGAAAACATATATCCGCCTTGTCGGATCGGCAATGGGGTTGCCTTGGCGACCTTATTTCGTTGGAAGCATTGTTTTGAGAGAGGTTGTTGGTGGGCGCACCTTGTTGGCAGTGGTCTGGATGGTCGGGCTTCGGCTGTGGAGCCTGTGACAGCGCGACCGTCCGTGGTTGGCCGTGGAGGGCAGCAGAATCACGCTTAACATGTGTGGGGCGTCAGGCAAGCCTTGTTCTTCCTCCTATCGGGATCGAAGCGGCACTATCCGTTGATGGGGTTGAAGAAGACGCCTGTGGCGGACATGCCGATGCGGGCGCTCCTGTGTTGTTGCAGCGAATTCCAAGTCATCGGGTCGCAAGTGCGACGGATGATGTACGATGACACCGCAATGGGCTGCGATGTGCTCTGCTCCGTCATGTTCAGTTTTTTCCGGCATTTTTGCATGTCTTATGGTGCTAGCGACTTAGTTTAACTAGGTGTAGTTGCCTTGTTTCAGGTGCTTGTCCGGTTTGCCTTTAATAGACCGACCGAGCAGTTCTTGCCATCAACGTACTTTTTCTTGATGGAATCTTAGAAGCTCTCCTCCTAACTTAAAAAAAAAGAAAGATATGCCACATATGAACAATATTGTGCAAATTCTGGTGCATCCAGCCGTTTTTTGGATTTATTTAGGTGTGGATGATTGAAAAAAAAAAATCATGCCTATGCACTGTGGTCAAGTTTTGCTGGATAATGCGGATAATGCAAATCTAGCCAAAATGTTAGCCTGTCAATTTTAATGGAAGTAGAGGCAGCTGGTATTCTCGAAAGAAAAGAATCAGAGGCAGATTCTACTGGCCTTATTCATCTTCTGCGCACAGCATTGCTTGGTCGGTCGGTCCCTCGTTCATCATAAACCATCGATTTGATTCTGATCTGATCGAATGAATACACAATAGACAGAAGAGCAGATACTTCTTTCGTCTTTGCAAAATACTCTATTGAATCTAATGATGTTTTCTGCTTCCTTTTTCCATTTATAAAAAAACTATACACAGTACTAGCAGCGTACGGCTGCTGCGCGGTGTTTGGTGCGCACCCAGCGGATCCCTGCTGCCGCCGCGCTTCTCTCGGAGCGCTGCCTCCCACCCCAGTGACCTCACTCTGCCACACTCGCCTCTCCTGCTTCCTCCTTCCACCAGTCCACATTCACACACGATCTCCCTCCCTCCCTCCCTCCCCCACCTCCGTTCCACCGCTCGCGTTCCATTCGCTGGCAGGCTAGCAGATCTCCGATGGGGTGCTTCCAGTCCAAGCCGGCGGGGAAGCCGCTGCCGCCCGACGCCGACGCCGCCCTCCCGCCCGACGACCCCGCAGATCCCGGTAAGCAAGCAGGCAGGCAGGCAGGCGGGCCCGCCGCCATTGCCGCCGCCTCCTAAACCCTAACCCCCCAGCGAATGCGTGTGTCCGGAACGAATCTAATCTGGCCTGCTCTCCTCTTGCTCGACGGAAGAGGCGGCGAACGGAGCGGACGGGGCGGGCGCGGACGGCGACGAGAAGGACGGGGCGAAGCGAGCGGTGCCGGTCTTCAGGGAGTTCGGGCTCGCCGAGCTGCGGGCCGCCACCAAGGGCTTCAGCGCCGACCTCATCGTCTCCGAGAGCGGCGAGAAGGCGCCCAACGTCGTCTACCGGGGCCGCCTCGACGGCGGCCGCCTCATCGCCGTCAAGCGCTTCTCCCGCCTCTCCTGGCCCGACCCGCAGCAGTTCCTCGTACGCGCCCCCTCGCTCCTGCTCCTGCACCCCAATGCAAATGCTTTGTCTGTTTGTGCGTCCCCGCTCGAGGATCCCGCTCCGGATCTTACGTGTTTGATTGCTGCAGGCGGAAGCGGCCGGCGTGGGGAAGGTGCGGCACAAGCGCCTCGTCAACCTCATTGGCTGCTGCGCCGAGGGTGACGAGAGGCTGCTCGTCGCGGAGTACATGCCCAACGACACATTGTCCAAGCACCTCTTCCACTGTACGTGCCACTGTCTATTCATATCCATATCCAGTTAGCCATAGTTGTTGTTGCTACGGTCTCTGACGTACTACTACTTGATCCGTGGAGGTTGGATCAAAACATGATTCCCCTCTGCATTGATTGAAGAGCTTAATGCACCTCTGCCATTACCACATTTGTCTCTTGCTGTCTCGTGCATAAACAGATGTGGTTAATTTGCCAGGACCATGTGGGCGTGTCTGCATTTTCTCTCTTGCTGTATTTGTTTTTTTTTTTGGATTTTACCTCAATCATCATAATCATGACTTCATTTCAAATATGAAGATGCTTACCACACATACCATGTGGTGCCATGTTTGTTTTGTTGTTTGATTGGAGTGTGGTCTGCCTCTTTGCAGGGGATAAGCAGCCGTTGCCATGGGAAATGCGGTTGAGGGTTGCACACTACATTGCACAAGCTCTCGATCATTGCAATGCAGAGAACAGGAAAATCTATCATGACTTGAATGCCTACAGAGTACTTTTTGATGAGGTACGCATGGCTTTGCCTGTCTGGTTCGATAGGTATTGACAAGCAAGGATCACCTTACCGATGGAAATCTAGTTTGGCTACTTCTTTACAGCTGACTTTTGCATCATAGCTGCTGTTACTCCTTACATGAACATGAAATTTTTCTCATGAAACTTTTTATGAAATTTGATTGACCTCTGTAGCTACTGAGCAAATTCTCATTGTCATGAACGACATATGTTTGCCATCAGGAAGGTGATCCTCGCTTGTCAAGTTTTGGACTAATGAAGAACAGCCGCGACGGAAAAAGTTATAGCACTAACCTGGCTTACACCCCGCCAGAGTTCCTACGAACGGGTATGCATGACCACATGATCCCTCCACATTCATAATTAGCTAATAGTATTGGTGTTATCCATTACAAGTGAACATGTGGACTTATTTTAAGCTCACTAGATATAAGATTAGTGCTTTTATTGTGTCCACAGAGGTAATTTGTGAACCTGTAATGAATTTGTCTTTTAAAAACACTTCTGTGTTCCCTCAGTATCAGATGATAGGTACCTTGTGGGTCGTTGTGATAAACTGATCACATTTTCTCTTTTTACTCCTGAACTGCTCAGCACGTGCTCTTTGGACTGCAGTGAATAATTTGTGCTTGACTCTTTAATGGCAGGCAGAGTCATCGCTGAGAGTGTGATATATAGCTACGGAACAGTTCTGTTGGATCTTTTGAGTGGGAAACACATTCCTCCTAGTCATGTATGCCTCATTTCAATCTTCGTTTTTCTTGTTATCAGTTCCTTGCATCGTGGATAGTACCATGCTGTTATTTAATTATCATGCTGGAAGCTGAAATGAGCTTAGAACCATTAGCTTGAATCTGCTAAGCACTAGATTTCTTGATGGATAATAAGCAGGGCACATAACCATCTCGTCTCGAATGTCTTAGGGTGTGTTTGGTTTGAGCCGAAACCAACCCTACCAAAATTTGGCTAGCCAATATTTTGCTTAAGGTTTTGGTTGTCCATGTTTCTTTTTGGCCAATGTTTGCCAGAAAAGTGAACAAGAGTTGATTAGAGGGCACATATATACCAAAATATTGGTAACCATTCAGACAAGAGCCAAAATTTTGGCTAAGACTAAAAGATGGTATGGTTGGTTTTGGTCACCATCCAAACATACCCTTATACTTGAAGCTAAGTGCAGCTCAAAGAACATAACATCATTATGCTAGGGTGTTTGTATTGCCATCTATAACTGTTGCCATGCCAGTGAATTTCTCACGTCATTTGTTTCGAATTACAGGCACTTGATTTGATAAGGGGAAAGAACATACTGCTATTGATGGATTCCTCCTTAGAAGGGCAATATGCTAACGAAGATGCTTCAAAATTAGTCGATCTTGCATCAAAATGCTTGCAGTTTGAAGCTAGGGACAGACCCAATATAAAGTATTTATTGTCTTCTGTTGGGCCTCTTCAGAAGCAAAAGGAGGTAAGCAGCTTCAACCATCTTTTGGATTATTGATGTTCTGCGTTGCCTGCAGTAACACAATTCACTTATTTTATCAATCATAATTTAGGTGGCGTCGCATGTGTTGATGGGCATTACAAAAACTGCGTCGGTCTTACCAACTATTCTTTCTCCACTTGGAAAGGCATGTGCCGGAATGGACCTTACAGCAGTACATGATATATTGCTCAAAACAGGTTACAAAGATGATGAAGGTGCCGAAAATGAGGTAACATACAACTCATTTATGATGCACCTGCTGTTAGGTCATCATTATGTGGTGAACTTTCCTTTGTCATTTATTTGTGTCGACCTGGCATTTTTCTAGTCCTCTCTCAGATTAACTGCTAACTTGTTCGTGAAGGTCCTGTACTTTGATTTGTTTTTGGCATATGGTTTCCTGCACCTTTCCTATGCTAGTTTACAATTACATATGATTAGCTATGTTGGCATTGCATGATTAAATTGAAAAAGAAAATGCTTTGATGAAATTAGCATATACAGTGTGGATCATCTAAGACGTCTTCTCTTCTGTATGGAGAGAAGCTGACTTTCATCAATAACCGATAATTCTTTCTTGTCCATAGTTAAAAAGGCAATCATTTTACACTGGATAACCGAGTATTTTCTCAGGCTTAAACTTAGGATGCTGTTGTGCGCATTTGCTTATTAAACTCCTTTTTGGCTATTTTTCTTGTGCACAGAATATGCCATATGCTTTTTTCGCCTCTCTCTTTTCTTATTCCCATTTGCTCAAGTATTTAGAAATTATGAAATCTCATTCATTTGCTCTGTTAAGATAAGCTAGTTTTATTTGGTGCATGTTTATGCTGCTGTAAAAACTGAAGTTGTCCTTTCAAGAATGGACTCAGCAAGTGCAAGAGATGCTGAACACAAAGAAGTTTGGTGATATTGCATTTCGAGATAAGGATTTCAAGACTGCAATTGACTACTATTCAAAGGTAACATTACTTAAATTCTATGTTCTTATTTTAACTAGGATATCCAAGTTCATGAATTTTGCAATGTCCATATGCTGCTGCTTCATGATTGTTTGTGCCAAATACTAATTAAATAATATATTTTCCATAAGCAGTTTGGCCCTCAATCTGTTACCTCAAGTGCTGCCAGTAAAGCAGTCACTAAGGAATTCTACTTTCTAACTGATGTACAATTCACCAAAGCTTTCATTGGGTTTGTGATTTTCATTTTTGTGTGTTGTGTAACATGACAAGCTAATTTGCCATGTTGCAGCTAGTTGGAATGATGTCAGTACCTTCAGCTACAGTTTTCGCCAGGCGAAGTTTTTCCTACCTGATGAACGGTCAGTCGGAGCTTGCTCTACGCGACGCAATGCAGGCCCAGGTCTGCATGCCCGAATGGCCTACTGCATTCTACCTCCAAGCCCTAGCTCTCTCAAAGCTTGGAATGGAAACCGATGCACAGGACATGCTCAACGACGGAGCCACCTTTGAGGCCAAGAAGCAAAACAGCTGGCGTGGTTAGGGATGAAGCCACGGCTTCCCCCAAACTGTTGTTGCCTTTCAACAGAAAAGGGTACAATGATGAGTGTTCACTGGGAAGTCTGATGAACTGCTAAGAGTGGGATTGAAATGCACTGTTTTATCGTGCGAATTCGCGGTCCCTGCCCCCAAATGTCGATTAACGACGCTGTCGTGACCTGGAAGATCTAAATGGGCAGAAGGCTTATGAGTTGCACCACCACATGGTGGCAAGATTTCGCTGATCATTGCGTGGCGGTGCTCCTGTGGGAGAGAAGATTGTAATTAAGGTGACGATCTCTTAACGATTTCTCCTTTTCTTTGTTTCTGCTGGATGGCTGGACGATTGTGTGGGAACAGAGGGGGTTTGTTCCTTGTGATTAGCTGGGGAGAAAATAAACCAGAACCATCTGAATTCCGTTTGATTCGACCATGTTTCCTCGTCTGCTGCTTCTCTATTGAATGAATTGGTGGTGATTTGCATCAAAATAATGTTAGATCATTTTTAGCCCTGGGTCCTGTTTTTTGGACAGACAGTGCCTTGCTTGTCTTTGATTGTTTTGGCCACGTCAGATGATATTGTGTCAGCGTGTCCTCTGGCATCTGAACCTCGATGTATGAACTTGCGTTAACCAATGTCTTGTTAGTTGAAGAAAGAAGAGATAATTGCATCTATAGTCCTTGTACTTGCTGGCCACATCCAACTCAGTCCTGGAACTTGCGTATTGCTTCAATACGGTCCTGATACATGAAAATACGTGATCAATATGGTCCCTGAGGTTGAAATGTCAGTCCTGGCTCTACACGCCGCATACGTATCTCGTATTTCTGTAGTGAAGGCCACGTCTGTATGCGGCCCATATGTCAGTGGGCTGAGTGGGCCGAGAAATAAAATGAAAAAAGAGGCAAAGGAGGGATTCGAACCCACTAGCTCTGCCCAACCACTGCCCGAGCCGGCCACCAGGCCAAGTGCGTGTTCTTGTTGAAAATGGGGATGCACCATCTATTATAAGTATATTACTGTTTCTTTAAAAATTTACACGTGAATTTTAAAATATTCATGAGTTTTTATTTAAAAAAACGTTCATCGATTCACAAAATGTTCATGATTATAAAGTAAAACGTTGTGTCTACAACAAATGTATGTAAATTTTAATAAATAATCAACACAATGCTTGGGAATTTGAAAAATATAATTCGAAGATTTTTAAAAATGTTTGCTGATTCAAAAATGTATTGATGGATTCAAAAATGTTCGTCACAATTTTGTTTTTGACTTTCAAAAGGTTTTCAAGAATTTCAAGAAATATTTTGCCTATGAAATAAACTTGTTGACGAGTTCAAAAAACATGTGCGCAGTTTCAAAAAAATTCACTAACTTGTAAAGAGCTCATGAATTTAGAAAATGTTCACAACTTCAAAGATATGGTGAATATTTTGGGAGTGCATCTCCTCACATATATATAGGAAGTGCAACTTAGAAAACTCCAAAAACATGTTCACAACTTGTACAATAGACTAAATATATATGCATCTCGTCACATATCGCACACACACACTTAGTATTCATGAATTGATTCTTTTATGTTCATTGATACAAAAAATGCTCACGATTCAAAAGTAAAAGTTTGTATATACAAAAAAAATATTTGAATTTATGAAAATATTCAAGAAAATGGTTGGGATTTAGAAAATATATTCCGTAAATTTTGAAAAAAATGTTCACTGATTCAAAAAATATTGATGAATTAAAAATTGTTCATCACAGACAGAATGTTTCTTAATTTCAAAATATATTCAAGAATTAAACAAAAATGTTCGCCTTTGCAAAAATAACTTGATCACGACTTCCAAAAAACATGTAAGCCATTTCAAAAATTATTCACGAATTTGTTAAAAGTTCATGAATTAAGAAAATTTTCGTAACTTCAAAAATATGGTCAACATTTTTCAATTCGCTAAAAAAATTTGAATTCGAAAAAAGTTCAGCCCAATTTTTAGAAAGGTGGACCGCCTTTGGAAAAATAATGAATTACAAAATATTCGCAATTTCAAAACTTCTGTATGCAATTGGCTCGGGGGGGGGGGGGGGGGTACGCACCAGGTTGCTCATGCCAAATAGGAGACTGCAAAAAAAATGAACACAAACAAAAAACCAGAACACACAGAAGACAGCTGGGCTTTAGCTATAAAACAAAAGAAACAGGCCCGTACAGCCCAAAGAAATACTATGAATACCTAATTATATTTCTTCTAAAAAAACATAAATAGATTTCTTATAAAAATGACTACATATATAGGGTCTGCATCTCCTCATAAGCCGTGCGGATACACTCGGTCTGGTGGCTAGCGCTCGCTTCTACGGCCCACATGTCGCGGGTTCAACCTGATGAGCGGGGCCAGTCTGATATGGCATATGGCGGAATACACAGTACGTATACAATATGTAGAGCCAGGACTGGCGTTTCAACCTCAGGGACCGTATTAACCACATATTTTCATGTATCGGGACCGTATTGAAGCAATACGCAAGTTCCAGGACTGAGTTAGACGTCGCCAACGAGTACGGGGACTATATATGCAATTATCTCAAGAAAGAACTTAGAGCAACTCTAGCAGATGCCGCAAACCTCGCCGGCCTGCATAAATCTGGCAGTTTTAGCCTTTTTTTTGCATTTTTTTGGGCCTGAGCAGAAACGCGATATCTAGCCTGGCCTGTAATTTTTTTTACAAGAGGCCTGCATATTGCCCCTCCACGGCTATATCTACGGGGTGGGGGGCGTTTTAGGGTTCTCTAGCTCCATATCCTCCGTCGCAATCCTCCCCCCTCTGTATTCTCCTTTGCTCTCTCCGGCGAGAGATTCCACATGATCGCGTTCATTTCTTGCTAATCCATATGGCCGGAGGGGTACGCGGTTGTGGGGGCCGAGGCGGATTGCCGTTGCGCAAGCGCGCCCGGCACGATGAGGAGGCCGGCATCTCCAGCCGGCCTGCCATCAAGCCATGGTGATTGAAGCAGGCGCGCAAACTTGGTGGGCTCTCCCGCAGAGATGGCCAGAGCGCATGGGCTCGCTTCTTCGAGCTCGGCGATGCTCTTTGGCAGCACACCAAGAGGTGCCGTGAGGCAGAGGAGGCGCTCCTCGCCTTGTAGAAGAGCCGGAGAAGATGGCGCCGCCGAACAACTCGCGACGGTGAAGGAAGAGCACACGTTCGCTAAAGCGTGCCGGAGGTCGCCGAGGCCTTCTACCTAGGCGTCGAGTCATGAGCCAGCAATCCCTAGCTTTAGTAAAGTAGTTTACTACTCCCTCCGTCCCATAGTGTAAAAACGTTCTTATATTATGGGACGAAGGGAGTATGTTTTTATGCTATGGAATTTAGATGAACTCCGGTGACGAGCTTTGTAGTGCGAAAACCGTTTTAAATTTCCAGTATCGTTTAGCATATCTGTTCTGCGTGCCATGCGTGATACCGCAAATTTGTTTTAGAGTACACCTTAGGTGACATTTGCAGTACATGGTGTTTTTTTTTTTAACTTCGGCAACTTTATTTAATTAATAATCATGTCTTTTACAATAAGAGGACTCAGGAAATCAGGAGGTTTAGCAAGCCACACCCCTGATTCCTTCCTCATAAAACTAGAACATGCAATAGCATGAGCACATTCATTAACCTCTCGCGCACAATGATTTATACTTGCCTTGCCGAAAGAACTCATCAACTTTCGACAATCATCAGTAATAACTGCTCCTGACGCCCGATAGTCAGACGAATTCTGAATAGCTTGAACAATCTCCATAGAATTGCTCTTAATAGAAATATAAAAAAAATGCCAAGATGTTCTGCTAGTCGTAGACCCAATAACAATGCAAAGGCCTCCATTGTGGCAGCGTTGAGAGTGTGTTGTTTAAATTCCATCGCTGCAGCCACAAAACCTCCTTAGAGTCACGTAAGATTGCACCACATGCACTTGCACCTGAGTCCAAATGGTAAGAAGCATCGACATTAAGTTTTATGCAGCCTGTCGCTGGCCTAGACCAGCTTGCTTGTCGAGGTGGAGTAAGCTTCTTATCTGCTACCCAGTTTGCCACAATGCCTCTGATTTGTAAAGCCGATCGTACTGGCGTACCAATATTTTCATCGTGAGATACCTGGCGTCTTTCCCACCAAATATACCAACACGTGACCATTGCAAGCTCCACTGCATTTTCACCTGGGAATGGTACACCACCTGGTAGATTCGAACATATAATCTCATCAAGTATTAACGAAGCTCACCCGCAAAAAAAAAAAAAAAAAGTATTAACGAAGCTGATCTGTATTGTGCCGTAATGTGTGCCACACTCGCCTCTAGACCAAGTTCCTTCCAAACCTCCTTTGCTCTCTCACAAATGACACATATGTTTGAGGTCTTCAGGATCCACCTTGCAGACGGGGGAGGTCACCGGAGTCTTAATATGCTTGTTCGCCAAGGTACAGTAAATGGAATAATTTCATGTAGAGCTCTCCGAATAAAAATATGCACCTTGGGAGGAATTTTCAAATCCCAAAGTAACTTCCATACCGGATATGAGTTACTTCTTCCCATACCTGTAACAACACCCGCCCTAGTACGGTACTCCGTGTTCCATTCTGCATGCTATGCTGATCGAACAGTAAAGCTCCCAGACTTACATAGTTGCCAAGCTATGAAGTCTGGCTGATCTTGAGATGGAAGCGGAATTCGTAAAATCATGTTAGCATCGATAGGCCAAAAATTATCATGTATCAGCTGCACATCCCACTCACCTGTTTCTGGGTCAATAAGATCATGTACAGTCTCAAGAAGACAATTCCCACGAGGAGTCAAAACACGCCTATCATGGGCAGTTGGAATCCAAATATCTGACCAAATTTTAATCTTTGCCCCATTACCTGGTCTCCAAACTGCACCCCTCCTCAAAGTCTTTTGACCTGGCATGATACTACGCCATGTAAACGAGGCACCTTTCTTAGCTCAGCTATAAAAAGGTCTCCATCCGGGTGATATTTTGCTCGAAGTACCTGAGCACATAATGAGTCATGTTCACATAGAAGTCCCCAACACTGCTTAGCCAACATTGCACCCTCCTTTTCAGGATACACATCTTCCATCAAGCTTTCCAATGCAATTTCCTTAAATTCGAGCCACCCCACCAATACCTAGCAATTGCATCACAAATACTCTTACAAATAATCTTTGGCAAATGGAAAATTGACATTGCATATACTGGGATTGATTGTGCAACAAATTTTAATAGTACTTCTTTCCCTCCCACTGATAGCATCCTCGGGTTCCACCCATCAATAAGAGCCCAAACTCTATCACCCAGATGCTGAAATCAATCACTGCGGCCAACCCTCACATGCGAGGGTAACCCAAGATACTTATCTGTCATAGCCTCCACCACAATGTTAAGTTGATTACAAACTTCCACCCTTACCTCCACACCAGTATTTGGACTGAAAAATATTTTGCGGTACATGGAGTTGCTTTTAGGTAGGTCGTGTTGTCATCTCCAAAACTCTAAAAAACAGTGTGGCATGGAAGTTTTTTGTTTGGTAAACATAACTTTGATCTGTACATGCGTGGGACACGGAGTCCTGCACCCCATGACTCAATCTTAACCAAAAGTACTAAGGCTGGATGCCGTCACCGCCTCCTCCTCCAAAAAAGCTAGGGTTTGTGCTTCTCACCGGCGCCGCTGCTGGCCCGCTGCGCCTCCGATGGTCCTAGGGCCATGGGGGAGCAGTGGATCCTAGCAAGGGCCGGCGGGAGGACTTTGTTGTTAGTCGTTCCTTTGAGTTTTGTTAGGGTTTGTGTCCTGCACAAAAAGGCGGGACGGCGGCGGCTCCCTAAAAATGGAATGAAGGTCTCCCCGCCTAGCCCCCGTTCCGGTGATGCGTCTAGCATCGTTGGTGGGCGTGTGGAGGTGTGTCTCCAGCGGATCTATCCACGATGGATTTGCTCGGATATGGTTGTTGTTTGTCCATGTTCCCGCGTTTTCAGGTTGGATCCTTTCGATCTACGTTAGTCTTCATCGGCGACTGTTGCTGTTCTAGTGCGCTGGTCCTGTGGGGCCTTAGCACGACGACTTCATGACTGTCTACTACAATAAGTTGTGCTCGACTTCCGCGAGGGAGGGGCGATGATGGCGGCGCGCCTTCGGCTCGCTTCAGTGCTTATAGTCGTTGCTAGGTGGTCCACGGATCTGGATGTAATTTTTATTATTTCTGGCGTTCATTATACAACCGTGATTGAAGGTGAATAGATCGGAAGTTTTCTCGCAAAAAAAACCATACCTTCAAATTCTTTTAACTCACAATAAAAAAAAGCTATACTTCGTGAAAAATGCTAAAATGCTCAACTCTAGTCTAGGGGGAAAGGGTGAAAGGTACCCCATGGGAAAAATCTGTAATTTGTCCTCACTTGGCACTTGCACACGAAAAAGAACAAAAAGTGGTCAGAAGAAATAATGTGAAGGCGATATGTGGGTCCGGTGAATACTGTGTAGTGCGTACAGCCAAAAGAGGGGCTGAAGTTCGTAGTGTTTTTTTCTCTCAATAAAGGGCGCTTTATCATCTTAAAATATAGCATCAAACGGCTATAAAACATTAAGAGTATCATCCGGCCACAGCATAATTAGGATGCATACAGACAAACAACAATAGTCTGATAAACAGAAATATAAAAAACCGACAATTTGACAACAGTAGAGTCCATAAATCGACACTATGCCTATGATGGAATAGATGGTCCACCGGTCAGAGATTATGTTGCCACCCATGTTGTGTAAAAACCTTCGCTGCCACCTACTTCAACATCGTACACATCGCCTTGAATAGCGGTTGGTACTCCGCTCGTTGTAGCGTACACCATGCACGAAACGTGCGTACGACGAAAAATAACCTACAAAGAAGAAGCAATTTTGTCATTAAAAACAACATCATTTCTCGTTGAAGTTCGTAGTGTAACATCGAAAGAAACGCCCCCCGCGTCCCCTCCTCTGGCGGCACGGGGGAGACCCATCCGCCGCCGCCGGATAGCCACCCCTAGTCCACCACCGCTGCGCCGCCGCCGGAGGGCCGGCCGGCAAAGCCGCGCCGCGCCCCGGGATGGTGGCGGCGGGGTGGATCCGTCTCCCCAACTCGCGTCTGCTTCCCCGCGCCCCTCTCGAGATCCATCTGCTGCCACCACCGGGAGGCGCCCGCTCCTTCACCTGCCGCTTCGCGGCGTGTCGCCGGAGGGCCGCCAGCTAGGCTGCCACAGCCTCTGGATGGCCGCGGCGGGGTGGATCCGTCCCTCCCGTGCTTCCCCAACACCGCCCCCTTCCCCCGCGCCCCCGAGTTCCTCGCGTGCGTCTTGGGCGCACCCTCCCAGCTGCTGCGTTCCTGCTGGTCCGGCGACAGGTGCGACGTGCTAGGCCATGGCCTTGTGCGCCTTTCCCTCCCCTGCGGTCTCCCCTTCCCTCGGCGTGGCCCAGTCCTCCTGGTGCTACTTGGGCGTGATTCGTGCGGACATGCGGCCGGTCGCGGGGGTGTTCGTAGCCTGCCTTTTGTGCATTGGCGGACCCCCTTGTCTCCGGCGGCCCTTCCTCCCCTCAAGCCGCAGTGAAGGCTCACACGGTGGCCATGAGGCTACGGTGCTAGTGGCAGTCCCGAGGTTCCACAAGGTTGTTGGGGAACGTAGTAATTTCAAAAAAATTCCTACGCACACGCAAGATCATGGTGATGCATAGCTACGAGAGGGGAGAGTGTTGTCCACATACCCTCGTAGACCGAAAGCAGAAGCGTTATAACAACGCGGTTGATGTAGTCGTACGTCTTCACGGCCCGACCGATCAAGCACCGAAACTACGACACCTCCGAGTTCTAGCACACGTTCAGCTCGATGACGATCCCCGGACTCCGATCCAGCAAGGTGTCGGGGAAGAGTTTTGTCAGCACGACGGCGTGGTGACGATCTTGATGTTCTACCGTCGCAGGGCTTCGCCTAAGCACCGCTACAATATTATCAAGGATTATGGTGGAGGGGGGCACCGCACACGGCTAAGAGATCTCAAGGATCAATTGTTGTGTCTAGAGGTGCCCCCCTGCCCCCGTATATAAAGGAGCAAGGGGGGAGAGGCGGCCAAGAGGAGGAGGCGCGCCCAAGGGGGGCAATCCTACTCCAAGTAGGATTCCCCCTTCTTTCCTAGTCCAAGTAGGAGAGGGGAAGGAAGGGAAGGAGAAGGAGAAGGAAGGAGAGGGAGGAAAAGGAGGAAAGGGGGGCCGGCCCCCTAGTCCAATTCGGTTTGGGCTAGGGGGGCCGCGCGCCCTGCCTCCTCTCTTCCACCACTTGGCCCATGAGGCCCATTACTTCTTCCTCGTATTCCCTTAACTCCCCGGTACCCGTGAAAATACCCGAATCATTCAGAACCTTTCCGATGTCCGAATATAGTCATCCAATATATCGATCTTTACGTCTCGACCATTTCGAGACTCCTCGTCATGTCCCCGATCTAATCCGGGACTCTGAACTCCTTCGGTACATCAAAACTCATAATATAACTGTCATCGAAACCTTAAGCGTGCGGACCCTACGGGTTGGAGAACAATGTAGACATGACCGAGACACGTCTCCGGTCAATAACCAATAGCGGAACCTGGATGCTCATATTGGCTCCCACATATTTTACGAAGATCTTTATCGGTCAAACCGCATAACAACATATGTTGTTCCCTTTGTCATCGGTATGTTACTTGCCCGAGATTCGATCGTCGGTATCTCAATACCTAGTTCAATCTCGTTACTGTCAAGTCTCTTTACTCGTTCTGTAATACATCATCTCGCAACTAACTCATTAGTTGCAATGCTTGCAAGGCTTAAGTGATGTGCATTACCGAGAGGGCCCAGAGATACCTCTCCGACAACCGGAGTGACAAATCCTAATCTTGAAATACGCCAACGCAACATGTACCTTTGGAGACACCTGTAGAGCTCCTTTATAATCACACAGTTACGTTGTGACGTTTGGTAGCACACAAAGTGTTCCTCCGGTAAACGGGAGTTGCATAATCTCATAGTCATAGGAACATGTATAAGTCATGAAGAAAGCAATAGCAACATACTAAACGATCGTGTGCTAAGCTAACGGAATGGGTCATGTCAATCACATCATTCTCCTAATGATGTGATCCTGTTAATCAAATGGCAACTCATGTCTATGGCTAGGAAACATAACCATCTTTGATCAACGAGCTAGTCAAGTAGAGGCATACTAGTGACACTCTTTTTGTCTATGTATTCACACATGTATTATATTTCCGGTTAATACAATTCTAGCATGAATAATAAACATTTATCATGAAATAAGGAAATAAATAATAACTTTATTATTGCCTCTAGGGCATATTTCCTTCAGTCTCCCACTTGCACTAGAGTCAATAATCTAGTTCACATCACCATGTGATTTAACACCAATAGTTCACATCATCATGTGATTAACACCCATAGTTCACATCGTTATGTGACCAACACTCAAAGGGTTTACTAGAGTCAATAATCTAGTTCACATTGCTATGTGATTAATACCCAAAGAGTACTAAGGTGTGATCATGTTTTGCTTGTGAGAGAAGTTTAGTCAACGGGTCTGCCACATTCAGATCCGTATGTATTTTGCAAATTTCTATGTCAACAATACTCTGCTCGGAGCTACTCTAGCTAATTGCTCCCACTTTCAATATGTATCTAGATTGAGACTTAGAGTCATCTAGATTAGTGTCAAAACTTGCATCGACGTAACCTTTTACGACGAACCTTTTTGTCACGTCCATAATCGAGAAACACATCCTTATTCCACTAAGGATAATTTTGACCGCTGTCCAGTGATCTACTCCTAGATCACTATTGTACTCCCTTGCCATAATCAGTGTAGGGTATACAATAGATCTGGTACACAGCATGGCATACTTTATAGACCCTATGGTCAAGGCATAGGGAATGACTTTCATTCTCTTTCTATCTTCTACCGTGGTCGGGCTTTGAGTCTTACTCAATTTCATACCTTGTAACACAGGCAAGAATCCTTCCTTTGCTTGATCCATTTTGGACTTCTTCAAAACTTTGTCAAGGTATGTGCTTTGTGAAAGTCCAATTAAGCGTCTTGATCTATCTCTATAGATCTTAATGCCCAATATGTAAGCAGCTTCACCGAGGTCTTTCATTAAAAAAATCCTTTCAAACACTCCTCTGTGCTTTGCAGAATAATTCTACATTATTTCCGATCAACAATATGTCATTCACATATACTTATCAGAAATGTTGTAGTGCTCCCACTCACTTTCTTGTAAATACAGGCTTCACCGCAAGTCTGTATAAAACTATATGCTTTGATCAACTTATCAAAGCGTATATTCCAACTCCGAGATGCTTGCACCAGTCCATAAATGGATCGCTGGAGCTTGCACACTTTGTTAGCTCCTTTTGGATCGACAAAACCTTCCGGCTGCATCATATACAACTCTTCTTCCAGAAATCCATTCAGGAATGCAGTTTTGACATCCATCTGCCAAAGGATCGACAAAACCTTCCGGCTGCATCATATACAACTCTTCTTCCAGAAATCCATTCACGAATGCAGTTTTGACATCCATCTGCCAAATTTCATAATCATAAAATGCGGCAATTGCTAACATGATTCGGACAGACTTAAGCATCGCTACGGGTGAGAAGGTCTCATCGTAGTCAATCACCTTGAACTTTGTCAAAAACCTTTTTCGACAAGTCTAGATTTGTAGATAGTAACACTACTATCAGCGTCCGTCTTCCTCTTGAAGATCCATTTAATCTCAATGGCTTGCCGATCATCGGGCAAGTCAACTAAAGTCTATACTTTGTTCTCATACATGGATCCCATCTCAGATTTCATGGCCTCAAGCCATTTTGCGGAATCTGGGCTCATCATCGCTTCCTCATAGTTCGTAGGTTCGTCGTGGTCAAGTAGCATGACCTCCAGAACAGGATTACCGTACCACTCTGGTGCGGATCTCACTCTGGTTTACCTACGAGGTTCAGTAGTAACTTGATATGAAGTTACATGATCATCATCATTAGCTTCCTCACTAATTGGTGTATTAGTCACAGGAACAGATTTCTGTGATGAACTAGTTTCCAATAAGGGAGCAGGTACAGTTACCTCATCAAGTTCCACTTTCCTCCCACTCACTTCTTTCGAGAGAAACTCCTTCTCTAGAAATGATCCATTCTTAGCAACGAATGTCTTGCCTTCGGATCTGCGATAGAAGGTGTACCCAACAGTCTCCTTTGGGTATCCTATGAAGACATATTTCTCCGATCTGGGTTTGAGCTTATCAGGATGAAACTTTTTCATATAAGCATCACAACCCCAAACTTTAAGAAACGACAACTTTGGTTTCTTGCCAAACCACAGTTCAGATTGTGTCGTCTCAACGGACTTAGATGATGCCCCTTTTAATGTGAATGCAACTGTCTTTAATGCATAACCCCAAAAACGATAGTGGTAAATCGGTAAGAAACATCATAGATTGCACTATATCCAATAAAGTACGGTTATGACGTTCGGACACACCATTATGCTGTGGTGTTCCAGGTGGCATGAATTTGTGAAACTATTCCACATTGTTTTAATTGAAGACCAAACTCGTAACTCAAATATTCGTCTCTGTGATCAGATCGTAGAAACTTTATTTTCTTGTCACGATGATTTTTCACTTTACTCTGAAATTCTTTGAACTTTTCAAACGTTTCAGACTTATGTTTCATCAAGTAGATATACTCATATCTGCTTAAATCGTCTGTGAAGGTTAGAAAATAATGATACTTGTCGCGGGCTTTAATATTCATGGGACCACATACATCAGTATGTATGATTTCCAACAAATCTGTTGCTCGCTCCATTGTTCCGTAGAACGGAGTTTTAGTCATCTTGCCCATGAGGCATGGTTCGCAAGCATCAAGTGATTCATAATCAAGTGATTCCAAAAGCCCATCAGCATGGAGTTTCTTCATGCACTTTACACCAATATGACCTAAACGGCAGTGCCACAAATAAGTTGCACTATCATTATTAACTTTGCATCTTTTGGTTTCAATATTATGAATATGTGTATCACTACGATTGAGATCCAACAAACCATTTTCGTTGGTGTGTATGACCATAGAAGGTTTTATTCATGTAAACAAAACAACAATTGTTCTCTAACTTAAATGAATAACCGTATTGCAATAAACATGATCAAATCATATTCATGCTCAACGCAAACACCAAATAACACTTATTTAGTTTCAACACTAATCCCGAAAGTATAGGGAGAGTGCGATGATGATCATATCAATCTTGGAACTACTTCCAACACACATCGTCACCTCGACTTTTACTAGTTTCTGTTTATTCTGCAACTCCCATTTCGAGTTACTACTCTTAGCAACTGAACCAGTATCAAATGCCGAGGGGTTGCTATAAACACTAGTAAAGTACACATCAATAACATGTACATCCAATATACCTTTGTTCACTTTGCCATTCTTCTTATCCACCAATTACTTTGGGTAGTTCCGCTTCTAGTGACCAGTCCCTTTGAAGTAGAAGCACTCAGTCTCAGGCTTAGGTCCAGACTTGGGCTTCTTCACTTGAGCAGCAACTTGCTTGCCATTCTTCTTGAAGTTCCCCTTCTTCCCTTTGCCCTTTCTCTTGAAACTAGTGATCTTGTTAACCATCAACACTTGATGTTTTTCTTGATTTCTACCTTCGTCGATTTCAGCATCACGAAGAGCTTGGGAATTACTTTCGTCATCCCTTGCATATTATAGTTCATCATGAAGTTCTACTAACTTGGTGATGGTGACTAGAGAATTCTGTCAATCACTATTTTATCTGGAAGATTAACTCCCACTTGATTCAAGCGATTGTAGTACCCAGACAATCTGAGCACATGCTCACTGCTTGAGCGATTCTCCTCCATCTTTTAGCTATAGAACTTGTTGGAGACTTCATATCTCTCAACTCGGGTATTTTCTTGAAATATTAACTTCAACTCCTGGAACATCTCATATGGTCCATGACGTTCAAAACGTCTTTGAAGTCCCGATTCTAAGCCGTTAAGCATGGTGCACTAAACTATCAAGTAGTCATCATATTGAGCTAGCCAAACGTTCATAATGTCTGCATCTGCTCCTGCAATAGGTCTGCACCTAGCGGTGCATCAAGGACATAATTCTTCAGGCAGCAATGAGGATAAACCTCAGATCATGGATCCAATCCGCATCATTGCTACTAACATCTTTCAACACAATTTTCTCTAGGAACATATCAAAATAAACACAGGGAAGCAACAACGCAAGCTATTGATCTACAACATGATTTGCAAAATACTACCAGGACTAAGTTCATGATAAATTTAAGTTCAATTAATCATATTACTTAAGAACTCCCACTTAGATAGACATCCCTCTAATCCTCTAAGTGATCACGTGATCCAAATCAACTAAATCATGTCCGATCATCACGTGAGATGGAGTAGTTTCATTGGTGAACATCACTATGTTGATCATATCTACTATATGATTCACGCTCGACCTTTCGGTCTCCGTGTTCCGAGGCCATATCTATATATGCTTGGCTCGTCAAGTATAACCTAAGTATTCCGCGTGTGCAACTGTTTCGCACCCGTTGTATTTGAACGTAGAGCCTATCACACCCGATCATCACGTGGTGTCTCAGCACGAAGAACTTTCGCAACGGTGCATACTCAGGGAGAACACTTCTTGATAATTAGTGAGAGATCATCTTAAAATGCTACCGTCAATCAAAGCAAGATAAGATGCATAAAAGATAAACATCACATGCAATCAATATAAGTGATATGATATGACCATCATCATCTTGTGCTTGTGATCTCCATCTTCGAAGCACCGTCATGACCACCATCGTCACCGGCGCGACACCTTGATCTCCATCGTAGCATCGTTGTCGTCTCGCCTATCTTATGCTTCTACGACTATCGCTACCGCTTAGTGATAAAGTAAAGCATTACAGGGCGATTGCATTGCATACAATAAAGCGACAACCACATGGCTCCTGCCAGTTGCCGATAACTCGGTTACAAAACATGATCATCTCATACAATAAAATTTAGCATCATGTCTTGACCATATCACATCACAACATGCCCTGCAAAAACAAGTTAGACATCCTCTACTTTGTTTGTTGCAAGTTTTACGTGGCTGCTACGGGCTTTAAGCAAGAACCAATCTTACCTACGCATCAAAACCACAACGATAGTTTGTCAAGTTGGTGTTGTTTTAACCTTCGCAAGGATCGGGCGTAGCCACACTCGGTTCAACTAAAGTTGGAGAAACTGACACCTGCCAGCCACCTATGTGCAAAGCACGTCGGTAGAACCAGTCTCGTGTAAGTGTACGCGTAATGTCGGTCCGGGATGCTTCATCCAACAATACTGCCGAACCAAAGTATGACATGCTGGTAAGCAGTATGACTTATATCGCCCACAACTCACTTGTGTTCTACTCGTGCAAATAACATCAACACATAAAACCTAGGCTCGGATGCCACTGTTGGGGAACGTAGTAATTTCAAAAAAAATTCTTACGCACACACAAGATCGTGGTGATGCATAGCTACGAGAGGGGAGAGTGTTGTCCACGTACCCTCGTAGACCGAAAGCGGAAGCGTTATTACAACGCGGTTGATGTAGTCGTACGTCTTCACGGCCCGACCGATCAAGCACCGAAACTACGGCACCTCCGAGTTCTAGCACACGTTCAGCTCGATGACGATCCCCGGACTCCGATCCAGCAAAGTGTCGGGGAAGAGTTTTGTCAGCACGATGGCGTGGTGACGATCTTGATGTTCTACAGTCGCAGGGCTTCGCCTAAGCACCGCTACAATATTATCGAGGATTATGGTGGAGGGGGGGCACCGCACACGACTAAGAGATCTCAAGGATCAATTGTTGTGTCTAGAGGTGCCCCCCTGCCCCCGTATATAAAGGAGCAAGGGGGGAGAGGCGGCCAAGAGGAGGAGGCGCGCCCAAGGGCGGCAATCCTACTCCAAGTAGGATTCCCCCTTCATTCCTAGTCCAAGTAGGAGAGGGGAAGGAAGGGAAGGAGAAGGAGAAGGAAGGAGAGGGAGGAAAAGGAGGAAGGGGCGGCCCCTAGTCCAGTCGGTTTGGGCTGGGGGGCGCCCTCCTCTCTTCCACCACTTGGCCCATGAGGCCCATTACTTCTTCCTCGTATTCCCGTAACTCCCCGGTACCCCCGAAAATACCCGAATCACTCGAAATCTTTCCGATGTCCGAATATAGTCGTCCAATATATCAATCTTTACGTCTCGACCATTTTGAGACTCCTCGTCATGTCCCCAATCTAATCCTGGACTCCGAACTCCTTCGATACATCAAAACTCATAATATAACTGTCATCGAAACCTTAAGCGTGCGGACCCTACGGGTTGGAGAACAATGTAGACATGACCGAGACACGTCTCCGGTCAATAACCAATAGCAGAACCTGGATGCTCATATTGGCTCCCACATATTCTACGAAGATCTTTATCGGTCAAACCGCATAACAACATACGTTGTTCCCTTTGTCATCGGTATGTTACTTGCCCGAGATTCGATCGTCGGTATCTCAATACCTAGTTCAATCTCGTTACCGGCAAGTCTCTTTACTCGTTCTGTAATACATCATCTCGCAACTAACTCATTAGTTGCAATGCTTGCAAGGCTTAAGTGATGTGCATTACCGAGAGGGCCCAGAGATACCTCTCCGACAATCGGAGTGACAAATCCTAATCTCGAAATACGCCAACGCAATATGTACCTTTGGAGACACCTGTAGAGCTCCTTTATAATCACCCAGTTACATTGTGACGTTTGGTAGCACACAAAGTGTTCCTCCGGTAAACGGGAGTTGCATAATCTCATAGTCATAGGAACATGTATAAGTCATGAAGAAAGTAATAGAAACATACTAAACGATCGTGTGCTAAGCTAACGGAATGGGTCATGTCAATCACATCATTCTCCTAATGATGTGATCCCGTTAATCAAATGACAACTCATGTCTATAGCTAGGAAACATAACCATCTTTGATCAACGAGTTAGTCAAGTAGAGGCATACTAGTGACACTCTTTTTGTCTATGTATTCACACATGTATTATGTTTCCGGTTAATACACTCCTAGCATGAATAATAAACATTTATCATGAAATAAGGAAATAAATAATAACTTTATTATTGCCTCTAGGGCATATTTCCTTCAAAGGTGGGTACTTGCTGATGCTGCTCTGGCCCCGGCGACCTTGGACCCGCGTCTCTGCGGTGTCCATGGCTGACGGCGTCCCTTGTCGGGCAGCTCCGGCCTCGGTGACCACGCAGTTGCGTCCCTTCCAGCTCGTCTGGCTCACCGACGTCCCGACGGCTATGGCCACGGTAGCATGGATCTGCGTCCCTCCAGTCTCTGCTTGCTGGCGTTGCTGATCGCCGTCGCCCCATCCGCTTGTGGCTTGCTTCGCCACCTGCCCTACTCTGTATGACTCAAAGCCCCCGTTTCGCCAGATCCAACGCTTGTGTGTCGGGAAGCGGTGCCACCATCCGACAGCAGGTGCAGCCCCGCCAACTCCCCTTCCGACATGGTGGCTCCGACCAACGTGGCTTCCTCATCTCCGACTCCAGATACGGCGGCTATGGGATTGTTCAGCCTCAGGCCAAGGAGAAATCCTTGCTCGGCTAGCCAATGCTGGCAGCGACGGCGTTTGCGGATGTCGTTTTCCTTCTTGGAGGCGCTGTCAAGGCCCTGAATTGCGTCCCTCTTAGAGCTCAGGGGAAACCCTAGGTCTGGTTCCTCCGGACCGGATGGCGACGACGTCTTGGCGTCGACTTCCTTCTTGAAGGCGCTATCTTGTTCGCTCGCGGTGTCCCCGGTTCTGGCTTAGGTGATGTTGGAATTCTTGCTGGTTCGGCATTGCCATTCTTGGTTTGGGTTTGGTAGGTTTAGCTGTGATGTATCCCCTGTTCGGGCTGAGCATCCCTTGTGTCTCTGCTCCGAACACCATGTTCACGCCTGTATGCGTTCGTGTCATGTGTTGTACCTCTATTTGTACTCATTCTACTCCTTCTATCATTGCAATGATACACAAGCTTTGTGTATTCGTGAAAAAAAAAGTTAAAAGTGGTTAGAAAGAGGACGAGACACTCGACCGTTGTGGATCTTTTCCCTACTTCATCCCTAAACTTGAATATATAGGCTGATTTGTTCTTCTTAAAAAACACAGCAATAGAAAGTCATTAGATATTGAACACTACAGAATTGTGTTTGTCTGAAAAAGGTTACATAACTGTATAGTACTCCCTCTTTAAAAAATAATCCTTCGTTCGAAAATACCTGTAACATTCATTTCTCCGACAAGTATTTTTGGACAGAGAGAGGATAAGACCTTATATTTCTGATGTAGGGCGGAACCCTAGGGGCCGATCTTTCACGTTCGGAGTGGATCCTACGGGGAATCACGAAGAATACGCGGAAGCACAAGAGGGAAAACACGGGGAAAACAAGAGGAGATCACTCAACCAACAGGATCAATCACACAAGTGCTAAATCACCGAACACATAAGGTAGCACAAGATTCAAAATCAATAAGGGAAAGATACAAAAGGTAGCCGTTCTTCTCCGTGAGGAGGTCTTGATGGGGTCCACCCTAGAAGGGGGTCTTGAATCCGCTTGGGGAATCTTCTCCGAAGAGGTCCTGAGCTCCGAGGAGAAGGTAACCAAGTGGATGAGCAAAGCTCTCACACAAATATGAGCTAATCCTTTGCTAGACCTAACTAGGAGATGGGGGATCCTATTTATAGTCTTAGTGCAAATGGAAGTCAAAACAAAGGGGTACATGGGCTCCAGCCCGCATCAGGCGTCGGTCGTCCGGACTCCGTCGGACGTCCGGAGGCTCGGGAAGGTCCGGTCGTCCCGACGCGTTCGGACGTCCGTCGATTCTTCTCTGCTAAAGGTGTGTCGGTCGTCCGTAGAGGGTCGGTCGTCCGGGGCTTCAGGAAGGTCCGGACGTCCGTAGGTTGTCGGTCGTCCGTAGTTTCTGCTCGGGTGATTGTCGTCCGGACGTCCGGCCAGCTCCGGTCGTCCGTAGATTTGGTTCGGGTGTCGAAGTTCGGACGTCCGGAGGCGTCGGACGTCCGTGTCTGGGAATCGTCGGATGTCCGGAAGGGTTTGGACGTCCGTGTCCTGCAGCTTCAGCCGCATCTCTTCTTCCTCTTCGACATACTTGGGGTCCTCGCCGTCTTGGCTCTTGCAAGTCGTAGATACTTGGCTCACCTCCATGTACCTGATTACACATAGAGTTTCTGAATGAGGTAGTAGCCATGTCTCATGGGTAGAAATAGGAAGTTCCGAGAGGAGCGAGTTCACCTTATCTTCAATAGCCTTAGCTCAGGCTCTCGTCATGGGTCCCGGTGGTGTTGAGGGAGATGTAGGCACGTCCGTGGGGATGAGTGAGGGATGCTCCGCATCAATTTCTTTATAGAGGGAGTAGTTCCTATCCTTTTAAAAGAAATTGCATGGTTGTTTGATTGTGCATGGAAAAAAATAACTTCACGTGAGGTTGGAGTGTAATGATTTTTTCTATGAAATCTAGCACAAACGAATTGTCAGGAAAAAATCTTATGAATTCTAATATATGAATCAAACAGCCCACGCAGGAAAAATTCCTAGTAAGAAGAATTAGAGCCCTTCAAAATTTCTTCGAAAATCTTTTGAATCAAACAAGCCTGATAATCATGGGGACAAGAGTACCGCCAAGGCACCCAATGCATGGAGGCTGAACGAATAAGATCAGGAAAGAACTGTCATGGAACAGCATGACAACAAAATTTTCAATTCCTTTTCAGATTTCAAAAGGCCCAGAATATAATGTTAGTATTCGGAAAAGAGCACTACACGATTAAAATCTGTGAGCAAAATGGGGCGCGCCGTCCTATCGCCTCTTTCTCTTTAAGATGGGGTGATTCTTGGAATGACGGTGGCCACATTTTCTCGTCCAGCACGCGCATATGTGCTTCCTGTCAGTCAATCATGCCTGGCTCTTTTCTTTTCTTCCTCCTTCGGTTGCACTTTAGTCAGACTTCATGCCATGCAAAGTCACCGCCACGCCATCAGATTCACCACTCTGGTCCAAGCCGTTTCTGTTTGAGATTCTGTTTTGCCTTCTGCAACTGATATTCACATCCTCCCTGCCAGGAGTCAGCACTCCTTGCAGTTATTGTAACAATTGTGTGCAGAAATTTCATGCATATATACCATGGATGTGTTTGCCGGACCAGATTTTACAGCGCCATCCAAAACCGTTACCTGCGTTTGGTTTGGCTGTGTCGGGCTAGAATCCGAAGCTGTGTAATCCAATTACAGTGCTACACAGAATCGATCACACCCGCTTTGTTAAGGCATGTGCACTGATTGATAAGAAAGTCGTATCAATTTGTCACGATAATTTTAGAGATGATAATAAAATTTGGTGTATAATTGCATATTTAAAGCCGGTCTTCAAACCGCTCGCCTAAGTCCGGACTGCACGGTCCGGACAGCGGAAGCCATCCAACTCAGTGGTCTGGACGTGTTTTTTTCCCACAAACTAAAGACTTGGGGAACTTTGCGGGTGTCTGGACTACTGCCAAGCCCGTGTCTGACCACCCTGGCCCACGAAAAAAACCCCACCTGCCCCTCCCGCTCTTTCCATTCTACACCTGCGCCGCTTGCCGCGCCGCATTCATGCTGGCCCAGAGCATTTAGCGGCCGACATTGATGCCCGCAACTTGACCGGACAGGAGGGCGGCACAGACGGACATGAGCTCTCACTGTCGGCATTGAAGCTGCGCACCAGCCGAGAGAGCACTGCCCGATTGAACACGCCTCCCCATCGCATTCAAACGACCACAAGTTGCCCGCCTTCCTCCATTAAAACCACGCATGCACTGAGAAACCTACTTCGGCCACACGTCCATCCGTGAGCTGCCCATCATTAAACACACCGCCAGTTGGCTTCGACCGTCCGCCCGCTATTTAAACGGTGCCAGACGCCAAGCAAAAATCGCATCACACTTCGCTCCCATCTCCTCCTTGCACCATTTTTTTCATAATATCCATGGCAACCGACAAACAGGAAAAGGAGTTCTTCAGCATAAAAGCCAACTGGGTGGCCCGTCGAGCCCACCGGATACGAGCTAGGCAATGCTCCGCTCCACCACCCTCGACGATCCATGCCGCTGCAGACCAGCTCGCGGATGCAGAAGTTTCAAGCCGGCGCGTCATTCAGCAACTTGTCGCTCCAAGCCAACTCGCCGAGGAGTGGCAAGTTGCTCCAGGCCGGCACGCTGGGGAGCACGAGCATCATGGCTGCCGTGGACGACGCCGTGTCGTACCACTCCAACCGTGCCTGGGACCGCGCCATCCATCATCAACGAACGCTTAACCACGCCCTGGCGACGAAGAAAGAAGCCGGCTTCGCGGAGATGGACGAAACGATGTCCAGCACGTCCGCGCCTGCCGCAATCATCAAAGAGAAGTAGAAAACATGAGGCCGCCGCCGGTTGGGTCCCATGAAGGCCACCACCGAGGCGACGCCGACGTAGACAGCCGGTGCCTTGGCAGGTAGCAGCCATCGTCGTCCCCTTTCCCTCTGCCTGAAGCACATCGTGGCGCTTCTACTCCGACGAGCGGTGCTGGCGGACATGGGGAAGTGAGCCGCCCTTTGCGCTAAAGCATATACCTCCAGAGCTTACAGTAGGCTGGCGAGCGGGCTCCTGGACATGGGGAAGACAATGGAGATCCGTCGACTGTAGACTAGTCAAGTGTATCCATGTCCTGCACATGGATATCCGCCGACGCCGGCCGTAGACTAGTTTTTACCTTAGTCAGGTATAGTTTTTAGTTAAAAATTGTCCAAACTGTAATGAATGTTGTCCAATTTATATGAAATCTGTCGTGTTTGCACGAATTTCATCCGGTTGGTTTAAAAAGTTGTTGAAATGTATACGGACAGTATTGGATGGCCGTCTCCCGCATTCTTATCCACGGCACGTCCTCCCCTGTTCGCGGACGAATGGGGAAGGAAATTTGCGGGTCGGCGTTAGAGATGCCCTAATATGTTACTAGTTCTGCTTCTAAATATAAGACATATTCTAGTATCTCTTAATCTTTATCTCTAGTAATCAAATACCATGAGTAAATGTATGGTGAGAGGTATTGTTGCTAAGTGATCATCTCTTAATTAAAAGAATGCAAAGCTTTTTTTTCAAATTTCTCTTTCATCCGGCTCATCATTTTCCCCATGTAGTCCTCTCTCTCTCTCTCTCTCTCTCTCTCTCTCTATTTGACATGCATGTAGTCCTTTTCTCTGTTCCTGTTGCCTGAGTCAACCAAACAAAACTAGCAAAAGTCCCGTTGCATTGCATCCACAATGTAGTGTAACCTCATTACGTTACCGTTTGCATTAACGTAACCCTAACCAAACATGTCCACAGGAATCACAGGGTCACGAATCAAATGAAATTCACGACCCTGTGCATCAACCAATGCATAGATGATGTATCCTCCAGCCTGCAAAAAAAAAGAGATGATGTATCCTCCATTTTCTAAAGAAGGTTATATTGTAATAATATATTATTAATAGCCATGGGGAATTTTACATCGCCCGAAATGGGAGCACAACATATATATTGCTGCGTAAATTGCAGCAGCAGCTAGTACAGAGACTGAAACAGTAAAGAAAGAGATTGAAGTGTCGTGCCACAGCGAGAGAAGACAGTGCTAAAATAGGCCGTCACTCCGAGTACAAGACACACACACATGCGTAGCAATACTACGTACTCTTACATATACGGTATACGACCCCGTACACTGGCTAAAAATATACCGCCGTTGCCGAGAGCAATTAGGTTTCCGGAATTATTTCCTCTGTTGCCGAAATTACTGCGATCTTGGTTGTGAAATGTGAGCTTCAGTAGACCACCATGTTGTTTTCGTCCAAGGACGAGAAAAACGCCGCCAGGTCGTCGCTGGCCTCCCTGCACAGCATCGGGGCGGCGGCGTTTGGTGCCGCCGGGTTCCACAGCTCCGCCGCGCCTGCAGAAGGACATGCACATACATTGAGAACTCGCGCAAAATGGCGACGGGGGATTCAAGAATTGATCGAGCTCGTGAGGCAGAGCAGTGCACGTACCGGCGGTGGTGGAGAAGGTGTTGTTGGCGTAGGGCGGCAAGGTGTCCCATCTGAGCTCGTGGTCCGAGACCACGCCCAAGTCGTCGAAGAAAGGCATGTGCGCCTGCGTCGTCTCGCCTGCGCCGGCGAGGTCGCCGTCGATGAAGAATGTGGCGGCGGCGTCCTGCTGCGGGAACCCCAGGGGCGCACCCATGCCGGACACCACCTCCCCTCCGTACATGGGAGAGGGGGAGCTGTGAAGCTGGAACGCGTTGCCGACGATGTCGAGGCGCGGAGGGCTGGGCGTGAGGGAGCTCAGCTGCTGGTCCGTGGTGACCAGGGAGGAGCTGCTCCCGACCTTGGTCATCTGCTGGTGGCCCGGCTTGGCCTTGGCAGCCGCGTCGCCGTGGAGGAGGCCGGCCTCGGTGCGCTTGATGACGCGGCAGAGCGCGTACGCGCCGATGAAGTTGGAGGCGCCGTGGAGGAGGTCCTGGCAGAGGCGGTACTCGTGCATGACCCAGTCGGTGCGCTCGCCGCCGGGGGCCCTGCCCTTGTAGAACACCAGCGTCTTCCTGACGCCGCACACAGCCCCGCCGTCGCACGACACCTTGCGGTCCTTGCCGGTGGCCTTCCAGTACCCCGTGGTGGTGGCTCGGTTGGTCCGCGACCCGTTGGGGTACTTGCGGTCCCGCGGCACGAAGAAGAACCACTCCAGGTCCCTCTTGGGCAGGAACGACTTCTCTGAAGAATGATCAAACACACACAACTCTGAATCTTAGCATTCTCATTCTCATTCCAGTTTGTATAGTTGAGTGCAGAGAAGGTTAGGAATGCCAGAGTTAACTGTGTACTGATTACTGTAATTGGCTGTTGAGAATATTCCAAAAGTGAGAGGGGTGACTGGCTTTACTTGTTTAGTATTTCTTGTGGTGATTTGGAGAACAAGTTTCTTTGGGAAAAGGCTGGAAAATGACTCATCTGCAACCGGCCTAAGTTATGGAGAATATATGAGGCGAGATGCCTCTTCCACAAAGTCCCTTTTCATGTATGCTGGCTAGCTAGCAAGCAATTTGGAGGGCAGATTCTTTTTCTAAAAGAATTATGCTATTCGAGGATGATTGCAAACATTACTTATCGAATAAATTGTCTATTCAGGGGAGAAGAAAGGTGAACACCATGCGGTTTGACATAGCTAAAATTCAACTCTCTCTCTCGCACACTTTTTTTGTCAGTCCAAGCATGAATGAATGTGTGGCATGTTGAAATACAGAATGAATCGGATAGAAGATGCATGTGTATGTACCTGGCAACTCCCATGGCTCGCACTTGTATAGGTCGATGACGGGGATGACCTCGAGCTCGATCTTGAGGTTGTCGACCCTCCGCTTGAGGTAGTAGCCGACGAGCTCGTCGTCGGTGGGGTGGAACCTGAAGCCGGGCGGCAGGGTCATGGTGCCCATGCTCGTTGATTGCTTGTGTGAAACTTGCAGCCAATTCAAATATCTTGGGCAGTTCGATCCAACAGTAACCCGGCCCAACCCAGGAGGAGCAGATGATGCTAGCTAATAACTGTGTGTATGTATATATATAGCGTCAACTGCCGATCACAAATACTTGAGGCAGGACTGGAAATCTAGAATCCAGGTGAAGGAATGGAGTCAGGTGGAGAGGAGGCCGTATCGGTTGAAGATTTGGAAGATCCAGAAGTAGAAGCTCTTGTTGGGCTTCTCGAGGTCCAGTGTCGAGGCGGCGATGAATACGGTGTAGCAGCCTCCAGGATTCACGCTCATTATCCTCCGGTCACGAGCTCCAGAGACTTGATGGAACAGGAATGGTGACTAACAAACAGGGAGCTAGCTAAAGAACTTGATTGATTGTGAGGATCGGTCAAGCGCACGGTGAGTAAGAAGGTGGAGCTAGCTGGAGATGTTGGCGGCGGGAGGAAGGCGGCGATGGCCGGCGAGGAGGAGGAGGAGGAGGCGCTGGATTGGGGAGGGAGGAAGTGAAGGGCGTGGTGCCGTTTATATAGAGGAGGGAAAGGGTTTGAGACTTGCGAGGCGAGAAGGTCGTCCGAGGCACGCCATTCCAAAACCCCCGCCGGCGCTTGTCGTGCCCGCAAGCCGCCGCCAAACCGTCCCGCAATCCGCACTTCTTTTCCCGTTTCGTTTTCTTTCGCGGCTTGGGCAATTCACCACTAACCAAACGTGTCTGGCCGTTCCGTTCCGTTCCGTGTGCAGCGCGTATCGTGGTGGTGCGTTATTCTTCTTCTGAATCGCGAGGCGCGGTGCGAATCAACCTGTGGTTGAGTTGGTTAGAGTGAGCGCAGTATCACTGCCCATCGCGCTCAAATCACGGTCTTCGTATTATTTGGATTTATTTTATATCTTGCATTCGGTCTTTCGTAAGAGTAGGGTGTGCGTGTGTGCTTATGTCTGTACTGATACTAAAAAAAAAGAATCGCGAAGCGCGGCAACAGCAGCGGCAAGGTTCGAAAGTGCCGTTTTGTTTCATACTATACGTGCTTTCGTTTTGAATATGGGTTCATTCCGCTGTCACCAAGATCCGTGCTTAGCCCCCTTCGGTTCGATCAGCTGATTAATTAAGTTTATCATCATCAGCCGCGTACCGGTTTTCAGAATTCCTTTTTTTTTCTTTTGCGGGGGCCGGTTTTCAGAATTCAGGTAGGCTCCCAGAACTTACCGCTACTCTGTTTTCCAGCTCATGTGTTCATACTCTCGTGTATTCTGGTACTATAGTTAATTAGTGGTGATGCAGGATTCTTGTCCAGTGACATGCAACATATACTAGAGTTAATTAGCGACCTTAATTAACCTTCACACACATGTGTGGATTCTGAATTGACGTGCATTATGCACAGCTGATTCCCCTCTTTTAGTACCAGTAGTTGGCTCTTGTCTGCCCCCAAACGTGCAAGGCTGCAGGGGCGAGGCGTTGTGTTGACGCATCAATGCAGGTCGCCGCCTGCAAAAACGGTTTTTTGTTTGTTTGTTGTACTGCACTGGAGCATCGGAAAGTTCACGGAAGGAGCCGACTGAGTTTTGGGCGCAAATCGCATCAGGACAACACGAGGTGCACAATCATCAAGAACTGATTCAGTGTCTAGTGTCTGATTTAAAAGTGACAGACACGTCACGGTCTCTCTTCGGGACCTGCTCTTGGTTTGCAGCGGACTGTAAAGTGCCATACATGACATGACAAGCGGCTGCTCCTATCAGGGTAGGATGAAAAAAGTGCATGTGAATCCTAGTCAGAATTATTCTGGAACCAGCAGCAGGCTAAACATACAGTTTCCTTTAGGTGTATCAATTATTCGTATGCATGTGTAAAATTAGCACATATGTTTCAGACAGCTTTGGGGGCCAGTCATTTTTCCAGATGACCTGAATGTTGAAACTTAACCTAGTTCTACCGACAGGCCTACTACCTGTGCGCTGAACATGTTCAAAATCAGTAACGCAGGAACGGGCCTACAGAGCAATTTGGCATCTTGACTAGCTGCATATACATACATACAGATCTCCACGTGCTTCATCAACCGATCGAACACGTTCCTCGACATGTTTGAACACATAGGTTTTCGACGCGGCACCGTTACCGCGAGCTCACTAGCATCAAGGCCTGATCAGCTCTAGATTAAGCGAGGCTCTAAACATGAAACAATTTAATTGATAAAGCGACTGTACTTGGCTTAGAGAGAAAAAAAAAAGGAAGACCATGGTGTTGCTATATAGGGAAGAGGCCCTGGCCTTGTAGTGACATCAAGCTAAGGTTTCTTGAACTGTGACATCAAGCTAAGTCAAGTGCTGCACTTGCTTTGGCTTTGCAACCTTTTTTTTTTTGATAGTTGAGCTGCACTTTTTCATTCTTTTTTTTTTAAACAAGGCAAAAGACTTGCCATTTTGGCACTTGGATGGATCCGTTTTGGAATGGTGGGACAACCGAACCAGCTTGCAAAACCCAGATCGACGAGCCTTGGCCTCCCTTACAATGTTGATTTCTTGGACAATCTGGAACAAGTGTAACGCTCGGGTCTTCCGTCGCAAGAGTGCACCACCCCCGGTCCTCCTTCGGACTATCATCGACGACGCCAAGCTTTTGGTTCTTGCGGGTGCTAAAAAACTGGGGTTCATTATTGTACGCGAGTAGTTGCCATGCCGTGTGTGTGGTCACTTGTAACACCCTAAAACTCTTCTCTCTTATTTAATGAATGAGGCAAATCTTTTGCCTCTGTTTCAAAAAAAAAAGACTTGCCATTTTCATTTAATAAGAAGAGGTTTCAGAACAGACATCACCAAGCGGCGGAAAAGCAAAACAATTACTCTCGCGGCATTACATTACGCAAATGCTTAGCGCCTGCAGTGGCCCAAATAGAAACTTTCTCTTCGATGCGTCACATGACAATCGCCACCGGCGCCGCTTTGCTCCTGAAGACACGAGCATTCCTTTCATTCCATATTTCTCATCCCACAAGAAGTAACAGGGAAGATAGGGCCTTTGTCGGGAGTGTATTATCAGAGAGAACCGCATCCCACCAAGATTTCACCGAATCGAACAAGTGCCACGGGGCCGTGGGGATAGCAAGCCCAAGCCATGAGAAGACTGCATTCCAAATCCGAACAGAGAAACGACACTTGAAGATCAGGTGTGCTGCAGATTCTTGCACCTGACTGCAGAGTGGGCTTTGTCACAATTTGGCCATCCTCTCCTCTAAAGCCTATTAGCCGTCCAAACTCTGTTGTGGATAACGAGCCACGCGAAAAGTTTGCATTTGGGGGGAGCCCACGCCTTTCAAATGTACTCCCTCCGTCCCATAATGTAAGACGTTTTTCGACACTACACTAGTGTTAAAAAACGTCTTATATTATAGGACGGAGGGAGTACTTCTCAGCCACAGGATTACCAAAGAAGTTGAGTGCTTCGGTCAATATAGCCTAGGGGTCACCATCTTATCACTACTTTGAGGCAGGCAGGGGTTGGTGCTCAACTACTTGCTTACCACCAGTCCCTTGACCGAATTGCCAGTGCTTAACTTCACTTGGAGGTTCAAAGATTATGAAGGTAGTAAAAAATTGCTTCATGGTGAGTACTGAGTACTCCATGACGGCAACAGGTTGTTTAAGCACACTAAACGACAAGCCCTAGGAACTCGAAGGTAGTACAATTTTCTGGGTAGGGATCCAAGTGACCATCGCGCATGCCGAGGAGCTGCATGTATTTCATTGGATACAAAGAAGAGTACGACACCAAAGAAGGCACCGTTAGAAACGCCAAAGATGGCAAGACCAAATGCAAAGAGGCCATTTGTCGCCACTTAATCGGCAGTTATCTTTGTGTGTGTTTCGCTCGTACTAATGTTGAAGCAAAAGTACTTACACGGCTCGGCCCGGCCCGCTTGCATCCCTAATTTTCATTCGACACTGTGTATCTGGTGTAGCCAGCAGAGGAAATTTGAGTAAGCACCAGTGATTAAGTCCAGCTAGCCCCCTGTCAAATGCTCCCAACTACAATGTCTCCACAAGCCAAAGACACAACAACCCCCATAACGAAACAAATGCTACCTTTGTAGCACTTTGCACTGCACGCACGCATGATTAGCTTGGGATCATTAGCTTAATAGCTCGGACCGGAGCACTGTCAAGACCGGGTGACGGCAGCGAAAGCCATCTGCAGGTATGAACGCCCATAGGGGCCCATCCGAAGACCATAGTTGCTTTAGTGAAGTATACGTAGCCGTAGGGCCTGCCTAGTTCTGAACTGCTTGACTTGGGAGGCGAATGGTTGCACGACCAAGGTCACTTTGGCATCCTCTGCCCCATCACTGCCTCATCAGCTTGCCACTAACGTCGGCTCCTTTTAATCTGATAATCCCCGGGAAACCGCCCACTTATTTTCCTGCCATCTCCTCATGATCTTATATAGTTATCGAGGCATTGTTGATTGTTCCTGTTGGCCCTGATCTGACAGGGCATCGGCACCGGAATTCCGAGTTGGTATGAACACGGCTTTTCGTCTCTCATCATTCATCGGCCAATAATTTTATGTGTTGATAGTCCAGGTTAAAGCAGATGGTATAGGGTCAGGCATAGCATCGGCTCTGGGAATTGGGAATGCAAGTACAGACAGCTGAGGTGGACTCTCACGCGTGTGATTGGACGTCAAAGTGATCAGATGACGCATGGATCATCTTATCTTGACCGGCGATGCCTTTACTGCTGCACCCGAAGAATGAAGAACCTCCTTCCCTGTGTTGGCCTCTGCATGTAATGGTGGCCTAAGTAAAGTACGGCAGGGTCATAGGCTGCAATGCACGCACGCTCAAGTATCACCCCAAAGTCGAATCAGTAGCTTCTCATTTAACTAACTAGGAGCACTCTTGATCGCATTGTAAACCATGGCCATGTCATGCATATATGAAGGATAAATAGTGCCCTTAGTTAATGTTTATGCGATAGAATATTTTGATTCTTTTGCTGATTGTTTGTGCAGAGAAACACCTTTAGGGGGGCAGCTTCAGCCTGAAGTGCATGCTGTGTCTAAGGTAGCTTCCTTCATGCATCCTCCGGGATCCATCTCTGTGAGTGTGCATAGTGCTTAATAAACTGAACAAAAGCCACAAGTTAATAGAAAATTGTCATAGCTAGGCATGGAACAGTTTAGAGGTCTGGCCGGCTATTCATGTAGTGTTAATTATTCAGCAAAGCAGCCAGAGGGGAGAAGAGTACCAAGGATCAATCAGCACTAACAGAATAGTTAACTGCACCCAAGAGAATCTCCATAATGCAATGGGGCACAAACCATCCATGTACAAGATATACCTTTCCTGGCCCCTACCCTACTGGCCGGAATCCTCCTGGCAGTAATAAGAAACTAACAAAGAAATGCGCGTGACCATAGTATATAACTAGCTGCGCACTATGGTTAGCTTATTTGCTTCCCCCTCAAGATACCAACTGAGAGAGATTCAAAGCTTCATGAGGGCCACTCAGGGAAGGAATCGCTAGCGAGACGGTTTTTGGCGTACGCTTTCCATGGTGCTAGTTATTTTAGTAGGTGAAATTTTTAAAATGTGCAACTTGTCTTTCATTCGTTCACTGCTAACTAGTCTCACAACTATGTTTGTCATATTTCATCATCAGCTTGAGTTTTTGAGTGAACTCACTAGTGTTTATATTGAATTTTGTGATTATGACGCAAGTAGTAGATACCACAAATTTCTGCACACGTGCAAGCACACATTTTTGTTCAATGAAAAACAGACGCAAATATTACATGATTAATGTTGTTTTTCATTGAGGAGAATGTTGTTTTTTTATGCGGGTAAAAGTGGGGTTTATTCCTCATTGATAGAATTACACTCTGCTAAAGTAATCTGAACTACGCTGTCTAACTACAACTGATTCCAACACGGTCAACGGTCGTTCGGTGGTCCATGAACCTCGACGTAATTTTTATTATGTTTGAGGTGTTTTGTAATTTCGGTGAATCTTTATAATAGATCTGATCTTTTCGCAAAAATCGGCATACGCAAAACAATCCGAATTACAGTAAAAACTTTGCTCTCCTACTTGTCAGATGTGCCCATGAACAAGTGGAATGCATATATGCAAATGTGATATGTGTGTTGTGTGCCCCTGTTGGTTGAAGACGACAAACCAGTTTTGCTGCAGTGCTGGGCATGGGTCGGCAAGAGATAGAGTAGCCAAGTCGTGATCGATGGCGATCCCTTGAGGTGAATGTGATACCTTAATTGGCATCGTTCGCTCCTGCACCGTCTTCTTAGAGGCCCGTTGTTTTCCTCTTTTGGTTTCTTGCACTGGCCGGCGGCAGGTCATCCTCAACACACTATGTACTTCCGGACTAAGACTCCGTTTGGTGTTCCTTTTTCTTTGTGGGGAAATATTTGGAGCTTTATTCAACAATCGAAGCCCCTGCAGAATCTGCAAGGAGGCTAGTTACAATGATACCAGGGGCAGAGTCAAACCAACATTCTGTTACATCCAGTGTGCTTGTATGTCTAGCACATAGGTGAGCAGGGTAGTTGGCTGTTCTTGAAATATATTGAATACAGAAAAACTTAAAACTAGTAGAGTGCTTCAAAATTTCGGACAGGATGGGCGCCACAACAGTCCTATCATCATGACGCGAGTTCCAGAGATTAACGACCTCCTGGCAGTCGGATTCTATCACGACTTTCTCATAGCCCCTGAGCTTAGCAAATATGACACCGTCCCGGATTGCTAGGGTTTCAGAGATAAGGGGGTCGGTAATCCCCTGATAAGGTTTACACCATGCAGCTTTGAAAGTGGAGTGGGATCGAGCAACTCCTCCCACTCCTCCTCTTCGAGCTTCCAATGCAACACTACCATCAGTGTTTATCTTGATCTCCCCCTCCTCGGGTGGCCTCCATCCATGGCCCGGAAGCAACCGGGCATGAGCCTTTGGTAGATCAAGCAAAGCTAAAGTATCTCTGGTCATTTTCATGGACTGTATTGGGTCGAGACCGCCTTTATCATGAGTTATATTATTTCTTGACGTCCAAATAGCCCACATGATCGTCATCAGCTTGGCTCGATCGGACTCAGATAACTTGGGATCACAAGTGATATCCTTTGACCATGTTAGAGGATGTAGATCAGGTCGTTTTACCCCAAGCCAAACCGGGGCTTGAGTCCAAAACCCTCTCGCATGGGAACAATTCAACAATGCATGCATCATGTCCTCCTCTTCATGCTGACATATTTTGCACTGGCTCAGTGTTGCTATATGTCGATATTTGAGTGTGGATTCCACTGGTAGGATACCTCGTAAAACCCTCCACCAAAATACTCTCACTTTTGGCAGAACCTTCAATTTCCATAATGTGGTCCATAGCTGTTTTTTAGTCGCTGATGCTTCGACTACCGTCCCTTCCTCTAGAGCCAGTTGCTCGTTCTGAGTCATGAGAGCGCGGTAAGCTGACTTGACAGTGTATGAAACAGATTTCTCAAAAGCCCATGCCAAAATATCATCACCACCGCCAATCCTTAGGGGGATGTTCAGAATGGCGTCTGCATCGGTGGTGTGAAGTTCTCTCGGATTACTTGATCTTTCCAGAGCCAAGTTTCAGGATCAATAAGATCAGACACTTGTTGTAGCTGCGCATTACCAATGTGAGCAACCGGAGTCATAGTTCAGGTATTAGGGATCCATTTGTCCTCCCAGATAGAAACGGTCGTGCCGCTTCCAATGCGCTTAAGCAGGGCCGATTTCAAAGCTTCCCTGCCTGCGATTATAGCCCACCACACAACTGAAGAAAACTTAGGTGCAGTGGCTTGCATGAAATCACAGGAGTGGAAATATCTTCCTTTTAAGACCCGCTAACACAGAGAGTTGGGATTCGTCATCAAGCGCCACCCATGCTTGCCGAGAAGTGCTAGATTAAAGAGTTGCAAGTCTTTGAATCCCATCCCTCCTTTAACTTTTGGTGCAGCCAAAGAATCCCAAGATAGCCAATGTAAAGACCGGCGATCAAGGTTACTGCTCCACCAGTATTTGGCCATAAGCAAGGCCAACTTATTACACACTTTTTTGGAAGCAAGACATACTGCACGTGGGAATTGATTGGACTACTGCTTTAATTCTGACTTCCCTTCCAGCGCATGAAATAAGTCTCTCTACTCCACCTTGGAGTTTTGATTGAATCCTCTCCCTGATGTGGTCGAAAGTTCCTCCAGTAATTCGACCAACAGCCGTTGGAAGGCCGAGGTAGCATTCACCAAAAGCTTCCACTGAAATCTGCAACATTTGCTTTAGTAAAAGCCTTGTGGGATCAGGAGTGTTTGGGCTAAAAAATATTGCACTTTTTCTTTATTCACTGCTTGACCAGAACACTCCGCATAGATACGAAGAATATCATTCAAACGATAAGCACTATGCACCTTAGCTTGCAGGAAGATCAGGCTATCGTCCGCAAAAAGTAAGTGATTGATCCAAGGACATCTATAGCTAACCCGTATGCCTCTGTCGATATAAGCCCTTCCATAGAAATTTAGAAGTGAAGTGAGGCCCTCGGCACAAAGCAAAAACAAGTAAGGTGATACGGGGTCACCCTGACGGAACCCCCGAGAGGGAGAGAAGAAAGGGAGAAGCTCGCCATTTACTCAAACAGCAAACCGCACTGAAGTTACGCACTTCATAATGAGACGAACAAAATCCAATCCAAACCCCAACTTTAGCATAATCGCTTCGAGGTAGTGCCACTCGACGCGATCATAGGCTTTCATCATATCTAACTTAATAGCACAAGCAGCATTTCCTCCCTTCTTCCTTCTCATCATGGCATGCACGCTTTCATACGCGATTAAGACATTGTCTGTGATCAAGCGGCCCGGGACGAATGCGCTCTGCTCCGCTCCAATAATATCATCCAAAAACTCTCTCAGCCGATTAGTGATAGCTTTGGCAGCAACTTTATATAGGACTGAGCAGAGAGAGATCGGGCGATGTTGGGAAATCTTTTGTGGAAAACGTACCTTGGGTATTAGGGTGATGGAGGTATCATTCATACCCGCTGGCAGTTCACCACCATTCAAGAAGTCAAGCACCGCTGCAGTTATGTCATCCTTTAGAAGATTCCAGTGTCGCTGAAAAAACCCCACGGTGAACCCATCAACTCCCGGGGCTTTTGACGGTGCCATTTGAAACATAGCTTTTTTAACTTGTTCCGCCGTGTATGGCTTTTGCAGCTCATAATTCATCCGGTCCGTAACTCTGCTGGGTACAAACTCGAGCAGATCTTCCATCTGCCGAAAACCTTGAGACGTATATAAATTTTCGAAAAAACTTACGATGGTCCACCGACCAGTTCTTGCAAACCAAAGCAAACCAAAGGTTACTCTTACGATGGCTTTCTAGAGCCACTTATTTTTGTTACAATACATTCTTTGGTTTTTGTGGTAGCCACATATCGAGGTGCGGCCATCTATTTTTGCCAATTCATTTACTCCCTCTACATTGATATATAGTTCATACTCGTATTGTGCTAGACTACTTTGTAAATTTTGACCAACTACACATAAGAAAAAATTATCAACGTATACCCCTCCGTTCCTAAATATAAGTCTTTACAAAGACTTATATTTAGGAACGGAGGAAGTAGTTAGTTAAAATATAAAATCAATAAAATTGGACTGACCATAGAATATAATTTTATATCGTATTTATTTGGTTTTGTAAATATTGATATATTTTTCCTGTAGATTTATTCAAGCTTCGCAAAGTATGGCTTAGATTAGAACACAACTAAAAGCATCTCTAGCCCTTCCGCCAAATTTAACTCCTAAAACAAAACCACGGAACTGAACTCCTCAATTTTTTACACCTAACCCCTCCCCAAAATTCTTACTCCTCAAAACAGAAATTTTGCACACATAATCATTTCAAACTAGATTTAGATAACCAGTTAATTGTACATAACACTGCCACATTAAACATAAAATACTAAATTAAACTAGCTACCATTTCATTAACACTTAAGAGCAAAATCGAGCTAATAGACATCTACCCTTCTCCGGAGGAGATCTCGATGGCCTGCGCATTGCCTGAGCCAGACACCTCGGCATTGTGGGTACCCCTCCTAACCCATGGCATCGACCTGTCATCGGAGTCATCAGGGCATGTGCTGAGCGAACGTCGCCGCTCGGTCCCTCTTTAGTGTCGCTAAAGCCGCTCGGTTGGCGGTGACCTCGCAATTGAATTCGACTAACGCCTCGAACATGTGGGGATCGGCGCAGATGGCGGTGACGACAGCGTGCTTCGCCTAGAGCCACGTTGCTCTCCTCCATATCCTCATCCTCCCCGAGTCGGAGCTCAAGTTGGACGGGGCACTGCGCAAAGACAGTGGGTATGGCTCAAATCAGGGGTGGGGGAGGGACGCCGATGCATTTTTATAGCCTAAGAAGTGTTGTTCGCTCGGCGCACAAGCGATTGCACCATGAATACCAATGAGAAAAGGTTTATGGAGAATGAGTGGGAGTTGCTCAAATTTGAGAAGGGAGGGGATGTTTTGATGAGCAACTCCATCAATTTTTAAATATTGAGAATACAACCATTAAATTCTAAAAAAATCAACAAAGGATGGACTTTATTGATTAGAAATGAAGCATCAAGAGAAACACAATGAGCGCACACCCGGCCTCTACATAACTAGGATGCACACAACCACATTACACAAGCGCGCGAGCGCACATGCACACACAAACAAACACAGTGACAAAGAGCAGAAATACTACATGGAGTATGTGGTAAGCAACCTAAAAAAGAGAGCAAAAGTCACACAAGACCAAAAATATGTCTAGTCAGAGGAAAAGGAAAAAACAAAGCGATCAAAACAATGATCGGTAAACAACAACGATCACCATATATGCACCAAAACATCTCTTGACATCATAAGGACAACAAGAAAAGGTTGTCCAACATTAACATTTTTGGGAAGGGAACGACACTCAAGCGCCGGCATCGTCGGATCCAACCACTAATGCAGACCCTAGGTTTTCATCCTGAAGATCAAGTCCGACAAAGTCAGAGCAATGCATTCAACAAGGTAATGATGCAAAAACATCGCCATTGCTAGGTATAACCAATTAGGGTATGACTCGAGTTTTCGTCACAGGCTTGAGACCCGGTACTCGAAAAGCACCACCAAATCAAAGTCATTATCGCCATCATTTCCCATGATCCCATCAGCTACATATGTAGTACGTTGACGTGGGATGTCACACAAGTGAAGATGACGCATGCACAAGTAGGCAGTAGAACCGCGACACAAGCTGCTCAATACCAAAGGCTCTAAATGGCGAAGGTCGTCATCACAAGTGTGACGGAGATTCACGAGGGAGGAAGATCACTAGCACCACCAAAGTCTCAATTCGAAATGTTGTGGCAATCCCCCACCATCCTCATGCTTCGTCATCCTCTTCTGTGACTGTAGAATTGATCGACAAAACATACTCGTCGTTGCCACCGGATCTAAAGATCCAAGACCCTCCAGTTGTTGCCATCGGATCTAAAGATCCAAGACCCTCTAGTCCGTTGCAATAATTTCCTAGCAACACAGGGCCACAACGCCACCCGCACACCCAAGCTAAGGACCATGTTGGGACATAATAGGTCACCACTGTTGCCCGCATACCTGAAGACGGAATCACGACCAGCAATGTCTCGCCAGTAGAGACCACAGACTTGGCATGATTTGTTATCACTGTCTTTGCACAACCATACCCTTCGCCTCAAGCCGCATCATATAGATTGCATCTCATCACCGAAGGCTACCAGAGCTGAGACATCCTCACCGCCACCTTCATCGACCAGTGCCAGGGCTTACTCGACCACTAGTCTCTAGCACCAGCAAGGGAAAGGGAGGACGAAGAGGTATGTCTAGAATGAGAAAAAGAAGAAAAAAACCCGAAATGACCAAAGCAATGATGGCCATATATGCACCAACCATCTCTTGATATCATAAGGACAACAAGAAAATGTTCTCCAACATGAATATCTTCAGGAAGGGAACGACGTTCAAGCGCCTCCGACGCCGGATCGAACCACCAAATGTCAGATCCTAAGTTTTCACCTTGAAGACCAAGTCCGATAAAATCCGAGCAATGCATACAACAAGGTAATGGCGCAAAAACATCATCATTGTCAGGTATAACCAATTAGGGTAAGACATGGGGTTTTCGCCTCGGAGCTCGATGCCGGGTACTCGAGAAGCACCACCAAATCAAAGTCATCATGTGTTGTCACCATCATTTTCCACGATCCGAGCAGCTACATATGTAACACGTTGACGTGGGATGTCACGCAAGTGAAGACTGTGCATGCATGAGTAGGTAGTCGAGCCGCGACACGAGCCGGTCGCCACCAAAGGCTCTGAACAACGAAGGTCATTATTACAAGTGCGAAGAAGATTGACGAGGGAGGAAGATCACTGGCACCGCCAGAATCCCAATTCGGGATGCTCCGACAATCCCACACCGTCCTCATGCTTCGTCATCCTCGCTTGTGGCGGCATAATCAATCGGTGTACTCGTCGTTACCGCCAGATCTAAATATCCAAGACACTCTAGCCCGTCTCGACAATTGCCTAGCAGCGGCAGGGCCACGACGCCACTTGGATGCCCAAGCCGAGGACCTCCATGGTGGGGCGCAGCAGGCCACCAGTGTCACCCACGTACCTGCAAACGGGATCACAACCAGCAAATTTGCCATCGCCGCCCCTGCACAACTATACCCTCTGTCGCAAGCCGCCACCTATAGATTGCATCTCACCTCCAAAGGCTACCAGAGCGGAGATCTCCTCACTGCCACCTTCATCGACCAATGCCAGGGCTTAACCCGACCACTAGTCTCTAGCAGTAGCGAGAGAAGGGAGGACGAAGAGGTACGCGACAGCGATGGTTGGGAAGGGAGACGGGGCTGGAGTCGGCGTTTGTTATGTTTCCCAGCCCAGTCTGCGCGGTCTCCTCCTCGTTCTTCATGGGTAGCACTGTGTAGTCGATCTCGCATTGACAAGTACTTCCTCTGTAAACAAATATAAGAGCGTTTAGATTATTAAAATAGCTATCTAAATACTCTTATATTTCTTTACGGAGGGAATACAGTATAAAAATACATGAAATGTGAGCATTCATGTTAAGTTTAAAACTTAAACCCAGACAGACAAATTCCATCACAAGTAATGAACCATATAGCTCTGACGTCATATACACAGCATGTGCGTGCAAACGTATTACTAGATCCGACGTCATATATAAAGGACCGAATTAGACAGTATGTACAGGTGTACAGCGACCGCAGCTGCGCGTGCAAATGCACACAGCACGTAACCATGCATGTAGCTCAACAGGGACGCCGACGGCGGTGAGCGCGCCTCCCTTGGGAGCCGGAAAGGACGTGACGCGGAGATCGCACAAAAGTTGCATCTAGCAGCTACCGGCCACCCACATCGACATGGACGTGACCGATGCTCCAAGAAAAACATATAGGACATGGACATGGGCATAAAGCTAGCCAGCTAAACCAAAGCCATGTTCCCACACTTAAAACATAGTCAGACAAAGACGAAGACGACGACTAGGACTACTGGACTAGGACTAGGACGGCGACGGCGAGCGACCGGGCTGGTGCCAGCTGCTGCGTATCGACGTCCGGGCTAGCTGTGTACTTGTGTTTCATGCCTTGCCCGGCCATGCGTGCCGAATAACACCAGCATACATGCAAAGGTTCTGTGGAATGCAAACTCAGTAGTACGTACGCACTGCGTGTCATTCCAAGTCTACGCGTCTGACTGTAAATACAAAAGCTTGGTAAACACTTGCAGTTGTTGAAGTATGAAAGTGAAACATGAACACATGCTTTCATTTGAACTTCCACACATGCCCTAGCAAGGTTTAACATTCCGGTAACGGGGAAAAAAAAATTGGAACTCACCGAAGTGCTTTAAAATTTCAGAACTCAATCTACCGAAACTTAAATCTAATGAATATTGAATGAGTTTGAACTTGTGTCGAAATTAGTTTGTGATAGATTGAGATATTGAAGAAGTAATTGTTGTATTGATTGGGGCCTCAAGGGCTGTTTATATAGATTACAAAGTTTGGGCTCCAAGACTAGACTAATAGAGATAGATTACAATACGAATAGACTTTATACTCTAAGATCCCCCCGCAGTCTCAACGCCAGGTGAAACAATGTTGAGACTGGGCGTATGTCGGTGAACGATGCAATCGGAGTCCTTTGGTAAAATGTCAGCAAATTGGGCACTCGTAGGAACATGAAGAACGCGAACCTCGCCAAGAGCCACCTTTTCACGAACAAAGTGAATGTCAATCTCAATGTGCTTTGTGCGACGATGTTGAACTGGATTGGAAGCCATGTATACTGCAGAGATGTTATCACGATAAACAATGGTAGCACGGGAGCGGACGATGAAGTTCAACGAGAAGCTGCCGTAGCCACACCGCCTTGGCCACAGCGAGCAACCGCCTATACTCAGCCTCAGCAGAAGACCTGAAACTGTTACCTGCCTTTTAGAACACCAAGAAACAAGATTATCACCCAAATAAGCGCAAAATCCGGATGTAGATCGTCGAGTATCTGGACAACCTGCCCAGTCTGCATCGAATAAACTGTCAAGCTTGTAGGTGAAGAAGAATTAATAAGGAGACCGTGATCAAGAGTGCCTTTTAAATAGCGGAGAATGCGTCGACATGAGCGGATGAGGAGCACGAGGATCATGCATAAAGAGACAGCTTGCTGAACTGAATAGGAGATTTCGGGACGAGTAAGAGTGGCATATTAAAGAGCGCCAGATGATGCTACGATATAAAGTAGGATCGAAAGAGGATCACCATCAGCCGACGGTTTAGCACCAACGTCGGCTGGAGTCTGAAGGGTTGACAATCAGACATACCGAGCGAGAAAGCAAGTCCAAAATGTATGACCGTTGAGAAAGAAAGAGGAAGATTTTGTGCGAGAAACATGAATACCTAGAAAATGATGAAGAGGACCAAGATCAGTCATGGAAAACTCCCGATTGAGAGAAGAGATGGTATGTTGAAGAAAAGAATCGAGAACTAGCCGTGAGAATGATATCATCAACATAAAGCAAGAGGTAGGCGGTGTGAGTAGAAGGCGATAAACAAAGAGAGAAGAATCGGATTTGGAGGAATAAAGCCTATGGTTTGAATAAAAGTAGCAAAGCATTGAAACCATGCACGAGGAGCTTGTTTAAGGCCATAAAGAGATTTGTTGAGGAGACAAACAAAATTTAGAGATGAGGATTCTCAAAACCGGAGGGTTCTTGACAATAAACAGTTTCATTGAGAGTGCCATGAAGAAAAGCATTTTTAACATCAAGTTGATGAATAGGCCAAGAAGAGGAAACAACAAGACTAAGAACAACACGAATAGTGCTTGGTTTAACAACAGGAGAAAAGTCTCATCAAAGTCAATACCGAACTCTTTGGGAGAAACCACGACACACCCAACGAGCTTTGTAACGGCGAGAGTGCCATCGGAATGAAATTTATGACGAAAAACCCATTTGCCAGAAACAATGTTAACACCAGGAGGTTTGGGAACAAGAGTCCATGTATTATTTTGCTGAAGAGCTTCAAATTCATCGCGCATAGCAGAAAGCCAGGGAGGGTCAAGAAGAGCTCGCTTATAACTGGTTGGAATAGGAGAGATAGTTGGGGTGGCGGTAATATTGATACGTTTGGTGGGGAGAAGAAATCCTCGTTTTCCACGGGTGCACATAACATGATCATTGGTGAGCGGTGGTATAAGAACGGCATTGGGTGGCAGTGGGTTTTCGGTTGAAGAGGACGGTGAGGAAGAAGAATCAGAGGTGGTGGGTGTCGAGGGAGTTGCCGTGGTAGGATGTGGTGAGGGAAAGACGGCTGGGGTAGAGGATGCAGTTGCGGGAGAGGTGGGGGACGGGGCAGGAGGGTGGCTAACGTTGGGCGATTCCGGCTAAGAGACGGAACAAGATTCCATGGCAGCAGAGATGACCGAAGGCCGAACTAGGGAAGGGGTTTTGGTGGTGGCGGATTGTGGTGGAATTGGTGTTGTGGTTGTAGTGACAGAAAAAGGAAAAGTATTTTCATCGAATGTGACATGACGAGAGAGAATGATCGACCAGAAGATGGTTGAAACAACGATATCCTTTGTGATCATCGAAAAGACCAAGGTGAATGCAAGGTAGTGGCGTGGTTCTAGTTTGTTGGAGGCGGTAGAGGCGATGTTGGGAAAGCATAGACAGCCAAAACACGCAGAAAAGAATAGTCGGTGGGAGAGAAAAAGAGATTGGAAAGGCGAATAAAGAGGGCAAGTTTTAGTTGGTCGAATATTAAGAAAGAGTGTGGCGGTCGAAGGGCTTCAACCCAAAAACGGGAAGGAAGAGAGGCTTGTAAAAGCAATGTGCGAAGAACATCATTAATAGAGCGAAGACAACGTTCAGCTTTACCATTTTGAGAAGATGTATAAGGGCATGAAAAGCGAAGAAGAATGCCTTGGGAGAGAAAGAAGGTGCGGTTTTGGGTGTTATCAAATTCACGACCGTTATCACATTGAATAAATCGAATTGGCAAGCCAAAGTGTGTGATTACATATTGTGGAAAGTTGAGAAAGATTGCAGGTACTTCAGATTTAGCGCGGAGAGGAAAGGTCCAAATATAGTGAGAATAATCATCCAAGATCACAAGATAATATTTATAACCAGAAACACTAGGGACTGGGGAGGTCCATAAATCACAGTGAAGTAAATCAAAAGGAAAAGTACTAATGGTAGTAGAGGTTCCAAAAGGTAATCTAACATGTTTGCCGCATTGACATGCATTACAGAGAGAGAGATTATGGGGACTGCTAGAACTAGGGATACAAAATTCTTGGAGTAAAGACGTCAAAGTGTTTTTGCTGGGATGACCGAGGCGACGATGCCATAGATCAACGGATGCGAGCATGGCACGAGGGGTGGATGTGGTAGCGCCATGAAGAGGATCTGATCGCCCGTGCTATTGTACCAAGCGAGGACCGCCCGTTGTCGATTCTTCACAGACAAACCAAAAGGGTCAAAGGCCAGGATAACTTTGTTGTCAATGCAAAATTGTCTAACAGAAATAAGATTTTTGATGATGGAAGGAACCACAAGAATATTGCGGAGAAGAAAATTGGCATGAGAGGAAGGGATGTAAGAGTGACGGTGCATGAAACAGGATGGTGGAGCCATCGCCAATGGTGATAGTGGAAAAGCGAGAAGGAAAACAAGCGACAATAAATTCATATTTGAAGACATATGCATTGATGCACCGAATCGAAAATCCAATCCGTACCTGCGTCGTTGAGGACAAAATTGTTCATGGCGTTGATGAAGGCGGCTTGGTCCCAAGCCGGCTGTTGGGGAGGAGCAGAGGGCCAGGAGCTTGCATGTTGGCGTAGGGGATAGCGGATGGGTAGTATGCGATTGGGGCCTGCATGTTGCCGTGAAGACCGGCATGGTGTTGGAGGCGACGGCGGTCTGGCGTCTTGGTAGGCGGAGTGGGAGTGGCGGTGTAGACGTCGCCCGCGGCTGGGTCCAAGGAGTCCCGGAGATCCGGTGGCTGGGCGGAGACCGGGCTCCACGTGCCTGTCACGCAGGAGGGGCACCATACGGCGAGGGCCGACCAAGGCATCGACCAAGCTCGACGAGGCCAGTCCAAGGATCATCTTGAGGAGGCCATGACGACGGAGCTGGTGGCGCGGGCGGTGGATGACGGGTTTGGGGGGGAGGTGTTTGGGTAGTTGTAGAGGAAGAGGTAGGGGATGGGGCGCCGGCGGCGCGGAACTCGGCCATGGAGAAGAGGGGCCGAATCGTCCGGGGCGGCGGCGCGGGTGATGGAGCCATACCAGGTGCAGAAAACCTAGGCGTCAGATACCATGATAGATTGAGATATTGGAGAAGTAATTGTTGTATTGATTGGGGCCTCAATGGCTGTTTATATAGATTACAAAGCTTGGGCTCCAAGACTAGACTAATAGAGATAGATTACAATACGAATAGACTTTATACTCTAAGAGTTTGAATCTATCTGAAAAGTTTGTCAAATTTGTTCGATTTTTTAACCCAAGACAGTAGCATAAATTTAAGCTCAGCATGCAATTGAGGTGGCTGTGGCTCTCCTGGATCGACGGCAACAAGGCCTGGCAGGGGCTGGATTTTCCTGTCGACCCTTCGATCAGATCACTGTTCAACGCATCTGTTGATTTCCAGTTGGGCAAGGGTGACCGCATTCTTTTTTAGAAGGAGCCATGATTTAAGGGCATCAACCTGCAGGACGCCTTCCCGGCGCTTTTTCAGCATTGCACCAGGAAAAACCTCACCGTTGCACAGGCCTTGGAGAACAATAGATGGATCCGACACCTCAAAACCAACATCTCTGCTCAGGCGACGAGGGAATTCCTGAAATTGTGGGAGGCAATCCAAAATATGCACTTAATACATGAGTCTGATCGAGTTCAGTGGAAATGGACAGCAGACGGCGTGTACACGGCGAGATCGGCTTACAAGATTCAGTTTGAGGGCTGCACTCGGCCATCATGGTCTGAGTTCCTTTGGAAATCTGATGCACCGGGCAAATGCAAGCTTTTTGCATGGTTGGCGCTGCTGGGACGCTGCAACACGGCCGACGTCCTTTCAAGGAAAGGCTGGCCTCACAATCCGTCTTGCTCTCTATGCAATGGGCCAATGGAGGACGTCGTGCACCTGCTAGCTTCCTGTCCCGTCTCCATCCAAATCTGGCAAGACATCATTGCCCGCTGCAACCTTCATCCGGACCTCGCTCCCGCCTCCACCACACCTTCCCTGGTGCTTTGGATTGAGCAGTCCAATGGGATCATTTCTGCATCCGCAAAGAAGCCATGGAGCGCACTCGTGCAGCTGGTTTGGTGGTCGATATGGAACGAACGAAACGCAAGGATATTCAGAAACCAACCATCGCCGCACAAGACTGTAGTGGAACGGATGATTGAAGAGGCAGCGGTCTGGCAAAGGGCGGGACGGGGCAAGGCCATCTCCCTCCTCAACAGACCAAGAGAACCAGACTAGGAAAGCTTAGTTCAGGAAACGGAGATGGCATGTCCACCTAGTGGTGGACTGCTCATGTAAAACTGCTGTAAATTAACTCTCTAACCCCCCAATATCAATGAAAAGTTGCTCCATCAGCATTTTCGTTTAAAAAAATTGCTGAACCTTGATGTGTGTTCTTTCGCATTTGTTTTATAGTTTCGTGTCAAAATTAGGAAATAATCAGTCAAATAAACACTACAACTGGGGAACGATAAATATGATTATGAGAATCAATCATAATGAGACGGCGTAACCCACGAGCGAGAGCTGAGCAGCGATTGCAATGTCAAAGCACTGACAGCAGGCAAGCAAAACGCCCTTTGATCATGTTGAATACCATTATTTTGAAACTTACAATCGTGCCACCCGCTATAACTGCATTCGATCAACTCCTACTTTAGCAATAGGTAGCAATTAAGCCCATTCCTTTGCATTGCCTGATCATTGTAACCCTTTACCCTTGATACCTACATCCTAGCAGATTAGGAGTTGCTTGATCATTAGCCACCTCTCAGCCTTACATATTGTGCTATGCTTTAGTCATGCTTGTTGGAGGTCGTGTTATGATCCATCGAATGGGGTTTGATGAATCACAGTTGGGCCAACATGCATAGTGAGATGTGGTACGATTACTAGGAGTAATCGAGATAAACATGCTTAAAGGCTAAGGTGAGAGGCCATGTTGAAGAACACGGTGGGTTGTCTCATTTACGCCGCTCTTAGGACCCGAGTTCTCGTATCTTTGATCCAAGATTGAGCATATATCCACACGGTCCCTAATGAAGGACAACCCTCAACCTACTAACTTGCCTCAGACTGGTCAAGGAGTCGCACCTAGTTCAGGCATTCGCGACATATGCATGGAGAGAATAGTAAGATAGTTGCATTGCATAACATAGAGATGTGGGCTGGCTTGTCAAGTGCCATGGGATGGGATTGCGACGGTGTCACAGAATGTTTGAGTGCATATTGGAGACACTCAGCCAGACTCTCGATACAGGTTCAACTCAGATAGGCGACTCTGGACCGGTGCATCCCAAAGCCGCAACGACCGGCCACCCAACACCAACCAAAACAATCACTTGTTGTCAGAAATGCCTCAACCGCCCGCCACCTCTCATACTGGGAGTATCTCATAAGAGTATCTGCAATGTCACCTATTAGCAAAAAAATGACGTGGCACTGCAATTACAAATGTGTGGAAGTTCTAGTGCCATATTAGTATGATATAATATCATAGCACGTTAAACGGACAAAGTTAATAAGAAATAAATCATAGCCACAACTTTGTATTGAGATTCAACGAATAAATAAATGAAATAACAATCTGGTACTAGCGTATGATACTATGAATTGGAGAGATAATGTTATGAACCTATGATACTATCTACTATGAGAGGCAAGATAGTTAATCCCTTTGGTATAGAGGTAAATTATCCAAACTTAATCCTTTGAATTATCAATGGAAATGTATATTAGTAATGTGTTTTTTGTGCTTGTTAGACCAAATTGTGCTAGTTACAACTGTGCTATTTTCTCGAAAAAAGATAGACCTATTATAAAAACTCATCGGAAGTACAAACATTTCAAACATAATAAAAATTCGGAAATGTTAATGCCCACACGTGTGGGCGTTTGCACATCGCCCACACGTCTCCATCACCACTCATTTTGCCACGTATGAATAGATGACATCAGCATATATTTTTTTTGGTTTTCGGCTTAAAAATGTTGTATCTCCTAAATGAAAAGGCGAACTAAAAATCCATTTTCACAATTAAATCCGTCTCGACAAGATCTTCAAAACTAGACCCCATGTTGATATGTTTCGACGATTTTTTTTTCCGGAAGTTGCCACGATGTTTACACTGCAGTTGCCATAGGGCTTAAACTAAAGTTGTCATGTGGCAATTTTAGTTTGTAGATCATGGCAATTTTAGAATTTTGATGATGGCAACTCCAGTACTTTGACCATGAAAATTATTTTTGTATGAACCATGGCAATTTTACGTGTATGTATCATGGCAATTTTGGTTTATGGTTCATGGCAAGTCTAGTTTTTTAACTCCCCGTTTTATAAATGTCAAAATTTACTTTTAAATGTAGAAGAAAATAGCTGAAACATATCATGACAACTTCAGTGTAAACATCATGGCAATTCATATGCAATAGACATGGCAACTTTTAATCCAAAAAAATTTTCATCAAAACATATCAACATGTGATCTAGTTTCGAAGATCTCATCGCGAGGAATTTAATGGTGAAAACGGATTTTCAATCGAATTTTTCGTTTAAGAGATAAAACATTTTAAAAACTGAAAATCCAAAAAGATTCCTGCATGCATGCCTGCGATGACGTGGCAATCTGTTTACATTAGAGACGTGTGGTGCGTCTCCCTTCCTGCCACACGTGTGGCAGTTAGCGCGACCCTAAAAATTACATTGAGGTCCATGGACCACAGAATGGCCAGTCGCCGCCAGAACGAGCCGCCGACGCGTTGTTGACACCGCTCTCATACCACCTGACCTTGTTGATGACAACAGGAAGTCTTCGTACATGTGCCCCAAAAGACCAGTGCTCCCGAGCTATAGTCGTCGCCTTTGAATCATTGACACAATCTAAAGAACCTAACACAAAACATCACCATTGCGTATGCACGGTGAAAAACTCTAACCTCACCACCCCGAGAAGATGGCAGGAATTTACGCTGGAGCTCCGTCTAATCCATCCCGGTGGCCAAATTTGAGAAGGATCGGGGCCCGAAAGAGTGGCTCGAAGAAGAAGCGCCGCCATTCGTCCGAGCATCACCCATACGAGGACTAGAATCCTACCTATCTACTAGACAAAGCCAAGGCATCATGAATCCCCCTGCCACCGGTCACCGGAGCAGCAAAAGAATGGGAGGCGGATTCACGGACTCACCGGCGAAGATCGAGGGCAAGAAGGTTTTCCCTAATCACCTTGTAGGAGGGAAGAGAGAAGCCAGTAGCAATTACAACTGTGCTCATGGAAGATTGACATTGTAGGTGCTCAGCCCCGTCCATGTTAAGCTAAACAACTTGTACCCGGACGACACCACATCACTATACTTGTCAAATCACTCAATGTTGACACATGTACGCACAGGCCGCCAGTCCATATACGTGCATGCAACTTAAGGAAAAGTTAAAGTCAAGAGAATAACTGACTAATATACACTGCAAATTGTTAAGCTATATGATTGGTGATCTACAAGTCTGGGATGCGCCCGGATGGTCGGCGCACACGGCTGCGGCAAAGTAAAAGGTTCCATGTCCTCGGAATAGACCAACTGAGCTGATTAGGGTTTGAAAAATAGAGTAGGTCGCACTCTGTTGCTGCACTTTCGGCAAGCAATCCCACGACTCTTTTTCTCTGAATTCCTTGTCGTTTGGGAAGCGAATTAGCATGTACGACTTCTCCCACTTTCCAGCATTTAGACTACTAGTACTAATATGCATATATTAATAATTTATATGTTGCTAGTACCTTTATAGTGAGTAGTAACATAGGTGTGGTGCAGGTTATAGACTCATCTTGTCTTGATATATGTGATGTTATACTCATAATGTGAGTACTACCTCTGTCCTGGTTTATTTGTCCCATCGTATTTTGTCCCAAATTTTGACTATAAATTTAACTAACAAAATTTAATTCATGTCACAAAAAATATATCACTGAAAACTATATTCAAACACACATCCAATGATATAATTTTTGTGACATGCATTAACATTTTGTTAGTTAAATCTTTGATCAAAATTTGATACAAAATACAAAGGGACCAATAAACCAGGATGGAGGTAGTACTCAATTTATCTCTCACCTCATTAATTAGCTCTCACATCATTTTTTTTCTTAGACTACCCACAGTGGGAGTAACATAGGTGGTAACATCACACATATCTAAACAAAATAAATGATGTGGCAAGTAATTAATGAAGAAAGGTAGGCATGTGGTAACATAGCTAGTTACTCATAGTAGTATGAGTAAGACTACCCACAGTGGGAGTAACATAGGTGGTAACATCATACATATCTAAACAAAATAGATGATGTGACAAGTAATTAATGAAGAAAGGTAGGCATGTGGTAACATAGCTAGTTACTCAGGCTGGTCATAGTGGGGAGTAACTTAGACTAGTATCATGCATATGACACTAGTCTAAATTACTATCTTCATAATGCAAAGTAACATAATAGTAGTAACATAGATGGCTTCATTTATTAACTCGTAGACTCATTTTGTCTCGAGAAGCGCTATGTTACAGTAACATATTATGTTACCACCTCTCATTAACTACTTGCCACATAAGCAAAAATTTCTTGGAGTGTGCTATGTTACTACTTAAGTTACTCCCACTATGACTAGCCTCATAGTAGTATGAGTAAGACTACCCATAGTGGGAGTAACATAGGTAGTAACATCACACATATCTAGATAAAATAGATGATGTGGCAAGCAATAAATGAAAAAAGAAAGGGAAGAAGTAACATAGCTAGTTACTAGTAATATGAGTAACATCACACATATCAATGCAAGATGTGTCTGTAGCCTAATAAATGAAGTGTTGCATGTTACCATACATATGTTACTACCACTATAGAGGTAGTAACATAGACTAGTAACATACGCATGTTACTAGTTTATGTTACTACCCATTATGGCTAGTCTAACATCACATATACCAAGACAAGATAAGTCTATAATCTAATAAATGAAGTGTTGCATGACACCACACGTATGTTACTCCCCACTCTAGAGGTAGTAACAAAGACTAATAACATATACATGTTACTAGTCTAAATTACTTCCCACTGTGGCTAGTCTTAGGTGTCATTTATGTTACGTACTCTCTATGTTACTCCCATATGAGTAGTCTTAGAGGTCGGTCGAAGGGCAATGTGCTTTAATCCTGTCTGTGCCGTTGCCTCTCACGATGAGGTGGCGCGCTAGCTGTGTGCACCATCGCATGTCATGCGTGTCTCATTGCTGCTGGAAGTGGTGTGGCATTGTGGCATGTCGTTACGGGACAGAGGGAGTAAGGCAAAGTTAGAATTTGAACATGAGATCATAGCAAACGCAGTACGAGTGGATTGTTTGGGGTCGGTAACGTTGGAGATTTTGGTCGGGAATTGTTCAGTCCATGAAGGTTTGCAAACGGCTGAGCTAATGATGGTAGCATCATGGCATATTTGGTGGCAACGCCGTCAATATGTGAAAGGAGAAACTATCCAAAATTCGGAGAGATCTGCAGTCTCAATTAAAGTACTTGCGATGAACTACATTAGAGCTTACTAATCAAAGCAGCCGACAAAGAAGGAAGATCAAATGTGAAAGAAGTTATGTCATGATGTCATCAAGATCAATGTAGATGCAACTTTTCAATACGAAACACCGTCGGGTGCGACAGGTGCCGTTGCCCGTGATGGAAGAGGAAATTGCATAGCTTCAACAACTTGGTTTCTCCCACAAACAAGCTATGTTGATTCGGCAGAGATCAAAACGATAAGAAATAAGCTATACCTAGCAGGAAAAATTGGGCGCAAAAAAGTTGATATCGATACAGATTGCAGTTATGCAGCAGAGGTAGTGCAACAAGCTGAACATTATGTGGACTCAGACGTGGCAACTGTGCTCGAATGTAAGGAGCTAGCGATGGATTTTGTGAAGGTCTTGTACACCCACTGTCTGCGCGAAGCAAATGAAGTTGCTAATGATTTAGCAAAGAAATCCTTTAGGTAAAGAACTTCCAAATTTTGGGACATGTTTCCTGATTTTATTTCTTATTCCCTTGTAAATGACCTTTCAATTATCTGATAAATAAAATCTTGATTCTTTAAAAAAAGAAGAATAATTTGAACATGAAATAGGCTGAAAAGGATAAAGTAAGGTCGCCAAAGATACTACACCATGAGATGCGGAAAAGGAGATTTTTTTTCCTCTTTTGCGTCCATGCCTCTCGCGTAAGCAAATCCGTGCGTTCACAAGAAGTAAATCTGTGTTTCTTGTGGTAAGAAAAAAATGTGTATTTTCCCTTTTGTGAGAGGCACGACCATCCCTCTCGTGTTCCTCTTGCGTAAGCAAATTCGTGTCTCCACGAGAGCTAAATCTGTACCTCTCGCGAAACGAGGAAAAAAAGAAAACACATTTTCTTTTCTTTTCCGAAAGCCACGGCCGTGCCTCTCGCCGAAGAAAATCCGTGTCTCCACGAGCTCTCATGGAACGAAAAAAACCATGTTTCTGTCCCTTTTGCAAGAGGCACTGTGCCTCTCGCGTAAGCAAAATCCTTGCCTCCACGAGGAGTAAATCTTTGCCTCTTGCGGAAAAAAAAATACACGTTTTTCACACCAAAATATCTTTTTGTCCAAAACCTAAGAAAAAACTTTGTAAGCCGAAAAGACCCTGAAAAAATCATTTAAAAGCCAAAAAATGCGTACAATTATTTTTTGAAAAGAGTGCCTAGAGTGTGACACGTGCGATGATGAAAGCGCGCCAAATAGCACGCTCCAAGTGACCTTTACGGAGGGTCCCAAAGGAGTACCCCTAGTTGCTCCCCGGGCATCCAGGCCAGGCCCTCGGTGTAGAATATTTTATAGGCTATTAGAGTAGATTTCGGCATGGGCCTGGAGTTCGGGAGCCCCTAGTCGGCGCCTTCAGCGCCGATTAGGTAACTTGGCGCCTACACGTTCTTTTGTTGGGCCGGTTACGAAGCTGGCCCATTCCACTACAGGCAGCACAGCGAAAATTCATTAATAGCGCAAAAAACAGCTCTCATGAGCCATGTTTTCTTTTCTTTTCCGAAAGTCACGGCCGTGCCTCTCGCCGAAGAAAATTCGTGTCTTCACGAGCTCTCATGGAATGAAAAAAACCGTGTTTCTCTCCCTTTTGCGAGAGGCACTGTGCCTCTCGCGTAAGCAAATCCTTGCCTCCACTAGGAGTAAATCTTTGCCTCTTGCGGAAAAAAAAAACACGTTTTTCACACCAAAATATTTTTTTGTCCAAAACCTAAGAAAAAACTTTGTAAGCCGAAAAGACCCTGAAAAGATCATTTAAAAGCCAAAAACGCATACAATTATTTTTTTGAAAAGAGTGCCTAGAGCGTGACACATGCGATGATGAAAGCGCGTCAAATAGCACGCTCCTAGTGACCTTTACGGAGGGTCCCAAAGGAGTACCCCTAGTTGCTCCCCGGGCATCCAGGCCCAGGCCCTCGGTGTAGAATATTTATCCAGGCCCAGGCCCTCGGTGTAGAATATTTTATAGGTTATTAGAGTAGATTTCGGCATGGGCCTGGAGTTCGGGAGCCCCTAGTCGGTGCCTTCAGTGCCGATTAGGTAACCTGGCGCCTACATGTTCCTTCGTTGGGCCGGTTTTGAAGCTGGCCCATTCCACTACAGGCAGCACAGCGAAAATTCATTAATCCCACGACCTTAACCTCCAGTGCGTGTTGCCCAACCACTAGAGCAAACATGCTTTAATGAATACTTAGGGCGCAAATTGTTTAAGAAGTAAGTATAGCCACGCTATTTACTGCATATAGAAATTAGAAAAAAATTGAAAGTTCACAGATTTCGAAACAAACTGCGAATTCAAAGAATTTTCATGAATTAGAAAAAAAATCAACGATTTCAAAACAGTTCACAAACTTGGAAAAAGGTTCGTCAATTTTGAAACCAAGTTCATCGACTTTTGAAAAAAGTTCATCTTTTTTAAAAACATATATTCAATTTTTAGAAAAGTTCATAAGTTTTGAAAAAAGTTCATTGATTTTGACAAGGTTCATAGATTTCGAAAAGAGTTCATAAATTTTCAGGAAAGTCCACAAACTTGAAAAAAAGTTCATCAATTTTCAAACCAAAAGTTTATCGATTTTGAAAAAAGTTCATCAAAATTGAAAAGGTTCATGGATTTTCAGAAAAAAGTTTATCAAAATTTAAAATTTTCATTGAATTTGAAAAAGTTCATCCAATTTTTAAAATAAGTTCATGGATTTTTGAAAAAATTTCATCAAAGTTTTAAAAAGTTCACAAAATTTGAAAACAGTTCATGGATTTTTGAAAAACGTTCGTTGATTTGGAAGGAAATGTTCATTAATTTACAATCACGCATTTAAGAAAAATAAAAAGAAAAAAAGAAACAGAGAAAGAAAACTCGAACTGGAGAAAGAATAAGAAGCGCGCAAGAAGATATCGTGCGTAAGCTATGGCTGGGCGTAGTGGTTGAGCGCCGTGCGCCGTGAAGGTGTAGGTCTCAGGTTCGATTCGCACAGTGTCCCTGTTTAAGTGGGCCGGCCCAGCTAGCACCGCTGCAGGCGCCGGTTTGCGGAAACAGCTAAAACCGGCGCCTGCAGCGCCAAATAGGAAATGCCCTGAAGTTCAGCCTATAGTGAGGGCACATCCCATGCGCCCCAATGCCTTCCAATCGGCCCGAGCAGTCACGCACTAGCCTAAGCAAAAACATGTGGTTTAATCTTATGTTTTCTTTTCCCTGTGTCTAGAATTTCCACATTTATCCTGTGTAGTATCGAAACGAAAATTTTGGAGTACCATCCCTCAAAAAAAAAAATTTGGAGTACTACTTTGTATTGGATTGGATTCATGTAAAGTTTTTTCTTGTGTGAAAAGGATCCAGAGAATTCATGGTACATGGGATCTCGATTTCTGTAGTTTTTTTTTTTCTTGCGTTTTTTAGTTCTCACGTTCCAATCGAGACCTAACTTTAAGTCAAATGGTTGAATATATGCTAGCAATAATACATGATGAGTTAGAGACATGACTACTTTGGAAGCGATGAAGTATGAAAAATTGACGAAATAGGAGATAATGCATGGCACACAACTGGGGTCGACCGTTGATAGGAGCCCCCCAAAGCAGGTATAGAGTGATCTAATGCCGACAGTTCTTGAATGTTACAAGTACCAATCAGCATGGCTCTCTCACACAGTAAAAATAAAGATGCTCACGTAAAGCGGAAATCCATCGATTGATCGCTCTCCACATCATATTCAACTGACGAACACGTAACATGTTAAGTTTTTTGTATGTGAGGAAAACCTTTAGTACGTCAAGTTTATTTTTGTGAGAACAAAGTATAACACGTTAGGGTTTTTAAGTTTTTATTTATGTTGAGGGAAGTTTAATACGTTAAGTATTTTTTGAAAGAAGTATAATGCGTTATTTTTTTGAGTCTATATAACGCGTTTTTTTAGAAACTTATAATGCGTCAAGTTTTTTTTCTAGGGAAAAGCTAAGCTTTATTGATGATAATCCACATGGAGTGGGATACAATTCCAATCGTCCTCTCACCGGCAGCCTCGGCTCCTGCGACGTCCTCGCGCCCACCCTCGACGGCCTCGGTGGGTTCCTCCGTCGCCACCCCTCTTTCTGGCCACCCAGCTTCCCGCCCCGCCGCGGCCGTCTGCTACCTTGGCCGTTCCCAGGAGGTCATTGCCGCCGAGCGCGCGCTCCTGTTCATCGTCGCGGGCCGGCGCACTGGTGTTTCTCGCGAAGAGATTGCCACGGCCCTTCGCTCCCAGTGCGGCCTCGCCGACGGCGACTTCTCCGTCCACCGGCTCGCTCCGGAAGATTTCCTCGTCCGCTTCAACGACCCGTCGCTGCGTGCCCGCGTCGCCACCTCCCGCGTGCGCACGCCGCGTTTCCGCCTCATCTTCCATCCCTGGGGCCGGACCGCGGGGTCCGAGCCGGTGAAGGCCCTCTTCCTCGTTTCGCTGGAGCTCTTCGGCGTCCCTGACCACGCCTGGCATCGTTCCGCCGCCGAGTCCCTGCTCTCTCCGTTCTGCAAGATTGAGCACCTCACGCCGGAGACTCGGGACATGTCCGACATGTCCGCTTTGAACTCTCGGCCAGACCATCAACCCCGACGCCATCCCGCTCTTAGAAGCTTCGCGTGCGGGGCGGCAGCGGTGGATCCCGATGTCGACCGGACGCGCGGGCTACCGCCGCCTGGTGGCTGGCGCGGCTTCCCATCCGCATCCACGTCGCCTCGCCGCCTCGACTACGCCGCCCCTCTCCGCCTCCGCCGCCGTCCGTCCGCCGCGTCGACCAGCCCAAGCTCCCCTCCCGGGGTGGCAGCGGAACACGACTTCCCCCCCCAGACTTCAAGGCCCCTCTCTCGTCCGGGCGGGCATCGGCGTGGTCGCCACGGCGCCACGCGCCACCACTGCGTCTGCCGTGTTTCACCGGCATCCTCGGGCCCACCAGTGCTGTCTCGCGCCTTTTGACCGGGTCCCAGCGTCAAAAAGGCTGGGACTGCGCAGACGCTGTTCGCCCGTTGGCCCGTCCCCGACACCCGCGCCATCGGATGGGGCCCACCCATCCACTCCACATGCTGCGGCGGGACCCAGAGGGTGGAGACAGGCGCGTTTCAAACGGGCCAATGGCTGTCGTGCCTTCCGCGCGTGACCCCGTTGGTCCGGATGCCTCGCCCCTCCCATCCACGCCTACCTCCAACTGCCTCGACACCGCGCCCTCGGATCCCGCGCTGATCTCGCATGGCCCTGATTGGACGGTCGGCCTTGCTTTGGAGGCCCCACCGGACGCGGACCTCAGATCGGATGCCGCCCGCGATGGTTCAGCCCACGAGCGGCGTGCATATCCCGTCCCATCACGTGGCCCGCCCATCCCGGGCCCGCGCCCACCTGCTGCTGATTGGCGCATGCCCCGCCACCCCACGCCAGAAACATGCATGGAGCTCGTTCTTCGCCCGCTGCCGCCCGCCCGGCCCGGGCCGGGCTGCTCGCTTCCGACGCGACGCCACCCAACCAGAACCAGCTCGCCCGGCTGGCCATGCAGCCCATGCAATCGGCCGCCACGACGCCCCAGGCCTCCTTTGTCGACGCGATTACCGTCGGGGCCTCCTCCGCCTGCCTACTCCCAAGCCACGGCGTGACGCAAGGAACTACCGGCTAACTTCACGCCATGGCGTAACTTCCGGATCGCCCGAGCGATCTAGGTCTCAGCTTCGGAGATGAAGGCTAAACGAGTCCTTCTTAAGCACCTTGGCCTCATTGCGACGACGACTCCACCATCCCCAGCGACGTTCTCGACAAATATGCCCTCCTCTTTGAGCAGCCCCTAGCCTTGGATGTACTCCAGGCCTTCGCGGACTTCTTCGGTTGGCAGCTCCGGAGGATGCCCACGCCAGTATAGCGCGCAGCTCATCGAGGCTGAGTGTCAGCTGTTCTGTACACCAACGCCTCTTCATCCTCTATGGATTACAACTTTAAAGCGATATTACGAACGCGTCGTGGCCTCAACTCCGGCGCCAAGCGAATGGCTGTCCGCAGCGTGATCACTGCTGCCTCCCCTTCCATCGTTTGTCTTCAGAGACCAAACTCGCGCTCACACCGATTCCATCGTGCTAGACACGCCGCCCTCTCTCTGAAGACTACTTCTTCCTCCCGCCGCCCGCACCGGGGGTATTCTCGCCGCTGATCGTTGCACGCACCATGTCACGGCTCGTTACCCCCCACTTCGGCTGGCGAGGGCCACTGGTGGACCACCGGGGTTTATGGGCCCCAAGACGACGACGACAAGATCGAGTTCCTGGGCGAGCTGCACGATGTTCGTGACTCCCGCATAGGCCCATGGCTCCTCGGCGGGGACTTCAACATGATCCTCTCGGCGGCCGAGAAAAGCAACGCGAACATCAACCATCGCATCATGGGTAGATTTCGCCGATTCATTGCGAATGAGGAGCTCCGTGACTTATATATGCACGGCCGCCGCTATACATGGTCCAACGAGTGCGATAACCCGACCCTTGTCCGCAACGACCGCATCCTCTGCACCTCCAGATGGGAGACTGCCCACCCCCACTGCCTTCTCCAGTGCCTCTCCTCGGCCGCCTCCGACCATTGCCCGCTTTTGATCGATTGTGTGGCGCGGCCGCCCGGTGCTAGACGATTCCACTTCGAGCGTTTCTGGCCTAAGCTCGAAGGCTTCAACGACGTGGTTTCTACGGCTTGGACTTCCTCCGCGCTGGCCGACCCTTTCGTAAGGATCGTGACACGTCTCAAGACCAGAGGCGGGCGATTGCGAGCTGGGCGCCGCACAATCGGCAACGCCTCCTTGCAGCTCAAGGTTGCGCGTGAGCTCATTGCGGCGTCTTGACGCGGGCGCAAGACTCGGACCACCGTCCCCTCGAGACCTGGTTGCGTCGGAAGCTCAAGGCCTCGTGCACAGGTCCGCCTCCCTCGAGATCGATCGACGGCAACGAAAGTGTGCCTTTCCGGCTCCGTGGCGACGACGCTGCGCTTTCCTACTTCAAGATCCACGCGCCCACCGCAAGCGCCGCAACATTATGACGAGCCTCCGTGGGATCGCCACCATCATCGATCACGACGATATGGTCACCGCCGCCTTGACCACTTCTCCGGCGTGCTCGCACCGCTTCAGCGCGATCACGCTTGACCTCCATGCTCTCCATGTCCCGCAGTTCGACCTGCTCGGGCTGGACGCTCCGTTCACGGACGACGAGATATGGGCCGCCGTGAAAAGCTTACCGACCGAAAAGGCGCCTGGCCCCGATGGCTTCACATCTGAGTTCCTCGTCGCTTGTTAGGACACGATAAAGCACGATTTCCGTGAGGCCTTCGACAAACTATACTCCATGAATGGCCAATGCTTCCAGAAGCTCAACGAGGCACTCCTTACTCTACTCCCGAAACGTGCTGACGCGCGGTCTCTCTATGACTACCGGCCAATCAGCCTCATCCACATCTTCGCTAAGCTTGTCGCTAAACTGCTCTCCCTCCGGCTAGCCCCCCATCTTGGCTCCATGGTTTCCACCAACCAAAGTGCGTTCATCGGCGGGCGGTGCATCCACGACAACTTCATGCTTGTGCAACAAACGGCTCGTCTCCTCCACAACCTCAAGGCGCCACGTATGCTTCTCAAGCTCGACATCGCGCGGGCCTTTGATCGTGTCCCGCCGTTTTGCTCCAGATCCTGACACATCTTGGATTCGGGCCTCGATGGCGCGAGTGGATCTCCATCCTTCTCTCCACGGCCTCGACGAGGGTGCTTATCAATGGGCACCCGGGTCCCCCGATTGACCATGCCCATGGGCTGCGGCAGGGCGATCCGGTCTCTCCCATGCTCTTCACGATCGTGATCGACGTCCTCAACTCCATGCTTCTACGCGCTGTGGACGCAGGCCTCCTGCATCGCCTCACTACCCGGCACGCGGCATCCAGCATATCACTCTATGCGGACGACGTCGTCATTTTTTGCCATCCGGACAGCCATGACATCGCTGCCGTGCGCACCCTCCTCCATGTCTTCGGCGAAGCCTCCGGGCTTCATACCAACTTCAGCAAGTGCTCGGCGACCCCGATCCGATGCACCGACGACCATATTGCCACGATCACCTCCGAGATGCAATGCCCGGTGACGCACTTCCCGATCCCCTACCTGGGGCTTCCTCTCGCCATCCGCAAGGCCGGCTCGACGAGTCTGGAGCCGATCCTCGACAAGCTAGGCCGCAAGCTCTCCACCTGGCGCGCCTCCATGCTCTCTCAGGGTGATCGCCTCGCGCTCGTATGACATGTCCTCTGCGCCATACCCACCCACTTCCTCACGGCCATTGCCTTCAACAAATCGGCAATCAAGAAGGTGAACCGGATCATCCACGGATTCCTTTGGGCGGGTCACAAGGAGGAAAACGGAGGCCAATATCGCGTCAATTGGCAGCGAGTGTCCCGCCCTATCTCCCTTGGTGGCCTTGGCATCCGAGACATCTATCGCACGGGGCTGTCCTTGCGTGTTCGATGGTTATGGCTCCAGCATGATCGACCCTCGCGTCCGTGGAGCCACCTCCCGTCCCTCACGACGCCGACGCTGGGCCATCTTCCGCGCCTCCACAAGCTGGCGGCTTGGCTCGGGCGCCACTTGCCGCTTTTGGACCGACCACTGGATAGATGGCAGATCCGCGGCTGAGATCGCTCCTCTAGTCTATGCTCTCGTCCCACGCCGCCTATGAAAAGACCGCCTTTGTGGCGAGACGGCCTTCACCTGCGTTCTTGGGTCCACGACATCCATGATGCGCTCGGCCTATGCGCCATGGTTCAAGATGTCAACCTCTCGGCGGCTCGTCGCCACACGCCGCTCTACCCCACACCGGACGTGCTCACTGGCGTTGGACAGCCTCTGGCGTATACTCCGCGAAGTTCTGCTACAAGGCCTGACCGTTGGCGCATGTGAGGACCCCCCATCGGCGGCTCACTTGGCGTCCTTAGGCGCCCTTACGCGTCGATTCTTCCTCCGCTTGCCATGCAAGACCGCTGCTGGACTCAGAGCGCTGCCCGCCACGGCCTGCCACACGAGGACTCTTGTGCGTTCTGCGATCAGCGCTAGAGTCCATGCATCACCTCCTCGCGGCCTGCCCTTCTCGTGCAGTCTAGCATGACATCCTCACTGGCTCGCATGGCCGTCGACATCCCCGATGCCCACACCCCTTCCGACTTGGTGGACTTCCTGCCTTGACCGCTCACCGGCGCTGCTCGAAAAGGGCTATCCTCCTCATCATCCTCACAGCATGGTGGCTATGGAAACACCGTAATGCGTGTATCTTCGACCGGCCACCCCTTCGCTCTCGCTGATCTCCAAGACCATCAAAGACGAGGCGCGCCTATGGGCTAAGGCAGGCGCCAACGGACTGCTTAACATCATTCCTGGCGTGTAGTTGCTAGCGGAGTCACCTAGGGCTGAGCAGCCCCTTGTTCTAGTCTGCTCCAACGCTTGTGCACCATGCCTATGCGTACATGGACTTGTATGCGTTGTAATCCCATGCTACTATCTTCTTCTATCAATACAAAGATACGCGGCTTGCCATATTCGCGAAAAAAACAATTCCAATCGTGGGGATTAGCCAACCAGACGTGGCATCACGGACCGAGAGAAAGAGAGTGCTTAGCTAAATTATGGGCCTCACCATTAACGGCTTGCCCTTCAGAAATAAACTACATCTAAAACTAGTAGCTCAAAGTTTTAACTATGTAATGATGGATCCATAAGGACCTTGATTTCCTTTCCTTATATCGTCCACGACCTGTTTGCAATCCGAAGAGATTACGAAGTCTTGCCCTAGCAAATCTTCCGCAAGAGCCATTGCTTCTCTGCACGCAATTGCTTCAAGAGTGGCGGGGTCTACCTGTCCATCAATCACCAGTGAGGAGCTCCCAAGATAGTTGCCTTGTTCATCTCGGCACACAGCAGCGGCAGAGCCACCCCGGTACCGCCGGACCACGCCGTCCACGTGAATTTTGGCAAAGCCCGTCGGAGGAGCCCTTGGCCTTGCATGTGCCTGGCGAACTTCCGGGGGGCCTGGCTGCGAAATTGTCGTCTTTCTCTCATGAGGCATATCCAGCTCCGCTATGAATCACTGGATGAACAGGTGAGTGGAAAGAGGGCTCTATGTGATGCCTTCGTGTATGAATTTTCAGCGTGCAGCCCAAATAGCCCAGAGTGTGACTGTCATTCTCACAAATTCAGCATGAGGTAACGCATCCATGAGCGCAAAGATCCAGTTTTTTGCCCTCGACTCCGTGTTGGTGATCATCCGGTCTACTATATCTCCCTTATCCAGCGCCCATATACATCTCGCCACTGAGCACTCTAGGAGTGAATGTCTCCAGGAATCCGGCGAGCCGCAGAGACCACATGAACTCGTAGTTGACATGTGACGGTGTGCTCGTACATCTTCAGTGGGTAGCGACTATTTAGCCAGGCGCCACAAGAACATCCCTATCTTCGCTGGAACTTGGGTATTCCACAACTGCTTCCATGATTTCTCCTCAATGTGAGCGCTAAAAGAGCTGGATGATCCCTCTAACCAAGCTTCTCTTCGCTGTCTAGTCGCCACGAGCATTCTGTACGTTGATCGAACTGAGAAGGAGCCGTTTCTCTCGAAGTTCCAAGCCCAGTAGTCATCAATGTTCCTCTTGCATATAGGGATGGCCATGATAGCAGGGACGTCGATAGGAAGGAAGGTTTGTTCAATGCTCTGTCTATCCCACTTTCCCGAGGTGTGGTCGATGAAGTCTGCTGCAAGCCTTGGGGGGTCGTCATCCTGCTTCCAAAGGGACGCAACCTCTCATTCCTGGGAATCCAATTATCCACCCAAACATCTGTGGTAGTTCCATTACCCATCCTCATTATGATTCCCTGTTTGAGAATTTCGACCCCCTCAATGATCGCCCTCCAGATTTGGCTAGGATGGGACCCAATGGTTGCCTGCAGAATAGATGTTGTAGGATAATACATGCCCTTAAGAATTCGAGAGCTGAGAGTCTCTGGTTGTTGGAGGAGTCGCCATCCCTGCTCCGCAAGCATTGCCAGATTGAATAACTCAAAGTCCTTGAAACCTAGCCCTCCCGTGGATTTAGGTTGTGTCATATCCTTCCACGAGACGCAGTGGGGCTTCCGGCGGCCATCCTTTGAGCCCCACAAAAACTTCCGTATAAGCATATTGAGATGCTTGCATAGCCCTCTAGGGAGCTTGAAACAAGACATAGAAAAGATAGGCACTGCTTGGGCCACTGATTTGACTAAGACCTCCTTCCCCGCAGTAGACAAAGTCTTCTCTATCCAAGCTTGTATTTGTTCCATAGACGATCTTTCAAGAGTTTGAAGGCTCCATTCTTTGACTGACCCTCATCAGATGGCATGCCCAAGTATTTCTCATTCAAAGTTTTATTAGGTACATGGAGCAACCCTTTGATCTCCGCTCGAACACTTTCGGGAACACCCTTGCTGAAAAATATCGAAGATTTATCATAGTTAATTCTCTGACCCATTGCTTGACAATAATGATCCAACAGTTAGTTGACCTCATCTGCACCCACAGTATTAACCTTGAAAAACAATAGACTGTCATCTGCAAATAATAAATGGTTTACCGATGGCGCCGACGGTGCCACTTGTAGACCATGGTGGTTAGATGACTCATTTGATTTTAAAAGGCATGAAAGGCCCTCTGCTGCTAGCAAGAATAAATATGGGGAGATTGGATCCCCCTATCGGATCCCTCGTGAAGGATTGAATGTTGCAGTTTACTACCATTGAACATGATTGTAAATTTGACCGTAGTTACCATGCCCATAACTATCTCCACCCATCTCTGAGTGAATCCCAACTTTAGCAGGATGGCTTGTAGATATGGCCACTCCAACCTGTCATAGGCCTTCATCATATGCAATTTCAATGCACAATGTTGGTGTTTCTTTGCCCTGTTTCTTTTCATAAAATGGAGACACTCATAAGTTGCAATTATGTTGTCAGTAATCAACCTTCCAGGAACAAAGGCGGACTGTTCCGCAGAAATTATGTCGCGCAATATTAACTTGAGATGGTTTGCAATCACCTTGGATGCAATTTTGTAAAGGAGATTGCAAAGGGATAGGCTGAAATTGAGTTAACTGTGTTGGGTTTTTTACCTTGGGGATCAGAACTAAGATAGTCTTGTTAATACATTCTGCACACTCCATTCCTTCAACTCTTCGGAGCACCATCTTTGTTACCTCATCACTGCACACGTCCCAATGACGTTCGAAAAAATGGACGGGGAACCCATCCGGCCCCGGTGCTTTAATAGGGAACATTTGGAAAAGAGCCTCCTTCACTTCCTGCTGAGTGTATGGAGCGTTTAACTGAATATTCATCTTGTGCGTTACCTTACATGGCACTGTCAAGGACTATCTCCATGTTCTTTACTCCCTCGGAAGTGTAGAGGTTTTCATAGAACACGCTGAAGGAAATATGCCTAGAGGAAATAATAAAGTTATTATTTATTTCCTTATTTCATGATAAATGTTTATTTTTCATGCTAGAATTGTATTAACCGGAAACTTGATACATGTGTGAATGCATAGACAAACAGAGTGTCACTAGTATGCCTCTACTTGACTAGCTCGTTGAATCAAAGAAGGTTAAGTTTCCTAGCCATAGACATGAGTTGTCATTTGATTAACGGGATCACATCATTAGGAGAATGATGTTATTGACTTGACCCATTCCGTTAGCTTAGCACTTGATCGTTTAGTATGTTGCTATTGCTTTCTTCATGACTTATACATGTTCCTATGACTATGGGATTATGCAACTCTCGTTTACCGGAGAAACACTTTGTCTGCTACCAAACGTCACAACGTAACTGGGTGATTATAAAGGTGCTCTACAGGTGTCTCCGAAGGTACTTGTTGAGTTCGCGTATTTCGAGATTAGGATTTGTCACTCCGATTATCTGAGAGATATCTCTGGGCCCACTCGGTAATACACATCACTATAAGCCTTGCAAGCATTGTAACTAATGAGTTAGTTGCGGGATCATGTATTACGGAACGAGTAAAGAGACTTGCCGGTAACGAGATTGAACTAGGTATTGAGATACCGACGATCGAATCTCGGGCAAGTAACATACCGATGACAAAGGGAACAACGTATGTTGTTATCGGTTTGATCGATAAAGATCTTCGTAGAGTATGTATGAGCCAATATGAGCATCCAGGTTCCGCTGTTGGTTATTGACCGGAGATGTGTCTCGGTCATGTCTACATAGTTCTCGAACTCGGAGGGTCCGCACGCTTAACGTTCGGTTACGATTTGTATTATGAGTTATGTGATTTGATGTACCGAAGGTAGTTCGGAGTCCCGGATGAGATCGGGGACATGACGAGGAGTCTCGAAATGGTCAAGACGTAAAGATCGATATATTGGATGACTATATTCGGACATCGGAAAGGTTCCAAGTGATTCGGGTATTTTTTGGAGTACCGAAGAGTTACGGGAATTCGTATTGGGCCTTAATGGGCCATACGGGAAAGGAGAGAAAGGCCTCAAAAGGTGGCCGCACCCCTCCCCATGGTCTGGTCCGAATCGGACTAGGGAGGGGGGCGCCTCCTTCCTTCCTTCTCCTTTTCCCTTCCCTTTTTCCTATTCCATGTGGGAGGAGGAATCCTACTAGGACTAGGGAGTCCTAGTAGGACTCCACACTTCTGGCGCGCCCTAGGGGCTGGCCGGCCTCCTCTCCTCCATCCACTATATACGGGGGCAGGGGGGCACCTCTAGACACACAAGTTGATATGTTGATCTATTCCAGCCGTGTGCGGTGCCCCCTCCACCATATTCCACCTCGATCATATCGTAGTGGTGCTTAGGCGAAGCCCTGCGTCGGTAGCAACATCATCACCGTCATCACACCTCGTGCTGACGGAACTCTCTCGTGAAGCTCTGCTAGATCGGAGTTCGCGGGACGTCATCGAGCTGAACATGTGTTGAACTCGGAGGTGCCGTACGTTCGGTACTTGGATCGGTCGGATCGTGAAGACGTACGACTACATCAACCGCTTTGTGTTAACGCTTCCGCTTTCGGTCTACGAGGGTACGTGGACACACTCTTCCCTCTCGTTGCTATGCATCACCATGATCCTGTCTGCATAGTATTTTTTTTTTGAAATTACTACGTTCCCCAATAGTGGCATCCGAGCCTGGTTTTGTGCGTAGATGTTATATGCACGAGTAGAACACAAGTGAGTTGTGAGCGATACAAGTCATACTGCTTACCAGCATGTCACACTTTGATTCGGTGATATTGTTGGATGAAGCGGCCCGGACCGACATTACGCGTACGCTTACGCGAGACTGGTTCTACCGACGTGCTTTGCACACCGGTGGCTGGCGGGTGTCAGTTTCTCCAACTTTAGTTGAACCGAGTGTGGCGACGCCCGGTCCTTGAGAAGGTTAAAACAACACTAACTTGACGAACTATCGTTGTGGTTTAGATGCGTAGGTAAGAACGGTTCTTGCTCAGCCCGTAGCAGCCACGTAAAAATTGCAACAACAAAGTAGAGGACGTCTAACTTGTTTTTGCAGGGCATGTTGTGATGTGATGTGGTCAAGGCATGATGCTATATTTTATTGTATGATATGATCATGTTTTGTAAACGAGTTATCGGCAACTGGCAGGAGCCATATGATTGTCGCTTTATTGTATGCTATGCAATCGCCCTGTAATTGCTTTACTTTATCACTAAGCGGTAGCGATAGTCGTAGAAGCAATAGTTGGCGAGACGACACCGATGCTACGATGAAGATCAAGGTGTTGCGCCGGTGACGATGGTGATCATGACGGTGCTTCGGAGATGGAGATCACAAGCACAAGATGACGGTGGCCATATCATATCACTTATATTGGTCGCATGTGATGATTATCTTTTATGCATCTTATTTTGCTTAGATCGACGGTAGCATTATAAGATGATCTCTCACTAAATTTCAAGGTATAAGTGTTCTCCCTGAGTATGCACCGTTGTGAAAGTTCTTCGTGCTGAGACACCACGTGATGATCGGGTGTGATAAGCTATACGTTCAAATACAACGGGTGCAAAACAGTTGTACACACGGAATACTCAGGTTAAACTTGACAAGCCTAGCATATGCAGATATGGCCTCGAAACACTGAGACCGAAAGGTTGAGCGTGAATCATATAGTAGATATGATCAACATAGTGATGTTCACCATTGAAACTACTCCATCTCACGTGATGATCGGACAAGGTTTAGTTGATATGGATCACGTGATCACTTAGATGATTAGAGGGATGTCTATCTAAGTGGGAGTTCTTAAGTAATATGATTAATTGAACTTTAATTTATCATGAACTTAGTCCTGGTAGTATTCGCATATCTATGTTGTAGATCAATAGCTCGCTTTTAGCTCGCCTGTTTTATTTTTGATATGTTCCTAGAGAAAAACTATGTTGAAAGATGTTAGTAGCAATGATGCAGATTGGATCTGTGAGCTGAGGATTATCCTCATTGTTGCACAGAAGAATTGTGTCCTTAATGCACCGCTAGGTGACAGACCGATTGCAGGAGCAGATACAGACGTTATGAACATTTGACAAGCTCGATATGATGACTACTTGATAGTTTAGTGCACCATGGTTTACGGCTTAGAATCTGGGCTTCAAAGACGTTTTGAACGCCATGGAGCATATAAGATGTTCCAAGAGTTGAAATTGGTATTTCATACTCATGCCCGTGTCAAGAGGTATGAGACCTCTGACAGTACTTTGCCTACAAGATGGAGGAGAATAGCTCAACCAGTGAGCATGTGCTCAGATTGTCTGAGTACTACAATTGCTTGAATCAAGTGGGAGTTAACCTTCCAGATAATAGAGTAATTGACAATTTTCTCTAGTCACTATCACCGAGTTACTAGAACTTAGTGATGCACTATAATATGCAAGGGATGACGAAAGTAATTCCCAAGCTCTTCGTGATGCTGAAATCGACGAAGGTAGAAATCAAGAAAAGAATCAGGTGTTGATGGTTGACAAAGACCACTAGTTTCAAGAAAAGGGCAAAGGGAAGAAGGGGAACTTCAAGAAGAACGGCAAGCAGGTTGCTGCTCAAGTGAAGAAGCCCAAGTCTGGACCTAAGCTCGAGACCCGAGTGCTTCTCTTTGCAAAGGGACTGGTCACTAGAAGCGGAACTGCCCCAAGTATTTGGCGGATAAGAAGGATGGCGAGGTGAACGAAGGTATATTGGATATACATGTTATTGATGTGTACTTTACTAGTGTTTATAGCAACCCCTCGGTATTTGATACTAGTTCAGTTGCTAAGAGTAGTAACTTGAAACAGGAGTTGCAGAATGAACAGAGACTAGTTAAGGGTGAAGTGACGATGTGTGTTGGAAGTAGTTCCAAGAATGATATGATCATCATCGCACACTCCCTATACTTTCGGGATTAGTGTTGAACCTAAATAAATGTTAATTGGTGTTTGCGTTGAGCAAGAATATGATTTGATCATGTTTATTGCAATATGGTTATTCATTTAAGTTAGAGAATAATTGTTATTCTGTTTACATGAATAAAACCCTCTATGGTTATACACCCAATAAAAATGGTTTGTTGGATCTCAATCGTAGTGATACACATATTCATAATATTGAAGCCAAAAGATGCAAAGTTAATAATGATAGTACAACTTATTTGTGGCACTGCCGTTTAGGTCATATTGGTGTAAAGCGCATGAAGAAAATCCATGCTGATGGGCTTTTGGAATCACTTGATTAATGAATCAGTTGATGCTTGCGAACCATGCCTCATGGGCAAAGATGACTAAGACTCCGTTCTCTGGAACAATGGAGCGAGCAACTGACTTATTGGATATAATACATACTGATGTATGAGGTCCGATGAGTGTTGAGGCTCGCGGCGGGTATCGTTATTTTCTGACCTTCACAGATGATTTGAGCAGATATGGGTATATCTACTTGAAGAAACATAAGTCTGAAACATTTGAAAAGTGTTCAAAGAATTTCAGAGTGAAGTGGAAAATCATCGTAACACGAAAATAAAGTTTCTACGATCTGATCCTGGAGGAGAATATTTGAGTTACGAATTTGGTCTTCATTTGAAACAATGCGGAATAGTTTCGCAACTCACGCCACCCGGAACACCACAGCGTAATGGTGTGTCCGAACATCATAACCGTACTTTATTAGATATGGTGCAGTCTATGATGTCTCTTACCAATTTACCACTATCGTTTTGGGGTTATGCATTAGAGACAGCTGCATTCACGTTAAATAGGGCACCATCTAAATCCATTGAGATGACACCATATGACCTGTGGTTTGGCAACAAACCAAAGTTGTCATTTCTTAAAGTTTGGGGTTGCGATGCTTATGTGAAAATGTTTCATCCTAATAAGCTCAAACCCAAATCGGAAAAGTGCGTCTTCATAGGATACCCAAAAGTTACTGTTGGGTACACCTTCTATCACAGATCCGAAGGCAAGATATTCTTTGCTAAAAATGAATCCTTTCTAGAGAAGGAGTTTCTCTCGAAAGAAGTGAGTGGGAGGAAAGTAGAACTTGATAAGGTAATTATACCTTCTCCCGAATTGGAAAGTAGTTCATCACTGAAATCAGATCCAGTGATGCTTACACCAATTAGTGAGGAAGTTAATGATGATGATCATGAAGCTTCGGATCAAGTTACTACCGAACCTCGTAGGTCAACCAGAGTACGTTCTGCACGAGAGTGGTACGGTAATCCTATTCTGGAGTTCATGTTACTTGACCATGATGAACCTAAGAACTATGAGGAAGCGATGATGAGCCCAGATTCCGCGAAATGGCTTGAGGCCATGAAATCTGAGATGGGATCCATGTATGAGAACAAAGTGTGGACTTTGGTTGACTTGCCCGATGATCGGCAAGCCATAGAAATAAATGGATCTTTAAGAGGAAGACGGACGCTGATAGTAGTGTTACTATCTACAAAGCTAGACTTGTCGAAAAAGGTTTTTGACAAAGTTCAAGGTGTTGACTATGATAAGATTTTCTCACTCGTAGCGATGCTTAAGTCTGTCCGAATCATGTTAGCAAATTGCCACGTTTTATGAAATCTGGCAAATGGATGTCAAAACTGCATTCCTTAATGAAAAAAGAGTTGTATATGATGCAACCAGAAGGTTTTGTCGACCCTAAAGGTGCTAACAAAATGTGCAAGCTCCGCGATCCATCTGTGGACGGGTGCAAGCATCTCGGAGTTGGAATATACGCTTTGATGAGTTGATTAAAGCATATAGTTTTATATAGACTTGCGGTGAAGCCTCTATTTACAAGTAAGTGAGTGGGAGCACTACAGCCTTTCTGATAAGTATATGTAAATGACATATTGTTGATCAGAAATGATGTAGAATTTTCTGGAAAGCATAAAGGAGTATTTGAAAGGAGTTCTTCAAAGAAATACCTCGGTGAAGCTGCTTACATGTTGAGCATCAATATCTATAGAGATAGATCAAGACGCTTGATAAAGATTTTCAATGAGTATGTACCTTGACAAGATTTTGAATTAGTTCAAAATGGAATAGTCAAAGAAAGAGTTCTTGCTTGTGTTGCAAGGTGTGAAGTTGAGTAAGACTCAAAGCCCGACCACGGCAGAAGATAGAAAGAGAATGAAAGTCATTCCCTACACCCCAGCCATAGGTTATATAAAGTATGCCATGTTGTGTACCAGATCTATTGTATACCCTACATTGAGTTTGGCAAGGGAGTACAATAGTGATCTAGGAGTAGATCACTGGACAGCGGTCAAACTTATCCTTAGTGGAACAGGGATATGTTTCTCAATTATGGAGGTGACAAAAGGTTCATCGTAAAGGGTTACGTCGATGCAAGTTTTGACATTGATCCAGATGACTCTAAGTCTCAATCTGGATACATATTGCTAGTGGGAGCAATTAGCTAAAGTAGCTCCGTGCAGAGCATTGTAGACATAGAAAATTGCAAAATACATAACAAATCTAAATGTGAAAGACCCGTTGACTAAGCTTCTCTCACAAGAAAAAAATGATCACACCTTAGTACTCTTTGGGTGTTAATCACATAGCGATGAGAACTAGATTACTGAATCTAGTAAACCCTTTGGGTGTTGGTCACATGGCGATGTGAACTATGGGTGTTAATCACATGATGATGTGAACTATTCATGTTAATCACATGGTGATGTGATCTAGATTATTGACTCTAGTGCAAGTGGGAAACTGAAGGAAATATGCCTAGAGGCAATAATAAAGTTATTATTTATTTCCTTATTTCATGATAAATGTTTATTATTCATGCTAGAATTGTATTAACCGGAAACTTGATACATGTGTGAATGCATAGACAAAGATGGTTAAGTTTCCTAGCCATAGACATGAGTTGTCATTTGATTAACGGGATCACATCATTAGGAGAATGATGTGATTGACTTGACCCATTCTGTTAGCTTAGCACTTGATCGTTTAGTATGTTGCTATTGCTTTCTTCATGACTTATACATGTTCCTATGACTATGAGATTATGCAACTCTCATTTACCGGAGGAACACTTTGTGTGCTACCAAACGTCACAACGTAACTGGGCGATTATAAAGGTGCTCTACAGGTGTCTCCGAAGGTACTTGTTGAGTTGGCGTATTTCGAGATTAGGATTTGTCACTCCAATTATCGGAGAGGTATCTCTGGGCCCACTCGGTAATACACATCACTATAAGCCTTGCAAGCATTGTAACTAATGAGTTAGTTGCGGGATCATGTATTACGGAACGAGTAAAGAGACTTGCCGGTAACGAGATTGAACTAGGTATTGAGATACCGACGATCGAATCTCGGGCAAGTAACATAGCGATGACAAAGGGAACAACGTATGTTGTTATGAGGTTTGACCGATAAAGATCTTCGTATGTAGGAGCCAATATGAGCATCTAGGTTCCGCTATTGGTTATTGACCGACATAGTTCTCGAACCCGTAGGGTCCGCACGGTTAACGTTCGGTGACGATTTGTATTATGAGTTATGTGATTTGATGTACCTTAGGTAGTTCGGAGTCCCGGATGAGATTAGGGACATGATGAGGAGTCTCCAAATGGTCGAGACATAAAGATCGATATAGTGGACGACTATATTTGGACGTCGAAAAAGTTCCGAGTGATTCGGGTATTTTTCGGAGTACCGAAGAGTTATGGGAATTCGTATTGGGCCTTAATGGGCCATACGGGAAAGGAGAGAAAGGCCTCAAAAGGTGGCCGCACCACTCCCCATGGTCTGATCCGAATTAGACTAGGGAGGGGGGCCCTTCCTTCCTTCTCCTTTTCCCTTCCCTTTTTCCTATTCCATGTGGGAGGAGGAATCCTACTAGGACAAGGGAGTCCTAGTAGGACTCCACACTTCTGGCGCGCCCAAGGGGCTGGCCGGCCTCCTCTCTTCCATCCTTTATATATGGGGGCAGGGGGGCACCTCTAGACACACAAGTTGATGTTGGGGAACGTAGTAATTTCAAAAAATTTCCTACGCACACATAAGATCATGGTGATGCATAGCAACGAGAGGGGAGAGTGATGTCCACGTACCCTCGTAGACCGAAAGCGGAAGCGTTAGAACAACGCGGTTGATGTAGTTGTACGTCTTCACGGCCCGACCGATCAAGCATAGAAATTACGGCACCTCCGAGTTCTAGCACACGTTTAGCTCGATGACGATCCCCGGACTCCGATCCAGCAGGGTGTCGGGGAAGAGTTCCGTCAGCACAACAGCGTGGTGAAGATCTTGATGTTCTACCGTCGCAGGGCTTCGCCTAAGCACCGCTACAATATTATCGAGGACTATGGTGGAGGGGGGCACCACACACGGCTAAGGGATCTCAAGGATCAATTGTTGTGTCTCTGGGGTGCCCCCCTGCCCCCGTATATAAAGGAGCAAGGGAGGGTGCGGCCGGCCATAGGAGGAGGCGCGCCAGAGGGGTCCTACTCCCACCGGGAGTAGGACTCCCCTCCTTTTTCCTGGTTGGATTAGGACTTGGGGGGGAAGGAGGAGAGGGGGGAAAGGAAAGGGGGGGCGCCGCCCCCCTCCTTGTCCAATTCGGACTTGGGGGGGGGGGGGGAGGGGCGCGCGGTTGCCCCCTTGGCCGCCTCTCCTCTTCCTCCTCTTGTTAAGGCCCAATAGCCTCTGAGGGGTTCCGGTAACCCCTCCGGTACTCCGGTAAAATCACTATTTCACCCGGAAACTTCCGATATCCAAACGTAGGCTTCCAATATATCAATCTTCATGTCTCGACCATTTCGAGACTCCTCGTCACGTCCGTGATCATATGCGGGACTCCGAACAAACTTCAGTACATCAAAATTCATAAACTCATAATATAACTGCCATCGAAACCTTAAGCGTGCGGACCCTACGGGTTCGAGAACTATGTAGACATGACCTAGAACTGTTTCCAGTCAATAACCAATAGCGGAACCTGGATTATCATATTGGCTCCTACATATTCTATGAAGATCTTTATCGGTCAAACCGCATAACAACATACGTTGTTCCCTTTGTCATCGGTATGTTACTTGCCCGAGATTCGATCATCGGTATCTCAATACCTAGTTTAATATTGTTACCGACAAGTCTCTTTACTCGTTACGTAATGCATCATTCCGTAACTAACTCATTAGTTACATTGCTTGCAAGGCTTATAGTGATGTGCATTACCGAGAGGGCCCAGAGATACCTCTACGACAATCGGAGTGACAAAACCTATTCTCGAAATATGCCAAATCAACATGTACCTTTGGAGACACCTGTAGAGCTCCTTTATAATCACCCAATCATGTTGTGACGTTTGGTAGCACACAAAGTGTTCCTCCGGTAAACGGGAGTTGCATAATCTCATAGTTATAGGAACTTGTACAAGTCATGAAGAAAGCAATAGCAACATACTAAACGATCAAGTGTTAAGCTAACGGAATGGGTCAAGTCAATCACATCATTCTCCTAATGATGTGATCCCATTAATCAAATGACAACACATGTCTATGGTTAGGAAACATAACCATCTTTGATCGATGAGCTAGTCAAGTAGAGGCATACTAGTGACAGTAAGTTTGTCTATGTATTCACACATGTATCATGTTTCCGGTTAATACAATTCTAGCATGAATAATAAACATTTATCATGATATGAGGAAATAAATAATAACTTTATTATTGCCTCTAGGGCATATTTCCTTTAGTCTCCCACTTGCACTAGAGTCAATAATCTAGATTACATAGTAATGATTCTAACACCCATGGAGTCTTGGTGTTGATCATGTTTTACTCGTGGAAGAGGCTTAGTCAACGGGTCTGCAACATTCAGATCCGTATGTATCATGCAAATCTCTATGTCTCCCACTTGGACTTGGTCCCGGATGGAATTGAAGCGTCTCTTGATGTGCTTGGTCCTCTTGTGAAATCTGGATTCCTTTGCCAAGGCAATTGCACCAGTATTGTCACAGAAGATCTTCATTGGTCCCGATGCACTAGGTATGACACCTAGATCGGAAATGAACTCTTTCATCTAGACTCCTTCATTTGCTGCTTCCGAAGCAGCTATGTACTCCGCTTCGCATGTAGATCCTGCCACGACGCTTTGTTTAGAACTGCACCAACTTACAGCTCCACTGTTTAATAAAAACACATATCCGGTTTGCGATTTAGAATCGTCCGGATCAGTGTCAAAGCTTGCATCGACGTAACCATTTACGACTAGCTCTTTGTCACCTCCATACACGAAACATATCCTTAGTCCTTTTCGTATTTTAGGATATTCTTGACCGCTGTCCATGATCCACTCTGGATTACTTTGGTACCTACCGCCAAACTTATTGCTAAGCATACGCCGTGTCTGGTACACAAGATTGCATACATGATAGAGCCTATGGCTGAAGCATAGGAACATCTTGCATTTTCTCTCTATCTTCTGCTATGGTCGGGCATTGAGTCTGACTCAACTTCACACCTTGTAATACGGGCAAGAACCCTTTCTTTGCCTGATCCATTTTGAAATTTTTCAAAACTTTATCAAGGTATGTGCTTTGTGAAAGTCCAATTAAGCGTCTTGATCTATCTCTATAGATCTTGATGCCCAATATGTAAGCAGCTTCACCGAGGTCTTTCATTGAATTTTTTATTCAAGTATCCCTTTATGCCATCCAGAAATTCTATATCATTTCCAATTAACAATATGTCATCTACATATAATATCAGAAATGCTACAGAGCTCCCACTCACTTTCTTGTAAATACAGGCTTCTCCAAAAGTCTGTATAAAACCATATGCTTTGATCACACTATCAAAGCGTTTATTCCAACTCCGAGATGCTTGCACCAGTCCATAAATGGATCGTTGGAGCTTGCACACTTTGTCAGCACCTTTTGGATCGACAAAACCTTCCGGTTGCATCATATACAACTCTTCTTCCAGAAATCCATTCAGGAATGCAGTTTTGACATCCATTTGCCAAATTTCATGATCATAAAATGCGGAGCATCGCTACAGGTGAGAAAGTCTCATCGTAGTCAACCCCTTGAACTTGTCGAAAACCTTTTGCAACAAGTCGAGCTTTGTAGACAGTTACATTACCATCAGCGTCAGTCTTCTTCTTGAAGATCCATTTATTTTCGATGGCTTGCCGATCATCAAGCAAGTCAACCAAAGTCCATACTTTGTTCTCATACATGGATCCCATCTCAGATTTCATGGCCTCAAGCCATTTTATGGAATCTGGGCTCATCATCGCTTCCTCATAGTTCGTAGGTTCACCATGGTCAAGTAACATGACTTCTGCAATAGGATTACCGCATTCACTCTGCTGCGGATCTTACTCGTAGACCTACAAGGTTCGTAGTAACTTGATCTGAAGTTTCATGATCAAAATCATTATCTTCCTCACTGATTGGTGTAGTTGTCACAGGAACCGGTTCTTGTGATGAACTACTTTCCAATAAGGGAGCAGGTACAGTTACCTCATCAAGTTCTACTTTCCTCTCACTCACTTCTTTCGAGAGAGACTCCTTCTCTAGAAAGGATCCAAATTTAGCAACAAAAATCTTGCCCTCAGATCTGTGATAGAAGGTGTACCCAATAGTCTCTTTTGGGTATCCTATGAAGACACATTTCTCCGATTTGGGTTCGAGCTTATCTGGTTGAAGTTTCTTCACATAAGCATCACAGCCCAAAACTTTAAGAAACGACAACTTTGGTTTCTTGCTAAACCATAGTTCATAAGGCGTCGTCTCAACGGATTTTGGTGGTGCCCTATTTAACGTGAATGCGGCCTTCTCTAAAGCATAACCCCAAAACTATAGCGGTAAATCAGTAAGAGACATCATAGATCGCACCATATCTAGTAAAGTACGATTACGATGTTCGGACACACCATTTCGTTGTGGTGTTCCGGGTGGCGTGAGTTGCGAAACTATTCCGCATTGTTTCTTAACTCAAATATTCTCCTCCATGATCAGATCGTAGAAATTTTATTTTCTTGTTACGATGATTTTCCACTTCACTCTGAAATTCTTTGAACTTTTCAAATGTTTCAGACTTGTGTTTCATCAAGTAGATATACCCATATCTGCTCAAATCATCTGTGAAGGTGAGAAAATAACGATACCCGCCGCGAGCCTCAATATTCATTGGACCACATACATCAGTATGTATGATTTCCAACAAATCACTTGCTCGCTCCATAGTTCCGGAGAACGGTGTTTAAGTCATCTTGCCCATGAGGCACGGTTCGCAAGTACCAAGTGATTCATAATCAAGTGATTCCAGAAGTCCATCAGTATGGAGTTTCTTCATGCGCTTTACACCAATATGACCCAAACAGTAGTGCCACAAATAAGTTGCACTATCATTATCAACTCTGCATCTTTTGGCTTCAACATTATGAATATGTGTATCACTACTATCGAGATTCAATAAAAATAGACCACTCTTCAAGGGTGCATGACCATAAAAGATATTACTCATATAAATAGAACAACCATTATTCTCTGATTTAAATGAATAATCGCCTCGCACAAACAAGATCCAGATATAATGTTCATGCTTAACGCCGCACCAAATAACAATTATTTAGGTCTAAAACTAATCCCGATGGTAGATGTAGAGGTAGCGTGCCGATCGCGATCACATCGACTTTGGAACCATTTCCCACGCCAAGATCGTCACCTCGCCCTTAGCCAATCTTCGCTAATCCATAGTCCCTGCTTGAGTTGCAAATATTAGCAATGTAACCAGATATCGAATACACAGTGCTATGCGAGCATTAGTAAGGTACACATCAATAACATGTATATCACATATACCTTTGTTCACCTTGCCATCCTTCTTATCCGCCAAATACTTGGGGCAGTTCCGCTTCAAAGGTCCATCCGCTTGCGAGAGAAGCACTCGGCCTCGTGCTTAGGTCCAGATTTGGGTTTCTTCTCTTGAGCAGCAACTTGCTTGCTGTTCTTCTTGAAGTTCCCTTCTTCTTCCCTTTGCCCTTTTCTTGAAACTGGTGGTCTTATTGACCATCAACACTTGATGCTCCTTCTTGATTTCTACCTCCGCAGCCTTTAGCATTGCGAAGAGCTCGGGAGTAGTCTTGTCCATCCCTTGCATATTATAGTTCATCACGAAGCTCTTGGAGCTTGGTGGCAGTGATTGAAGAATTCTGTCAATGACACTATCATCAGGAGGATTAACTCCTAGTTGAATCAAGTGATTATTATACCCAGAAATTTTGAGTATATGTTCACTGACAGAATTATTCTCCTCCATCTTACAGCTATAGAACTTATTGGAGACTTCATATCTCTCAATCCGGTCATTTGCTTGAAATATTAACTTCAACTCCTGGAACATCTCATATGCTCCATGACGTTCAAAACATCGTTGAAGACTCGGTTCTAAACCGTAAAGCATGGCACATCGAACTATCGAGTAGTCATCAGCTTTGCTTTGCCGTACATTCTTAACGCCTTCGGGCCAGCATCTGCAGCAGGCTCGGCACCCAGCGGTGCTTCCGTGACGTAATTCTTCAGGCAGAATGAGGATAATCCTCGTTACGGACCCGTCCGTAGTTTGCTACCATCATCTTTCAACTTAGCTTTCTCAAGGAACGCATTAAAATTCAACGGAACAATAGCACGAGCCATCTATCTACAACAAACATAGACAAGCAAAAATACTATCGTGTACTAAGTTCATGATAAATTTAAGTTCGCTTAATCATATTACTTAAGAACTCCCACTTAGATGCACATCTCTAGTAATCTAAGTGATCACGTGATCCATATCAACTAAACCATGTCCGATCATCACGTGAGATGGAGTAGTTTCAATGGTGAACATCACTATGTTGATCATATCTACTATATGATTCACGCTCGACCTTTCGGTCTCCGTGTTCCGAGGCCATATCTGATATGCTAGGCTCGTCAAGTTTAACCCTGAGTATTCTGCGTGTGCAACTGTTTTGCACCCGTTGTATTTGAATGTAGAGCCTATCACACCCGATCATCACGTGGTGTCTCAGCACGAAGAACTTTCGCAACGGTGCATACTCAGGGAGAACACTTCTGGATAATTAGTGAGAGATCATCTTAAAATGCTACCTTCAATCAAAGCAAGATAAGATGCATAAATGATAAACATCACATGCAATCAATATAAGTGATATGATATGGCCATCATCATCTTGTGCTTGTAATCTCCATCTCCAAAGCACCGTCGTGATCACCATCATCACCGGCGCGACACCTTGATCTCCATCGTAGCATCGTTGTCGTCTCGCCAATCTTATGCTTCTACGACTATCGCTACCGCTTAGTGATAAAGTAAAGCATTACATGACGATTGCATTGCATACAATAAAGAGACAACCATATGGCTCTCGCCATTGTCGATAACTCGCCACAAAACATGATCATCTCATACAATAAAATATAGCATCATTTCTTGACCATATCACATCACAACATGCCCTGCAAAAACAAGTTAGACGTCCTCTACTTTGTTGTTGCAAGTTTTATGTGGCTGCTACGGGCTTAGCAAGAACCGTTCTTACCTACGCATCAAAACCACAACGATATTTCGTCAAGTTAGTGTTGTTTTAACCTTCGCAAGGACCGGGCGTAGCCACACTCGGTTCAACTAAAGTTGGCGAAACTGACACCCGCTAGCTGTCGTGGTTCTAAGTCTGACAGTAGAATGGGGGGTAGGTATGGAGAGGCAAGATCCTAGCTATGGAGTAGTTGTATACGCAAGGGATTTACGAGTTCAGGCCCTTCTCGGAGGAAGTAATAGCCCCACGCCTCGGAGTCCGGAGGCGGTCGATGGATTATATGAGTATGTGTTACGAGTGCGAACCCTTCTACCGTGGAGGGGGTTGGCTTATATAGAGTCGCCAGACCCCAGCCAGCCCACGAAAGTGAGGGTTTAAGGTGCGTTAAGGCTAGGCGTTCTATCGTAACGCCACATAAAGTGTCATTAATATCATAAAGACTATTTAACTACTGACCGCTTGGGCACCGAGTGGCTCTTGGACTCCTGGTGGTCGAGTGGGTCTTCATGGTCGAGTGTCTTTGAATCTGTCGAGTGGAAACCTGCCAGGTCGACTGGAAGGCCGCTTCTCTTGCGAGTGTCCTTGTGGAGGGTACCTTTGGGCAGGTCTATAACCCTATCCCAGGTACATGACTTCATCATTAGCCCCCGAATGGATCGAGGTTTGAGTGAGGAAGGAGTTTATAATCTTTCCGACCTGTTCTTCGTGTTGCGAGTGTGTCTTACTCTGGATCAACGACCTTTTAGTGATGGCATCAACTTCTCTTTCAGTCGCCTTGATCCATTCTTCATGTTTTGCCGAGTGAACTCTGTGAACTTGAGGATTTCCGAGCGACGGATCGGAGGAAATCTGCTATCTGACGGGTTGCTCCGCGGTTAGCGGATTTCGCGGGATCTGAATTTTGGGAAGCGTGCAAAGCGGAGAAAACTGCGACACTCGGATGGGATAAGATGATGACGCCTCGATCTTTGCGCCGCCTTTTTCGCCACGTATCGCGTCTTGGCGCTACCGCTATGAGGATTTGAAGGGATTGCCTGGGCCTACCGGTCAGCCACTCGGAAGCGGCCCCATATAAAGCGTCGGATAGGGTATTTTGAACAGTGCGACCCCAACCTTCTCCTCCCTCCGCCTCCAAACCTTCTCGCTGCGCTCTTAGCTCGTCCAGCGCCGCTCAAGATTTGCTTCGCCGGCGACCATGGTGAAGGAGAAGACCGCAGCCTCGAACGGGTGAAGAAGGCGGCGAAGGCTAAGGGAGAGCACCTACGGGGTGGATCCTCTTCATGGTCCAAACTGCCGCAAGGCTGGGTCCAAGGAGATTGGACCCGCCGACCATCACCGAGAAGGACCTCACCGATCTGGCCAATGAAGGACTGATCCCCATGGGTCGGCGAGGCTTCCGGAACGGAGTGGCAACCGCAGCCCAAGAGGGTGAGTGTGTTCTCCTGGCCACCCACGAGATCGGGATTTTCTCTGCCACCGAATCCTTTTTTCCGGGGGTTTCTGAACTTTTTCGTAGCGCAACTCCATCATTTCACTCCCAACTCCATTGTCTATCTTGCTGCTTTCATTTCGTTATGCGAGAACTTCTTGGGTTGTCGACCGCATTGTGGTCTCTTCAAGCACATATTCACCTGTCGCTCTCAGACGGTGAAGAAAACGAACCCGAATGACGAGAGAACCCAAGTAATCCAGATGTGTGGGGGACTCGGGGTCCAGATGAGGGGGAAGAGCGCCTTTCCGGCTATGACTCTCCCCGACTCGGTTAGAGGGTGGCAGTCGACCTGGTTCTACTGCCAAGACCAGCCGACGCCGGGGCAGTAGACTGGGCTCCCTCCTTTCTCCATGAGTCGAGTGAACAAGCCATCTTCCCTGAAGGTGTTACCAGAGGAGAAGGCCCAAGTAAAATTGCTGATGGAGCGCGTAGTCCAGCTCATTCGCGACGGGGTGACCGGCATGGATCTCCTGGAGGTTTTCCTTCGACGGCGTATTCAGCCACTCCAATACGGAGGTCATCCGATGTGGATGTACTCTGGTACGGATGATACCACTCGGGTCCATCCAGAGGAGGAGGTCGATGATGCCACGCTGGAGAAGTGGATGACTGCCATCACAGGAAACAAAGATAACCCTCGCAGAGCTAGGAGGATTCCACCACTCGACCAGACTTACGAAGTAGACAAGGTACAACCACTTATCTTCGACTGTGATTCGACTGCATTCATTCTGTTTAGATGCCAATTCGTCGACTGACTTTCGCCTTGTTTTGTTGTCTTCTAGGTCACCACTGAGATGTACTCGATGCCCAACGGGGCACAGGAAACAGTCGAAGAAGAAGAAGGAAGTGGAGGTGAAAGTCAGGAGGAATGGGAGTCCAACGGCGAGGAGGATGAGGGGGATGACAACTCTGATGAAGAGGAGGAGGAGGAGGAAGAGGAGGAAGACGCCGATCCTCCTCGCCGGAGGAAGGTCCAAGTTGACGATGACCCGCGGCGGGGCGGTAAAACTGTTGTGCCCATCAAGCATCGATGAAGCGACCTCGGACAACTTCCCTCGCGTAGAGAAACCGCCGAAGCAACTTCGAGCAACGTCGTCAAAGCCGATGGTCATCCCCACCATCTCCGGGTAACCAACAGAACCTTGTATTTCCTTATTCCACATGAATGAACCTTTGGTCGACTTGACGACTGATCAGCCGATTCTTGAAATCTACAGTGCCGCTACCTCCGAGACTTCAGCCAAGCACGAAGATCTGGAAATGGAGGATGCTGCCACCTCCAACCTTGGTATGATCTCTGAGGTTTTGCTTTTAGTCGATTGGACTTCCATGTTTACTTTTGAATCATTCTTGTAGTTCCGCCTCACGTCATTGATCTCCCCGATGATGACGAGGAGGCGCCATTGAGGAAGAGGAATAACAAGAGAGTGCCTGCTAGCAAGGCTGCTCCAGTCGCGGCGATTCCTGAGACGCTGGTTTCCGAGGGAGGCAACCCCACTGGCTTCGTGTCTTTCATTGTACACGACAAGTGCCCGACCCACTTCGCCGATCGCTGATCCACCATGTCTCTTTGCTATACACCACGTCCCGGAAGACCAAGTGAGTGCTGCTAAGGAGGCCATACGCCAGGCAGGGATCATGATGGAGCAAGTGAAAGCGGTCCAAGAGGCTAGCCAGGCGGCCTATGATGCTAGTTCAGCTCTCCAGAGCAATGTCCAAGTAAGTCGATTGTTGCTTGCTTTGTTAGGATATGCTACCTGAAACTGCTTCCTTCTGGAGATTTCCATATCTGACACCCACCGGGTGGGTGTGTCGATTGAATTTTGTGGGGCACGCTGAGTGCACCCACGGGTGTAGTCCCCGAGACTATGGTCGATTGCGTGCGAATGGCTATAGTCTTTATGCTGTGAACTTCTTCACTCAACCTGGACGGACCAAGTCGAATGGAACCAGTAAAACTGGTGGGGCACGCTAAGTGCACCCACCGGTGTAGTCCCGAGACTATGGTCGATCAAGGCAATGACTATAGTCTAAAGAACTGTGTGTTGTTGTTATATTTTTTTTCTATCGCGGCTGACCGCTGACACATAACCTTTTTGCCTCTTTTGGTCGACTGGTTGAACCAAATTGGTAAAACTAGTGGGGGCATGCTGAGTGCACCCGCTGGGTGTAGTCCCCTAGACTACTGTCGAATGTTTTGATTTGACTGTAGTCTTAGAAATGCTACTATTTTTCCTTAATCACTCGGAAGTGATATGTCTTTGATGTCTTTCGTTGGTTGACTCTTTGTAGAAATCTTGCGAGCTTGTGGCTCGCTATACTGAGTTAGAGAACAAACAGATCCAGCTCAACCTCGATTTGAAGCTTGCTCGGAGAATTTGCGTATGCAAAGGATGAAGCAAAAGTTATGGCTGGTGAGAACTTTTGACGATCGCCTTTGTTTTTCTCTGCTCATTCTCAACTCTGTTCTCATTGTTGCTTTGCAGATAAACTAGAAGAGACTTTGAAGAAGAAGGACCTTGACCTTGCAGAGGCCTGTATATGCTTTGGAGAAAACAAAGCTCGCTGAAGAGAAGCTTGCCTCGGTCGACAAACTTGAAGATGAAAATGCCAAGTCGAAAGTCGCTCTTGACGCTGCTAACAAGGAAGTTAGTCGATCAAGAACGACAAGATTGCTCTGTCGACAAGGCTGGCCAACCGCGGGAAGCGAAATGACCTAGAGATTTATCTTGGAGGGCTCGCCAAGAAGCTGTTTCTCATGCATGAAGGTAATCTCTTTTACCCGATTGTCTTGCTATCACCGCTCATCACATGATCGTTATTTTGAGTCCGAGCTGTGTTTTCGAATTCATCAAAACTTGAAGAAGAAACCACCAGTGGAAACCAGCTTGGACCCCATCAACTCTCCCGTGAAGGACGGTTGCTATGAATGTTCTCCGATTGAGTCTCGCGTTCTTTGCGTGGTGGATTATCTTGCTTGATCGAAAGTTGCGATGTCGCGGATCGACTCGACTCTCCGCCAGATCGACGCTTCGTAATGACCTTGAATCCTCGATGACTCGATGAATGAGATTCCAAGTCGAGTGCAAGAATGGAAAAGTCTTCGCGGTGTGGTGCTGATGTTGCTCTATCTCGGTTCGTGTCCATTTGCAAGGAAGCGCAAGAGGACAAGCTGGTGTCTCTCAAGGTTGCCAACACCAGAAGCACGACTTCAGATCTTTCATGGAGACTTTCATCGCTGTTGCTACCCGTATTGCCGACGGAATCGACCTCGACCAGTTTGTTGCACCTTCCATCCTCCACACGAGGAGTAAAAACTTCTAAGTCCCACCTTAAATTTGCCTCGGAATGCCGAGTGGTTTTTGTAACCGATAAACTTTAACGGGCTTAACGCTGAGCACCTTTGGATCCGTGGGGACGCTTATCCCAACTTGATTTATCCTTTAACATGCTTTGTTTGCCTTGAGAGAACTTTGTTCCTCATTCGAAGATATTCGTTGAAACTCCAATCGACTTGTGCTTCATCTATCCTGCGGTAGAGATGGAACACAGATCGCGATCGACCTCGTCGTCCTTATGGATTGGGATGAACCGCACGTTGTACTTGTGGTGAAGCTCAAGGAGGAGGTAGCATCGACCTGACCTCGTCGTCCTTATGGATTGGGATGAATTCCTTACTTAGGCGAGCACCGGACCGCAGCTAAGCCCCGAGTGGGAGGTTTTCTCCACTCGGTAGGGTTTTTATTACTTAGGCGAGCACTGGGATGCAGCTAAGCCTCCGAGTGGGAGGTTTGCTCTCCACTGCAGTGCGATTTTTATTACTTAGGCGAGCACTGGGGCTGCAGCTAAGCCTCCAGTGGGAGGTTTGCTCTCCACTCGGTGAGGATTTCTATTACTTAGGTGAGCACTGGCTGCAGCTAAGCCTCCCGAGTGGGAGGTTTGCTCTCCACTCGGTAGGATTTTTATTACTTAGGCGAGCACCGGGCTGCAGCTAAGCCTCCGAGTGGGAGGTTTGCTCTCCACTCGGTAGGATTTCTATTACTTAGGCGAGCACTGGGCTGCAGCTAAGCCTCCGAGTGGGAGGTTTGCTCTCCACTCGGTAGGATTTTTATGGCGTAGCTTTGAAGGAGAAGGTAGCAGTCGACCTGCACCTCGTCGTCCTTGCGATTTCATTATTTTGGATGTTAGGCTAATCCTTGGGCTGTTGCAAGCCCCCGAGTGGGAGGCTGGTTCACCACTCGGTAGGATTTGAATACTTAGGCGAGTACTTGGACTGCAGCTAAGCCTCCGAGTGGGAGGCTGGCTCGCCACTCGGTAGGATTTTGAATACTTAGGCGAGTACTTGGACTGCAGCTAAGCCTCCGAGTGGGAGGCCGGCTCACCACTCGGTAGGATTTTGAATACTTAGGCGAGTACTTGGACTGCAGCTAAGCCTCCGAGTTGGAGGCCGGCTCACCACTCGGTAGGATTTTGAATACTTAGGCAAGTACTTGGACTGCAGCTAAGCCTCCGAGTGGGAGGCCGGCTCACCACTTGGTAGGATTTTGAATACTTAGGCGAGTACTTGGACTGCAACTAAGCCCCCGAGTGGGAGGCTGGCTCACCACTCGGTAGGATTTTGAATACTTAGGCGAGTACTTGGACTGCAGCTAAGCCTCCGAGTGGGAGGCCGGCTCACCACTCGGTAGGATTTTGAATACTTAGGCGAGTACTTGGACTGCAGCTAAGCCCCCGAGTGGGAGACTGGCTCACCACTCGGTAGGATTTTTAATACTTAGGCGAAGCGGATTCGCAGCTAAGCCCCCGAGTGAGAGACTGGCTCGCCACTCGGAAAGGATGTTTTTTTACAAACTTAGGCGAACCGGATTCGCAACTAAGCCACCCACTGGGGGAAATTTCAACAAAAAGTAATAACAATCACTGGGAAAATTATAACATTCTTGTCTTAGATAAACAAACTACAAAAGTACTTTTATTACATCTCAACCGAGTGAGTATTAAGTGTAGAAGGGGCGGAGCAGTTCCGCGTTCCAAGATCGAGGCTCGTTGATCTGGCGATCAACATTGTAGAGATGATACGCTCCGTTGTGGAGAACTCTTGTGACGATGAAGGGACCTTCCCAAGTGGGAGCGAGCTTGTGTGGTTTCTGTTGATCCACTCGGAGGACCAAATATCCCTCTTGGAAGGCTCGACTCTTCACATTTCTGGCATGGAATCGACGCAAGTCTTGCTGATAGATAGTCGAGCGGATCAGGGCCATTTCTCTCTCCTCTTCCAAGAGGTTGACTGCATCTTGCCGGGCTTGTTCCGCTTCTTCTTCAGAGTATAGTTCGACTCGAGGCGCATTGTGAAGCGTGTCACTCGGCAGAACTGCTTCAGCTCCATAGACCAGGAAGAATGGAGTTCTCCCAATGACCGATTAGGAGTGGTCCTCAATCCCGTGAGAACTGATGGAAGTTCGTCGACCCAAGCTCTGCTGCGTGTTTGAGATCACGCATCAGTCATGGTTTCATCCCTTTGAGAATGAGGTTGTTTGCATGTTCTGCTTGTCCATTCGACCGAGGATGAGCCATCAAGCATAGTCGACCAGCGTGCCTTGAGAGGCGAAAGGCTTTGAACTTGTCATTATCAAGTTTGACCCATTGTCGGTGATGATGCTATGCGGAACTCCATATCTGAATATCAACTCTCGATGAAACCGATAGCGGCATGCATCGAGGTTCTTGATGGGCTTGGCTTCGATCCACTTGGTGAACTTGTCGATTGCTACTAGCAAATGAGTGAAGCCGCTTCGCCAGACTCTCAACGGTCCAATCATGTCCAATCCCCAAACAGCGAAGGGCCAGACGAGTGGAATGGTCTTCAAGGCTGAGGCGGGCTTGTGCGACATGTTGGAATAGAACTGACATCCTTCACACTTGTCAACTATTTCTTTTGCCATTTCATTTGCTTTGCCAAGAAAATCCGCCGGTATGCTTTAGCCACAATGGTCCGAGAGGACGCATGATGGCCACAGGTCCCCGAGTGGATATCCTCAAGAATTATCTGACCTTCTTCTGGCGTGATACACTTCTGGCCGACTCCAGTCACGCTTTCTTTGAACAACTGTCCCTTGATCATCAGAAGGCCTTGGATCGTCGGACGATCTGTCGAGCCTCTTCTTCATTCTCTCGGGAGCTCTTTCCTTAGGATATATGCGATGTACGGCACCGTCGATCGGGAGTGATGACCACAACTTCCATAATTAGGTCGACCACGGCCGGACCTCAACTTCCGTCGGATCATTGGCACTCTTTTGCTGCGGGGCTTCTTCTGTGAAAGGATCCTCCTGCACTGATGGTGCATGAATGTGCTCCAAAAATACATCACTAGGAATGGCTTCCCTCTTGGATCCTATCTTCGCCAAATCATCCGCAGCTTGATTTTTCAGTCGGGGTATATGATGAAGCTCTAACCCCTCGAATTTCTTCTCCAGCTTTCTCACTGCATTACAATAACCTGTCATAGCTGGGCTTCTGACATCCCACTCTCCGAGTCGCCGTAGACCATAAGGCGACGGACGCCGAGTGAAATGGCCATGCGCAACCCATACGGGAGTGCTTCATATTCTGCTTCGTTGTTGGAAGAATCAAAGTGAATCTGGAGAACATATTTGAGCCTATCTCCTCGGGGAAACCAATACAAACCCCACACTGAACCGTTCAAAGATCTTGGAACCGTCGAAAAACATAGTCCAAAGGTTCCGAGTGAACTTGAGTCGGAAGCTGCTGTTCACCCACTCGGCGAGGAAGTCTGCTATTGCTTGGGACTTGATGGCTTTCTTTGCCTCGAATTTGATATCAAGGGGAAGGAGTTCAATCGCCCATTTTGCCACTCGACCAGTTGCATCTCTGTTATGAAGAATTTCCGACAATGGGGCGTCGCTGACGACTGTAATGGAATGATCGGAGAAATAATGAGCAACCTTCTTTGTGGTCATATAGATCCCATAAACAAGCTTCTGATAGTGAGGGTATCTTTGCTTTGATGGGGTCAGCACTTCAGAAAGATAATAAACTGGGCGTTGAACTTTGAAGGCTTTTCCTTCTTCTTCCCGCCGACCGTAAGTACGCATCGACGACTTGTCCAAAGGCTGCAATGTAAAGCAGCAAAGGCTCTTTGTTGATTGGGGCAGCAAGCACCGGCTGTGTGGAGAGCGAGCTTTGAGCTCGCAAACGCTGCATCGCCTTCTAGAGTCCACTTGAACTTGTCGACTTCTTCATCACCGGTAAAGAGGCAATGCCTTTTCACCGAGGCGAGAAATGAATCGACTTAAAGCGCCAAGCATCCAAGAAGTTTCGGACATCGTGCACACGCGACAGGCGCTTCATTCGAGTATGGTGCCAACCTTTTCGGGTTAGCATCGATTCCTCGCTCGAAACGAGAAAACCGAGTAACTTTCCACCAGAACTCCAAATGTACACTTTGATGGGTTAAGCTTGATATCATACCTCCCGAGATTGGCAAATGTTTCAGCAAGGTCAGTCAACAGGTCGGAACCCTTCGTGACTTGACCACTATATCATCCATGTACGCTTCTACATTCCGACCGATTTGAGTGAGCAAACACTTCGAATCATCCTCATGAATGTGGCTCGCATTCTTGAGACCGAATGGCATGGTGACATAACGAAGCACCGAATGGAGTGATGAGCGCTGTTTTAATCTCATCGGGTCCATACTGACGGATCTGATGGTACCGGAATAGGCGTCTAAAAAAGACAACCTCTCACATCCCGCAGTTGAGTCGACTATTTGGTCGATGCGAGGAAGAGGGAAATGATCTTTCGGGCAGTCCCGATTGATATGCTTGAAATTGATGCACATGCACAACGACTTGTCCTTCTTGGGGACCATGACGACATTGGCGAGCCACTCGAGTGGTAGATCTCTGGATGAACTCTGCGCTAAGAGCCGAGCCACCTCCTCGCCAATGGCCTTTCTCTTACGGACAGCGGACCGCCAAGATATTCTTGAACGGTTTGAATTTTGGGTCGACTCGAGGCGATGCTCAGCCAGCTCCACAGGAACACCGGCATGTCGGCATGCTTCCATGCAAAGATGTCCCAGTTCTCACGGAGGAACCGGATGAGCGCTTCTTCCTATTTTGAGTCGAGTGTTGTTGAGATGTTGGTCGGAGCAGCATTGGGATCGATCGGGTGAATGTGAACCTGTTTACGCCTCACCACCGATCAAATGTCGACTCAGTGGTGCTTCTTAGTTCGCAACAAATCACTCGGATCTGCAGTTTTCGATACTCTTGTAGCTCTACCATCGCCAACCGAGCATCGGCGATCTTAGAGCCTTTCCGAAGCACTCTTCCACCTTCTTCCTATTGCTCGTAATGTGATCACGCCTTGGGACCGGCATCTTCGCTTTAAGATACACGTAACATGGTCGGGCCATGAACGTGCATAAGCTGGCCTTCCTGCAATAGCGTGATAAGCGCCTGAAATCCACGACCTCAAAGGTCAACTTTTCTTTCCGGAAATGCTTCAATCACCAAAACTACATCAAGAGCAATTTGGCCGAGTGACTCATCCTTCTTTCCGTGAATGACTCCGTGGAAGCTCATGTTATTGGTATCGAGTCCGACATCGGAATGCCCATCCCTTTCAACGCCTCCGGTACAATATGTTCAAGCCACTACCACCATCCATCGGGACTTTGGTCACCGAGTGCCCTCAACAACCGGGTCGACCACCAATGCTTGCCTCCCGGGGTGGCAATGTGCGTCGGGTGATCGACCGGTCGAATGTGATGGCGGTCAGGACCATTTCAGATAATTGGGAGTCGCCGAGCAACCAAGTTCACTTCCGATTGATAACCTTTAATCGACTTTTGCTTTCGACGTCGGCAAAAAATCATCGGGTGGAATTGACCGGGATATCCATCATCACCGTCATCTTTGTCCTCAACTTTGTCTGCTTCCTTATCCTTATCCTTGAGCTGTTTCCTTGAACCGCTGAATCAAGAGCCGACAACTGTCGAGTGGTATGTTTCGGGTAAATGAGTTTACCCTCTTCATCTTTCTTTGTATGAATATGACATGGCAAATCCAACACGTCGTTTCCATCCTGGTCTTTCACCTTCTTGGGGTTCCAAGGCCCCTTGGGTTTCCCCTTGAACTTTCACAGGGTCACAGCCAAGGCCTCTCCGGAGCGGCTGGCTCGGCTTTGCGCTTCGCTTCCGATCGAATTTCCTCCGCCAGCCTCATTGGCGGCCGATTTGTATTTACCACTCCGGAGCCGATCCTCTTCTTCACCATTTGCATACTTGGTGGCAATCTCCATCATCCGACTATGGGTCATATCTCCGGTTCGACCAAATTTCAAACTCAACTCTCTGTTCTTGACACCTTCTTTGAAGGCACGGACTGCCTGGTGATCAGATACATTCTTGACTGTGGTGCAAAGTGATCCACCTCTGGATATAATCTCTCAAAGTTTCACTCGACTTTTGCACACACGATCGCAACTCCGCTCAATCCTGCTGGTCGCTTGCAAGTTCGCTCAAATGTCTGACAAACACTCGGGCAAGATCTTCCCAAGTGTAAATCTCGATGGGTGCTAACTGATTCAACCACGCCTCGGCTGAACCCTCCAACATAAGAGGCAAATGTTTCATGGCTACCTCATCGCTGCCACCGCCGATCTGAACAGCCACTCGGTAATCTTCAAGCCAAGTGTCGGGCTTGGATTCACCAAAGGAACTTATCGACTCCATTCGCCAACCTGGAAGTTGGGAGGAATCACCGCGCTCGATGGCTCTGCTGAAACACTCGTCCCGAGACATGAACTCTGCTGCTGGAGGAACATCTCTATCATGGCCGTCTCGAGCTTTGTTCCTGCCGACCAAACCTTGAACGATAATAGATCTCGCATCAAAGCCTGGTTCCACAGGGTCGACCGGAACTCTTCGCCCAACACTTGTGATGGCGCTCTGCGCCCCGCTGCCGAGGAGCGTATGATCCACCCCTTGGGGAGGAGTGGCACTCGACGTCGATCATTGCGATCGAATCGGTGCTCATACTTTCATGCCCTTGTATTGATCATCACGCCGCCCCCACGTTCCTCACGCCGGGGCGATCTCGGACTATGGGCCGATGGACTGAATTCGCAGCGACGGATTGGCTGTGAATCTGCTCCTTGATCGTGATACAACCGAGTTTTGATCTCCTGCCGCCGGAGCAGATCTCTCGATTTGCAGCAAACCTCTACCCGCCTCCATTTGGGAAGGCTGAATTGACTCGCTATACGGGCGGCAGCTGCTAAATTCTGAATTGGGGTTCGATATACTTGAGTTGGCGGTTGAAAGAACCGACGTCGACCGATTCTGGAACCCTTGGTCGCTACAAGGCCGAGTACTCGCCAAGGTTCTCGAGACGAGTGCGCCAGCCAGAGTTGGCTGGCGCGCATCCTCCAAGGCACGAGCCTCGGGGTTTCTCCAACGATAGGAGTGTGAAGTGCATCCACGTTCCGACGGCGAAGCTCCTCTCTCGATCGAAGTGAGGGCTCGCAAGTACTCTTCGTGGGCTTGCTCCGGATCGCCTCCACCGTCACCTCCGTTGGTGCGGGTGAATCTGGGGACTGTATGGTCCATCGACCATCGTAACCTCTGCCGCCGGTCATCGCTATCGCATTCGGACGCAGATCTCTGCGAGCTAGTCGGCAGTCGAGCAGTAGTAGAGAGATTCGCCGGGCTCGATCGCCGCGACTTGGGGGTGGCCGATGGCGGGCACCGCATGCCTCACCCATCGCTGAAGCCTCGACCGACCGGAACGCTTGCGCGGTGGGAGATCGGGAGCGAAGACGGCACAGAGCCGACCCATACCGGGTCGACGGTTGCCGCAAGAGGACGCCGCGACACACGCCGCGAAGTCGTCGCCCATGAGACGGGAGCGCGCCCACGCCGAGTGGAGCCTCCTGAAGCCAAAGCGGAGTCGTTGGCGTTTAACGTGAGCGCACCGAGAGGATCTCGTGGCCATCAACCGAACTCCACCAAACCATGATGCAGAGATCGAAAGAATCCCAACTTCTCCAACAAATCGCTAGAACACCTGCCCCACGATGGGCGCCTAACCGTCGTGGTTCTAAGTCCGACAAGAGAATGGGGGTAGGTATGGAGAGGCAAGATCCTTGCTATGGAGTAGTTGTATACGCAAGGGATTTACGAGTTCAGCCCTTCTCGGAGGAAGTAATAGCCCCACGCCTCGGAGCCCGAGGCGGTCGATCGGATTATATGCGTATGTGTTACTGAGGGTGCGAACTCTTCTACCGTGGAGGGGGTGGCTTATATAGAGTGCGCCAGACCCCAACCAGCCCACGAAAGCGAGGGTTTAAGGTGCGTTAAGGCTAGGCGTTCTTCGGTAACGCCTTACATAAAGTGTCATTAAGATCATAAAGACTATTTAACTACAGACCGTTTGGGCACCGAGTGGCTCTTGGACTCCTGGTGGTCGAGTGGGTCTTCATGGTCGAGTGTCTTTGAATCTGTCGAGTGGAAACCTGCCAGGTCGACTGGAAGGCCGCTTCTCTTACGAGTGTCCTTGTGGAGGGTACCTTTGGGCAGGTCTATGACCCTACCCCAGGTACATGACTTCATCACTAGCCACCTCTGTGCAAAGCACGTCGGGAGAACCGGTCTCGCGTAAGCGTACGCGTAATGTCGGTCCGGGCCGCTTCATCCAACAATACCGCCCGACCAAAGTATGACATCTTTGGTAAGCAAGATGACTTGTATCGCCCACAACTCACTTGTGTTCTACTCGTGCATATAACATCTACGCATAAAACCCGGCTCGGATGCCATCATTGGGGAACGTAGTAATTTCAAAAAAATTCCTACGCGTTGGGTTCTCTGTAGAGGGTGCGCCGATCGCAAATTAAAAATTCCTCTGGCAGAACATCCAGAACATGCTACGGAGATGGATCACGATTCGTTACCACTAGACGCCGCAGCCGCCGTGCAGCGAAGAAGAGTTGGGGCAGCGCGTCCGAGTGTATCGCCTTCTCCTCGTCCGATCTCCCTCGGCGGCGGTCGTCCGATCCCACGTCACGAGTTCGCGGAGCGGCGCAAGTGCACCGCCTCTAACGGTATCCGCTGCGGGAGGAACATCGTCGGCGCGATCGCTAGGTCCGATTACGATCGGCGACGAGCGGAGGTGGCTATTCGCAACACATGCAAACCCTAGCCGCAACGCCAAGCGATCAATCGCCGAGTGTGCCGCACCTCCACTTTATATAGGCGTCCGTCGCGGGCTCAACACTTGGGCCTCGCACGGAACCTAAAGCCCAAAGTCTATTCGGTCACGTTCCTAGTCCAGCTCGGATCACATCCGACCGGTGTCCTCTGAACCGACCTCGTGGGTTCCTTCCCTTAAGCGCGCGACCCCTTAGGTTCAAGTCGGCTTGGTCACAGCTCGGATCACCTCCGACATGCACGGTTGGTAGCGGCCTCTAGCAAGGCGTGCCGACCACCAAGCGAACTATGAAGCTGGTTAAGCGAACTCGCATAACGTGTCACACTTCTCTCCCTTTGCCGCACGATATATGTTGTCGAGCTCAAGGCGAGACTGTCATCCTTGTGCTAGGCCGACCTCTTTCGCTCCAAAGATACCGACCACTATCCGGATTATCTCATAATCCTTGTCGCATGGCCATGCTGTTCCTGGTCGGATCACACGAGGGCCCAGAGTATATCTCTCGATCGGAGGGGCAAATCCAATCTTGCTCGACCATGTCTCGCAAAGATGGGATTGGAAAAACCGAAACCTACCTTTGTAACTACCCGATCCACGGAGTAGCGTTTGGTCGGCCCAAAGTAAGTCTATCACCATCTCGAGTACATGCGTCCACTCAGGTCTTAGGACATAGAACGTATGTTGTACTAGAGACTCACAGATGACATATCGCTGCGTCTTATAGTTGGGTCTGTCCGACTCGGACCTTATCTCGACTCGGATCCGACTATGTCGAATCCGACCAGACCTTTCCAAGTCCATATTATCCGGTTAGCATCCAATGCTCCATGGCTAGTGAGACCGAGCCATCGACCGTGTCATATGCTAGTCTAGTCGGCTCTTGGCGTCCACACAGCCCTTTCGACTAGGGACCTTTTAGGACAGTCATCATACAATGCATAGTCCCACAAACAAGTCACGTGCTTTGCCGATACACATCATTGATAATGTCCAAGGACTATCTTTATTCATAAACACATAGGAAATATCATCATACATGATTGCCTCTAGGGCATATCTCCAACACTACGCACACACAAGATCATGGTGATGCATAGCAACGAGAGGGAGAGTGATGTCCACGCACCCTCGTGAGACCGAAAGCGAAGCGTTAGAACAACGCGGTTGATGTAGTCGTACGTCTTCACGGCCCGACCGATCAAGCACCGAAATTACGGCACCTCCGAGTTCTAGCACACGTCCAGGTCGATGACGATCCCCGGACTCCGATCCAGCAGGGTGTCGAGGAAGAGTTCCGTCAGCACGACGGCGTGGTGACGATCTTGATGTTCTACCATCGCAGGGCTTCGCCTAAGCACCGCTACAATATTATCCAGGACTATGGTGGAGGGGGGCACCACACATGGCTAAGAGATCTCAAGGATCAATTGTTGTGTCTCTAGGGTGCCCCCCTGCCCCCGTATATAAAGGAGCAAGGGGGGTGCGGTCGGCCATAGGAGGAGGCGCGCCGGAGGAGTCCTACTCCCCCTCCTTTTTCCTAGTTGGATTAGGACTTGGGGGGGGAGGAGGAGAGAGGGGAAAGGAAAGGGGGGTGCGCCGCCCCCCTCCTTGTCCAATTCGGACTTGGGGGGGGCGCACGGCTGCCCCTTGGCCGCCTCTCCTCTTCCTCCTCTTGGGCCCATAAGGCCCAATAGCCTCCGGGGGGTTCCGGTAACCCCTCCGGTACTCCGATAAAATCACTATTTCACCCGGAACACTTCCGATATCCAAACATAGGCTTCCAATATATCAATCTTCATGTCTCGACCATTTCGAGACTCCTCGTCACTTCCGTGATCATATCCGGGACTCCAACAAACTTCGGTACATCAAAATTCATAAACTCATAATATAACTGTCATCGAAACCTTAAGCGTGCGGATCCTACGGGTTCGAGAACTATGTAGACATGACCTAGAACTGTTTCCGGTCAATAACCAATAGAGGAAATCATAGATCACATCTGAACTCCGATCACGCCGAATTCTCTGATCTGACCGATCTTATCGATCATCGCGAATCCGATTCGGATTTACGTTTCACTGTTAACCCCGATGGCGGATGACCGACCGGTAGGGGTAGATCGTGTCACGACCTCATCGATCCCGATTCTGAAAACATAGCCTCAACGATCCCCATGTGCGCTTGATCACATCAACCGTGCACATAGCCGATCTCTTCAAGGACAACAGATCTCATCTGCCTCCACATATCTAATATGCATACGATCTGAATCCAAATCCTATAACAGAGGCTCGATACCACCGTTGGGTTCTACGGTAGGGTGCGCCGATTGCAAATTAAAATTCCTACGCCGCAGAACATCCAGAACATGCTACGGAGATGGATCACGATTCGTTACCACTAGACGCCAGCAGCGTCGCGGCAGCGTGAAGAAGAGTTGGGGCAGCGCGTCCGAGTGTATCGTCTTCTCCTCGTCCGATCTCCCTCGAGCGGCCGGTCGTCCGATCCCACGTACGAGTTCACCGGAGCGGCAAGTGCACCGCCTCTAACGGTATCCGCACGTGCGGGAGGAACGTCGTGCGGCGGACTGCTAGGTCCGATCACACAGTCGGCGACGAGTGGAGGTAGCTATTCGCAACACATGCAAACCCTAGCCGCAACGCCGAAGCGATCAATCGCCCGAGTGTGCCGCACCTCCACTTTATACAGGCGTCCGTCGCGGGCTCAACACTTGGGCCTCGCACGGACCCTAAAGCCCAAAGTCTATTCGGTCACGTTCCTAGTCGATTCGGATCACATCCGACCGGTGTCCTCTGAACCGACCTCGTGAGGTTCCTTCCCTTAAGCGTGCGACCCCTTAGGTTCAAGTCGGCTTGGTCACAGTTCGGATCACCTCCGACATGCACGGTTGGTAGCGGCCTCTAGCAAGGCGTGCCGACCACCAAGCGCACTATGAAGCTGGTTAGGCGAACCTGCATAACGTGTCACACTTCGCTCCCTTTGCCAAGACGATATATGTTGTCGGGCTCAAGGCGAGACTGTCATCCTTGTGCTAGCCCGACCTCTTTCTCGTTCGGTGATACCGACCACTATCCGGATTATCTCATAATCCTTGTCGCATGGCCATGCTGTTCCTGGTCGGATCACACGAGGGGCCCAGTATATCTCTCCGATCGGAGGGCAATCCCATCTTGCTCGACCATGTCTCGCAGCATGGGATTGGACAAACCGAAACCTACCTTTGTAACTACCCGATCACGGAGTAGCGCTTGGTCGGCCCAAAGTAAGTCTATCACCATCTCGAGTACATGCGTCACTCAGGTCTTAGGACATAGAGCGATGTTGTACTAGAGACTCACAGATGACATATCGCTCGTCTTATAGTTGGGTCTGTCCGACTCGGACCTTATCTCGACTTCGGATCCGACTATGTCGAATCCGACCAGACCTTTCCAAGTCCATATTATCCGGTTAGCATCCAATGCTCCATGGCTAGTGAGACCGAGCCATCGACCGTGTCATATGCTAGTCTAGTCGACTCTTGGCGTCCACACAGCCCTTTCAACTAGGGACCTTTTAGGACAGTCATCATACAATGCATAGTCCCACAAACAAGTCACGTACTTGCTGATACACATCATTGATAATGTCCAAGGACTATCTTTATTCATAAACACATAGGAAATATCATCATACATGATTGCCTCTAGGGCATATCTCCAACACTACGCACACACAAGATCATGGTGATGCATAGCAACGAGAGGGGAGAGTGATGTCCACGTACCCTCGTAGACCGAAAGGGGAAGCGTTAGAACAACGCGGTTGATGTAGTCGTACGTCTTCACGGCCCGACCGATCAAGCACCGAAATTACGGCACCTCCGAGTTCTAGCACACGTCCAGCTCGATGACGATCCCCGGACTCCGATCCAGCAGGGTGTCGAGGAAGAGTTCCGTCAGCACGACGGCGTGGTGACGATCTTGATGTTGTACCATCGCAGGGCTTCGCCTAAGCACCGCTACAATATTATCGAGGACTATGGTGGAGGGGGGCACCGCACATGGCTAAGAGATCTCAAGGATCAATTGTTGTGTCTCTAGGGTGCCCCCCTGCCCCCGTATATAAAGGAGCAAGGGGGGTGCGGCCGGCCATAGGAGGAGGCGCGCCGGAGGAGTCCTACTCCCACCGGGAGTAGGACTCCCCTCCTTTTTCCTAGTTGGATTAGGACTTGGGGGAAGGAGGAGAGGGGAAGGAAGGGGGCGCCCCTCCTTGTCCAATCGGACTTGGGGGGGCGGCGGCTGCCCTTGGCCGCCTCTCCTCTTCCTCCTCTTGGGCCCATAAGGCACAATAGCCTCCGGGGGGTTCCGGTAACCCCTCCGGTACTCCGATAAAATCACTATTAGACCCGGAACACTTCCGATATCCAAACATAGGCTTCCAATATATCAATCTTCATGTCTCGACCATTTCGATACTCCTCGTCACGTCCGTGATCATATCCGGGACTCCGAACAAACTTTGGTACATCAAAATTCATAAACTCATAATATAACTGTCATCGAAACCTTAAGCGTGCGGACCCTACGGGTTCGAGAACTATGTAGACATGACCTAGAACTGTTTCCGGTCAATAACAAATAGAGGAACCTGGATGGTCATATTGGCTCCTAAATATTCTACGAAGATCTTTATCGGTCAAACCGCATAACAACATACGTTGTTCCCTTTGTCATCGGTATGTTACTTGCCTGAGATTCGATCGTCGGTATCTCAATACCTAGTTTAATCTTGTTACCGGCAAGTCTCTTTACTCGTTACGTAATGCATCATTCCGTAACTAACTCATTAGTTACATTGCTTGCAAGGCTTATATTGATGTGCATTACCGAGAGGGCCCAGAGATACCTCTCTGACAATCGGAGTGACAAAACCTAATCTCGAAATATGCCAACTCAACATGTACCTTTGGAGACACCTGTAGAGCTCCTTTATAATCACCCAGTTACGCTGTGACGTTTGGTAGCACACAAAGTGTTCCTCCGGTAAACGGGAGTTGTATAATCTCATAGTTATAGGAACTTGTATAAGTCATGAAGAAAGCAATAGCAACATAAACGATCAAGTGCTAAGCTAACGGAATGGGTCAAGTCAATCACATCATTCTCCTAATGATGTAATCCCATTAATCAAATGACAACACATGTCTATGGATAGGAAACATAACCATCTTTGATCAATGAGCTAGTCAAGTAGAGGCATACTAGTGACATAAAGTTTGTCTATGTATTCACACATGTATCATGTTTCCGGTTAATACAATTCTAGCATGAATAATAAACATTTATCATGATATGAGTAAATAAATAATAACTTTATTATTGCCTCTAGGGCATATTTCCATCAGTTTATTTGTTGATCTATTCCAGCCGTGTGCGGTGCCCCCCTCCACCATATTCCACCTCGATCATATCGTAGCGGTGCTTAGGCGAAGCCCTGCGTCGGTAGCAACATCATCATCGTCATCACGCCGTCGTGCTGATGGAACTCTCCCGTGAAGCTCTGCTGGATTGGAGTTCGCGGGACGTTATCGAGTTGAACATGTGCTGAACTCGGAGGTGCCCTACGTTCGGTACTTGGATCGGTCGGATCGTGAAGACGTACGACTACATCAACCGCGCTGTGCTAACTCCTCCGCTTTCGGTCTACGAGGGTACATGGACACACTCTCCCCTCTCGTTGCTATGCATCACCATGATCCTGTGTGCGTAGGATTTTTTTTGAAATTACTACGTTCCCCAACACGCGCTAGTAAGATTGGCCATCTCATTTGCATCCTCGGTTAGGCTACCATCCGGGCGTTGCAGGGCTTTTATTTGGTTCTTTCTTCTTCTCTGACTGGCTCTGAGATGAAAAAAGTAAGTATTCTTGTCACCGTGAGCCAACCATTCTAGCCTTGCTCTCTGTTGCCATAGATTCTCCTCCTGATGATATAACTCTACTGGACGGTCTGAGATTTTGATCTCCGCATGGGAAGGGCCAGTCCTCCCCGTCTGCGCCCGCATCACATCTAGCTCGGCCTTGAGCTTTTTTTATCTCACCAAGAACATAGTTGAACTTAGTGCGGTCCCAATTATGCAAGCCGTGTGATAGCCCATTCAACTTTTCATGCAAATCCGCCACTGAGTTAGCATGTGTTTTGCTGTAGTCCGCTGATATGAAGTTAAGAAACTCTGGGTGCCGCTCCCACATTAGCTCGTATTTAAACGGACATGGCCCCTTCTTTTGTGTATGCACATCAGACAATAGGATGGCTGCATGGTCTGATGTAGCTGAATTTTTATGCTCAAGCTTTGCTGCGGGAAACGCCAGTGAGCACGCCGGTGACGCGACACACCTATCCAGTCTTACACGCGTGAAAGTGCCGCCGACGAACTTCTTCTCAAAAGTCCACGTACTCCCCTGGTAGCCGATATCGGCTAAACCACATGTATCTAGGGCGTCTCGGAAGGCGTCCATCTGAGCTTGGCTTCTGCTTCCTACTCCATCATGCTCATAGGCGTGCAAAACTTCGTTGAAGTCACCTAGGGCAGCCCATGGTAGCTGACTCGAGCTCGCAATGCCCCTAAGCATGTTCCAAGTTTTGTACCGCTCGCTGACCTGAGCTTCTCCATAGATGAAAGTGAACCTGGCCTTGGTGCAATTAAAAGAGTCGACCTCAACATCGACATGATACTCAGAGTAAACAATAATCTCAAGCTTTATTGAATCGTTCCAGAAAATTCCAATACCACCACTTCTACCAGAACTACTAATAGCAAAACTCTTATTAAAACCTAAAGTGAAAGGACATGCTGTGCCCCCATGTTTGGTTTTGGTAATTGATGACAATCTCTATGGACTAATGGTTGCCTTGAGTTATATTCATAGGTTTTGTCCATAGGCTTTTCTTGAAGTCCATTTGTTGGTTTCAAGGAGTTTATATGTTGTAACATCCCAAATTTTCAATTTGGCATATTATACATAGGTCATCCATGCATATCATATTTTATTGCATTTTGTTTGCCATCCTCGAAATCCTAAGCAACTCAAGGACCCTCGGAGAGAGTTGGGGATTTTCCGATTTTCATATTTGAATTTTATCAAATAATGAAGACGAGGATTTTGGATTTTATTATTTTTCTCTCCGGAAAATATTTCATGTTTAATAATAAATGAGAGGAGATAATATGACTTCTCCAAAAATAATTGAAATATCGGAGGAAAATGTTAAAATCATAATTTGGATTTTATGTTATTTATTTGGAGTTTTATTTGCCCTAGAGAAAAAATTTGCTTAATTTAAAAATTGCATTTTAGGGGCCAAGAAAAGTTCATCTTGTTCTAAATATTTTATTTAGGCAAAGAAAACTTGTTTTGGCATTTTTAGATTTTATTTATTTTCTAGGATTTTTATAAGTTTCATAGACGTTTTAAAAATGAATCATACTGATCGGGCTAAAGGCTCACCAAGCAGGTGCCTGCCACCACCACCGCCATGCAGTGCCGGACCGGAGTCCGAGCGGACTCCTCCTCCCGCCGCCTTGCCCCTCCTCCAAGCCACCGCCCGCCCCTTTAAATAGCCACCCCCTCTAGCCACCACCGCCGCTAACCCCCAAACCCGAGCCCGAGCCCGAGCCGCCCGCCCGCCAAGTCGCCGCGCTTGCCGCCTCCGCGCCGCCCGCCCCTCGCCGAGCCGCCCGCCGCCTCTAGCCGCCCTCGCCGCCGAAATGAGCCCAGCACGGACGACCTCGCGGAGGTAGCCTCTCGACACCGGTTTTTTTAGAAAACCCCTTCGGTTTTTTTTTGAAAAACCCTAGCCCGTTTTTTTTATATAGATCGGTTTTATTTCTCCGGTTTATTTATTTTGCGAGCGTTCACTCGTTCGTTCGTTTTTACGAACATGCTCGTCGTTTCGTTTCTGCTAACGAACGTTCGTTCGTTTAGCCGTTCGTCGTTTTCTTTTATCGGATTTATTCTGCGACTATTCCGATCACGATTTCTGATCCGATATTCGAATTAGTATAACTTTTCGCTCGTTTATCAGAATCAGGCGATTCAAGCGCCTGGAGTTTCATCTCGAAACCCTCTTTCCGAATAGCCAACTTAAACCAGTTTTTGTCTCTGTAAAATTTGACCCTAGTTCAGATTAGTAAGCGGATCTTGTTTCTTTCGCCGTTTGAGTTTCGTTGCTCCGTTTGGTTTGATTCTTTTTGCGAACCGGAGTTCTTAAGTTGAACTCTCCGGTCAACCTCTTTCAGTTGAAGTTTCGTTTGTGCATCTTTGCTTATTGCTTATGTATGTATTGTTTGCTTGCGATAGAATTCCCGGAGTGCGAAGCGTGTTACTACGAGTCTCTAGGATTCACGGATCGTCAGCAAGGCAAGTAACACTTTGATCATACCCTTTTCCTACCCAGTTTTTATGCATTAGTTCAACCCCAAACATTGCATGGTTAGGATGTCTTTAATTTGTGGGTTGGGAAGTAGATGATGAGGTAGGAACCTATTGCCTGTTACTATCAAACCCTTGGGAGTTACTTCTACGTTATGCTTATATTGCCATGCTAGGCTCAGACGTGGTTTGGGTTTGAGATATATTCACGACAGATGAGATTGTTAATTAATGGTTTACTTTAAGGTGGCAACTTAAATACACATCCTGGTGGATTGAGGCACCGGGGAACCCAAAGTTGTCTGCTTTTTTGGAAATCCTGGGTACCGTGTGATCTTCCTATGGACCGCCACCTGTGCTCAAAGGAACTGAGATTATTCATGCTAGAAACTTCCGTGTGCAGCCACAAGCTATTATGGGCTCTAGCATAGTTGAGTAAGTTACGTGAAGCTCTCAAGAGGTAGATCAGCGGTAGTGGGTTTTATAGGTTTGGTATGATCTATCCGAGTAGAGAGTTAACGCTTCCGAAAGACTGTGTCTCGGTCATCCGTTTCTCAAACACCATGTAGTGCGAGAAATCAACGGAGGTGATCGTGTCTTGTGGGGAAAAGTCATAAACCTCTCAGAGTGTACAATGTAATCATGGTTAGCCGTGTCCCGGTTATGGACAATTACGAGTATCTAGTACTTGAGTATTCACATGTATCTCATCACTCTAAATTAATATTGTTGGGTTGTTAATTACTTTAATTGGGATTGAGTTGGGGTTATACCTTCTCAATGATGTTTCAACCACCATGATAGCTAAATTAAAATTTATTCCTTTGATGTAGGGAAAAATTGGCATTTCGCAAAACTGTAACCGTAGAGCTTTCCACCAGCCAAACTTGCATGTAGTGTTAGCTTTATTCTGTTATTGCTCTATTTGTGTTACATTGCCAGCATATTCCATGTGCTGACCCGTTCTCGGGCTGCAACGTATTATGTTGCAGACTTTTAAGACGAGGAGTAAGGTTCGATAGGTCGTTGCCATGCAGCTCAGCTATGTCGTTGGAGTTGATGGACTCACTTTATCTTCCAAGCCTTCCGATGTTATCGCATTAGATGGCCTTAAGCCATATTATTTTAATAAGTTCTCTTTTGGAGACATTCGATGTAATAAGTGTGTGATTGCTACTCTGTTATAAATCCTTCGAGTACTGTGTGTGTCAGCATTACCGATCCAGGGATGACACAGAAACACAGAGACTTGACCATCTGTGGTCGGGTCGCTACAAGATGGTATCAGAGCTGTTCGGGAACGTAGTAATTTCAAAAAATTTCCTACGCACACGCATGATCATGGTGATGGCATAGCAATGAGAGGGGAGAGTGTATGTCCATGTACCCTCGTAGACCGTAAGCGGAAGCGTTATGACAACGCGGTTGATGTAGTCGTACGTCTTCACGATCCGACCGATCCAAGTACCGAGCGTCACGGCACCTCCGAGTTCAGCACACGTTCAGCTCGATGACGATCCCGGACTCGATCCAGCAAAGTGTCGGGATGAGTTCCGTCGAGACGACGGCGTGGTGGCGATGATGATGCTCTATCGGCGCGAGGCTTCGCCTAAACTCATGACGATATGACCGAGGTGGGATATGGTGGAGGGGCACCGCACACGGCTAAGGAACGATCACGTAGATCAACTTGTGTGTCATGGGGTGCCCCCTGCCCCCGTATATAAAGGAGGGAGGGGGAGGTGCGGCCGGCCCTCATAGGGTGCGCCTGGAGGAGTCCTACTCCCACCGGGAGTAGGACTCCCCTCTTCCTTGTTGGAGAAGGAAGGGGGAGGGAAAGAGGAAGAGGCGCCCCCCCTCTCCTTGTCCTATTCGGACTAGGGGAGGGGCGCGCGCCTGCCTGCCGCCCTCCTCTTCTCCCTCATGGCCCACTAAGGCCCAACATCCCCGGGAGGTTCCAGTAACCCCGGTGTTCGGTAAAATCCGATTTCATCCGGAACCATTCCGATATCAAATATTGGCTTCCAATATATCAATCTTTATGTCTCGACCATTTCGAGACTCCTCGTCATGTCCGTGATCACATCCGGGACTCCGAACAAACTTTGGTACATCAAAACTTATAAACTCATAATAAACTGTCATCATAACGTTAAGCGTGCGGACCCTACGGGTTCGAGAACTATGTAGACATGACCTAGAACTATTCTCGGTCAATAACCAATAGCGGAACCTGGATGCCCATATTGGTTCCTACATATTCTACAAAGATCTTTATCGGTCAAACCGCATAACAACATACGTTGTTCCCTTTGTCATCGGTATGTTACTTGCCCGAGATTTGATCGTCGGTATCCAATACCTAGTTCAATCTCGTTACTGGCAAGTCTCTTTACTCGTTACATAATGCATCATTCCGTAACTAACTCATTAGCTACATTGCTTGCAAGGCTTATAGTGATGTGCATTACCGAGAGGGCCCAGAGATACCTCTCCGACAATCGGAGGACAAAACCTAATCTCGAAATCGCCAACCCAACATGTACCTTTGGAGACACCTGTAGTACTCCTTTATAATCACCCGATTCGTTGTGACGTTTGATAGCACCAAAGTGTTCCTCCGTAAACGGAGTTGCATAATCTCATAGTTACAGGAACATGTATAAGTCATGAAGAAAGCAATAGCAATGTACTAAGCGATCAAGTGCTAGGCTAACGGAATGGGTCATGTCAATCACATCATTCTCCTAATGATGTGATCCCATTAATCAAATAACAACACATGTCTATGGTTAGGAAACATAACCATCTTTGATTAATGAGCTAGTCAAGTAGAGGCATACTAGTGACTATATGTTTGTCTATGTACTCACACATGTATCATGTTTCCGTTGATACAATTCTAGCATGAATAATAAACATTTATCATGATATAAGGAAATAAATAATAACTTTATTATTGCCTCTAGGGCATATTTCCTTGATCTCCCACTTGCACTAGAGTCAATAATCTAGATTACACAAGAATGATTCTAACACCCATGGAGTCTTGGTGCTGATCATGTTTTGCTCGTGGAAGAGGCTTAGTCAACGGGTCTACAACATTCAGATCCGTATGTATCTTGCAAATCTCTATGTCTCCCACGGACTTGGTCCGGATGGAATTGAAGCGTCTCTTGATATGCTTGGTCCTCTTGTGAAATCTGGATTCCTTTGCCAAGGCAATTGCACCAAGATTGTCACGAGAAGATCTTCATTGGTCCCGATGCACTAGGTATGACACCTAGATCGAAATGAACTCTTTCATCCGACTCCTTCATTTGCTGCTTCGAAGCAGCTATGTACTCCGCTTCACATGTAGATCCCGCCATGACGCTTTGTTTAGAACTGCACCAACCGACAGCTCCACCGTTTAATAAAAACACGATCCGGTTTGCGATTTAGAATCGTCCGGATCGGTGTCAAAGCTTGCATCGGCGTAACCATTTACGACTAGCTCTTTGTCACCCCCATATCGAGAAACATATCCTTAGTCCTTTTCGGTATTTCAGGATGTTCTTGACCGCTGTCCGATGATCCATTCTGGATTACTTTGGTACCTTCCTGCCAAGCTTATTGCTAAGCATCGTCAGTCCGGTACACACATTGCATACATGATAGAGCCTATGGCTGAAGCATAGGGAACATCTTTCATTTTCTCTCTATCTTCTGCTGTGGTCGGGCATTGAGTCGACTCAATTTCACACCTTGTAATGGTAAAATCCTTTCTTTGCACGATCCATTTTGAACTTTTTCAAAACTTTATCAAGGTATGTGCTTTGTGAAAGTCCAATCAAGCGTCTTGATCTATCTCTATAGATCTTGATGCCCAATATGTAAGCAGCTTCACCGAGGTCTTTCATTGAAAAACTTTTATTCAAGTATCCTTTTATGCTATCCGAAATTCTATATCATTTCCAATATATCGTCCACATATAATATTAGAAATGCTACAGAGCTCCCACTCACTTTCTTGTAAATCAGGCTTCTCCAAAAGTCTCATATAAAACCATATCTTTGATCACACTATCAAAGCGTTTATTCCAACTCCGAGAGGCTTGCACTGACCATAAATTGATCATTGGAGCTTGCACACTTTGTTAGCCCCTTTGGATCAACAAAACCTTCTGGTTGCATCATATACAACTCTTCTTCTAGAAATCCATTCAAGAATGCAGTTTTGACATCCATTTGCCAAATTTCATAATCATAAAATGCAGCAATTGCTAACATGATTCGACAGACTTAAGCATCGCTTCGGTGAGAAAGTCTCATCGTAGTCAACCCCTTGAACTTGTCGAAAACCTTTCGCAACAAGTCGAGCTTTATAGACAGTTATATCACCATCGGCGTAGGTCTTCTTCTTAAAAATCCATTTATTCTCAATGGCTTGCCGATCATCGGCAAGTCAACCAAAGTCCATACTTTGTTCTCATACATGGATCCCATCTCAGATTTCATGGCTTCTAGCCATTTTATGAATCTGGGCTCATCATCGCTTCCTCATAGTTCGTAGGTTCGCCATTGTCAAGTAACATGACTTCCGAATAGGATTACCGTACCACCACAGTGCGGATCTTACTCTGGTTGACCTCTGATTCGAGAGAAACTTGATCTGAAGTTTCATGATCAATATCATTAGTTTCCTCACTAATTGGTGTAGTTGTCACAGAACCGGTTCTTGTGATGAACTACTTTCAATAAGGGAGCAGATATCTGATTATCTCATCAAGTTCCACTTTCCTCCCACTCACTTCTTTCGAGAGAAACTCTTTTCTAGAAAGGATCCGAATTTAGCAACGAAAATCTTGCCTTCAGATCTGTGATAGAAGGTGTACCCAACAGTCTCCTTTGGGTATCCTATGAAGACACATTTCTCCAATTTGGGTTCGAGCTTATCTGGTTGAAGTTTCTTCACATAAGCATCGCAGCCCCAAACTTTAAGAAACGACAACTTTGGTTTCTTGCCAAACCACAGTTCATGAGGTGTCGTCTCAACGGATTTTGATGGTGCCCTGTTTAACGTGAATGCGGCCGTCTCTAAAGCATAACCCCAAAACGATAGCGGTAAATCAGTAAGAGACATCATAGATCGCACCATATCTAGTAAGATACGATTATGACGTTCGGACACACCATTTCGTTGTGGTGTTCCGGGTGGCGTGAGTTGCGAAACTATTCCGCATTGTTTCAAATGTAAACCAAACTCGTAACTCAAATATTCTCCTCCACGATCAGATCGTAGAAATTTTATTTTCTTGTTAAGATGATTTTCCACTTCACTCTGAAATTCTTTGAACTTTTCAAATGTTTCAGATTTGTGTTTTATTAAGTAGATATACCCATATCTGCTCAAATCATCTGTGAAGGTGAGAAAATAACGATACCATTGCGTGCCTCAACATTCATTGGACCACAAACATCGGTATGTATGATTTCCAACAAATCAGTTGCTCGCTTCATAGTTCCGGAGAACGGCATTTTAGTCATCTTGCCCATGAGGCACGGTTACAAAGTACCAAGTGATTCATAATCAAGTGATTCCAAAAGCCCATCAAGATGGAGTTTCTTCATGCGTTTTTCTCGATATGACCCAAACGGCGATGCCACAAATAAGTTGCACTATCATTATCAACTCTGATCTTTTGGTTTCAACACTATGAATATGTGTATTACTACTATCGAGATTCAATAAAATAGACCACTCTTCAAGGGTGCATGACCATTAAAGATATTATTCATATAAATAGAACAACCATTATTCTCGACTTAAATGAATAACCGTCTCGCATCAAACAAGATCCAGATATAATGTTCATGCTAACGCGGCACCAAATAACAATTATTTAGGTCTAAATCTAATCCCGATGGTAGATGTAGAGGTAGCGTGCCGACCGCGATCACATCGACTTTGGAACCATTTCCCACGCGCATCGTCACCTCGTCCTTAGCCAATCTTCGCAATCCGTAGTTCCTGTTTGAGTTGCAAATATTAGCAATGAACCAAGATCAAATACCAGTACTCTGCGAGCATTAGTAAGGTACACATCAATAACATGTATATCACATATACCTTTGTTCACTTTGCCATCCTTCTTATCCGCCAAATACTTGGGGCAGTTCCGCTTCCGATGTCGATCGCTTGCGGTAGAAGCACTCGATCTCGTGCTTAGGTCCAGACTTGGGTTTCTTCTCTTGAGCAGCAACTTGTTTACTTGTTCTTCTTAAAGTTCCCTTCTTCTTCCCTTTGCCCTTTTCTTGAAACTGGTGGTCTTGTTGACCATCAACACTTGATGCTCCTTTTTGATTTCTACCTCCGCTGCTTTTAGCATTGCGAAGAGCTCGAATAGTCTTGTCCATCCCTTGCATATTATAGTTCATCACGAAGCTCTTGTAGCTTGGTGGCGATGATTGAAGAATTACATCAATTACACTATCATCGGAAGATTAACTCCCGGTTGAATCAAGTGATTATTATACCCAGACATTTTGAGTATGTGTTCACTTGACGTAACTATTCTCCTCCATCTTGCAGCTATAGAACTTATTGGAGACTTCATATCTCTCAATCCGGGCATTTGCTTGAAATATTAACTTCAACTCTGGAACATCTCATATGCTCCATGACGTTCAAAGCGTCGTTGAAGGCCCGGTTCTAAGCCGTAAAGCATGGCACACTGAACTATCGAGTAGTCATCGACTTTGCTCGCGCAGACGTTCTTAACGTCGTCGGTTACATCGGCGGCGCAGTTCGCACCCAGCGGTGCTTCCAGGCGTAATTTTTACGTGCAGCAATGAGGATAATCCTCAAGTTACGGACCCATCCGTGTAATTGCTACCATCAACTTTCAACTTTGCTTTCTCAAGGAACGCATTAAAATTCAACGGAACAACAAAGACGAGCCATCTATCTACATAAACATAGACAAGCAAAAGTACTATCGGTACTAAGTTCATGATAAATTTAAGTTCAATTAATCATATTACTTTAGAACTCCCACTTAGATAGACATCCTCTAATCTTCTAAGTGATTACGTGATCCATATTAACTACACCATGTCCGATCGTCACGTGAGATGGAGTAGTTTCAACGGTGAACATCAATATGTTGATCATATCTACTATATGATTCACGCTCGACCTTTCGGTCTCCGTGTTCGAGGCCATATCTGTTATATGCTAGGCTCGTCAAGTTTAACTTGAGTATTCGCGTGCGCAACTGTTTTGCACCGTTGTATTTGAGCGTAGAGCCTATCACACCCAATCATCACGTGGTGTCTCAAGACGAAGAAATTTCGCAGCGGTGCATACTCGGGAGAACACTTCTTGATAATTTTAGTGAGAGATCATCTTAAAATGCTACCGTCAATCAAAGCAAGATAAGATGCATAAAGGATAAACATCACATGCAATCAATATAAGTGATATGATATGGCCATCATCATCTTGTGCTTGTGATCTCCATCTCCAAGCACCGTCGTGATCACCATCGTCACCGGTAGCGACACCTCGATCTCCATCGTAGCATCGTTGTCGTCTCGCCAACTATTGCTTCTCGACTATCGCTACCGCTTAGTGATAAAGTAAAGCAATTACATAGCTTTGCATTTCATACAATAAAGTGACAACCATATGGCTCCTGCCGATTGCCGATAACTTCGTTACAAAACATGATCATCTCATACAATAAAATATAGCATCACGTCTTGACCATATCACATCACAACATGCCCTGCAAAAACAAGTTAGGCGTCCTCTACTTTGTTGTTGCAAGTTTTACGTGGCTGCTACGGGCTGAGCAAGAACCGTTCTTACCTCGCATCAAAACCACAACGATAGTTTGTCAAGTTGGTACTGTTTTAACCTTCGCAAGGACCGGGCGTAGCCACACTCAGTTCAACTAAAGTGAGAGAGACAGACACCGCGGTCACCTTTAAGCAACGAGTGCTCAAGCGGTGAAACCAGTCTCGCGTAAGCGTCTGGCGTAATGTCGGTCCGGGCGCTTCATCTCACAATACCACTGAACCAAAGTATGACATGCTGGTAAGCAGTATGACTTATATCGCCCACAACTCACTTGTGTTCTACTCGTGCATATGACATCAACACATAAAACCTGGCTCTAATACCACTGTTGGGGAATGTAGTAATTTCAAAAAATTTCCTACGCACACGCAAGATCATGGTGATGGCATAGCAACGAGAGGGGAGAGTGTATGTCCATGTACCCTCGTAGACCGTAAGCGGAAGCGTTATGACAACGCGGTTGATGTAGTCGTATGTCTTCATGATCCGACCGATCCAAGTACCGAACGTACGGCACCTCCGAGTTCAGCACACGTTCAGCTCGATGACGATCCCCGGACTCCGATCCAGCAAAGTGTCGGGGATGAGTTCCGTCAGCACGACGGCGTGATGACGATGATGATGCTCTACCGGCGCAGGGCTTCGCCTAAACTCCGCGACGATATGACCGAGGTGGGATATGGTTGAGGGGGGCACCGCACACGGCTAAGGAACGATCACGTAGATCAACTTGTGTGTCATGGGGTGCCCCCCTGCCCCCGTATATAAAGGAGGGAGGGGGAGGTGCGGCCGGCCCTCATAGGGTGCGCCTGGAGGAGTCCTACTCCCACCGGAGTAGGACTCCCCTCTGCCTTGTTGGAGAAGGAAAGGGGGAGGGAAGCAGGAAGGGGCGCCGCCCCCTCTCCTTGTCCTATTCGGACTAGGGGAGGGGCGCGCCTGCCCCGGCCGCCCTCCTCTTCTCCCTCATGGCCCAATAAGGCCCAACATCCCCGGAGGGTTCCGTAACCCCGGTGTTCCGGTAAAATCCCGATTTCATCCGGAACCATTCCGATATCCAAATATTGGCTTCCAATATATCAATCTTTATGTCTCGACCATTTCGAGACTCCTCGTCATGTCTGTGATCACATCCGGGACTCCGAACAAACTTCGGTACATCAAAACTTATAAACTCATAATAAACATCATCGTAACGTTAGCGTGCGGACCCTACGGGTTCGAGAACTATGTAGACATGACCTAGAACTATTCTCGGTCAATAACCAATAGCGGAACCTGGATGCCCATATTGGTTCCTACATATTCTACTGAAGATCTTTATCGGTCAAACCGCATAACAACATACGTTGTTCCCTTTGTCATCGGTATGTTACTTGCCCGAGATTTGATCGTCGGTATCCAATACCTAGTTCAATCTCGTTCTCGGCAAGTCTCTTTACTCGTTACGTAATGCATCATTCCGTAACTAACTCATTAGCTACATTGCTTGCAAGGCTTATAGTGATGTGCATTACCGAGAGGGCCGGAGATACCTCTCCGACAATCGGAGTGACAAAACCTAATCTCAAATCGCCAACCCAACATGTACCTTTGGAGACACCTGTAGTACTCCTTTATAATCACCCAGTTACATTGTGACGCTTGGTAGCACCAAAGTGTTCCTCCGTAAACGGAGTTGCATAATCTCATAGTTACGAGGAACATGTATAAGTCATGAAGAAAGCAATAGCAATGTACTAAACGATCAAGTGCTAGGCTAACGGAATGGGTCATGTCAATCACATCATTCTCCTAATGATGTGATCCCATTAATCAAATAACAACACATGTCTATGGTTAGGGAACATAACCATCTTTGATTAATGAGCTAGTCAAGTAGAGGCATACTAGTGACTATATGTTTGTCTATGTACTCACACATGTATCATGTTTCCGGTTGATACAATTCTAGCATGAATAATAAACATTTATCATGATATAAGGAAATAAATAATAACTTTATTATTGCCTCTAGGGCATATTTCCTTCAAGAGCACACGCTGAGTGTAGGACACGACCACTAAGATAAAACCATAGGTCACTCCTCTCTACTCATTTCTGACTCCTCTCCAATTTTTCCACTCTTTAGGATGATGGAGATGAAGTACAAGTTTGCACAACTGGATGAAGACACACCTTTTGGACGCCACTTGAAGGAAGTCACTAGGTACCTGAATATTGGAATACCAAGCTTCACCGGGACGTACAATGCCACCTTACCAGAAGAAGAGTGCTGGAAGATTCAAGCTCTAGTTCCCGGAAGGACGTTTGCGCCAAGCACGGAGCCCATAGTGTGTGTTTTCAATGCACCAACATGGAGTTTGGGAAAGAGTATGGCAGCTCACATTTCCATGGGACGCATTGGAGAAGTCTACAACAGGGAGCTTAAAGACACCATATATCAAATATGTGGGCGCCGAGATGAGCAATGGGAAGTAATCAGCACCAAGAAGGATAGATCCATTGCAGCTTACATCCAGGAGCTAAACCAGCACATTCGACGTCAAGAGAACCAGATGTGTGCAGACATGATGGATTTGAAGAAGGCAAAAACTAGGATCATCGAGCTGGAGGAAGAACTCAAGTTTACACGCGATGGATATGAGGAAGAAATCAAGACCCTACTGGAGAAGAATGACGACCTAGTCAAGAAGATCGGAGTCTTCATGGGAGGACCAGCACCGAAAGAAGAGGAAGAAGATCCCACTTGTCCGGACAACTACATCATCATCGACGACACCGACTCTGATCCAAGTGATGATGACTATGAAGACGAAGCTGGAGCAGACATCATGGAGTCTTCCACCGATCAAAGTTTCTAGATGACCACCATATAATAGTAGTATTCCCCCATGTAACTAGTAGTAGTTGAGCACTTATGCGATAGTCCTAGACCGTCTTGTATGCCCTGCTTGATTGAATGAATGTGTGTGTTTGCCTCATGTGCATATGGGTAGTGTTTTCTCGCTAGACCTCTTTCTATTCTAATCTCTTCCATCTAAACCCTCAGATGCCTCCGAGACGTGACCCCGGTTTTGTTTTCCCACTGGAGCTCACCCAGTTGATCCAACAGCAGAATGCCTTGATGCAATTGCTAGTTCAGAACCAAGGCAATGCCAACAACAACAACAACAACAACAACAACAACAACAACAACAACAACAACAACAACAACAACAACAACAACAACAACAACAACAACAACCCGCCGCCAAAGGGACAATTTAGCCCGTTTTACGAGGTTACAACCGCGGTGTTTTCCAAAGAGCACCGAGCCAATAGTTGTCAATGATTGGCTACGCCCGTATTGGAAGGAGTTAACCACCGTAGGATGCACGGATGTTGAGAAGGTGCGCTTTGCCGCACATCAATTGGATGGACCAGCAGCCGCATGGTGGGAGAATTACACGGCTTCTTTTCCTATAGCCAATGTCACTTGGGACCAGTTCCAACAAGCTTTTCGCACGGCCCTGAAGGAAATATGCCCTAGAGGCAATAATAAAGTTATTATTTATTTCCTTATTTCATGATAAATGTTTATTATTCATGCTAGAATTGTATTAACCGGAAACATGATACATGTGTGAATACATAGACAAGCATATAGTCACTAGTATGCCTCTACTTGACTAGCTCATTAATCAAAGATGGTTATGTTTCCTAACCATAGACATGTGTTATTATTTGATTAATGGGATCACATCATTAGGAGAATGATGTGATTGACATGACCCATTCCGTTAGCCTAGCACTTGATCACTTAGTATATTGCTATTGCTTTCTTCATGACTTATACATGTTCCTCGTAACTATGAGATTATGCAACTCCTGCTTACGGAGGAACACTTTGGTGCTACCAAACGTCACAACGTAATGGGTGATTATAAAGGAGTACTACAGGTGTCTCCAAAGGTACATGTTGGTTGGCGATTTGAGATTAGGTTTTGTCACTCCGATTATCGGAGAGGTATCTCTGGGCCCTCTCGGTAATGCACATCACTATAAGCCTTGCAAGCAATGTAGCTAATGAGTTAGTTACGGAATGATGCATTACGTAACGAGTAAAGAGACTTGCCAAGAACGAGATTGAACTAGGTATTGGATACCGACGATCGAATCTCGGGCAAGTAACATACCGATGACAAAGGAACAACGATGTTGTTATGCGGTTTGACCGATAAAGATCTTCGAGAATATGTAGGAGCCAATATGGGCATCCAGGTCCCGCTGTTGGTTATTGACCGAGAATAGTTCTAGGTCATGTCTACATAGTTCTCGAACCCGTAGGGTCCGCACGCTTAAGGTTTCGATGATGGTTATATTATGAGTTTATGAGTTTTGATGTACCGAAGGAGTTCGGAGTCCCGATGAGATCGGGGACATGACGAGGAGTCTCGAAATGGTCGAGACGTAAAGATCGATATATTGGACGACTATATTCGGAGTTCGGAAAGGTTCCGAGTGATTCGGGTATTTTTCGGAGTACCGGAGAGTTACGGGAATTCGTATTGGGCCTCTTTGGGCCATACGGGAAAGGAGAGAAAGGGCCAAAGGGTGGCGCACCTCCCTTGGACTAGTCCGAATTGGACTAGGGAGGGGGGACCTTCCTTCCTTCTCCTTTTCTCTTCCCTTTCCTTCTCTCCTACTCCTACTACATGGAAGGGTTCCTAGTTGGACTAGGAAAGGGGAATCCTACTCCCGGTGGGAGTAGGACTCCCCTAGGGCGCGCCATAGAGAGGGCCGGCCCTCCCCTCCTCCACTCCTTTATATACGGGGGCAGGGGGCACCCCATGGACACACAAGTTGATCTACGGATCGTTCCTTAGCCGTGTGCGTGGCCCCCTCTACCATATTGCACTTCGGTCATATCGTCATGAGCTTAGGCGAAGCCTGCATGATAGAGCATCATCATCGCCACCACGCCGTCAGGTTGACGTAACTCATCCCGACACTTTGCTGGATCGAGTCCGGGATCGCCATCGAGCTGAACGTGTGCTGAACTCGGAGGTGCCGTGACGCTCATGACTTGGATCGGTCGGATCATGAAGACGCACGACTACATCAACCGCGTTGTTATAACGCTTCCGCTTACGGTCTACGAGGGTACGTGGACATACACACTCCCCTCTCGTTGCTATGCCATCACCATGATCTTGCGCGTGCGTAGGAAATTTTTGAAATTACTACGCTCCCCAACAAAGGCATCCGAGCCTGGTTTTATGCGTTGATGTCATATGCACGAGTAGAACACAAGTGAGTTGTGGGCGATATAAGGCATACTGCTTACCAGATGTCATATTTTGGTTCGGCGGTATTGTGAGATGAAGCGCCCGGACCGACATTATGCGACGCTTACGCGAGACTGGTTTCACCGCTCGAGCACTCGTTGCTTAAAGGTGACCGGCGGGTGTCTGCTTCTCTCACTTTAGTTGAACTGAGTGTGGCTACGCCCGGTCCTTGCGAAGGTTAAAACAGCACCAACTTGACAAACTATCGCTGTGGTTTTGATGCGAGGTAAGAACGGTTCTTGCTCAGCCCGTAGCAGCCACGTAAAACTTGCAACAACAAAGTAGAGGACGCCTAACTTGTTTTTGCAGGGCATGTTGTGATGTGATATGGTCAAGACGTGATGCTATATTTATTGTATGAGATGATCATGTTTTGTAACCGAGTTATCGGCAATCGGCAGGAGCCATATGGTTGTCGCTTATTGTATGAAATGCAACGCCATGTAATTGCTTTACTTTATCACTAAGCAAGAGCGATAGTCGAGAAGCAATAGTGGGCGAGACGACAACGATGCTACGATGGAGATCAAGGTGTCGCGCCGGTGACGATGGTGATCATGACGGTGCTTGAGATGGAGATCACAAGCACAAGATGATGATGGCCATATCATATCACTTATATTGATTGCATGTGATGTTTATCCTTTATGCATCTTATCTTGCTTTGATTGACGGTAGCATTATAAGATGATCTCTCACTAAAATTATCAAGAAGTGTTCTCCCGAGTATGCACCGCTATGAAAGTTCATCGTCTTTGAGACACCACGTGATGATCGGGTGTGATAGGCTCTACGCTCAAATACAACGGTGCAAAACAGTTGCACACGCGAATACTCAGTTAAACTTGACGAGCCTAGCATATAACAGATATGGCCTCGAACACGGAGACCGAAAGGTCGAGCGTGAATCATATAGTAGATATGATCAACATATTGATGTTCACCGCTGAAACTACTCCATCTCACGTGACGATCGGACATGGTGTAGTTGATATGGATCACGTAATCACTTAGAAGATTAGAGGATGTCTATCTAAGTGGGAGTTCTTAAGTAATATGATTAATTGAACTTTAATTTATCATGAACTTAGTCCTGGTAGTATTTTGCAAATTATGTTGTAGATCAATAGCTCGCGTTGTTGCTTCCCTATGTTTGTTGCTTTCATATGTTTATTTTAATATGTTCCTAGAGAAACCGTGTTGAAAGATGTTAGTAGCAATGATGCGGATTAGATCCGTGATCTGAGGTTTATCCTCATTGCTGCACGTAAGAATTATGTCCTTGATGCACCGCTAGGTGACAGACCTATTGCAGGAGCGGATGCGACGTTATGAACGTTTGGCTAGCTCAATATGATGACTACTTGATAGTTTAGTGCACCATGCTTAACGGCTTAGAATCGGGACTTCAAAGACGTTTTGAACGTCATGGACCATATGAGATGTTCCAGGAATTGAAGTTAATATTTCAAGCAAATACCCGAATTGAGAGATATGAAGTCTCCAACAAGTTCTATAGCTAAAAGATGGAGGAGAATCACTCAACTAGTGAGCATGTGCTCAAATTGTCTGGGTACTTCAATCGCTTGAATCAAGTGGGAGTTAATCTTCCAGATAAGATAGTGATTGACAGAATTCTCTAGTCACCATCACCAAGTTAGTAGAACTTCGTGATGAACTATAATATGCAAGGGATGACAAAAGTAATTCCCAAACTCTTCGTGATGCTAAAATCGACGGAGGTAGAAATCAAGAAAACATCAAGTGTTGATGGTAGACAAGACCACTAGTTTCAAGAAAAGGGCAAAAGGAAGAAGGGGAACTTCAAGAAGAACGGCAAGCAAGTTGTTGCTCAAGTGAAGAAACCCAAGTCTGGTCCTAAGCACGAGACTAAGTGCTTCTACTGCAAAGGATTGGTCACCGAAGCGGAACTACCCCAAGTATTTGGTGGATAAGAAAGGATGGCAAAGTAAACAAAGGTATATTTGATATACATGTTATTGATGTGTACTTTACTAGTGTTCATAGCAACCCCTCAAGATTTGGTACTAGTTCGGTTGCTAAGATTAGTAACTCAAACGGAGTTGCAGAATGAACAGAGACTAGTTAAGGGTGAAGTGACGATGAGAGTTGGAAGTAGTTCCAAGATTGATATGATCATCATCGCACACTCCTATACTTTCGGGATTAGTGTGGAACCTAAATAAGTGTTATTTGGTGTTGAGCATAAATATGATTTGATCATGTTTATTGCAATACGGTTATTCATTTAAGTAAGAGAATAAATTGTTGTTCTGCTTACATGAATAAAACCTTATATGGTTACACACCCAATGAAAATGGTTCATTGGATCTCGATCATAGTGATACACATATTCATAATATTGAAACCAAAAGATGCAAAGTTAATAATGATAGTGCAACTTATTTGTGGCACTCGCCGCTTAGGTCATATTGGTGTAAAGCGCATGAAGAAACTCCATGTCGATGGACTTTTGGAATCACTTGATTATGAATCATTTGATGCTTGCGAACCGTGCCTTTTGGGCAAGATGACTAAAACTCCGCTTCTCCGGAACAATGGAACAAGCTACTGACTTATTGGAAATAATACATACCGATGTATGCGATCCAATGAGTGTTGATGCTCGTGGCAAGTATCGTTATTTTCGACCTTCACAAGATGATTTGAGCAGATATGGGTATATCTACTTGATGAAACATAAGTCTGAAATAATTGAAAAGTTCAAAGAATTTCAGAGTGAAGTGGAAAATCATCGTAACAAGAAAATAAAGTTTCGCGATCTGATCGTGGAGATGAATATTTGAGTTACGAGTTTGGTCTTCATTTGAAACAATGTGAAATAGTTTCAACTCACGCCATATGGAACACCACAAAGATAATGGTGTGTCCGAAAGTCGTGAACCGCACTTTATTGGATATAGTGCGATCTATGATGTCTCTTATCGGTTTACCACTATCGCTTTGGGGTTATGCATTAGAGACAGCTGCATTCACGCTTAATAGGGCACCATCTAAATCCGCTGAGGCGACACCGTATGAACTATGGTTTAACAAAGAAACCTAAGCTCGCTTTCTTAAAAGTTTGGAGTTGTGATGCTTATGTGAAAAAGTTTTCACCGATAAGCTCGAACCCAAATCGAGAAGTGCGTCTTCATAGAATACCCAAAGGTAACTATTGGGTACACCTTCTATCACAGATCCGAAGGCAAGTTTTTCGTTGCTAAGATGGATCCTTTCTAGAGAAGAAGTTTCTCTCGAAAGAAGTGAGTGGGAGGAAAGTAGAAATTGATGAGGTAATTGTACCTTGTCCCTTATTGGAAAGTAGTTCATCACGAAATAAGTTCCATGATTCCTACACCAATTAGTGAGGAAGTTAATGATGATGATCATGAAACTTCATATCAAGTTGCTACCAAACCTCGTGGGTCTTCCAGAGTAAGATCCGCACTGTGAGTGGTACGGTAATCATGTTCGGAAGTCATGTTACTAGACCATGATGAACCTACGAACTATGAGGAAGCGATGATGAGCCCAGATTCCGCGAAATGGCTTGAGGCCATGAAATCTGAGATAGGATCCATGTATGAGAACAAAGTATGGACTTTGATTGACTTGCTCGATGATCAGCAAGCCATGTTAAATAAATGGATCTTCAAGAGGAAGATGACACGATAGTAGTGTTACTATCTACAAAGCTCGACTTGTCACAAAAAGGTTTTCGACAAGTTCAAGGTGTTGACTACAATAAGATTTTCTCAAGCAGTAGCGATGCTTAAGTCTGTCCGAATCATGTTAGAAATTGCCACATTTTATGAAATCTGGCAAATGGATGTCAAAACTACATTCTTTAATGGATTTATTAAAGAAGAGTTGTATATGATGCAACCGAAGGTTTTTTCAATCCTAAAGGAGCTAACAAAATGTGCAAGCTTCAAATGATCCATCTATGGACTGGTGCAAGCATCTCGGAGTTGGAATATACACTTTGATAAGTTGATCAAAACATATAGTTTTATACAGACTTACGGTGAAGCCTGTATTTACAATAAAGTGAGTGGGAGCACTACCGCCTTTTTGATAAATATATGTGAGTGACATATTGTTGATCAGAAATTATGTAGAATTTTTTTGGAAAGCATAAAGGAGTAATTGAAAGGAGTTCTTTAAAAGAAAGACCTCAAGAAGCTACTAATATATTGAGCATCAAGATCTATTGAGATAGATCAAGACGCTTGATAAGTTTTTTCAATAAGTACATACCTTGTCAAGATTTTGAAGTAGTTCAAAATGGAACAATCAAAGAAAAGTTCTTGCCTGTGTTGCAAAGGTGTGAAATTGAGTAAGACTCAAATCCCGACCACGGCAGAAAATAGAAAAGAGAATGAAAGTCATTCCCTATGCCTCACCATAGGTTCTATAAAGTATGCTATGCTATGTACCGGACCTATTGTATACCTTGCTCTGAATTTGGCAAGGAGTACAATAGTGATCTAGGAGTAGATCATCGGACATTGGTCAAGAACATCCTTAGTGAGGACCAAGGAAATATTTCTCGATTATGGAGGTGATAAGAGAGCCCGTCGAAAGAGTTACATCGATGCAAGCTTTTTACACTGATCCAGATGACTCTAAGTCTCAATCTGGATACATATTGAAAGTGGGAGCAATTAGCTAGAGTAGCCCCTGCAAGAGCATTGTAGACATAGAATATTTGCAAAATACATACGGCTCAAATGTGACAGACCGCTGACTAAGCTTCTCTCACGAGCAAAACATGATCATCCCTTAGTACTCTTTGGGTGTTAATCACATAGCGATGTGAACTAGATTATTGACTCTAGTAAACCCTTTGGGTGTTGGTCACATGACGATGTGAACTATGGGTGTTAATCACATACGATGTGAATATTAGTGTTGAATCACATGATGATGTGAACTAGATTATTGACTCTAGTGCAAGTGGGAGACTGAAGGAAATATGCCCTAGAGGCAATAATAAAGTTATTATTTATTTTCTTATTTCATGATAAATGTTTATTATTCATGCTAGAATTGTATTAACCGGAAACATGATACATGTGTGAATACATAGACAAACATATAGTCACTAGTATGCCTCTACTTGACTAGCTCATTAATCAAAGATGGTTATGTTTCCTAACCATAGACATGTGTTGTTATTTGATTAATGGGATCACATCATTAGGAGAATGATGTGATTGACATGACCATTCCGTTAGCCTAGCACTTGATCATTTAGTATACTGCTATTGCTTTCTTCATGACTTATACATCTTCCTGTAACTATGAGATTATGCAACTCCGCTTACGGAGGAACACTTTGGTGCTACCAAACGTCACAACGTGAATCGGGTGATTATAAAGGAGTACTACGGTGTCTCCAAAGGTACATGTTGGGTTGGCGATTTGAGATTAGGTTTTGTCACTCCGATTATCGGAGAGGTATCTCTGGGCCCTCTCGGTAATGCACATCACTATAAGCCTTGCAAGCAATGTAGCTAATGAGTTAGTTACGAATGATGCATTACGAAAGCGAGTAAAGAGACTTGCCGAACGAGATTGAACTAGGTATTGGATACCGACGATCGAATCTCGGCAAGTAACATACCGATGACAAAGGGAACAACGATGTTGTTATGCGGTTTGACCGATAAAGATCTTCGAGAATATGTAGGAGCCAATATGGGCATCCAGGTCCCGCTGTTGGTTATTGACCGAGAATAGTTCTAGGTCATGTCTACATAGTTCTCGAACCCGTAGGGTCCGCACGCTTAAGGTTTCAATGATGCTTATATTATGAGTTTATGAGTTTTGATGTACCGAAGGAGTTCGAGTCCCAGATGAGATCAGGGACATGACGAGGAGTCTCGAAATGGTCGAGACGTAAAGATCGATATATTGACGACTATATTCGAGTTCGGAAAGGTTCCGAGTGATTCGGTATTTTTCGAGTACCGGAGAGTTACGGAATTCGTATTGGGCCTCTTTGGGCCATACGGGAAAGGAGAGAAAGGGCCAAAGGGTGGCCGCACCTCCCCTTGGACTAGTCCGAATTGGACTAGGGAGGCGCACCTTCCTTCCTTCTCCTTTCTCTCCCTTCCCTTCCTCCTACTCCTACTACATGGAAGGGTTCCTAGTTGACTAGGAAAGGGGGAATCCTACTCCTGGGAGTAGGACTCCCCTAGGCGCGCCATAGAGAGGGCCGGCCCTCCCCTCCTCCACTCCTTTATATACGGGGGCAGGGGGCACCCCATGGACACACAAGTTGATCTACGGATCGTTCCTTAGCCGTGTGCGGTGCCCCCCTCCACCATATTCCACTTCGGTCATATCGTCATGAGCTTAGGCGAAGCCCTGCGCCGGTAGAGCATCATCATCGCCACCACGCCGTCGTCTTGATAGAACTCATCCCGACACTTTGCTGGATCGAGTCCGGGATCGCCATCGAGCTGAACGTGTGCTGAACTCGGAGGTGCCGTCGTTCGGTACTTGGATCGGTCGGATCGTGAAGACGCACGACTACATCAACCGCGTTGTCATAACGCTTCGCTTCGGTCTCGAGGGTGCGTGGAAATACACTCTCCCCTCTCGTTGCTATGCCATCACCATGATCTTGCGTGTGCGTAGGAAATTTTTTGAAATTACTACGTTCCCCAACAGGCCCATGTTTCAACTGGAGCCATGCAGATAAAGAAGCGTGAGTTTCGCAACTTACGCCAGGGGAACCGTACTGTGGCCCAGTACGTAGATGAGTTTAGCAAGTTATCACGCTATGCCCCTGATGATGTGGCCACAGATGCCCGCAAATGATCTGGAGGAAATTAAGAAGCAGATCAAGGAGCTATTGGAGAAAGGTTACATTCGTAGAAGTTCATCACCTTGGGGAGCCCCAGTACTTTTGGTTGAGAAGAAGGATAAATCCCTAAGGATGGTTGTTGATTACCGAGCTCTGAATGAAGTAACGATAAAGAACAAGTATCCATTACCTATGATTAATGATCTGTTTGATCGTTGCAAGGAGCTAAGGTGTTTTGAAGATTGATCTACGATCGAGGATACCATCGCTTGAAGATCCGAGAGAAGGATATACCAAAGACAGCATTTACCACACGGTATGGATTATATGAGTATACGGTCATGTCATTTGACCGACTAACGCCCTGCCTATTTCATGAGTATGATGAACAAAGTGTTCATGGAGTATTTGGACAAGTTTGTTGTGGTGTTTATTGATGATATTATGGTTTACTCAAGAACGAAGAGGAGCACGCGGAACACCTATGTTTGGTTCTCGAGAAACTCAGGGAACACCAGTTATACGCCAAATTCAGCAAGTGCGAGTTTTGGTTGAAGGAAGTTGGATTTCTTGGGCATGTTATATCGAGAGAGGTATAGCAAGAGATCCCAAAGAAGATTCGATCCATCATCGAATGGTTGGCACCCACTTCAGTCGGCGAGATTCGCAGTTTCCTTGGACTGGCAGGATATTATCGGAGATTCATTGAGAATTTTTCCAAGATTGCTAAGCCAATGACTGAATTGCTAAAGAAGGATACTAAGTTCAACTGGACAGAGGATTGCGAGACAAGCTTTCAAGAGTTGAAGAAACGGTTGACTACAGCCCAAAGGCTTGACATTGCCGTGATATACATAAGGAGTTTCAGTGTATTGTGACGCCTCTCGCTTGGGACTTGGATGTGTTCTTATGCAGGGGCGGAAAAGTTGTTTCAGATGCCTCACGACAGCTAAAGCCACATGAGTTGAACTATGCCACGAATGATTTGGAGTTAGCAATGTAGTGCATGCTTGTTGAAGACCGGAGACATTATCTCATTGGAAACCGCTGTGATGTGTACACGGATCATAAAAGTTTGAAGTACATTTTCACACGTATGAGTTAAACCTCGGAGCAGAGGAGATGGCTGGAACTCATAAAGGATTACGACATGAAGCTACACTATCATCCAGGAAAGGCCAACGTCGTAGCAGACGCTTTGAGTCGGAAGAGTTATGCCAATATCCTTGAAAGTAGAGGACTGCCAAAGGAGTTAGCAGAGGATATTATGGAACTTCGGTTGGAGATTGTTCCAAGAGGTTTTCTTGCAACAATGGAGGTTCAGTCGACGTTATTGAACAAGATTCGAGAAGCTCAGAAGGAGGATAAAGAGATTGCTGAGATAAAAGAGAAGATGGGCAAAGGAAAAGCCAAAGGTTTTCGCGAGGATGAGCACGATACCTTGTGGTTTGAGGACTGGATTTATGTGCCCAACAATTGGAGATCGAAGTTAATACTTCAAGAGGCCCATGACTCACCATACTCGATTCACCCCGAAACACCAAGATGTATTTGGACTGAAGGAACGCTTCGGTGGACTGGTATGAAGAAGGATATTGCCAAGTATGTAGCCGTTTGTGATGTATGTCGAGAGTGAAGGCAGAGCATCAAAAGCCGCAGGATCATATGACCTATGCCAATACCGAATGGAAGTGGGACAAACTTGGCATGGATTTTATCACCGGATTACCCGTAACCAAAGCAGGATATGATTCAATATGGGTAGTTGTGGATCGTTTGACCAAAGTAGCTCGCTTCATCCCAAAGTGAAAACAACTTATACAAGTGCCAAGTTGGCCAAAATATATATGACCAGGATCGTATGTTTGCACGGAGTTCGAGGAGCATCATATCGATAGAGGAACACAGCTTTACTTCAAAGTTTTGGCATCGGCTACACCAGACTTTGGGTACCAGATTGAGTTTAGTACGCGCTCCACCCATGCAGACGGATGGATGAGACGAGAGAGAGTCAACCAGATTCGGAGGATATGTTGAGAGCCTATCGCTAGATTATGGATCTAGTTGGGATGAAAATTTACCGTCGCAGAGTTCTCGTACAACAACAGCTATCGTGCCGCTTTGAAGATGGCACCGCTCAAGCTCAGATGGACGCAGATGTAGAACACCCTTGATGTGGGATGAGGTTGAGACCGTCGGTTGTTTGGACCAGATTTGATCAAGGAATCGAGGAGAAGGTTAAACGATCGAGATGCACTAAAGATTGCTCGGTCTAGATAGAAGAGTTACGCAGATTCAAAACGCAAGGAAGTAACCTATGAAATTGGAGACAGAGCCTATCTATCACCCCTGAGGGGAGTGAAACGTTTTGGAGTAAAGGGAAAGTTAGCCCCAAGATTTGTAGGACCGTATCGTGTTTTGGAACGGATGGGAGAAGTTGCCTACAAGTGGAGTTACTCAAGGATTGTCGAGTTCACGATGTGTTTCACGTATCACACCAAGAAGTGCCACGCTGAGATGGCCGATATACCGTTAAAGGATACAAAGCCCCTAGAGGCGTATGATTGGATAGTAATTTGACTTATGAGGAGAAGCCGTAAAGATTTTTGATTTCGACAATACCGAGTCACTCGCAAAGAAGGTTATCAAGTTTTGCAAAGTTCAAGGAGCCACCATACCGAGGAGGAAGCTACACGGGAACGAGAAGATGATATTCGCAAGGACCATCCGCACCTATTTTCTAGCCAACCCGAATCTCGAGGGCGAGATTCATCTTAAGGGGGGTAGGTTTGTAACATCCCAAATTTTCAATTTGGCATGTTATACATAGGTCATCCATGCATATCATATTTTATTGCATTTTGTTTGCCATCCTCGAAATCCTAAGCAACTCAAGGACCCTCGGAGAGAGTTGGGGATTTTCCGATTTTCATATTTGAATTTTATCAAATAATGAAGACGAGGATTTTGGATTTTATTATTTTTCTCTCTGGAAAATATTTCATGTTTAATAATAAATGAGAGGAGATAATATGACTTCTCCAAAAATAATTGAAATATCGTAGGAAAAATGTTAAAATCATTATTTGGATTTTATGTTATTTATTTGGAGTTTTATTTGCCCTAGAGAAAAAAATTGCATAATTTAAAAATTGCATTTTAGGGGCCAAGAAAAGTTCATCTTGTTCTAAATATTTTATTTAGGCAAAGAAAACTTGTTTTGGCATTTTTAGATTTTTATTTATTTTTCTAGGATTTTTATAAGTTTCATGGATCGTTTAAAAAATGAACCGTGCGTCTGATCGGGCCAAAGGCCAAATGAGCAAAGCGGCCCGGCCAACCGCCAGCCCTGCCTGCCGGACCGAGTCCCAGCCGGACTCCTCCTCCCACCGCCTTGCCCTCCTCCAAGCCACCGCCCGCCCCTTTAAATAGCCACCGCCCCCCTTTAAATAGCCACCGCCTCTAGCCACCGCCGCCCGCCCGGACCCGGGCCGAGCCCGAGCCCCGCCACGAGCCATCCCGCTAAGTCGCCAAGAACCGCCTCCCACGCCGCCCGCCCGCCGCCGAGCCGCCGCCGCCTCTAGCCGCCCTCCGCCCTCGCCGAGCCCGCGGAGCCGCCCGCCCGCCGGACGACCTCGCGGAGGTAGCCTCGACGCCGAAGTTTTTTAGAAAACCCTTCGGTTTTTTTTAGAAAACCCTAGCCGTTTTTTTATATATATATATCGGTTTTATTTCTCCGGTTTATTTATTTTGCGGCGTTAAACATTGTTCGTTCATTTTACGAACATGTTCGCGTTTAGTTTCTGCTAACGAACGCTCGCTCGCTTAGCCGTTCGTCGTTTTCTTTTATCGGATTTATTCCGCGACTATTCCGATCGCGATTTCTGATCCGATGTTCGAATTAGTATAACTTTTCGCTCGTTTATCGGAATCAGGCGATTCAAGCGCCTGGAGTTTCATCTCGAAACTCTCTTTCCGAATAGCCAACTTAAACCAGTTTTTGTCTCTGTAAAATTTGACCCTAGTTCAGATTAGTAAACGGATCTTGTTTCTTTTGCCGTTTGAGTTTCGTTGCTCCGTTTGGTTTGATTCTTTTTGCGAAAAGGAGTTCTTAAGTTGAACTCTCCGGTCAACCTCTTTCAGTTGAAGTTTCGTTTGTGCATCTTTGCTTATTGCTTATGTATGTATTGTTTGCTTGCGATAGAATTCCCGGAGTGCGAAGCGTGTTACTACGAGTCTCTAGGATTCACGGATCGTCAGCAAGGCAAGTAACACTTTGATCATACCCTTTTCCTACCCAGTTTTTATGCATTAGTTCAACCCCAAACATTGCATGGTTAGGATGTCATTAATTTGTGGGTTGGGAAGTAGATGATGAGGTAGGAACCTATTGCCCTGTTACTATCAAACCCTTGGGAGTTACTTCTACGTTATGCTTATATTGCCATGCTAGGCTCGTAGACGTGGTTTGGGTTTGAGAGATATTCACGACAGATGTGAGATTGTTAATTAATGGTTTACTTTAAGGTGGCAACTTAAATACACATCTGGATGGATTGAGGCACCTGGGGAACCCAGTGTTGTCTGTTTTTTTTTGAAATCCGGGGTACCGTGTGATCTTCCTATGGACCGCCACCCGGGCTCAAAGGGAACTGAGATTATTCATGCTAGAAACTTCCTTGTGCAGCCACAAGCTATTATGGGCTCTAGCATAGTTGAGTAAGTTATGTGAAGCTCTCGAAGAGGTAGATTAGCAGGTAGTGGGTTTTACAGGTTTGGTATGATCTATCCGGAGTAGAGAGTTAACGTTTCCGAAAGATCTGTGTCTCGGTCATCCGTTTCTCAAACACCATGTAGTCGTAGAAATTAACGGAGGCGATCGAGTCTTGTGGGGAAAAGTCATAAACCTCTGCAGTGTACAATGTAATCATGGTTAGCCGTGTCCCGGTTATGGACAATTCTGAGTATCTAGTACTTGAGTATTCACATGTATCTCATCACTCTAAATTAATATTGTTGGGTTGTTAATTACTTTAATTGGGATTGAGTTGGGGTTATACCTTCTCAATGATGTTTCAACCACCATGATAGCTAAATTAAAATTTATTCCTTTGATGTAGGGAAAAATTGGCATTTCGCAAAACTGTAACCGTAGAGCTTTCCACCAGCCAAACTTGCATGTAGTGTTAGCTTTATTCTGTTATTGCTCTATTTGTGTTACATTGCCAGCATATTCCATGTGCTGACCCGTTCTCGGGCTGCAACGTATTATGTTGCAGACTTTTCAGACGAGGAGTAAGGTTCGATAGGTCGTTGCCGTGCAGCTCAGATATGCCGTTGGAGTTGATGGACTCACTTTATCTTCCAAGCCTTCCGCTGTTATCGCATTAGATGGCCTTAAGCCATATTATTGTAATAAGTTCTCTTTTGGAGACATTCGATGTAATAAGTGTGTGATTGCTACTCTGTTATAAATCCTTCGAGTACAGTGTGTGTCAGCATTACCGATCCAGGGATGACACGGAAACACAGAGACTTGACCATCTGAGGTCGGGTCGCTACATATGTTGACCAATGTGTTATTAAAGGAATTATCCAAAGAGTGGTCATGTAGAAGACATGATACAAGGTTGATCAAGACTAAGTCAAGAGTGAATCAATTTGATTAACACACAAAGCGTACAAGATGTACCGAGAGGGATCAAGTGATCCCATGGTATGGTAAGCATTGTCCATTACGCTTTGTGTACTAACCCATGATCTACGTGTGAGTTCTATGTGGGGTTAGGTTTGTTTCCATGGGTTTGCATCAAGAGGAAGATCTCATACAACACATGGAGGATGACATCAAGTGGTGATCGTCATCAAGATTGCCGTGTGCAAGTTCAAGTGGAGCATCACGAAGAGATCATCCTTGAAGTTTGCCGTCCATTGTGGTGTCAATGGACTTGTGAAGATGTGCCAAAGAGTGGTTCACCCATAGTGGAGTATGGGGGAGCAATCAACTAGTCTTCATCGAGCCAACACAATCAAGAAAGGTGGTCCAACTTGAGGGAGTCAAGATCGTCATCATCTAGCTCAAGTGGACTATGTGCAAGGCAAAGGTTTGCCCTTGATAGGTTTTCTATTTTACATGTCTCATGGTGGTAGTTGGGAGACCGAGTTATAGAATCGATTGTCGTACTATCAAGGGGGGCTCTCGATGAGTAGCTTGATCGTATCGTTCGTAGAGATCTCAAACCATTGCATCCTTGCATCATCTTTATTGGTTCTTGTTTGATTCTTCTCCTTGTGAGATTTGGAGCTTATGGTCATTTTCATGACAAGCTCGAGTTCATTGAAAACAGAGTTCACATGCATCTTCTATGATGTTTCCGATGTTGAGGTTTCTGCCGGTTCTCTATGTGAGTCTTAGGGCTTATGGTCATCTTGATGACAAGCTCGAGTTCATCAAAAATGGAGTTCACATGCATCTTCTATGATGTTTTCCATGTTGGAGGTTATGCCGGTTCTTCTCTTTTGGAGGTTTCACTCCTCTATTTCTTAGGCATACCTCCCCCTGCCTCTTCTTACTATAATCAGTCGCTGTTGGATGCTACTCGTCGTCATCTATCCAACAAGCTTGAGTTTGCTCAATTCGGAGATCATATGCAGAAGTTGTGGCAATTTAGGCTTTATTGCATCCTCTGTTTTCTCTGTTGTGTTCCTGAAAGCCTCAAGCGGTAGTACTGCCCTCTAGAGCGGTAGTACCGCTTGTAAGCGGCAGTATCGCGGCCCCGTGCCGCGTGTAGTACCGCTGCTTCTGGGGATGCGTTTTTTCGTGTCGAGTTTCGCGGTAGTACCTCTTATAAGCGGCAAGCGGTACTACCTCTCCACCCGAGCGGTAGTACCTCTTATAAGCGGTAAGCCATACTACCTCTTATAAGCGGTAAGCGGTACTACCTCTCCCCGGAGCGGTACTACCTCTCTAGCAGAACTACAACTCGTGTTTTTCTCTCTCGTTGGGCTGTTTTAACTGTGCTAAGCGGTAGTACCGCTCCTCCAAGCGATAGTACCGCTTGTGCACGACCTGAGCACATAACGGTTGGATTTGGGAGGTCCTATAAAAGGGGGTCTTCTTCCCCATTGAACCTTATCTCTTTGGCTCGAGTTCTTCCTCCATTGTTTACCTTCTTCGAGCTTGCTAACTCTCAATCCCTCCATGGATTCTTGCTAGTTTTTTGGGGAAAAGAGAGAGGATATCTAGATCCACATTTCCACCAATCACTTTCTCCTCTATGTGAGGGGAACCCCTTGGATCTAGATCTTGGAGTTCTTGGTGTTCTCCTTCTTGCTCTTCCTCTCATTTTCCTCCATAGCTTTTGTTTCTTTGGTGGGATTTGGGAGTGAGGGACTTGGGCACTCTTGTGCCCTTGCCATTGCATTTGGTGCATCGGTTTGAGTTCTCCACGGTGGTACGTGGAAGTTACAAGTTGAGAAGCTTATTACTCTTGGGTGCTTGGTACCCTTGAGCTTGTTCCTCTTGGGTGCTTGGGCGCCCTAGACAGTTGGTGGTGTTCGGAGCTCAATCATTGTGATGTATAGCTCCGGGCAAGCGTCGGGGGTCTCCAATTAGGTTGTGGAGATCGCCCCGAGCAATTTGACGGGCACCGGTGACCGCCCCAAGGGTTGCCAAAGTGTAAGGGTTCGGTGACCGCCTTGCCAAAGTGTACGGGTTCGGTGACCGCCCTCAAGGGTCTCTTAGTGGAATCACGACATCTTGCATTGTGCGAGGGCGAGGAGATTACGGTGGCCCTAGTGGCTTTTTTGGGGAGCATTGTGCCTCCACACCGCTCCAAATGGAGATTAGCATCCGCAAGGGTGTGAACTTCGGGATACATCATCGTCTCCGCGTGCCTCAGTTATCTCTTACCCGAGCCCTTTACTTATGCACTTTACTTTGTGATAGTCATAGTGTTTCATGTTATATATCTTGCTATCTCTTAGTTGTTTATCTTGCTTAGCATAAGTTGTTGGTGCACATAGGTGAGCCTAGTTGTTGTAGGTTTTGTGCTTGACAAATTAACCACTATGTTTATTCCGCATTTGCTCAAGCCTAAATCGTAATTATTTTAAAGCGCCTATTCACCCCCCTCTAGGCGACATCCTCGATCTTTCATAAATTATCAACAAGCTTTTCAACCCTATCACCCTCTATTTGAGTTTCAACAATGCATAATATAGAGGGGGCAAACTGCCTCGCCATATCGCGAAGCCCTTGAACCGTCGCGGGTTTGCCAGCACCGTAGCAGTTCCAACATAAGATACTCATTGGGCTCGGCGGCGCTCCTTGCCGGAGCCCGGCTTATTTGGTTTTGCTGCATTAGTACCTCCCTCATTGCCATCAGCTGCCTTGGCCCTTTTTGATTCTCTCTTTGGTGGAGGACTCATTGCATTCAGGCCAACCCTAACGATTGCAAGTTGACTATTTGTGGCTCCTCCAGCAGATTGTTGTTCACTTTGAGTTGCTCTCTCCGGACGCTTCCTGTTACCGTCCATCATATCAGTGTCCACGATCACACGGCCAGCAGGGTCAACAGGATCAGCATAACCCGGAGCCGTAGACAGCGCCCCTCTCACAGTTGCATTGTTGGTGCGGACACCTCGGCCTCCTCTCTGCCCACCACGGCGACCCCGAACTCCACCGGGGCCTGCCCCCGTCCTCATGGTCCAGGAAGCCCGCGGGTCTTTGAAGAAGAGCGCATCCGGTGCATGAACTCCATCACCGTGCTCTTTGAAAACATGGTCTAGGTGCCCACAAACGGCGCACCAATCTTGAGACTGCGGTTCTATGAACAGGACTTCCCCAACTTTCCCTGCTGCTGGAACTAGATGGGCATACTTGTCCGGACATCATGAATCTGCGCCCAAATATCAAGTGTGTCCAGCGCTACTTTGGAGGGTTGGGTGATTCCATCATAGGGCGTAAGGATCACCGTGACCACGGAAGTTCCACGGGCCGTCCTGCATGACGCGTGACCACGGAAGTTCCACATGCCATCTTGCATGACGCGTTCCCAATGCCAAGCAAAAGAATTATACTGTGTAGTGGTTGTCCTCTAAGGAACGAAACTTGTAATTCTAAGCGAGATCCCATGCCGCTCGCATGTACTTGAAGAGCCAAAACTGGGTGTATTCCTTGTCTATATGCACCCGCATCACGGCGCTCCACCAGGCCGCCTCCGATGGTGCAACATCCTCATCATAGACGACGTCGTCCAAGTCCTCCTCGCGAAGGCCCAGCTCTGCCATCATCTTCTCCAACTCACCAGAGGGGCCTGCGCCACGGCCTGCAGCCGTTGGCGCACCGTTCTCCGCTATACTCTTGAAACCCTAACCCGAAGGAGATCCGATAGGGCGTTGCAGACGAACCCTAGCTCCATGCCCGTAACCAGTCAGGACCAACCAAGGCCGGGTGATGGTCCAGGACCACCCGTAATCAGTCCGAATCAGCCCCGATGGCACTGCCAGGGGAGGGAAGGTGAACGAACTCGACGGCGGCGAAGAGATCGCCCCTGGAGAAGAAACCCTAACTCGCGAGCGAGAAGGAAAATAATGCGTTAAGTGGAACGCAGACAGTCTAATCGCGCAGGTGGCCTTGGAAGCTCGAGCCCACGATGATAAGTTCAGCCTAGAAAAGCAGCCCATTAGCCGACGCGATAATTCTTCTGGATCTTACTCTACGGCCCACCGCAGTATCAAGCACTCCCGCCTGGTCCGGCGTCCGCAAATGGCAAGAGCAGCGGCGGCGGAGGCCTTCTCGCGGCGCCTGGGCGCGGCCGTGCGCGGCCTCTCCGGCGCCTGGTACAACCGTCATATGGCCGCCGCCGACCGCGCCATCCGCGCCCGACTCCCCCTTGTCGACCTCGTCCTAGAGGTCCGCGACGCCCGCGTAAGTTCGCCGCCGCCGCCACCGTCCTTCTTGTTCCCCTCTCCACCTTTCAGACGAGACGGGATTCGGCTAACAACTCACAAGCTCGTGGATTCTCCCTCTCCCTCGCAGGTACCCGCCACCTCGGCGTTCGAGCTTCTCCACCGCCGCTCCCCGGAGGAGCCCGACGTGCGTCGGCTCGTCGCGCTCAACAAGGCCGACCTGGCTGATAAGTCCGAAACCGAGGTAACTGATTCACGAACCCCACGCTTCACACGGGGAAGATTTCAACTGCTTGGCTCCCTGCAGATATACGCAAGTTCTTTTTTTCTGACTGTGTAATTTATCGCCGTTGCTGCTCCAGAAGTGGGTGGCGTTCATGAAGCAAAGGGGCTGCTCGTGCATCGCGGTCAATTCACACAGCAGGGAAAGCATCAATGAGGTATTTAGAAGTTCGAACCGTGCTAGTGTCGTCTCAAGTGCATTCTAAGTGCATCGATTTACCGGCTAAATTCATGATTATTATGCTATTCTTGTATCTAATTGGGGCTCATTTCAACTCTAATGTAGCTGTTGAATGCTGTGCGTGGGAGGATCAGGGAGATCAAGCTTGGGGTGAGCGACTGCACAGGGACTGTTCTCTTGGTCGGTATCCCTAATGTTGGCAAGTCGGCCATCATCAATGCTATGCATCAAATTGGAAGGATTGGGGCAGTAGGTGATGCAGTTTACTTGCTGCCGTTCTGTTCGTAATAGCTTTTTGATGCACCTTATTTTTCCTATTACTGTGGTTGCTTTGATTGTGATTTGATTGCTGGGTGACAATGGCTGGGTTGTCTTTCAGAGAAGGGAAAGCTCAAGCATGCGATTGTCAGCAGCCATCCAGGAGAAACCAGAGATATAAGTGGCTACAAGGTATTTTGAGTGATTTAATACCTTGTGTTGTACAGTCGAATGAAGGAAAATGATTTTTGGTCTTCTAAGAACATGCGGTAGTACTTTATCTCACCAACAGAAAAAGAATTACCTGAATCATTTGGAAAACCCTCTTATTTAACAGTCGAGCACAATGTAAGCATCATATGAGTTACTTCTGTTCACATTGACCAATAATCTGACAATGTCTTTACACAATTGCAACAGCACTCAAGCATGCTGATTGTAGAAATAGCTGCAGTGCCTGTCTTTTGCACCTTCTTGTGTTTGGTACCATCAATATCCCATGGTTCAGGAACTATTTATATGATTGTAATGTGTCATTTAAATCTTAACAACAGGAAGTTAATGGTTTTCAGGTTGCTAGTCATCCAAATATATATGTGTTAGACACTCCTGGTGTTCTATCTCCTATATTTGCTAATGATGAATCTGGTCCCAGGCTAGTTTTGACAGGTAAAGACTCCTACGAAGTTTAGGGTTTCACTTGTCATTATATATTATTATTTGACGCAAGCACCTCTATTTCAGGAGCAATTAAGGATTCCTTGTTAGAGGAGTATGAGATTGCGCAATTCCTTCTTACAATTCTTAACTTAAGGAAGGAATGCAGGGAGTGGGAGAACCTGAATCTAGAAGGAGATGCCATACTAAAAGGAGTTGCTGATGCAATTCCCACCAGGAGTTGCCATACTAAAAGGCAGTATCCCTCAGATCATACCCAGGTAAATATCGATGAGTATTTTAGTTATTACTTCCTCCGTTCCAAAATGTAAGTCTTTTTAGAGATTCCACTACAAACTACATGCGGATGTATATAGACATCTTTTAGAATGTAGGTTCACTCATTTTGCTCCGTATGTAGTCCATAGTGGAATCTCTAAAAAGACTTATATTTAGGAACGGAGGGAATACATCCTAATATATATTGCAGTTTCTTACTATTAATGCTAGAAAATGGATATATTTCTCATTATATAACAATTTTTAAGAGCATCAAATTCTTGGTTCTGACATGCATACCCCTCCGTCCGAGAAAGCTTGTCCATCAAATGGATGTATCTAGCACCAAGTTAGTGCTAGATACATCCATTTGAGGAACAAGCTTGGGACAAGCTTTTCCGGACGGAGGGAGTATTAGGTAGCTGCCGTGGTTTAATTGCTTCGCTTTATTTGTGTGCAGGATTTTATCGTTAGAGTCGTTCGTCAAGCGCTTTCTGAGACCATAGCATCTTTTCAGGGAGATTTAGGAAATGAGAATGATTTAAAAAGATTGGTAGAAATCCAGTTTACACACTTGCAGAATGCTTTCAGGATTTCTGCTGAAACAATTGAGGATAGGAATAAACGTATCGCTGTCAAATTACTCAATCTCTATCGCACAGGAAGGCTTGGCCATTATACCTTAGACCATGTTCCAGATGTTAGGCAGGAAGAAGCTGCATAATCTTCCAATGTGAAACACGGGTCAGAGAAGGATATATGTGGATACAAATCATTACTTACTTCGTCTGGAAAACAGGTGAATTACTATTCACTTGATAGATTAAACATCCTTCCAAGTCTGATCTCTGGGACATCTGCAAACGACTCATTGATAGGCGGAGAATATTTAATAACACCTAAATGTATATCATGCTAACAGTAGTTATTGAGATCACACCACTCATCTTTTTCGAACCAAAGAATAAATACATATTATTTTCAGAGTGATCTATACACTGCTGCTTTGATCTACCCATGAGTGTTTATTCAGCTGCAGGAGAAACTGTGTGGCTGCCTAATCGCACTCCATCATTGTTTCTCTTCTCCTCCTTGCAAGTGATATCAATGGTCAGATGGTCATGGCGAGTGAACTCTTTAAAATTTGCAGCCCTTTCCAGTTCCTTTACTTCCTCAATAACCAGCTCCAGTCGTACTACCATTTCTACCAGTAACGAAGCAAAAGCAGCGAATGGAAGTGCTTCAGAGAACTCAAGGCTCGTGATAGCTATCTTACTTAGCGTCCGCCCTAATGTGCTCCTCTCATTGCGTTCTGATGATTGATCTGCTTTTGTGTTCTTCCTTTCTAATATTGATGCTGTATCAGTCTTGAATGAGGGCAGAGCAGTTCTTGAGGCGGCATGCTTGCTTGAATTCAGTTCCATTAGCATACGACTATTGGCAGATCCATGTTTTGAGGCGAGAAATAGCCGTGGTTGTGACCTTATTGCTGAGTTTAGATCCTGTAGTGCTTCATGAAGATGATCGCACAGCACATCAGGGGCACAACGATGGTGATTTCTTATGCTGTCTGCGAGCTCCTGTAGAACCTTGGTCACCTCTCGTGCAACTCTAGTGCATGGGGTTCGAAATAGTGATCTGACGGATGTCGGAGTCTTCAACATCGATAAATATAACTTTGTGAGCACAGGTTATTTACAGAAAGATGGTTTTGCTTGAAATAATACTGATATGTCAGATAAATCTGGAAAAGCATGTTATATCACAAGTTTTTTGCAGTACCTGAATTTCTGATTCGAGGCATCCATGAAGTGCAGCGACAGTATATGCGAAGTGTCTAAGCACAGATCCAAGCTTCACATACTTTTGCCATGGGTAACTGTAACACTGCATTGAGTGTCTTGGCTCCCAGCTTGCATAGTGTGCCTGGCCAATTGTTGAGGGCATATACTTTTTGAAATAAGAGACATCCATGACATCAATCTGATAAAAAACATTTGCACAGAGAAAAGGATAAGATTGAAGCATCAAAAGGTGATTTACTTACCAGGGACTCATCACTTGATTTTGAGTCTAGTACTTCTCTATACCCAGTATGAATGGAAGCTCTTGACGTCTGCTTATCAAGAATATTATCATGCTTCTCTTGATCTCGAAAATACTCATTCACACAACCTGCAATTTTTCTTTGGTAAGATACTACTGAGTTCTTATATTTTGTTACATTTAAAGATTAAGCTATTAGTATGATAATAGTTAGTATGTTAACATCATATATGTGATGATACCCACCTTCAATTGATCTTGCCAATCCTTCAAATTTGCGCACAGTGCAGCTGTGGAGGTCCTCTCCCGACCAGTTTGGCAATACGAAGAGGCTCATAAAGAGGCATATGGCACACCCTATGGCAATTGTACTCAAGCGATCTCGTGCTAAAGGCAGTATGTTCTCTTGGCGGAAGCTTGAGACCGTTATCAGATTGAAGGTTAGCAAAAAAATCACCACTCCATAATCATAGTTCTTCTTAATGGATGGGAAGAATCTCAAATAAGTTGCCGCGAATCCTGTAATTGAAAATGCTATGGCATAAGATACTATCAATTAGGTATCCTGAATTCCAATTTTACAAGGTTCATACCTATTAAAAACACTGAAGAAGCCACAAAGAAACCACGGAAAACTTTTCCAGATCTTACTGCTACAAGTTCAATGATAAATGCTAGAGATGCCGCTATGACTGTTCCGAATCCTCTATTCAGACCTTTGCATATGGTTGCACCTGTTGATCAGTACTCACTTGTCAGAAACCCAAGAACTACATCCACAAATAACACATATTATGATCAATATAATGGTAGTAGATTACCTGCGGTAAATTCGAGCACAACAACAACTGTCATGACAGCCCACATTGCATTCTTCCCCACCCCTTTGAACAACGGTTCTAGTATATACAAGAGCGAGACCAGTGTAAGAGCTGTCCCGACCTTGAGAGCATGAATGGCTCTCCTTTGATCTTCTCTTCCAATACTCCATGCGTACGCCCACCACGAAGCAGGAATCCTGGTGATCTTCTTCACTCTCTCAGGAAGCATCAGCAAGCTGTTCTTGTTGTTGCTGCTGGGATCTACAGCACAAGCCATTCTTGCAGCCTGAGGCTGAAGATGAATGCTCAGGTTCCTTGGAAGATGGCAATGCTACCAACCGTAAGTAAGTGATGCTCGCTCCCTACGCCATAAGCTCGTTATATAAGGTCCGGGCTTCAATAATGCACGTAACCTTACACATACTAAATTTCGTTAATTCAACGATGTTGTGAAAAGTGGCTTCGTGTGGTTTCTGGAATGTTGCTATCGTGCATGACTTTAAAAGTAAGTCTGATAGCTGTCTACTGGTTCTTTGCATGTGATGGTAGCAAATAAATTCACCAGCTTGCTACTGTATCTTTACGTGTTCCTTTTGATATATCTTTGTGAACTCTGTGGTGTAAACAACCAACTAACTAATCTAGAATATCACCTAACTGCAGTAGCATTTTAGTACATTTTGATACGTGTAGACAATGCTGTTATCCCTATTCTCCTCACAGCAACCACCCCCCGCTCTAGTTTTCTTCAGATATATTCTTCCTATTTGAATTCCCCGCTTCATTTTGCGACTTACAGAGCATGAACGTCACTGCTTTCCGTCGTAGATTGGACACGCAATTCCACTGATATCTGACTAAACATCTTCTGTTCGTCCTTGCCGCAGGTGTAGCTGTCCCAAATATCAGGAAGGGAGAGGACGCCACCTTCGTCCCGTTTGTTGAGCAACTCGCCGAGTCACAGGACGATACGCATTTCTCCTTTTCCTGACGCCGATACGTGGTGATGGCGGCCTTGACTTTGCACTGGACCATCGGCTGAGTGAGTTCACGTGAAGAGGACGTTGGGAAAGGCCCCGGCCTCGGCAAGCTGCTCGTGTGCGCGCCTTGATTGGACGACAATGGCCGGCTCGTCCGGTCCCGGTCCGGCTGTGGTGGAGAGCGACATGTGCGGAGGGGCCGCTTGAGGTTGCGGGGCGAAGGTCCACGGTTGTCGCCGGGTTCAGATTTGTCGTGTGGCCGCTTTGCCAGCTGCGGTGATTCTCTGCCGTCGGATTTCTTTTTGCCGTCCGGTGGTCGACACCTTGCCAGGCGAGGGCACACCTGTGAACTGGTTGGTAGCCTTGTGTCAAACCTGCACTTGAAATGCACGGCTGGTGCTGGACTTTGGGTTGGTTCGCATTGATCACATCTAATTTAGGGATAATTTTGTTTTTTGTCGCTAAGCCTTTGTATCATTGCATGATTTCTAAAACAAAACTTCTGTATTTTTTTTACCAGTGATAGCAACAACTATTTTTCTCTTGTTAGATTTTTTTTTTGAAACGGAGGCAAAAAAGACTTTTTAAGCAATACTTGCACAGTTAATTAATTTCAAATTTAAAATCAAGTGAAAACTATCATAAACCAAGGGGAAAACGACACCAAGGTGCTACCATCGTTCGATCACACATGATAAGGTTTTCCCTTGGAACTGCACTGACGACTGGATCTGTGCTAGAGGGGTGTTGCAGCGATGCCTTTGTGGAGGTCAACGACACCTTGCCATCGCTGGTCAAGACACGTGGCCGAGACAAGGTCTTCACCCAAGCACTGGACACATCGTTCGCCACACATCAACCAGCGCGAACGTCGTCAAGACCACCAACCACCACCATCTAACACGCCCATTGATGAAGAAGCGTCGAGATCCACCACAACCAATCGCACCTCACAAAGGCCAACGACACGACACGTAGCCGAGACAAGGTCTTCACCCAAGCTCTGGACACATCGTTCGCCACACATCAATCGGCGCGAACGCCGTCAAGACCACCAACCACCACCATCGAACACGCCCATTAATGAAGAAGCGTCGAGATCCATCACAACCAATCGCACCTCACAAAGGCCAACGACACGACACTTAGCCGAGACAAGGTCTTCACCCAAGCTCTGGACAAACCGTTCGCCACACATCAACCGGCGCGAATGCCGTCAAGACCACCAACCACCACCATCGGACATGCCCATTGATGAAGAAGTGTCGAGATCCACCACAACCAATCGCACCTCACAAAGGCCAAACACACGACACGTAGCCGAGACAAGGTCTTCACCCAAGCTCTGGACACACCGTTCGTCACACATCAACTGGCGCGAACGCTGTCAAGACCACCAACCACCACCATCGAACACGCCCATTGATGAAGAAGCGCCGAGATCCACCACAACCAATTGCACCTCACAAAGGCCAACGACGACCAAGCTCCAACACAAGGTGGCAGATCCATCAATGGTCGACCAAACGTTAGACCACCGGACGGAGCGCGAGCCCCGCACCCTATCGAGCACCATGCCGACAGGGAGCAGAGGAGCGATGCCTCATGCCAAGAACCACCATGGTTTCAGACCGTAGCCATACATCAGACGCGCTGACGCGCCCCACACATGCCACTTTGCGCCCATCGGAGACCAGCTCCGTTACACTCACCGCATGGAGCTGCCCTCCCGCGTCGCCCAGGGCCACCGAGCCGCGCCACCCGAGTTGCAATGCCGTCGGAGCAACACCACCACAACCGACCACCACGCGACCACCAGGGTGCATATCCATGTTGCCCGGGCCTCGTGCGCACCCGCTGATATAGGGCGGAACCCTATGTGGACGATCTTTCACGTTTGGAGAGAATCCCTACGAGGAACACGAAGAACGAGCGGAAGAACACGAGGGAATCACGGGGAAAACGAGAGAGAGATCACTTAACCGACAAGAAATTAATCACACAAGCGCTAGATCGATGAACACATAGAGTGGCACAAGATTCAAGAACAATAAAGGTAAAGATACAAGGGTAGCCGTTCTTCTCGAGAGGAGGTCTTGATGGGTCCACCCTAGGAGGGGTCTTGAATCCTCTTGGGGATCTTCTCCGTAGAGGTCCCGATCTCGAAAGGAGAAGTAGCCAAGTGGATGAGCAAAGGCTCTCACACGAAATATGAGCAAATCCAAAGCTAACCCCCACTAGGAGAGGGAGGGTCCTATTTATAGTCCGAGTGCAAATGGAAGTCAAAGCGAAGGGTACATGGGCTTCACCCGCATCAGCGCTTGGACGTCCGGAGGCTCGGGAAGGTCCGGTCGTCCGGACCCGTTCGATCGTCTGTCGATTCTTCTCTGCCAGAGGCGTGTCGGTCGTCCGTGGGGGCCGGTCGTCCGGCTTCGGAGGGTCCGGACGTCCGGAGGCCGCTCGGTCGTCCGTAGTTTTGGCTCGGTGATTGTCGTCCGGACGTCCGGTAGCTCCGGCCGTCCGCAGATCTGATTCGGTGACGGTTCGGACGTCTCGAGGGCGTCGGACGTCCGTGTCTGGGAGAGTGTCGGACGTCCGAGAGTCTTCCGGCCGTCCGGCCGCTGGGACTCAGAGCTCGCTCTTTTCCGTCTTCTCTTCGTGCTTCCTCATGGATGGTGTAGGTGTTCCTTGGCGCTTGCACTCCTCCTCGTCGTCCGTGAAGCTCCGGTCATACCTATGCATGCACCCGAGTGGAGTGTCAAGTAGTATACCATCCTTGAAGGGGTCAAGTGAACATGTGTAAAGGAGAAGATTCACCTTTATGTATGAGAAGTAGAGGTCGCACGTGTCACTTGCCAAACGGACTCTTGACATGGTGATGACCGTAGGATGCTCCGCATCATCCCCTCCCCCTTGGAAAGGATCCGACCTCGGATCGAAAACCAAATCACCATGGGAAAGAGATGGCGGTGCCGTGTCAAAGTGGTCGATCACCAAGCTCTCGTCATCTTGAAGCTCGAAATGGGCACTCTCCAATGTCGCGCCATCTTGTGATTCCTTCAAAAGGAGTAAATAGAACAAACACTTGAAAAACAAATGTGGTTAGCGTTAGTGCAAAACCAAGCATTCAAGAGGTGATTCACCAAACAAGTGTTGTCATCAAGCATAGCATAGGGTGTGACAAAGGATTGTGACATGGCATGTAAGCATATGAATTGAGCAAAATCAAGGTCATCATGGAAACAAGCATGTAAACGTGAGGTAGTGATGCAAATATGTGTGACAAGAGAATAAGCATCTACCTCAAGAGCATAGCAATCATGCATAAAGCGCTCGACAAATGGTCGATGGTAGGCATAGGAATCATTCACAACACCAAATAAGATGAGATGTCTAAACACATGGGTCAAGTGCAAGACAATCCAAGCATAATATGCATAGGGTGTAGTGAAGATAGTATGGCACTCAACACAATAGAAAGAGCAATTGTTCATCATGTGTGAGGCAATCAAGTCAAGCATGTAGCAATCAATGGGACATGGCATATGTGAAGTAATGACATTGTTGCAACCAAACATATGAGAGGAGCAAGTAATCCAAGAATTGGATGCAACACACAAGGTACATATATCATGATGCATGGGAATGTGATAATGGCAAGTCGAAGCAAGATCTCTACTAAGTGCGCAATCAAGTGGTCCAAGATGACCAATAAGTCTCACGGTGTGAGCAACACAAGTAGTATGATCCGCAATATCCATGCTCAAGAAAGATGTCACCTTGAAGGCATGTCCTTGTGCATTCTTCACAATGCCGAAGCACAAACAAGTGCGATGTAGAATCGTCGTGGTAGAAGGTGGTTCGCTCTCAAGAGCTCGAGTGGTCAACTCACGTGAAGTGGAAGTCGACACAAAGTCCAAGTATCCTACACATGCACAAAGCAAAACAAAGAAAGTATGCGCATGGTAGACAAACGCATCATCCATCATGATGGTTCTCATCCTTTGCACAAAACCATTAGAAGGACAAGTGCATGAATAATATGATGCAACAATGGCAATATTCATGGCACTAGGTATATGGTGCAAAGAAGTAAGACAAGCATGCTTCACAAGAATTATGTCAAAATCGCCAAATATATGCGAGAATGCTATGGGGGCAATCTCATGAGCAAGAAGAGAATCATTGTTGCACTCAATACATGGCAAATCATCTAGCATGAGGGAGGCAACACCTAGAGATATATGACAAGAAGCAATATGAATCATGTGCAAAGCATATAGATGGTTGTCATCAACCGCATGAAATGAGCAAGTATGAATCATTGGTGATGCAACAAGACAAGCAAACATAGTAATCAAGTCGTGCAAACTAGTGGAGCGAAGATGCAACACACTAGAGTAAATCATGGCAATCATGTCATGTGAGCAAATAATAGGCAAAGAAAATGCACATGACATATCGCAAGCACGAGCACAAAGCAAGATGAATGTTTCATCATAGGAATGGGTCATGAATAGAACATGGCAATAGCAAGTGATATCTCCACCAAGCTTGCAAATACACATACAAGTATGAGAGTCAATCATCATGTGTAAAGCAAAGCATGGGTCACAAATGCATGGAAAAGGCATAGGGGTGGGCATATCATGCAAAGTGAACATGGCAAGATGGGCATAGAATATGTAATGGACAATAAGCCATAGCCAAGTGAGGGCCATGTAGAAGAAATGCGCGAAGTCTTTGCGCGAAGAGAGCGGTGGGAAAGACAATCCATGGGATCCCAAATCATCGTTGCTCTCTAGAGCTCGTTTTGTCAACTCGTGGGATTGCGAGTTTGACAAGTATTCATGGGTACCTACACAAAAGAGACACAAACCAAAGAAATTATGCGCGTGGTAAATGTACACATCATCCATCATGATGTGTATGTGCACGTGTGAGTTAGCACAAGATAAGCATTGCTCAAAGAAATTTGATGCATGGTATAAGAACATGTCATCCATCATGAAAGAATAGTTATTGTGTATGGCACGATGGGGATGCAAATTAAGAATGCAAGTATATGGCACATCAATATCATGTTTATTCATGGGGAGCATATGGTGCACACAAGTATTGGGATCATGCAATGGATAGGATGAATCAAAATCTCCTAAAATGTATGAGGAAACTATGGGGGTCTCCTCATGAGCAATATCGGAAACATCATATGGAGAAAATGGACAACATCCAAAACAATGCATATCCGAAGCTAGGTGGTCATGGCATGGCATATGAGATAAATGATGCAAAGGAAGCATATCAATATCATCACAAGAAAACAAATGCCAATAACCATGGGCTTGTCATCTATGCCATATGTGCAAATTGGGTTCATTTTAATGGCATATGCATAGTCACTATGAAGAGATTGCAAATAAGACATATGGTTGATCTCATGCATAGCATATGACAAGTCAAGCGGATTAGCAAACATGATGTGACCTAAAGAATTGTCACAAGAAATCCTATGTAACATGGCATCACAACTAATAGACTCCACATGAGAATCATCATATTCATCATAAATGGGAAAATCATCACATGGGGAAATCATACTAGAATGAAGCATGTCAATAGGGTGATCAACATCATGCAAGCAATCAATGTCAAAATAGTCCACTAGTGGGACGAGAGCATCACCGTCACCTTTGGTACCTTTGTCATTCCACTCAAGTGGTGTAGGTGAGGTGGGGAAGACCAAATGGTGGTCATCTTCATCTTGATGGAACCATGTGGGGGGTGCATTCCACCATGGCCATCGTCTTGTCCAAAGGGAGGACGAAATCGTCGAGGATCGGCGCGTCATCATAAATGGGACCTAGCACCAAATGAGAAGACACAATAGAGGTAGAGGTCAAGTTGTTAGAAATGCAAATGGCCTCACTAGACCTATCAACTATCTCACTCTCTCTATGTGGTGGTTCACTCACTCCCTCAAAATAGGTGCACTCAAACTCACGTATGGTGGAGTCACCATCTCACTCAAGTGGTGGGGTTGTGGCTCTCCTCACATGGGAATTGGGGCAACACATATATGGGGCTAGTGGTGAAGTCACTCTCACTCTCAATATGGTGGCTCAAGTCACTCAAGTCATCGGATGTCGCTGTGGTCAAGGAAAATCCCATGCTCAACCGTCTCGTAGTCGCTGCCGTGGATGAAGGCCAAGATGGCACAACATCACTCTCGCCTCCTAAGATGGAAGCATCATCCTTGCTCGCCACCTTGTCGCTCGCCTCCAAAGCTTGGTCCTTGAGGGTCTCCGTAGTCGTACTCGTCGCCGCACCATCTTGAAAAAGAGTCAAGGTAGACTCGGCATCATCAATGCCACAAAGAGGGATGGCGGTGAAGTCGCACTTGGGAGCATCGTCTTGGAGCTTGTCGGGCTTGGACATCTTGGTGGTACTAGCCTCATGCTTGTCGTAGAGTTTGGTCACCGCGAAGTGTGCTTGGGGTGGAGAAGCCTTGGCCTTCATGAGTTCTTGTTCCGCCTTGAGAGCACCAATGTAGTAGTCGTCGATGGACTTGTAATTCTCGAGGAAGATAGTCTTGGAGATGTCGTTGTTCAATCCCATCATGAAGTGAAACTTCATCGAAATGGGGTCGTCCATGCCGGCTCGTCGCAAGGCAATCTTCATCTCCTTGAAGTACTTGTCGATGGACTTGGATCCTTGGGTGGTGTTCTCCAATTGGCGTCGAAGTTGTTCCGTGTAGGTTGGAGGCACGAACTCTCGCCGCAAAGCTCTCTTCATCTTGGACCAACTCATCTCGTAGCACTCGGAAGGTGTGTGAAGCCACCATGTCGAGGCGTAGTCGTGGAAGTTTCTTGTGGCGCACTTCACTTGATCTTCGGGAGGAACTTGATGTAGCTTGAGGTAGTCGTCCATCAAACGCTCCCACTCGAGGTACTCCTCGGGTTCTTGAGTGTGACGCCCGGGTAATCAAGCTACAGTAACCCTCTGGTAATGATGCCACGTCCCCATGATTTACCGTTGCTAATCTCGTGTTAGATTAGGACCGATCCAAATTCCAGTTAAAGACCAAGTCAACTGTTAAAGTTTTCAAAAGTGAAAACTAAAATGTTGTAAATGTGTTAAATAAATTCAGGTAATAATGGTGGAGAAACCTAAATTTAGTAAAATGTTAAAGTGTTCCAAAGTAATTAAAACTGTAGACTAAATGATAAAATAAATGCCTTTTGAATCTTATTAAATATTAAACTATTTTAGTTGAGTTAAGAATTAATGTGGCAGTAGTTTATTTAAATGTACCAATTTAGGTGTTAGTGATAATTTTTACTAAAACTAAAGAAGAGGGTAACTAAAATAAAATAGAATAATAATAACAAAAAAAAGCAACAAAAAGAAAATAAAGGCCCTCCCTCGTTGGGCCTCGCCCACCGGCCATTGTTAGCCAGCCAGGCCAGTGGCGCCCACTCCCTCCTATCCCCACCTCGGGAAACCCTAACCGTAACCCCCACTCGCCCGATCAAGACACCCTCCCGATCCATTACGGATCGGGACGAACCCCACCCCACGTTCCTCGCCCCCCCACCTCGATTCGGATCGGGCGCTTGCCTCGACGATCAGCGTCGCCATCCGTCACATGGGCTCAAGGCCCGACGACGCTTCCCATACCGACGCCAGACGCTGCTGGTGCCGCCCGCCCCGTCGCGGACCCGCTGAACGCGTCGTCTCGCCGCCCCCTCCCGGCCTTGTGCCTCGACGCCACGGACCTCCCACCGGACCTCCTCATCTCACGGGGCTACTCTCCGGCCCTAACCCCACCCTAACGGATCGCCTCCCGTCGCGGTCGTCCCGCCTTCCTCCTCACCCCATCACACCCCCCACGGCCACAAAGTGAGCTCGCGTCCTCTTCCCTCCCGTCCCGTCGTGCGAGGTCGCCAGACTTCCCACGCCGCCTGCCTGCTCTCCGGCCCGGGTCGCGTCATGCGCCCACATGCCGCTGGCTCTCGCCCTCTGGCCTCGCGGCCCGCTCGCCCGCCGTGGCGCTGTTGGTCCCGCCCGCTCCCCTCGCTGTTTCCTGCGGCTGCCCTTGATTCTTGGTGGCCGCGGTCAAGGCCAGGCGATCCCTCAACCTCTGCTGCCGTTGCGGCGATCTGGCGACGCCTGGCGGGCGCCAGAACGCCTGACCCGCCAGTGGCGACCGAAACCCGCAAGGCCCCTGGGGCCTATGGCAGATGGGCCCCACGCCCAAAACATTATTTTTATTTAACAAAACAAAAATAAAAATAAAAATAAATAATAAAAAAAATAAAAATAAAATTATAATAAATAGATAAATAAATTAATTAATTAATAATTAATTAATTAAGTAATTACTTAGTTAATTAATTCGGGTTAATTAATTCAATTAGCTAATTACGTTTAATTAAACTATAGTTAATTTAACCTAATCCTAATTAACTTAATTAGGGGATGACAGTGGGTCCCCTGACCCACATGTCGAGGTTGACTCACCAACCACGTTGATCTCTTGACGTCGATGACATCATGTTGATGTCATAAATGCAATTTCGAAATTAATTAAATAATTAATTAAAATTTCAGAAATTAATAAAATCTTTTATAAATCATATCTTTTAATCCGTAATCCGGATTAAAATATTTTCAACATGAAAGTTGCTCAGAACGACGAGACGAATCCGGATACGCAGTCCGTTCGTCCACCACACGTCTCTAACCTATCGAACCTGCAAACTTTCCTCTCCGGTTCATCTGTCTGACAGACGTCCGGAACCGTAGAACTTCCCGGATGTTTCCCCCCTTAACCAGTATCACCTCATACCGCGTTAGGGCACACCGAACACCGCGTATTGTCTTGTTACGCTTTGTTATGCTTTGATTGCTCTGTTATTTATTATGTTCCCCCTCCGTTACTTTTTCCGGTAGACTCCGAGACCGATGCTGATCCCCCTGTGATCGACCTACGTCACCGACGACCCTCCTTGTCTGAGCAACCAGGCAAGCCTCCCCCTTGATCACCAGATATCGCCTACTCTTACCTACACTGCTTGCATTAGAGTAGCATAGCATGTTACTGTTTTCTGATACTCCTACACTGCTGCATAGCCTGACCTTGTAACTTCTGTTGTTACCTTATCTGCAAACCTATATGCTTAGTATAGGCTGCTAGTACATTCATCTGTGGCCCTTCATACTTGTCCGTCTGCCGTGCTATACTATCGGGCCGTGATCACTCGGGAGTTGATCACGGTATATACTATATACCTTACACTATACATTACATGTGGTACCGTTAGGAGATGGGGCTGAAAGGACGGGTGGCTCCATCCGGTAGAGGTGGGCCTGGGTTCCCGACGGCCCCGATCGTTACTTTGTGGCGGAGCGGCAGCAGCAGGTTGAGACCGCTTAGGAGAGAGGTGGGCTCTGCCTCGTTCGGGCGTTCGCGGTTACTTAACACGCTTAACGAGGTCTTGGTATTTGATCCGGGTCGCTACGAGATTATACGCACTAACCATCTACGGGAGTAGTTATGGGTATCCCGCGTCGTGGTATCACCAAGCACTTCAGACGTCGATGGACGGCGCGCTACCGGATTGGATGGAACGCTTTCTTTGGGCTAGGTCTGCTTCGCCACAGACGTCATAGCGTGTGTGTGTGCTCACGGCGATGGGCCCGCACTTCGCGCTTAGGTTTAGACCGGCGTGTTGGCCTCTCACAGTGCCTAGGTGGGGCTGCGGCGTGTTGATCTTACGCGGCGGGCATGACCCCGGAAAGTGTGTCCGCCTAATGGGATCAAGCGTCTTTGGGTAAGATGGTGCACCCTGCAGGAAGTTAATCTATTCGGATAGCCGTGATCTTCGATAATGGACGACTTGGAGTTGTACCTTGAGCTTATGACAACTAGAACCGGATACTTGATAAAACACACCTTCCAAGTGCGGATACAACCGTGGTCGCTCTCGCTCGAGGATATGAGCAGGGATTGCCGGTAGGATTATTGCTATATGATGTTACTTGGAGGACTTCCGTTGTCCTCTTCTCATCTGTGCAAGACCGGTGACCGAAGCGTAGTCTTCGTTAAGACTAGCTATCCCCTCTTATTCGGCTTTCTGCGCTTCAATCCATCGATATGGCCTTTACACATATATCCATGCATATGTAGTGTAGCTCCTTGCTTGCAGTACTTTGGATGAGTACTCACGGTTGCCTTGTTCCCCTTTTCCCTATCTCTACTCGATTGCTGCAATCGACGATGGAGCCCAGAGCGGATGCCACCGCCACGGCGACTACTACTCGAGGCGCCTACTACTACGTGCAGCCCGGCGATTTACCAGAGTGACCTAGGAGGATCCCAGGCGGAGGCCTGCTCCTCTTCGATCAGATCACAGGTTTGTGCTAGCCATCTTATGGCACCTTGTTTAACTTATGTCCACTCAGATATTGTTGCTTCCGCTGACTCGCCTATGATCGAGCACTTGTATTCGAGCCCTCGAGGCCCCGGCTTGTATTATGATGCTTGTATGACTTATTTTTATTGTAGAGTTGTGTTGTGATATCTTCCCGTGAGTCCTTGATCTTGATCGTACACATTTGCGTGCATGATTAGTGTACGATTGAATCGAGGGCGTCACAAGTTGGTATCAGAGCCAACTGCCTGTAGGAATCCCCCTTCCCAACTCCTTGGCCGAAGTCGAGTCTAGACATTGCAAAAACTTTTACTAACATGGTTGTGTGCCTTACGGGCCCACGTCGCCATTGGGTGGTACTAGGAATCTTTTACTCCTCGACCCTTACTCTGGGACTCGGAACTCTCTTCTATTCGGGTTAAATGATTTTGCTAAAAACAACACTAACTTTAGGTTCTCGCAAGTACTTTCTCCCGGAGAGCCCCTCACTTCAGATGATCGTCTGCTAATCAGAAGATTCCGAAGATACTCTCTGATGTTCTCTTGAGACTTTGTGCCCATCACTTTTGCTATTCCTGACCACCGATAAACCCGTATGGATAACTACTTACACTTGCCGTTCATACGATCATCCCCCCTTGATCTTGTTATTACAAGATACCCCGAAGTTTTCTCCATTGATCCGAGAATACTTTGTGCCTACTGCCTAGCAGTTCTTTGCCACATGAATACCCCCTCAACTAAACCCTCGCACTTGTCGAGTATCCGCTCAACCCCAGTTGTTCATGTGTTTCACAAAAGTCTTCAAAATACTATTCGATCTTCCGAAAATCCTCTGGAGCCTTTGGCTCTCAAAGTTCTTGCTTGCTTACATTATGGTTAATCCCATAAGACTCGTAGTCATATTGCCATTCCTTGTCATTATCATTTTGGGGTCTGTTGACTCAATATGTTTGCGAATACCCGCAATCATCATTGATCCTTCTAAATTACCTTACTGGCTGAGCTGCCATTCGTTTAACTGGAATTGATTCTCGACCAAACCAATTGTCGTTGATTGTACCCTAAGGCTGTTCAACTTACCCATCCCTAATCAGAGCATTGCTTCTGATCCCTTGATTTGGGAATCATAATTCCTTTGCATTTGACAATTGAGTTAGTCAGTTGTTTCTATAGTTTGATCTCCTGCATTCTTCTTCCTCTAGTTGAGTCTCGATGCTCACGCCGATCCCTTGTGGACTGCCATATCCACGTTGGATTATTATCGGCATGTGTCCTTCATAATTAATCGCTTTGTGAGTTCCTTCTCCGATACATAATGCCTTTGGTAAATTGTATCCTTCCTTTTGCCAACCCCGCTCCGCTTCGAGCTGGTGGTATTTACTATTGAAGCTTGTGGTATATGTTTCCATGATACCTGCGGGTTGAACCTATGTCTTCCTTTATATGGGTGAACTCGGAAGTTTTCACGAGTCATACTCATCCGGTATTTCGCCAGTAAAACTTTCAACACTAATGCCTTTATCAAAGCGAGAAGTGAATGGAAGGTTATACATTGAAGAAGTGGGAGTCGACCTTGAACTTTGTGTTCATGCCCATGGACACGATGTAGATCTTATCATTAAAGCTTCTCTTAAATTAATTATTCCTTTGGTATAAGTTCATCTTATATCGTGATCCGCCTTTGGCAATCGTGGTTCCGACCATGTTCTCTTTTAAATACCATTTCTCGTGCAAGATTTAGCACTTGTCCTCTGTAGATCAATACACCAGTCCAACCTTTACTTTGATCTTGTGTCGAGTATTACCCCCTGGTATCTCGAGATTGTCATGGAACTGCATAACTTTTTATGAGTTCTTCAAGTGCTACCTTCCCACTGATTCCATTTTTTTCACGGGCTCTGAGTTATTAAACACTCAAAGACACCGATAATCGAACCGAGTCCGCACTACGGTTCAACAACTCTTCAGTAAGCTTCTATAAGTACGAGTTTGTACCCGACCACGCCATTCCTAGCCTGTTTGGCTATATCGATGTCGTGGTGATTTTAACTGTACTACCCGTTCCTTCTTCACGGAGCCCCATTTTTCGACGAGGAACTAACCTTACGTCGATCCTCATCGACATATCATTTCGCCTTGAACAACAAGCTTGGTTTCGAGTTTGTGTCGTACCCTTGGTTCTAATAACCTTTCACTTCATCATTACTTTGACTTGATGTCGTCGCCGATCGATTACATCTTCATGAACTCTCGCGACAAAGGTGTCGTGATCATCAACCTTCTGAGCTCATCCAGGATATCAATTGAATTTATGATGGGTAATACCATCCTTCCCCCTCGATGATTCCTGTTCTCATCGACCACATTATTGCCCTCCGTTCAACACAAGTTGTTCGTGTTTTGTGTAAACCTTGAGATCCCTGCTATCCAGCATTTGTTCTTCTTTACCTTGGAGTATTACCATCCTTTATGTCAAGAATGTTCTGAGATTTGCTCCACCTCTTGAGAATTCTTGACATAGAAATACTTCTCACCATCAACCTTCTTTCTTGGTCCCCGAGTTAATACCATCAAGTGAACGGTGTTGTTTGAATTCTGCCCTTCTAGCAAGCCTCTTGCTTTGAAGTGAAATTCTTAGACTATCGATTATTGAATCACCATTCTGACATTGGTCGTGCAACCCAACCCATCGGGCGCACCTTTCAACCAATGTTTACTTGTGTATGTTTTCCTCGAGCATATTTCCTAGTATCATTTGTTCCGACAAATGTTATCTCCTTGTTCACTTAAATGTGGGAGTCTATCTCTTGGGAATCTCGGTGAATTGCCGTTGAGTTCACCAGACACCCCCTTGTCCTCTCCTTGGGTTAATGATGGACTCTTGTTAACGGAAATCACATCATAGTTCATTTCCCGAGAATCTTACATTGTCTTCTCGCCAATTTATGTTGCACCTTTTCTTCTCGTATCCTAAGTCCGAGGTATCTTTACACCAATCGGATCTGAATCTCGGTCGATATGATGGTTGGGACCATTTTCCAAGATTTAGGTTATTGGTCCTTTAATGAACCGGCAGATGATGTCATGCCTAGCACCCCCGGCCGGAGGACCTATCATTATAGATTCCTTTTCAGCAGGTTATCCATTCATCCATGAGGGGATTGTAATCTCGATTCTACAAGTTATTCCGATGGATCCTTCGTGATCCCAAGGTCGATCTTCACCAAGGCCATGTCAATGCTATCGCGTAGCATGTCAGTGATACTTTGATTTTCAACAAGAACATTCGAAGCCAATGCTAAATGTTTCTTGCTCAATTATCCGAACACCGTTGTACGGGTAATGTCATGGAATTTCTCTCCCCTTACCTAAAGGGTTTTCTACATTATCTCCTATCGTGGATATCTTGCTCTGCTTGTCCTTGGGAAGGATATGCCCTTGAATTATGTGTTTAAACACATTTTCCTTTCCATTGTTCTGTTTAATATGATAATCATATTTTACTTCCATTGGTTGGTTGAACCTTTCTTGTGACCTATATAATCTAAGCAGTGATAATCCCCTGCTTAGGTAAGCACCTCGTTGTACCACTCTGTAAGTAAGACCCTATTACTAATGTTGGTGACATTCCGTAACCACCGTGGGCGAGAACCTTACCTATTGGTCCGCCTCGCTCAACGAAAGCGTGAAAATGGTTCTCTTCGTCCCTCGCCTGGGTACCTATGTTGTTGCCGACATGACCCCCCAGACTCTCCTCTGACATACCTTGCTTACATGTTCGTGCAAGATGTCACCAACCTTTCTACTTTTAACCACATGGTGGGCCCATAACCCACAGTTTCACAGGATCGAAACCTGACTGTCCTGTACACCCCCGATTTCCAAAGTTATTCCTCGCACGTGGCCTCGTATGTAATTTACGGCCACCGTCATAGTGATCTATTCTCGTATCGACGAGATACTTACTCTCGCTACTCTGAACCCCTTTCTCACTCTGTTCAGTCTTGAGCAGCTACCTACCCGCTTGAGCCTATTATGGTACCTTCGTACCTTACTCTCGAGGTATTTCATATGTTCAACTCGAGAGATAATTCTATACTAATTCATGGGTTAACCCCAGATTGTTTCCCTCAAAAGCATTATGTCGTAGTGAGCTGCCCCTTATCTTTTCGTAAGTACGATGGAATTCCCGAAGAAATGATGACCAACTTATCATGATGCATCGGAATAAAGGATTGAAGACATCAACGAAGGGTATTAACTTCTTCGAGAAGATCCGTTAGATTATCGTAACCAGACCTTTCCCCCTTGCTCCCCTCTTAAATCTCGGGACGAGATTTCTTGTAGTGGAGGAGAATTGTGACGCCCGGGTAATCAAGCTACAGTAACCCTCTGGTAATGATGCCACGTCCCCATGATTTACCGTTGCTAATCTCGTGTTAGATTAGGACCGATCCAAATTCCAGTTAAAGACCAAGTCAAACTGTTAAAGTTTTCAAAAGTGAAAACTAAAAATGTTGTAAATGTGTTAAATAAATTCAGGGTAATAATGGTGGAGAAACCTAAATTTAGTAAAATGTTCGAGTGTTCCAAAGTAATTAAAACTGTAGACTAAATGATAAAATAAATGCCTTTTGAATCTTATTAAATATTAAACTATTTTAGTTGAGTTAAGAATTAATGTGGCAGTAGTTTATTTAAATGTACCAATTTAGGTGTTAGTGATAATTTTTACTAAAACTAAAGAAGAGGGTAACTAAAATAAAATAGAATAATAATAACAAAAAAAAAGCAACAAAAGAAAATAAAGGCCCTTCCCCTCGTTGGGCCTCGGCCCACCGGCCATTGGCTAGCCAGCTGCCCAGCAGGCGCCCCCACTCCTCCTATCCCCACTCCGGGAAACCCTAAACGAACCCCCCACTCGCCCGATCAAGACACCCTCCCGATCCATTCTCGATCCGGACGAACCCCACCCCGCTCCTCGCCTCCCCACTCGATTCGGATCGGGCGCACTTCGACGATCGCGTCGCCGCCGCCCTTGCAAGCCCGACGACGCTTCCTCACGCCGCCGACGCCAGACGCCGCTGGTGCCGCCCGGCCCGTCGCGGACCCGCCGAACGTCGTCCTCGCCGCCCCTCCCGGCCTTGTGCCTCGGCCTTGGACCTCCCCACCGGACCTCCTCATCTCCACACACGGGGCTACCTCACCGCCTGCCACCCCACCCTAACGGATCGCCTCCCGTCGCGGTCGTCCCGCCTTCCTCCCACCCCCATCACCACCCCCACGGCCACAAGTGAGCTCGCGTCCTCTTCCCTCCCGTCCCGTCGTGCGAGGTCGCCAGACTCCCCACGCCGCTCGCTTCGCTCTCGGCGGCCGGGTCAAGGCGCGTCATTGCGCTTCATCATGCCGCTGCCCGCCCTCCCCTCAAGGCATGGCCCGCTCGGCCAGTGGCGCCTGTTGGTCCCGCCCGCTCCCCTCGCTTTCCCTGGTGCCCATTGATTCTGTGGCCGGCCGGTCCAAGGCCGCAGGCGATCCTCAACCCCGTTGCCCGGCGATCTGGCGAACGCCTTGGTCGGGCGCATAGCGCCTGACCCGCCAGAGCGACCGAAACCCGCAAGGCCCCTGGGGCCTATGGCAGATGGGCCCCACGCCCAAAACATTATTTTTATTTAACAAAACAAAAAAAAATAAATGAATAATAAATAATAAAAAAATAAAAATAAAATTATAATAAATAGATAAATAAATAAATTAATTAATAATCAATTAATTAAGTAATTACTTAAGTTAATTAATTGGGTTAATTAATTCAATTAGCTAATTAAGTTTAATTAAACTATAGTTAATTTAACCTAATCCTAATTAACTTAATTAGGGGATGACAGTGGGTCCCCTGGACCCACATGTCGAGTTGACTCACCAACCTGTTGATCTTGACGTCAAGATGACATCATGTTGATGTCATAAATGCAATTTCAAATTAATTAAATAATTAATTAAAATTTCAGAAATTAATAAAATCTTTATAAATCATATCTTTTAATCCGTAATCCGGATTAAAATATTTTCAACATGAAAGTTGCTCGTAACGGCGAGACGAATCCGGATACGCAATCCGCTCGTCCCACCACACGCCTCTAACCTATCGAACCTGCAAACTTTCCTCTCCTGTTCATCCGTCTGACAGACGTCCTAACCGGAGAACTTCCTGATGTTTCCCCCTTAACCAAAGATCACCTCATACCGCGTTAGGGCACACGAACACCGCGTATTGTCTTGTTACGCTTTGTTATGCTTTGATTGCTCGTTATTTATTATGTTCCTCCGCTTACTTTTTCCTGAGACTCGAGACCGATCTTGATCCCCCGTGATCGACCCACGCCACCGACGACCCTCCTTGTCTCGAGCAACCGTGCAAGCCCCCTTGATCACCAGATATCGCCTACTCTTACCTACACTGCTTGCATTAGAGTAGCATAGCATGTTACTATTTTCTGATACTCCTACACTGCTGCATAGCCTGACCTTGTAACTTCATTGTTACCTTATCTCGCAAACCTATATGCTTAGTATAGGCTGCTAGTACATTCATCTGTGGCCCTTCATACTTGTCCGCTCGCGTGCTATATATATCGGGCCGTGATCACTCGGGAGTTGATCACGGTATATACTATATACCTTACACTATACATTACATGTGGTACTGTTCGGAGATGGGGCTGAAAGGACGGTGGCTCCATCCCGGTAGAGGTGGGCTCGGGTTCCCGACGGCCCCGATCGTTACTTTGTGGCGGAGCGGCAGGCAGGTTGAGACCGCCTAGGAGAGAGGTGGGCTGGCCTGTTCGGCGCTCGCGGTTACTTAACACGCTTAACGAGGTCTTGGTATTTGATCCGGGTCGGCTCGAGCTTATACGCACTAACCATCTACGCGGGAGTAGTTATGGGTATCCCGCGTCGTGGTATCACCGGCATACTTCAGACGTCGTGACGAGCGCGCGCTACCGGATTGGACCGAACGCTTTCTTGGCTAGGTCTCTTCTTCCGCCACAGACGCAACGTCTTGAGTGTGTGCTTTCGAGGCGATGGGCCTGCACCCTGCGGCGCTTAGGTTTAGACCGCGTGTTGGCCTCTCTGTTGTGCCTAGGTGGGGCTGCGGCGTGTTGATCTTACGCTGGCGGGCATGACCCCGGAAAGTGTGTCCGCCTAATGGGATCAAGCGTCTGGGTAAGATGGTGCACCGCAGGAAGTTAATCTATTCGGATAGCCGTGATCTTCGATAACAGGACGACTTGGAGTTGTACCTTGAGCTTATGACAACTAGAACCGGATACTTGATAAAACACACCCTTCCAAGTGCCGATACAACCGTGGTCGCTCTCGCCGTGGATATGAGCAGGGATTGCCGGTAGGATTATTGCTATATGATGTTACTTGGAGGACTTCCGTTGTCCTCTTACATGCATGCAAGACCGGTGACCGAAGCGTAGTCTTCGTTAAGACTAGCTATCCCCTCTTATTCGGCTTTCTGCAGCTCAGTCCATGATATGGCCTTTACACATATATCCATGCATATGTAGTGTAGCTCCTTGCTTGCAGTACTTTGGATGAGTACTCACGGTTGCCTTGTTCCCCTTTTCCCTATCTCTACTCGATTGCTGCAATCGACGATGGAGCCGGGAGCGGATGCCACCGCCACGACAACTACTACTCGAGGCGCCTACTACTACGCAGCAGCCCGGCCGACGACGACCGGGAGTGACCTAGGAGGATCCTGAGCGGAGGCCTGCTCCTCTTCGATCAGATCACAGGTTTGTGCTAGCCATCTTATGGCACCTTGTTTAACTTATGTCGTACTCAGATATTGTTGCTTCACTGACTTCGCCTATGATCGAGCACTTGTATTCGAGCCCTCGAGGCCCCTGGCTTGTATTATGATGCTTGTATGACTTATTTTTATTGTAGAGTTGTGTTGTGATATCTTCCCGTGAGTCCTTGATCTTGATCGTACACATTTGCATGCATGATTAGTGTACGATTGAATCGAGGGCGTCACATTGAGTCCCATAGAAAGGAATCTCGTGGTCGATGTCGAGGTCGTAGTAGCTCGTGGAAGTCGCGGACTTGAGCTTGGGGAGCTTCTCTTGAGCGTAGTCTTGAGGTTCTTGTTGGCGAAGATGCCGTATGTCCATAGGCGAAGATGCCTTGAAGTCGCTTGGCGAAGATGCCAAGGGAGATGGTGAAGTCGTTGAGTGGTTGTTGGTGTTGAGCTCATGACCTTCACGTTCTTGGTGGTGATGGTGTCGATGCCGATGTGATCTTGCCGGAGATGGTAGCACGGAAGCATGTGCTCTTGAGCGTCTTCTCGAAGATGAGGAAGATCGCTTGTAGGACTTGATGAGGGATTTGATCTCCTTCATTTTAGCTTGCATCTTGGCGTCGTAGTTGTTGTTCGTGGCATCGAACTCGTCGTCGTTGTTGTAGACCGAAGGTGAAATGCCTTGCCTATCCATCACAAAACTCGAGCAAATATGAGTGGGAGAAAGAGAAGAACTTATACCAATGTACCTTGACCGATGTTGAAAATGAATCAAGTTCACTCAAATGCGGACAATGAAATAGCACTATTGGTACCAATCCTTGTCGGTTCTCACACATACACAAGTAAAGCTTATGGAGGAGCTCGGTGAGGATAGTGGCATAAAAATTTAATGCAAAATGTTAGCAAGAGTCAACCATGTTGAAAGAGATTCACAAATTCGAAGTGAAACAAATGGACCAATAGCAAAGAATGGCACACGGAAACACACACACGGATAGATAAATGGGGTCGTGCAACCAAGGAATGAGCACAAAATGTGGAATCCACCAAAACGCTCGTGTTGCACAACTCAAGAGAGACGCTAGCACGATTGCTCAATAGGCGGATACGACACTTGTGCACAACCTATAAGATGCAACATGGATAAACTTTCTATCCCAAGTATTCTATGTATGTATGGTTCCCGGTGTTTCTCTCACAATGATCCAAGATGATCAAGTATGATACCATATGATATATTTGGATGCTATGGCTATTGCTTACAAGCTCTTTGCTATTTCTTTTTTTTGCTTAAAAGCTTTATTTCTTTATTTTTTTTCTATGTATGGCCACTTTGCACAATGCACAAACCAAGATAGCAATTGTGTATATGCGGGAACAATATTGTGACACAAGATATGATACCAATATGATATGGTGTGTATGCAATGGATGGTGTAGATCACTAATGTGCACAAGTAACGTTGCCGGCAATACTCAAATGGCTAGTCTCGATAGGCAAGTAACGCAAAATGGGATAAGGGGTTATCAATGCAATTGCAAGGGGAATGTACAATGGTGTCGTCGAGGTTACCGTCCTTTGCGATGATGAGTGGCGGTGTTCTTGATGTAGATACCAAGATGATGGAGACTCGTCCCTAAGTAGCCGAAACACCTTAGGAAACGGAAAAACCGCAAACTCAAAATCTCAAATGACAAATGTCAAATGGTGGTAGTGGGAATACGGTGGCGGTTTGCACTTGGCAATGCGGAAGTGGAATGGTGGGTTATGTGAGTCAATGTTGTAGTTGCCGTCCCTAAGTAGCCGAAACACCTTAGGAGACACAAACCACAACTCACATAAGCTCAAACAAAATTGGGTTAGGTTGGGTTGTTGGAAGTGTATGGTGGGCAGGGCTATGTGGAAATGGTGGTAGTGGTTGATGAAGAGGCAATCGTCCCTAAGTAGCCGAAACACCTTAGGAGACTCGAATCACTACTCAAGCAACCACTAATGCTATGGGGAACAAAATTGGTTAGGTTGCGGAAGTCGGTGGTGGCTATGCGGAGGATGTGGTGGAAGCCCTAGGCAAACTTGCCAAATTTTCAAAATTTGATGGAGTCAAATGGTGGTGGTAGTATTTTTATGGGAAGGGGGATGTCAATAGCTTCAAAACGAGCTAAAGAACGTCAAAATCGGAGTTCGGATGAATTAGTTATGGACAAAACAAAAATCAGCCGAAGTCTGAAACTACAGGTTACGGACGTCCGGAAATGGTCGGACATCCGTAAATCCAGTTCGGGTTAGGGGTTCCGGTCGTCCGGAAAAGGTCGGACGTCCGGACGTTCCAGGGGCTCCGGACGTCCGTAAAACTCCGGTCGTCCGGTGGGTCGGGGTCAACTCGAAAATTGAGATCCGGGACGCGATTTTGCGCGGAATTTTGGGATTTTGGGGTCAAAATTGAAGAGATTTCGTGGAAGAAAGATGGGGAAACTTGGGGAAATGCTAGATCCACTCGAAACCAAGCAAATCCATGGATCAAAATCAACAAAACTTCATCTAACCAACAAATCACAAAAAAATTTGGGGCTATTTTTGGTGGGGATTTTCGGATTTAGGCAAGAACACAACAAAATCAAGCTAGAAAAAGAGGGGTAGGGGCTCCAAAACGTGATCAACGTGGCTCTTGATACCATAGATGATATAGGGCGGAACCCTATGTGGACGATCTTTCACGTTTGGAGAGAATCCCTACGAGGAACACGAAGAACGAGCGGAAGAACACGAGGGAATCACGGGGAAAACGAGAGAGAGATCACTTAACCGACAAGAAATCAATCACACAAGCGCTAGATCGATGAACACATAGAGTGGCACAAGATTCAAGAACAATAAAGGTAAAGATACAAGGGTAGCCGTTCTTCTCCGAGAGGAGGTCTTGATGGGTCCACCCTAGGAGGGGGTCTTGAATCCTCTTGGGGGATCTTCTCCGTAGAGGTCCTGATCTCGAAAGGAGAAGTAGCCAAGTGGATGAGCAAAGGCTCTCACACCGAAATATGAGCAAATCCAAAGCTAACCCCCACTAGGAGAGGGGAGGGTCCTATTTATAGTCTGAGTGCAAATGGAAGTCAAAACGAAGGGGTACATGGGCTTCAGCCGCAGATCAGCGCCGGACGTCCGGAAGGCGCTCGGACGTCCGGAGGCTCGGAAGGTCCGTCGTCCGGACCCGTTCGATCGTCCGTCGATTCTTCTCTGCCAGAGGCGTGTCGGTCGTCCGTGGGGGCCGGTCGTCCGGGCTTCAGAGGGTCCGGACGTCCGGAGGCCGCTGGTCGTCCGTAGTTTTGGCTCGGTGATTGTCGTCCGGACGTCCGGCAGCTCCGGCCGTCCGCAGATCTGGTTCGGTGACGAAGTTCCGGACGTCCGGGGGCGCGGACGTCCGTGTCTGGGAGAGTGTCGGACGTCCGAGTCTTCCGGCCGTCCGACGCCGGGAGACTCTGTAGCTCCGTCTTTTTCCGTCTTCTCTTCCGTGCTTCCCTCGCGGATGGTGTAGGTGTTCCTTGATGCTTGCACTCCTCCTCGTCGTCCGTGAAGCTCCGGTCATACCTATGCATGCACCCGAGTGGAGTGTCAAGTAGTATACCATCCTCGAAGGGGTCAAGTGAACACGTGTAAAGGAGAAGATTCACCTTTATGTATGAGAAGTAGAGGTCGCACGTGTCACTTGCCAAACGGACTCTTGACATGGTGATGACCGTAGGATGCTCCGCATCACCCGCGAAGCGCACCAGCGCCCCGCCCCCTTTCGTGGGGCGACCCATTATTTGGACATAAGAGCAACTCCAATGGGGCGACCCATTTCGTCCGCTGGCATCCATTTGGGTCGGCGTGGACAGAAAAGGAGGCCCAACGCGCCGATCCAAACGGATGCGCGTCCGCTTGGCGTCCGCATGGCGACCCATTCCCGACCCAATTTTGAGCCAGATTTGCGTCGGCGTGGACACGAGACGGACGCGCGCGCCTACTCCTCTCCCAGGGCCCGCCGGTCCGTGGCAGCCACTACCATTTCCCCCAAAAACCCTCCCGCCCGTGCGCTCCCGCCCCACACCTGCCATGGACGACGCCATCGACCTCGACGCCGCCACCGGCCTCGCATCCCTCGCCTCGGCCGGCGCCGCCGCCCCCTCCGGGAAAGGCAAGCCTCGTGCCCCGCGCAAGACCGCCGTCGCGGCCAAGCCAAAGAAGCCGCAGACGCCCGCACAACGGGTAAGGGAGTCCGCCAAGAGGAAGGACCGGAGGCACGACGCGAGGGATGAGGCCGCCGCGCAGGCCGCCGTCGCCGCCGCCCGCAGAGGTCACCAACGCCCGCGTCGCGGCGGCAACGAGGAAGGCGCTCTACATGCTAGGGTTAAACCCTGGCCAGCACGACTTCGTCAACGCCGCCGTCGCTGCGGCCAGCACGGCCTCGTCAACGCCGCCGTCAGGTGTGCTGGCATGACCACGGGGGGCGCGATGGCGTGGTCGAACTCAAGTTCCACCCTTTTTTTGTGTGCCGACATGTGTGTCGGCCGGCTGGCGAGTGCGTCAGCATGAACTGTGGTGATATTTTTTTGAAGCCGGCATTGTATGCCGACGCTGACATGGTGCCGGCATGAGACATGACCGCTCGCATGATCGGCCACGGGCCTTTTTTTAAAAGTTGAGTGTGGACATGAAATGGGTCGGCGCGTTGGGCACACTGTCGGCCCAAATGCAAAACTGGGCGGACGTCGGGCGGGCGGCCGACCCAAACAGACAAAAAGCGGACAAATGCGTCATCCGTTTGGGTCGGCCCGTTGGAGTTGCTCTAAACTTTGTATTAGCTGATATGCAATCCTTTCATAAAATTTCGAACAAGCAGGATTATGGTTATTACTTGCATCTTAATGGCTCAAACCTAGATGTCAAACACCATCTACAATTGGCATCAACTGTGAGAATCGTTGTGATATCATATCGAATCTACGAGACACCATGAGTGCCTCAAATGGCATTATCCTCAGCAACGTACCCATGAACAATGATCATGCCAGGACCGCCTTTACCAAACCCGCCCGCCTCAGCATCCCCAGCGGGTGCTACGCGCCCGCAACTACCCAACGTGTATGCGGAGGTCCAGAACAAATACACAACTTCGTTCCAGTCGTCTTGCCAGGCTATATACCTCTACTGCTCCCTCTGTTTCAAAATATTTGAAGTTTCAGATTTGTCCTAAGTCAAACTGTTTTAAGTCTGACCAAGTTTGTAGAAAAATATACCAACGTCTACAACATCAAATTAGCTTGATTAGATTCATCATAACATATATTTTATACCATATATATTTGATGTTGTTGATATTAACACTTTTTTTATAAAGTTGCTCAAATTCAAAGAAGTTCTACTTAGGATATACCTAAAACTTCAAATATTTTAGAACAGAGGGAGTGTATCGCCGAGAACGAAGTAGGAGCCACAGACCATGTGCCTCACCTCCCACGTTTTGGGGAACGTAGTAATTTCAAAAAATTTCCTACGCACACGCAAGACCATGGTGATGGCATAGCAACGAGAGGGGAGAGTGTGTCCACGTACCCTCGTAGACCGAAAGCGGAAGCGTTATAACAACGCGGTTGATGTAGTCGTACGTCTTCACGATTCGACCGATCCAAGTACCGAACGTACGGCACCTCCGAGTTCAGACACGCTTCAGCTCGATGACGATCCCGGGCTCCGATCCAGCAAAGCGTCGGGGATGAGTTCCGTCGACCGCAACGGCAGGACGATGATGATGCTCCACCGACGCAGGCTTCGCCTAAGCTCATGACGATATGACCTCACCGGCGCAGGCTTCGCCTAAGCTCTGCTGACGATATGACCAAGTGAAATATGGTGGAGGGGCACCGCACACGGCTAAGGAACGATCCGTAGATCAACTTGTGTGTCATGGGGTGCCCCCTGCCCCTGTATATAAAGGAGCAAGGGAGGGCGGCCAAGGAGGAGGAGGCGCGCCCAACGGGGGAGTCCTACTCCCACCGGGAGTAGGACTCCTCCTTTCCTAGTAGGAGTAGGAGAGAAGGAAGGGGAAGGGAGGAAGGGTGCGGCCCTCCCTTAGTCCAATTCGGACTAGGCCTTGGGCGCGCGGCCTGCCCTAGGCAGCCCTCTCTCTTTCCCTTGAGGGCCCAATAAGGCCCAATACTTCTCCCGGCGAATTCCCGTAACTCTCCCAGACTCGAAAATATCCGAATCATTCGAACCTTTCGAACTCGAATATAGTCGTCCAATATATCGATCTTTACGTCTCGACCATTTCGAGACTCCTCGTCATGTCCCCGATCTCATCCGGGACTCGAACTCCTTCGGTACATCAAAACTCATAAACTCATAATATAACCGCCATCGAAACCTTAGCGTGCGGACCCTACGGGTTCGAGAACTATGTAGACATGACCTAGAACTATTCTCGGTCAATAACCAATAGCGGGACCTGGATGCCCATATTGGCTCCTACATATTCTACGAAGATCTTTATTGGTCAAACCGCATAACAACATACGTTGTTCCTTTGTCATCGGTATGTTACTTGCCCGAGATTCGATCGTCGGTATCCAATACCTAGTTCAATCTCGTTACGTAAGTCTCTTTACTCGTTCAGTAATACATCATCTCACAACTAACTTATTAGTTGCAATGCTTGCAAGGCTTATGTGATGTGTATTACCGAGAAGGCTGGAGATACCTCTCCGACAATCGGAGTGACAAAACCTAATCTCAAATACGCCAACCCAACATGTACCTTTGGAGACACTTGTAGTACTCCTTTATAATCACCCGATTACGTTGTGACGTTTGGTAGTACCAAAGTGTTCCTCCGTAAACGGAGTTGCATAATCTCATAGTTACAGGAACATGTATAGGTCATGAAGAAAGCAATAGCAATATACTAAACGATCAAGTGCTAGGCTAACGGAATGGGTCATGTCAATCACATCATTCTCCTAATGATGTGATCCCATTAATCAAATAACAACACATGTCTATGGTTAGGAAACATAACCATCTTTGATTAATGAGCTAGTCAAGTAGAGGCATACTAGTGACTATATGTATGTCTATGTATTCACACATGTATCATGTTTCCGGTTAATACAATTCTAGCATGAATAATAAACATTTATCATGAAATAAGGAAATAAATAATAACTTTATTATTGCCTCTAGGGCATATTTCCTTCAGTCTCCCACTTGCACTAGAGTCCATAATCTAGTTCACATCATCATGTGATTCAACACTAATATTCACATCTGCATGTGATTAACACCCATAGTTCACATCGTCATGTGACCAACACCCAAAGGGTTTACTAGAGTCAATAATCTAGTTCACATCGCTATGTGATTAACACCCAAAGAGTACTAAGGTATGATCATGTTTTGCTCGTGAGAGAAGCTTAGTCAATGGGTCATCACATTCAGAGTCCGTATGTATTTTGCAAATATTCTATGTCTACAATGCTCGCACGGAGCTACTCTAGCTAATTGCTCCCACTTTCAATATGTATCCAGATTGAGACTTAGAATCATCTGGATCAGTGTAAAAAGCTTGCATCGATGTAACTCTTTACGACGGGCTCTTTTATCACCTCCATAATCGAGAAATATTTCCTTGGTCCTCACTAAGGATGTTCTTGACCAATGTCCAAAGATCTACTCCTAGATCACTATTGTACTCCTTTCCAAATTCAGAGCAAGGTATACAATAGGTCCGGTACATAGCATAGCATACTTTATAGAACCTATGATGAGGTATAGGGAATGACTTTCATTCTCTTTTCTATTTTCTGCCGTGGTCGGATTTGAGTCTTTACTCAATTTCACACCTTTGCAACACGAGACAAGAACTTTTCTTTGATGCTCCATTTTGAACTACTTCAAAATCTTGACAAGGTATGTACTTATTGAAAAAACTTATCAAGCGTCTTGATCTCAATAGATCTTGATGCTCAATATGTAAGTAGTTTTACTGAGGTCTTTCTTTGAAAAACTCCTTTCAAATACTCCTTTTTGCTTTGCAGAATAATCCTACATTATTTCCGATCAACAATACGTCATTCACATATACTTATCAGAAATGCTGTAGTGCTCCCACTCACTTTCTTGTAAATTCAGGCTTCTCCAAAAGTCTGTATAAAACCATATGCTTTGATCAAATCATTAAGCATATATTCCAACTCTGAGATGCTTGCACCAGTCCATAGCTGGATCGCTGGAGCTTGCACATTTTGTTAGCATCTTTAGGATTGACAAAACCTTCTGGTTGCATCATATACAACTCTTCTTTAATAAATCCATTAAAGAATGTAGTTTTGACATCCATTTGCCAGATTTCATAAAATGTGGCAATTGCTAACATGATTCGGACAGACTTAAGAATCGCTACAGTTGAGAAAATCTCATTGTAGTCAACACCTTGAACTTGTCGAAAACCTTTTTGTGACAAGTCGAGCTTTGCAGATAGTAACACTACTATCAGTGTCCGTCTTCCTCTTGAAGATCCATTTATTTAACATGGCTTGCTGATCATCGAGCAAGTCAATCAAATTCCATACTTTGTTCTCATACATGGATCCTATCTCAGGTTTCATGGCCTCAAGCCATTTCGCGGAATCTGGGCTCATCATCGCTTCCTCATAGTTCGTAGGTTCATCATGGTCTAGTAACATGACTTCCATAACATGATTACCGTACCTCTCTGGTGCGGATCTTACTCTGGAAGACCTACGAGGTTTGGCAGCAACTTGATCTGAAGTTTCATGATCATCATCATTAACTTCCTCACTAATTGGTGTAGGAATCATTGGAACTGATTTACGTGATGAACTACTTTCCAATAAGGAGAAGGTACAATTACCTCATCAAGTTCTACTTTCCTCCCACTCACTTCTTTCGAGAGAAACTTCTTCTCTAGAAAGGATCCATCTTAACAACGAATAACTTGCCTTCGGATCTGTGATAGAAGGTGTACCCAATAGTTACCTTTGGGTATTCTATGAAGACGCTTCTCCGATTTGGGTTCGAGCTTATCGGTGAAAACTTTTTCACATAAGCATCACAACTCAAACTTTTAAGAAACGATGACTTAGGTTTATTGTTAAACCATAGTTCATACGGTGTCGTCTCAACGGATTTAGATGGTGCCCTATTAAACGTGAATGCAGCTGTCTCTAATGCATAACCCCAAAACGATATTGGTAAATCGGTAAGATACATCATAGATCGCACCATATCTAGTAAAGTACGGTTACGACGTTCGGACACACCATAACGTTGTGGTGTTCCAGGTGGCGTGAGCTGTGAAACTATTCCACATTGTTTTAATTGAAGACCAAACTCGTAACTCAAATATTCATCTCCACGATCGGATCGCGAAACTTTATTTTCTTGTTACGATGATTTTCACTTCACTCTGAAATTCTTTGAACCTTTCAACTATTTCAGACTTATGTTTCATCAAGTAGATATACCCATATCTACTCGGATCATCTTGTGAAGGTCGAAAATAACGATACTTGCCACGAGCATCAACACTCATTGGATCGCATACATCGGTATGTATTATTTCCAACAAGTCGATGGCTCGTTCTATTGTTCCGAGAACGGAGTTTTAGTCATCTTGCCCAAAAGGCACGGTTCGCAAGCATCAAATGATTCATAACCAAGTGATTCCAAAATCCATCTTTATGGAGTTTCTTCATGCGCTTTATACCGATATGACCCAAACGGCAATTACCACAAATAAGTTGCACTATCATTATTAACTTTGCATCTTTTGGCATCAATATCATGAATATGTGTATCACTATGATCGAGATCCAATAAACTATTTTCATTGGGCGTATGACCATTGAAGGTTTTATTCATGTAAACAGAACAACAATTATTCTCTGACTTTAAATGAATAACCGTATTGCAATAAACATGATCAAATCATATTCATGCTCAACGCAAAAGCTAAATAACATTTATTTAGGTTTAACACTAATCCCGAAAGTATAGGGAGTGTGTGATGATGATCATATCAATCTTGGAACTACTTCCAACACTCATCGTCACTTCCCTTCAACTAGTTTCTGTTATTCGTAAACTCCTGTTTGAGTTACTAATCTTAGCAACCGAACAAGTATCAAATACTCAGGGGCTACTATAAACACCAGTAAGGCACATATCAATAACATGTATATCAAATATACTCTTGTTCACTTTGCCATCCTTCTTATCCGCCAAATACTTGGGGCATTTCTGCTTCAAGTGACCATTTCCTTTGCAGTGTAAGCACTCAGTTTCAGGCTTTGGTCCAGCTTTGGTCTTCTTCACGGGAGTGACAACTTGTTTGCCATTCTACTTGAAGTTTCCCTTTCTTTCCCTTTGCCCTTTTCTTGAAACTAGTGGTCTTGTCTATCATCAACACTTGATGCTCTTTCTTGATTTCTACCTTCATCGATTTCAACATCACGAAGAGCTCGGGAATCGTTTTCGTCATCCCTTGCATACTATAGTTCATCACGAAGTTCTAGTAACTTAGTGATGGTGACTAGAGAATTCTGTCAATCACTATCTTATCTGGAAGATTAACTCCCACTTGATTCAAGCGATTGAAGTACCCAGACAATCTGAGCACATGCTCACTAGTTGAGCGATTCTCCTCCATCTTTTAGCTATAGAACTTGTTGGAGACTTCATATCTCTCAACTCGGTATTTTCTTAAATATTAACTTCAATTCTGGAACATCTCATATGGTCCATGACGTTCAAAACGTCTTTGAAGTCCCGATTCTAAGCCGTTAAGCATGGTGCACTAAACTATCAAGTAGTCATCATATTGAGCTAGCCAAACGTTCATAACGTATGCATCGCTCCTGCAATAGGTCTGTCACCTAGCGGTGCATTAAGGACATAATTCTTACGTGCGATGAATGAGGATAAACCTCGGATCACGGATCCAATCCGCATCATTGCTACTAACATTTTCAATACAATTTTCTCTAGGAACACATATAAAAAACATAGGGAAGCAAAAACGCGAGCTATTGATCTACAACATAATTTGCAATATACTACGGGACTAAGTTCATGATAAATTAAAGTTCAATTAATCATATTACTTAAGAACTCCCACTTAGATAGACATCTCTCTAGTCATCTAATTGATTACGTGATCCAAATCAACTAAACCATGTCCGATCATCACGTGAGATGGAGTAGTTTCAATGGTGAACATCACTATGTTGATCATATCTACTATATGATTCACGCTCGACCTTTCGGTCTCCGTGTTCCGAGCCATATCTGTTATATGCTAGGCTCGTCAAGTTTAACCTGAGTATTCCGCGTGTGCAACTGTTTTGCAACCGTTGTATTTGAACGTAGAGCCTATCACACCCGATCATCACGTGGTGTCTCAGCACGAAGAACTTTCGCAACGGTGCATACTCAAGGAGAACACTTCTTGATAATTTTAGTGAGAGATCATCTTATAATGCTACCGTCAATCAAAGCAAGATAAGATGCATAAAGGATAAACATCACATGCAATCAATATAAGTGATATGATATGGTCATCATCATCTTGTGCTTGTGATCTCCATCTCCGGCACCGCCATGATCACCATTGTCACCGGTAGCGACACCTTGATCTCCATCGTAGCATCGTTGTCGTCTCGCCAACTATTGCTTCTACGACTATCGCTACCGCTTAGTGATAAAGTAAAGCAATTACATGGCGTTGCATTTCATACAATAAGCGACAACCATATGGCTCTCGCGATTGCCGATAACTCGGTTACAAAACATGATCATCTCATACAATAAAATATAGCATCACGTCTTGACCACATCACATCACAACATGCCCTGCAAAAACAAGTTAGGCGTCCTCTACTTTGTTGTTGCAAGTTTTACGTGGCTGCTATGGGCTGAGCAAGAACCGTTCTTACCTACGCATCAAAACCACAGCGATAGTTTGTCAAGTTGGTGTTGTTTTAACCTTCGCAAGGACCGGGCGTAGCCACACTCGGTTCAACTAAAGTGAGAGAAGCAGACACCGCGGTCACCTTTAAGCAACGAGTGCTCGGCGGTGAAACCAGTCTCGCGTAAGCGTCTGCGTAATGTCGGTCCGGGCCGCTTCATCTCACAATACCGCCAACCAAAGTATGACATCTTTGGTAAGCGGTATGACTTATATCGCCCACAACTCACTTGTGTTCTACTCGTGCATATGACATCAACGCATAAAACCAGGCTCTGATACCACTTTTGGGGAACGTAGTAATTTTAAAAAATTTCCTACGCACACGCAAGACCATGGTGATGGCATAGCAACGAGAGGGGAGAGTGTGTCCACGTACCCTCGTAGACCGAAAGCGGAAGCGTTATAACAACGCGGTTGATGTAGTCGTACGTCTTCACGATCCGACCGATCCAAGTACCGAACGTCGGCACCTCCGAGTTCAGACACGTTCAGCTCGATGGCGATCCCGGGCTCCGATCCAGCAAAGCGTCGGGGATGAGTTCCGTCAAGACGACGGCATGGTGACGATGATGGCGCTCCACCGACGCGAGGCTTCGCCTAAGCTCGCGACGATATGACTTCACGGCGCAGGCTTCGCCTAAGCTCTGCGAAGATATGACCGAAGTGGAATATGGTGGAGGGGGGCACCGCACACGGCTAAGGAACGATCCGTAGATCAACTTGTGTGTCATGGGGTGCCCCCCTGCCCCCGTATATAAAGGAGAAAGGGGAGAGCCGGCCAAGGAGGAGGAGGCGCGCCCAAGGGGGGAGTCCTACTCCCACCAGGAGTAGGACTCCTCCTTTCCTAGTAGGAGTAGGAGAGAAGGAAGGGGAAGGGAGGAAGGGGTGCGGCCCTCCCTAGTCCAATTCGGACTAGGCCTTGGGGCGCGCGCCTGCCCTAGGCAGCCCTCTCTCTTTCCGCAGGGGCCCAATAAGGCCCAATACTTCTCCCGGCGAATTCCGTAACTCTCCCACTCAGAAAATACGAATCATTGGAACCTTTCCGAACTCTGAATATAGTCGTCCAATATATCGATCTTTACGTCTCGACCATTTCAAGACTCCTCGTCATGTCCCCGATCTCATCCGGGACTCCGAACTCCTTCGGTACATCAAAACTCATAAACTCATAATATAAGCATCATCGAAACCTTAAGCGTGCGGACCCTACGGGTTCGAGAACTATGTAGACATGACCTAGAACTATTCTCGGTCAATAACCAATAGCGGGACCTGGATGCCCATATTGGCTCCTACATATTCTACGAAGATCTTTATCGGTCGAACCGCATAACAACATCGTTGTTCCTTTGTCATCGGTATGTTACTTGCCCGAGATTCGATCGTCGGTATCCAATACCTAGTTCAATCTCGCTACGGTAAGTCTCTTTACTCGTTCCGTAATACATCATCTCACAACTAACTTATTAGTTGCAATGCTTGCAAGGCTTATGTGATGTGTATTACCGAGAAGGCTCTGAGATACCTCTCCGACAATCGGAGTGACAAAACCTAATCTCGAAATCGCCAACCCAACATGTACCTTTGGAGACACCTGTAGTACTCCTTTATAATCTCCCAGATTCGTTGTGGCGTTTGGTAGTACCAAAGTGTTCCTCCGTAAACAGGAGTTGCATAATCTCATAGTTACAGGAACATGTATAGGTCATGAAGAAAGCAATAGCAATATACTAAACGATCAAGTGCTAGGCTAACGGAATGGGTCATGTTAATCACATCATTCTCCTAATGATGTGATCACATTAATCAAATAACAACACATGTCTATGGTTAGGAAACATAACCATCTTTGATTAATGAGCTAGTCAAGTAGAGGCATACTAGTGACTATATGTATGTCTATGTATTCACACATGTATCATGTTTCCGGTTAATACAATTCTAGCATGAATAATAAACATTTATCATGAAATAAGGAAATAAATAATAACTTTATTATTGTCTCTAGGGCATATTTCCTTCACCACGTACACCCTTCTAGTGGAGAGCACCTCTACAACGCCTTTACCACCGGAACAAAAGCTAGCAGTCACGCGACTGCAGAGTGGGCCACGACACATTAGTTATGGTCGTTAGCGCGCGCTTGCTCTAGCAGCGTAGATCTGGAAAAAAAAACTACGACTTAAAAAAACAAACTCTGTTTTTATAGATTAAAAAAACATATATTCAACAGAAGTTAAAAAAAGCTTAAAATTTTGAAAAAAACTTGAACCTAAAAAATGTTTCAGGATTTCAGGAAAGTTCATGAATTCAAAAAATATCATGAATTGAAAATAGTTCACAAATTTTTAAAAAGTTCATAAACTTGAAAAAGTCTGTAAATTCAGAAATGTTCAAGAATTTTAGAAAAATGTGGATTTTAAAAACGTTCATGGAGTTGAAAAAGTTCATATATTTTGTTGATTCGAATTCATAGATTTAAAAAATCATGCATTTAAAAATGTTAACGAATTTGAAAAAAATTCATGAATTTCAGGGATTCAATTTTTTTCTTAGATTTGCAAAAGGTTCACGGAATTGAAGAAAGTTCATGGATTCGAAACATACTTCAAGGATTTAAAAAAAAGTTCATGGATTTGAAAAAATAGCCATATCTGGAAAAGTTTGTGAATTAAAAAAATTTCCAACAATTTGAAAATTGTTTGTGAATTTGAATAAAACTTTTGAAATTCCAAAAAGTTCACAAATGAAAACAATTCATTGATTTAAAAAAAGAAAACATGAACACAAAAATAAAAATAAAATAAAGCCGAAAAAGAAACCAAAGCGAAAAGGGTAGAAATAGAAAAACACGAAAAACAATCAAAATGGTACAAAAACTGTGAAACAGAAACCCAGGCTAAAAAATCAATCTGAGGAGAAATATTGGGCCGCAGCCCAGTTTGATATGTTTTTGGGGTGGGGTTGTAGGGCTTCTATATGGCGCGTGACGCGCTGGCGAACAAGCCAGTGCGCACCCGTCCGCACCAGTGCGCCCCTAGTGGGCCGGCCCACGAGCGGGGTTGAACGCCCCAGTTTTTTTAAATCGTTTTTTTTTACCATTTTTGCTTTTCGTATTTCTTCAAAATAATTCGTAATCTGGAAAAGTGAATTTTGTAAAAAAACTGTTCGTGACTTCAAAATAATAAACTTTTTCCGAATTTTAATGAATTTATTTATTTATTTTGACAAACAAATTTATATGAGCATTTTCTAATAGTCCTGAACAATGTTTTATATTTGATGAACAAAATTTGAATATGATGAACATTCTTTAAACCTGATGAATAAAATTTGAATTTAAAAATACTATTTCGAAAAATGGATGAACAAATTTTGAAATCGACGAACAAATTTTGTGTTTCGTGAACAATTTTTAAATTGATGATTATTTTTTTAATTTGGTGAACAATTTTTAAATCTATGAACAAATTTCGAATTGGATGAACATTTTTGAATTTAATGAACAAAATTTGAATTTCAACGACTATTTTCTCAATCCGATGAACAAAAATAAAATTTTATGAACATTTTACAAATTGATGATCATTTTTCGAATTTGATACAAAAATGTTCACAAATTTTGTAAGAAAAGAAGAAGAAGAAAACGAACAAATTTTGAAATCAACGAATAAATTTTAAATTTGCGGAACAAATTTTGAAATTGATGAACAATTTTTGAATTTGGTGAACATTTTTTCAATTCGATGACGAAATTTAGAAATTTGATGATTTTTTTCAATCCAATGAACAAAAAAGGAATTTTATGAACATTTTTTGAATGGTTGACCATTTTTACACACTCCGAACATTTTTTGAATTTGATACAAAAAAAAGTTCAGGAATTTGGTAAAAAATAAAAATAAATAAAAAGAAAGCGAGAAAGGGAAACAGAAAAAAAAAGCAAAAAGAGAGTTAAAGAAAAAAGAAAAGAAAAATAAATGGGATATGGGCCGGCTCATACGAGCGCTCAGCGCACCAAGGGGGTCGTCTTCGAACCCGCGACCTCTGTGTTCGAAGAGAACGACACTAGCCATTCGGCCATCCAAGCACATTGTGAAAAACATTGATTTTAGGCTTGTTATTTCTTCCTTCCATCGTGTTTTTTTTCCTTCTGGACGTTTGCATTCGGTTTTTCGTGTTTTTCCTTGCTATTCCCTTTTTCTCTTTTTTGAATGCGTGGATTCTTAAAAAAATCATGAACTTTTTTCTTCAAAATTGATGAACCTTTTTTACGAAATCCATTAAGTTTTCCTCATATCCATGAACATTTCTTCAATATCAGTGAACTTTTTTTGAAATTTTAATTTTTTTAGAAAAATGGATGAACTATTTTGCAAATTCGATGAACTTTATTTCAAATTCAATGAACTTTTTTCAAATTCAGTGAACATTTATGAAAATTTGTGAAATATTTCAAATTCAATGAACTTTTTTAAATTTGGATGAACTTTTTTTCATTTTTTGTGAACTTTTTCAAAACCAATGAACTTTTCAAGTAGTTTTATATTTAAGTTAACGTTTTAAGAAAAGCAATAACTATAACTGTTTTCTGTTATTTTACACCAATACCAGGTTGGTCTAGTGGTTGTCACGTTCGTTCATGTAGACATGTAGACTTTATCAGTGGTGGTCTAGTGGTTTCACTTTTTCCTTTGTTAGCAGGTAATGGGCCAGATTCGAACCAGCCCAATCAAGAAACATGCAGGCGCCAGGTTGTCTAACTGGCGCATTCTGCGCCGACTAGGGGCTCCTGGGAAGTGGGTGCGCGCCTGGTCGCTCGGGGGCGCCCTATGCGCCATATAGGAACCCGCTCTATTCCTTGCGTTCAGCGAGTCGAGGAATCCGACTCGCTGAAGCGCGCGAGCGACTAGGCAGCCCACCTGCGCGGGCAACACCAGTCCATTTCTCTGTTTTTCACTTTTTTTTCATTTTTCTTCTTCTTACTTTTGTTTATATTTTAAAATATTTTAAATATATATATTACACAAACACTTCAAATACGCATTTCTAAAAATGTTGAATAAGTATTAAAAATGTTGAGTAAGAATTTGAAAAATGTTGAACGGTATTAGAAATATGTTGAAGAAGTATTAAAAATATTGAAGAAGAATTTGAAAATGTTGAATAGGTATTTAAAATGTTATCGCGTATATGAAAAATGTTGATCAAGTTTAAAAAAATTGAAAATGTTGAACAAGGAGTGAAAATATAGAATAAGTATTTAAAATGTTGAACAAGTATTTGAAAAATGTTGAATAGGTATTATAAAATGTTGAACGAGTATATGAAAATGTTGAACAAGTATTTGAAAATGTTGAATAAGTATTAAAAATGTTGATCAAGTATTTGATTTTTTTTTGAATAGCTATGAAAATGTTGAACACATTTTTGAAAAGTGTTGAATAGCGTTCGGACAATGTTGAACGTGTATACAAAAAGTGTTGATCACTTGTTACAAAAAATGTTGTTGACATGTACAGAAATGTAGTGAAAACGAAAACAAACATAACAACAAACGAAGGAGAAATAAAAAATGAAGATGGAAAAAGAAAACCAAGCAAAAAATGGAGAAGAACAACAAAATTGTTGAGAACGTATCTGAAATATGTTGAATAAGTATTTGGAAAAATGTTGATCATGTATACTAGAATGTAGAATAAAAAACAAAAAGAAACAGACAAAAATGGAGAAGGAGAAGGAAAAAGAAAAAAGGAGAAGAAAAAAAACGGAGAATAAAAAAGTAAAAAGTAAAAAGGGAGAACACCATCTCGACTTGCTTCAAAGAAGGCCGCGTCCCTTTAGTCAACATGAGTTGTGCGCGAGCACGGTGGCTTCTCGTGCTTGGTTCGTACGCGACAACCAGGGATCGATCCCTCGCCTCCCCTTTTCCCTTCTCTTTTTCTTCAGCTGTGCGCGGAAAAATGGGTCGGCCTAGTAATAAAATGTTCGACGCGATACTTCCTGGGTCTCTGGCTTAATGCGAGAAATAGTCCTCAAGGGGGTTGTATCTTGTCTTAAGCAAGATGGAATCTGCTCTTGCTGAAGGAAATAGCGACTCGCATAGGCAACTGGGCACGTGAACATTCAAATGGTAATAGGCGAATAAAAAGGGAGCTCGCAGGGGATTAGATCAATGTTATTCTCGATACTTAGTTGTGGTGCTAACCAGCGAGCAAGCGTCGAGTTCCTGACATAGTGCTAGGGCGCGACATACTTGAGGCAAAACGAGCCAAATTTCCATTGGGTTTTCCTGATTTCTCATTTTATTCTGCCTTTCTCTCTCTTCTTTTTTTGCTTCATTTTTATTCGGTCCTCTCCTTTTTTCCTTTTTCTCATTTTGTTTTTTTTTTTGGTTTTCTAATTTCTTCTCAGGCTTTTTCTATTTCATCTTATGGTTTTTCTTTGTGTTTTCGTTTTTGTCGGTTTTTCTTTTCTTACTCATTTCCTTCTTCGTTTCTTTGATTTTTTTGTTTCTTTCTTGGTTTTCAACCTTTTTTGTTAATCTTTGTCTCTCTATTGATTATTCATTCTTGTTGCATTTGTTACTTTGGTTTTATTTTTCTGATTTTCATTGTTTTTCTTTTCTTTCTTTTTGTTTTCATTATGCATATTTTGTATACGTCAAGAACATTTCTCAAGTACACGTTTAAAATTTTCAAATAAAAGTTTATGATTTTTTAATACATGGTCAACATTTTTTCTATACAACTTTTCAACATTTTTCAAATGCCTGTTTAACATTTTTACAAATACAAGATTCGCATTTTTTTTGTTTTCTTTCTTTTAGTTTTCATTCTACATTTTTCGTATATGTCAAGTACATTTTTCAAATACACATTTAACATTTTTCAAATAAGAGTTTAACATGTTTTGAATACATTGTCATCGCACACCACTCGTTTGCACACGCGTGACTTTTTGGCAAGCCCGTGTTGGGAGGGGTGCCCCTATTTTATTTTCCTTCATTTTTTTAGTTTTTGTTTCTTTTTGCATCAAGAGAAATGTTCAGGATTTCAAGTAAAACCGAGTTCCAAATATTTGTGAATTTGAAAAAATGTTCGTGTAATTGAAATAATGTTTGCGAATTCAAAAAATGTTCATGGGTTTTAAAGAAATCATGATTTAAAAAATATTCAAGATTTCAAAAATGTTTGTGACTTGTAAAAATGTTCGTGAATTCAAAAATGTTCCCGAATTCATAAAACTATTCTCAACTGCCAAAAGTACTAACGAATTTGTAAAAAATGTTCACAATTTGAAAGTTTGAATTTGATGAACTGTTATTGAATTTGTAAAACAATATTTTCATCAAGTGCATCATCTTCATCACTTGAATCATGAAGATTGTCATGTCTATCACAATCATATTTTTTTTCTTTTATAACTTCTTCATTAGTAGGGGGACTAAACATATCATGTTCATCAAATTCTTCTGCTATTCCTGTACAAGTTGTTGGATTCCCCGAAGAGGAAAGGTGACGTAGCACGACATCATATAGTATTTCACTCAATTAAGAAGTAAGGTTTATCGAATCAGTAGGAGTCATCAAGCTAACAACGTTAGCAGTGCTTGCACACAAATAGATAAAATTGCTTGCACCCCACAATAGGAATGAGGTTGTCAATCCCCTTGTTCTTGCTAGTTACAAGATAAAAAGCAAATAGTGATAGGGCAAAGCGGCAAAATAGTAAAGAGCAAATTGTAAGAGTTTTTGTATTGATGGAAAATAGACCTGGAGGCCATAGGTTCACTAATGGCATCTCTATCAAAAGCATGTAGTGGCATGGTAGAAAAATTACGAAATTGACAGAATAGCGCAAATTATAACTATGATCATTCATGGCATAATCTCACATAGGCGTCCATTGTTGCCACGCATGTGTAGGACATCACAGTCCATGGAGAAGGTAGGTGACTTCATTAAATGCTTGGTGAAGTGTCACCGTCTTTTGGCCTCCGGGAATGATCGTCTGTCTTGTCATCGCCGCCCATGGTGCTGCTGGATCTGGGTGTGACACGCATCCTGACAAGTGTGCACCATGCGGTGAATAATGAGTGATTCATACCTCGCGTCTTTTTCTTCCACTGGCGTGCCTACGCCCCTGCCATGTGTTGCAAAAGGCATGTACTAACAAAACAGTTGTACGACGTGTAGGGTGTGATGGCTTGCTGTCAACGCTTGCCGGGTGCGGGCCAACTGAACATTTCTGAAAATCAATGAACTTTTTTTCATTTTTTGTGAACTTTTTCATAACCAATGAACTTTTCAAGTAGTTTTATATTTAAGTTAACATTTTATGAAAAGCAATAACTATAACTGTTTTCTGTTATTGTACACTAATACCAGGTTGGTCTAGTGGTTGTCAAGTTCGTTCATGTAGACATCAGATAGCGAGTTCGAACCCCAGCTGTGCCATTGGTTATTTTCCACTTTTTCTTTTGTTAGCAGGTAATGGGCGTGCGCGCCTAGTCGCTCGGGGGCGCCCTATGCGCCATATAGGAACTTGTTCTATTCCTTGCGTTCAGCGAGTCGAGCCGTCCGACTCGCTTAAGCGCGCGAGCGACTAGGCAGCCCACATTCGCGGGCAACACCAGTCTGTTTCTCTGTTTTTCACGTTTTTTTTTTCATTTTTCTTCTTCTTACTTTTTTATATATTTTAAAATATTCTAAATATATATATTACACAAACACTTCAAAAACACATTTGTAAAAATGTTGAATAAGTATTAAAAATGTTGAGTAAGAATTTGAAAAATGTTGAACGGGTATTAGAAAAAATGTTTAAGAAGTATTAAAAGTATTGAAGAAGAATCTGAAAATGTTGAATAGGTATTTAAAAATGTTATCGAGTATATGAAAAATGTTGATCAAGTTTTTAAAAAATTGAAAAATGTTGAACAAGGATTTGAAAATATTGAATAAGTATATAAATGTTGAACAACTATTTGAAAAATATTGAATAGGTATTAGAAAATGTTGAACGAGTATATGAAAATGTTGAACAAATATTTAAAAATGTTGAATAAGTATTAAAATGTTGATCAAGTATTAAAATGTTGAGCAAGTAGTTGATTTTTTGAATAGCTATGAAAATGTTGAACACATTTTTAAAAAGTGTTGAATAGCGTTCGGACAATGTTGAACGTGTATACAAAAAGTGTTGATCACTTGTTACAAATTTTTTTTTGACATGTACAAAAATGTAGTGAAAACGAAAACAAACATAAGAAAAAACGAAGGAGAAACAAAAAATGAAGATGGAAAAAGAAAACCAAGCAAAAAATGGAGAGGATCAACAAAATTGTTGAGTACGTATCTGAAATATGTTGAATAAGTATTTGGAAAAATGTTGATCATGTATACAAGAATGTAGAATAAAAAACAAAAAGAAACAGACAAAAACAGAGAAGGAGAAGGAAAAAGAAAAAAAACGGAGAAGAAAAAAAACGGAGAATAAAAAATTTAAAAGTAAAAAGGGAGAACACTATCTCGACTTGCTTCAAAGAAGGCCGCGTCCCTTTAGTCAACATGAGTTGTGCGCGAGCGCGGTGGCTTCTCATGCTTGGTTCGTGCGCGACAACCAGGGATCGATCCCTCGCCTCCCCTTTTCCCTTCTCTTTTTCTTCAGCTGTGCGCGGAAAAATGGGTCGGCCTAGTAATAAAATGTTCGACGCGATATTTTCTGGGTCTCTGGCTTAATGCGAGAAATAGTCCTCAAGGGGGTAGTATCTCATCTTAAGCAAGATGGAATCTGCTCTCGCTGAAGGAAATAGCGACTCGCATAGGCAACTGGGCACGTGAACATTGAAATGGCAATAGGCGAACAAAAAGGGAGCTCGCAGGGGATTAGATCCATGGTATCCTCGATACTTAGTTGCGGCGCTAACCAGCGAGCAAGCATCGAGTTCCTGACATAGTGCTAGGGCGCGACATACTTGAGGCAAAACGAGCCAAATTTCCATTGGGTTTTCCCGATTTCTCATTTTATTATGCCTTTCTCTCTCTTCTTTTTTGATTCATTTTTATTCGGTCCTCTCCTTTTTTTCCTTTTTTCTCATTTTTTTATTTTTTGTTTGGTTTTCTTATTTCTTCTCAGGCTTTTTCTGTTTCAACTTATGGTTTTTCTTTGTGTTTTCATTTTTATTGATTTTTCTTTTCTTACTCATTTCCTTCTTCTTTTCTTCGGTTTTTTTCGTTTCTTTCTTGGTTTTCAACCTTTTTTGTTAATCTTTGTCTCTTTATTGATTTTCACTGATTATTCATTCTTTTTGCATCTGTTACTTCGGTTTTATTTTTCCTTGATTTCTTTTCCGATTTTCATTGTTTTTCTTTTCTTTCTTTTAGTTTTCATTATGCATATTTCGTATACGTCAAGAACATTTCACAAGTACACTTCTAAAAAATTCAAATAAGAGTTTATGATTTTTAATACATGGTCAACATTTTTTCTATACAACTTTTCAACATTTTTCAAATGCTTGTTTAACATTTTACAAATACAAGTTTGACAATTTTTTTGTTTTCTTTCTTTTAGTTTTCATTCTACATTTTTCGTATATGTCAAGTACATATTTCAAATACATGTTTAACATTTTTCAAATAGGAGTTTAACATGTTTTGAATACATTGTCATCGCACACCACTCGCTTGCACACGCGTGACTTTTGGCAAGCCCGTGTTGGGAGCGGTGCCCCTATTTTATTTTCCTTCATTTTTTTCGTTTTTGTTTCTTTTTGCATCAAGAAAAATGTTCAGGATTTCAAGTAAACCCGAGTTCCAAATATTTGTGAATTTGAAAAAATGTTCGTGTAATTGAAATAATATTTGCGAATTCAAAAAATGTTCATGGGTTTTAAAGAAATCGGGATTTTAAAAATATTCAAGATTTCAAAAATGTTTGTGACTTGTAAAAATGTTCGTGAACTCAAAAATGTTCACGATTCAAAAAATGTTCCTGAATTCATAAAACTATTCTCAACTGCCAAAAGTACTAACGAATTTGTAAAAAATGTTCACAATTTGAAAGTTTGAATTTGGTGAACTGTTATTGAATTTGTAAAACAATATTTTCATCAAGTGCATCATCTTCATCACTTGAATCATGAAGATTGTCATGTCTATCACAATCATATATTTTTCTTTTATAACTTCTTCATTAGTAGGGGGACTAAACATATCATGTTCATCAAATTCTTCTGCTATTCCTGTACAAGTTGTTGGATTCCCCGAAGAGGAAAGGTGACGTAGCACGACAGTATATAGTATTTCACTCAATTAAGAAGTAAGGTTTATCGAATCAGTAGGAGTCATCAAGCTAACAATGTTAGTAGTGCTTGCACACAAATAGATAAAATTGCTTGCACCCAGCAATAGGAATGAGGTTGTCAATCCCCTTGTTCTTGCTAGTTACAAGATTAAAAGCAAATAGTGATAGGGCAAAGCGGCAAAATAGTAAAGAGCAAATTGTAAGAGTTTTTGTATTGATGGAAAATATACCTGGGGGGCATAGGTTCACTAGTGGCATCTCTATCAAAAGCATGTAGTGGCATGTAGACAAATTACTATTGGGAAATTGACAGAATAGCGCAAATTATAACTATGATCATTCATGGCATAATCTCACATAGGCGTCCATTGTTGTCACGCATGTGTAGGACATCACAGTCCACGGTAGGTGACTTCATTAAATGCTTGGTGAAGTGTCACCGTCTTTTGGCCTCCGGGAACGACCGTCTGTCTTGTTATCGCGCCCATGGTGCTGCTGGATCTGGGTGTGACACGCATCCTGACAGGTGTGCACCATGCGGTGAATAATGAGATGATTCATACCTCGCGTCTTTCCCTTCCACTAGCGTGCCTGCGCCCCTGCCATGTGTCGCAAAAGGCATGTACTAACAAAACAGTTGTACGACGTGTGGGGTGTGGTGGCCTGTTGTTAACGCTTGCCGGGTGCGGGCCAACTGAATGAGTCATTGCTGGGCGTAGTCATTCCCGTATGTCAGCTGCCTCGGGTCGTTGCCGAGCGACTTGAACCTGTTCCTTTTAGCACTTGGTTGTTGGCTTGGAGAAGCATGAAATAGATCTTGACAAAGATCTGCATGCCATTACGGAGTTTGGGCTCCTTCTTGAAGATGTTGTTGAGGACGACCTTGACGAAGATTTGCATGCCACCATGAAGTAGTGGAGGAAGCCTTGTTGACGGAGAGCTTCTTCATTTGCTTTGCTTTGGCCAGGAGGCGACCGTGGCCCATGTGTAGTTGGGTCTGTGAACCCAACGGTCACGGCACCGACATCCGTGATAAGTAGACAATTGAACTTACTGACGTCTACTAGTATTACTCCACCTCAAGACCTTTATCTAGCATGCATATTAAAGTATTAAGTTTACAAGAAACAGAGTAATGCAATAAGGAAGATGACATAATGTAGACAAAAGAAAACCTAGCAATAAGATTAACCCCCATTGTTTTACCCTTAGTGGTAACAACACAATACGGGCCTCCGTCCCTTTTGTCACTGGACAAGTCACCAAATGATTGAACCCACTACTATGCACTCTACATGCTAGGGTTAAACCCTGGCCAGCACGACCTCGTCAACGCCGCCGTCGCTGCGGCCAGCACGACCTCGTCAACGCCGCCGTCAGGTGTGCTGGCATGAACACGGGGGCTGCGATGGCGTGGTCGAATTTAAGTCCCACCCTTTATTTGTGTGCCGGCCGGCTGGCGAGTGCGTTAGCATGAACTGTGGTGATATTTTTTTGAAGTCGGCATTGTATGCCGGCGCTGACATGATGCCGGCATGAGACATGGCCGCTCGCATGATCGACCGCGGGCCCTTTTTTAAAAGTTGAGTGCGGACATGAAATGGGTCGGCGCGTTGGGCGCACTGCCGACCCAAATGCAAAACTGGGCAGACGTCGGGTGGGCAGCCGACCCAAACAGACAAAAAGCGGACAAATGCGCCGTCCGTTTGGGTCGGCCCGTTGGAGTTGCTCTAAACTTTGTATTAGCTGATATGCAATCCTTTCATAAAATTTCGGACAAGCAGGATTATGGTTATTACTTGCATCTTAATGGCTCAAACCTAGATGTCAAACACCATCTACAATTGGCATCAACGATGAGAATCGTTGTGATATCATATCGAATCTACGAGACACCATGAGTGCCTCAAATGGCATTATCCTCAGCAACGTACGCATGGACAATGATCATGCCAGGGCCGCCTTTACCAAACCCGCCCGCCTCAGCATCCCCAGCGGGTGCTATGCGCCCGCAACTGCCCAACGTGTGAGCAGAGTGCCAGAACAAATCCACAACTTCGTTCCAGTCGCCTTGCTAGGCTATATACCTCTACTGCTCCTTCCGTTTCAAAATATTTGAAGTTTCAGATTTGTCCTAAGTCAAACTGTTTTAAGTCTGACCAAGTTTGTAGAAAAATATACCAACGTCTACAACATCAAATTAGCTTGATTAGATTCATCATAACATATATTTTTATACCATATATATTTGATGTTGTTGATATTAACACTTTCTTTATAAAGTTGCTCAAATTAAAAGAAGTTCTACTTAGGATATACCTAAAACTTCAAAAATCTGTTTCTGATCCCAGGCTTAGATGCACCTTATATCTCAGCTATTGAACCACATGGGGATTTGTGTCTGCCAGTGTATTGCAGGTCGTATCAGGCACCGTATTGTTGATAAAATAAAGGGGCCATCTCAGCCATTATGACGGACCAATGACCTAACGGCAACAGCGGACCAGGTTGGCTCATGGCACCGGCCATTTTCTGAGCGGAACTGAGCCGGCACCCGGCGACGACAGCTTAAGGGAAACACTCTTAGTTGGTAAACGTCCAGCGTTAGACCAGTCCAACACCTTTGATTCAACTGAAATCTAACGCCTCAGAAATTGTGCTTCTTTTGTAAAAAAAAACATCGGTACGAACAAACAGCCCGCAGCCCATGGACAATCTCCCCCTAATACCGCCCCTAATCTCTCCTGATTCCAGTCACAGCCGCACCGGCCCGATCTCCTCCTCGCCCAGATCCCCTTCTCCCCGAGCATCATGGTCACCCCACCGACCAGCTCGCCGTTGTCCATCTATACGGTGCTCGGCCTGGTGGCCGCCGGAGCATGCGGCAAAACCCTGGAAGAGCCCATGACCCTGCTTGGCGCCTCGTCCCCCGCCGAGGTCACCGGGTTCGTGAGCGGCTGATGAAGTCATATACCTAGGATAGGGTCATGGACCTGTCCAAGACACCCTCCCCAAGGACATCTTTAGAAAAAATTACCTTTCAGTCGACCTGAAAGAGTTCCACTCGACCAACTGGAAGACACTCGACCATGAAGCCAACCGCTCGACCACCAGGAGATCCAAAGCCAGTCTGCACACAAACGGTCGGTCATTAAGTAGCTTTTATGGTCATCATAGCACTTTATATGGGCGTTACCAGTAACCCCCTATCTTAATGTACCTTTAACCCTGCATAACTGAGGGCTGGAGGGGTCTGGCGAACTCTATATAAGCCACCCCTCCTCAATGTCAAGGGTTCGCACCTCTGTAACTCATACGCACATAATACAGTCGACCGCCTCCGGACTCCGAGACGTAGGGTTGTTACTTCCTTAGAGAAGGGTCTGAACTCGTAAACATCTTGCGTATACAACTACTCCATAGCTAGGATCTTGCCTCTCCATACCTACCCCCCATTCTACTGTCAGGCTTAGAACCACGACAGCGGCCTTGCCCCTGGCCCATCCTGCCTACCTACACACCGCCGCAGTCCTACATGGCGGAGATACGTACAGTCGCGACTTAATTTGCTGAGGTCTGCACTTTCATCTTTGTTTGTTGCCGCCGGTGCTTGGTAAGACGTTGTAATGAATTCGTGCATTCAGATGGTGCTTCTAATATACAGTACAACTGTTTTGCGTCACATGATAATTCGCTTTCATAGTTTTTCTTTTGAAACCGAGCTTAAGTTGGACATACCAGGCAAGTAATACTCCCGTTCGTCCATCCTCGTCCGTTGATGCTGTCGCGGCTACAACAAAAACTTTGCCTCCCTCGCCGCCGACCGCTACTGCGTCGTGGCCACTGCCACGATCCTATTCGGCGCCTACGACATGTCCATGCTCGACCGAGAGCGTGTTTCAGCACGCCCACACCCGTCGACGATCATGTACGCTCGCTATGTCACTGCCTCATTTGTGTCGTCGTCCCTTCCTTCCCTGTTGTTCTGTCGCATTTCCATGCAAGGGAAAATAGTTCATCAGCATGAGAATATGTTTCTACTCCATGTAAAAAATGCTTCCATCACGTGAGCAAGTGCTTCCTAGCTTTGCTCTATAATGCTTCTTTAGTACATACTCCTATAATGCTTCGATAGTAATGCTAAGATATTTTGGCTATCACTACAATGTGCTCCTTATTTTCTTTGGGTGCAAATTCTAACATCTTTGGAAGCAATGTTTGATGCATACTCCTCCTATGTAGGAAGCAAAGTTTGTTGCACAATGCCATGAGCAACAGTAGAGTGGTGACCTTCGCTTCACCAAGGGCTTCTCTGCGGCCATCGAGGGCCAGTGTGTAGATGGAAACAACAACAACAAGGCGGCTGCTAGGGGTAGCGGCGGCAATTGCAAGGATGTCGACCGACAGCAACAACATCCCCCTCTCCCATCAGCGGCTATGCCACAATTCTACTTAAGAACTAAAACAATATTGTTACAATAAGGAAGCAACTAACATGAATATGTGCTTATGTGTCGGTGCTACTATTGAAGCAGGCAATGAAACTAAAGGGTGCATTTTCTGCTCTTCTTTTTATGTTGACGAAGCACTGAATTTGTACAGAGATTCATAGAATATTTTTCTGTCGGAAGCAAGTAACTTCGATTACAACATATTAAGCATCTACGAAAATAGAAAAGGAAGCATACAATAACAATGGTTGAAACAATAATTCAAAGCATGGAAGCATATGTGATGAACATTTAAATATTGCTACTCGATGAGAATTTGAATCACTTGTGATATATAACCTCTCTAAAACACAAAATTGGAACCATGTCTAATTTAAATCATGGATGTATGATCCGTTAGTTTTGTTGCTGTCGAAACAATACACTAATAAGTTATGCAGATTTATTAAATTTTGTACTAAGCAACTGGATTGCTAGTAAATCAAAGAATTGGAAGCATAATGCACGGAAGCATTTTATCTAAAAAATGAAGAAAGCGCGCCACTTGATAGTGCTGCGATTTACTACAGATAATGAAGAACGGTTGTAGTGTTGGAAGCATGACTTCCGAATAAACATACAGTTATGAAGCATGGTTTGCAATGCTTGAAGCAGAAATATTGATGGTTTGTTGAGGGGAATTAATGGGAAGCATCACCAGATGAAAATTGTTTAGATATGGAAGCTGGTGCATGGAAAGTACAGGTCGTGCATGATTCATGGAGCAGTTTTCTTTTAGCAGTTAAAACCTAGCGCTGATAGATGGAAACTACCAAATCCCGCTTAACTACCAGAGGCCCACGTCCAGCTAGCCTATTAGACCAGACACTCAGATCACCCCCGATCGTACGGCAGTAGGCTGGTCTGATGGATAGCTAGGGATTAGTAGTCTGATCCCTAGTGGTTCCCACAGCTTAAACGGCTACCAAACCCAGCCCGGACTTATCCCCACTTGTCCATCTATGTCAATTACCTTTTCATTAATCGAGTTTCAGGACTGTTCAAGAGCGCTCGTCGGCGATGCGCAAGGAGTCATGTCTGAAGGTGCACCACCTAGCCGCACCTGGCGAGCATGAAAATTTTCAGTTAATACACCTGTAGAAAGCTCAGGCACCAAGTCTATCGAGATCATGCTAATGCTACAGTCAATACTAGAACGATAGTGTCAGTCTGATTCTCTCCCGTTACCAAAATGCAATAAATAAATAATTCATGCAGCACCATCATTAAGCATTTATTAATCGACCGATTTTTGCTGCTGAAGTTAAATTCCTGCAGAACAGGGACGCGATTTGCCTTGGTCGACCCAGGAGCTTCCTGGTTGACCTTCCCCATGGACTGCACCGACTGCGCGGGCGACCCTTTCTTCCTCGGATGCACTTCTTCTCCACTGAAGCCCCATTGCAACCCCCACAGCTGGAGCCTCAATTTGATTCAGCTACACGCGGGTTGGGGACTGCACGCGGCGGAAGCAAAGCCAAGGGGGCCGGATCCGGCTGCTCCAAGTTGTCAGCTGGCAGTAGTAGATGCGCTGCCACCACCGATGGGAAACAAAAAATAAAATTGATAGAAATATTTATATACTTTAGTTAGGAATACTAGAAGAACGCCCGTGCGTTGCAACGGGGCCACGTTAACTTAAAGAGTTCAATATTACGACATTGGCGACCTTTTTTACCATCAAATCCTCTCACACACACACTCCCTCCCTCTTCCTCACTCTCTCTCCCCCTCTCCCTCTCTCTAACACACACATATCTATCTTATTGGGTACGGAACTATAATCCATCTATTTCACACACACACTAGTGCATAACAATATGGATTATGTGTATTATATTTGCCAGAAGAACTGAGGAAATTAATTTCATGTAAATTGGCCAGCCACAGCTCCAAGAATACGCGGAGGAGGTGGCCCGGGTCAGCGTCGGCGCCGTCCGGCGCGCGCCACGGGCCTGCTTCCAAGTGCACGTGCAATGCACGTCTTCACAAATATTACAACCAGATGTGAGAAATCACATACTAACACGATGTTGCAATCAATTTGTAATTAAAGAAGCCAAAAGTCTTTTTTCTTAAACCAGAATTCCTTATGCTGGAGTTTAAACAAACCCCACAATAGCCCTACTTATCACCTAATTAAGCAGATGCACGACTTATGAAGCGGATAAGAAATCATGTTAACTTGGAACTAAAATTCTAACAAAAGAGTGAGGAATAAACCTTTTTATTATTGCTCTGAAGTCTGAACCTCCCCCTATTTGTTAGTGAAATGTGAGTATGCTTGGAAGATAATAATTTCTTATGCAACATATGCTTTTACATCCTAAAGAGCTACAAAATATGTTGACCTACCTATGTGCACTTCCTAAATCAAGCGGATAAAATTATTTCTATCGGCAATATAAAATATTAAACATTAGAAAGAAAGGGACAATGTCCACTAACCATGCAAATATTCTGACCATTGCATATTTAGGCTGGCGTATATGGGAAATCAAAGCTAAAAATGACTCGATGAGTTAGGGATACATCAATAAATATTGTAAAAAGTGATAAAAACAAATCTGCAGCAACTCGCGACCCCACGAACTCGTATTCGCAATGAGCAAGTTAGTGAGGCCACCACGGTAGGCTAGCACCAAGAGACAAGGGCAACAACCGCCTTCCCATCCAACCTACTGATTCTGCTGGCGCTACTTTCATCCTAAGCCCATGAGTACCGTTAGTGTGTTGCCACGTACGGAGAAACTATGAACTAAAATTTTCATCCAAATCATGAAAAATGTTAATGTTCCTCTCCTCTCCCATCCCTCGTATAAACATACCCAATTTGTGGTTGGCTCGCTACATTCAGCGTAGCTCTGATGTGCACTGCCCTCGCTCTTGATTAGTTGCCGCAGTGCCACGCATCTACGCCAACAAGCTGGGGGAAACAAATGCAAATGTTACACCGAGCCAAAATAAACCATCCCACAATCGTAACAATAGAAAAGATAATAACCAAAACTTAACAGAAGAACTACTGCTTGGCTCCCATATCCATCTCGATAGCCCTTGATCTGGCTGCTGAGCTTCTCCTAGCCGCCTCAACATCACGTCATTACCAAACATGTAGTGGATGCCTAGTGGGACAAGGATTAAGAAATAACATGAGGTGAAAAATGCGATGGTTGTCAATTCCATAAGACGATCCAAGTAATTTGACAAAACAGATCGGGAGCATCTTGTATAATCTCAAAAAGCAACTAAAAATATGAGAAATGAAGTGATGAAAATCAGCCCTGCTCTCATTTATGCTCGCTTTTGTAATGGGAGGCAAGGAATGGGGATACCGGAGAAGAAAGGATCACATGGACGGCAAGCCTCCACCACCAACAAGTGGGGTTGCTTCACATCCAATCTCCACGGCCGCCGCCCATGGGGACGAACTCCCATGTTCACAACCGGCTCCCAATCGGCCGCCGCCTCGCCGACCTTGGCGACAAGTAGTCCTCCTTCGATCCCATTCGCAACGGAGGCAACACCCATCCCAATGGACGGGTCCGCGGTGAGATCCCTCATCGATTGTGGTCGCGCCTCCCCAAACCTCACCGCGGGACACATGAGAGGCGCCGTTGCCATGGTCGCTTGGATGGGGAAAGGAGGCGACATAGCAACAACGACGCCTTCACCGGGATTGGTGGCGACGGCGGCGAAGCGAAAGGGGGAGGCGGCGGCGAGAGAGTAGGAGGGTGGTAGCGGCACTCCATCGGCCGCCGTGGCGTGAGAGGAGGATGGGGATGGGGCCGCGATCCGGACGTATGGAGCGGTCAAGAGGAGGGAAGCGGCGGTGGGTTTTTCCATCATGCGGGTTTGGGGAGGTCAAACGAGAGGGTTTTTTTCGTGCGGGAGGCGAGCAACGAGGCGGATGTAGGGAGACGGACGCGGTCGGTTGGCGAAAAAGGAAAGCTACGCAAAATCACATCAATATAAGAAAATATCCCATCAATACTTGATTGATTGCGATTTATTTTTTATATGGTAACTAATCTGATGGGTTTATGTGGGTGGTGAAACGAAAAGGAAAGCTACGCATTTTTTTAGGCAGTAGAGATGATTGATGATAAGAAAGGGAAAATCACATCAATATAAGGAAATATCCCATCAATACTTGATTGATTGCGATTTATTTTTTATACGGTAACTAATTTGATCATCAATACTTGATTGATTGCGATTTTTTTTATATGGTAACTAATCTGATGGGTTTATGTGGGTGGTGAAGCGAAAAGGAAAGCTACACATTTTTTAGGCAGTAGAGACGATTGATGATAAAAAAGGGGAAATCACATCAATATGAGGAAATATCTCATCAATACTTGATTGATTGCGATTTATTTTTTATATGATAACTAATCTGATCATCAATACTTGATTGATTGCGATTTTTTTATGGTAACTAATCTGATGGGTTTATGTGGGTGGTGAAGCGAAAAGACAGGTGGGAGGGAGACGAAATAAAACCAGCGAAATAAAACCAAGGAAAGTGGTGAGGCGGAATAAAAACCTGCGAAAAATAACCGGCGGACTATTCGTAGATTTTTTTGGTTCGTCTGTCTTGGTGCGACGGGATGTTAGGGCCTGGAGTGCGTGGGGCGGGCGGGGGACTCGGCTTGAGGTTTTTTTTTTTTGATTCTATGCGGCTTAGCGTGAGACGGGAGGTTGGGCGTGTGCGGGACTCGATCGCGGGGTTTTTCTTGGTTTTTCGCGGCTGAGAGGGAAGTGGGAGGAAATACCAAAGAAGTATCAAAAAAGACCAGGTGAGGTGAGACAAAAATAAAACCCGAAACACGACCTAGCAACTGAGACATTAAGAATAGAGATGACACCGTAACAATACCACGAACTCACCTGTCTAGAAAACCCAATCCGCAAGCTTCCATCTCCGGTCGCCGGCTGGGTCACTCGCCACCCCACACGAAACCTACAGGAGATTTTTCGAAACAGATTGCCGGTCTAGCACTATCGACATCACGAGGCAAATTTCTGTGTGCGACCCAACCGACACATGGGTCAACTACCCTGTCCGACTGCTCGGCTTATAGTTGACGTTTTCGTGGGCCGGGCTCGTAACGTTGCCGACGTCCTGTACTACGGCTCAGGACTACCACGTGACGGAACTACCCATGTGCGATTCGAAATAGGCCTCCCTCTGTACAAAAACGGCCCACCGTATTGCACTCCTGCGGTATTACTGTCCATACCCAATTTTCCAGCGCCTGAAGTCTGACGTGACAGAGCCATTTTCCAGCATCCCTAGGCACCATTGAACGAACAAAATATCAGGTTCATCTGGACTTCAAATATTTTAGAACAGAGGGAGTGTACCGCCGAGAACGAAGTAGGAGCCACAGACCATGTGCCTCACCTCCCACGTACACCCTTCCAGTGGAGAGGGACTCTACAATGCCTTTACCATCGGAACAAAAGCTAGTAGTCACGCGACTGCAGAGTGGGCCATGACACATTAGTTTTGGTCGCTAGCGCGCGCTCGCTCTAGCAGCATAGATCTGAAAAGTAACTACGACTTCAAACAACAAACTCCGTTTTTATAGATTTAAAAAAATATTGAAAAGAAGTTAAAAAAAGCTTACAATTTTGAAAAAAACTTGAACCTAAAAAATGTTTCAGGATTTCAGAAAAGTTCATGAATTAAAAAAAGAATTTTAAAAGTTTAAGAATTCGAAAAATATCATGAATTTGAAAATAGTTCACAAAATTTAAAAAGTTCATAAACTTGAAAAAGTCTGTAAATTTCAGAAATGCTCGTAAATTTGAAAAAGGTTCAAGAATTTTAGAAAAATGTGGATTTTAAAACTTTCATGGAGTTGAAAAAGTTCATATATTTTGTTGATTCGAATTCACAGATTTAAAAAAAATCATGCATTTAAGAAATGTTAACAAATTTGAAAAAAGTTCATGAATTTCAGGGATTCAATTTTTTTCTTAGATTTGCAAAAAGTTCACGGAATTGAAGAAATTCATGGATTTGAAACATACTTCACGGATTTAAAAAAAGTTCATGGACTTGAAAAAATAGTCATATCTGGAAAAGTTTGTGAATTAAAAATGTCCAACAATTTGAAAATTGTTTGTGAATATGAATAAAACTTTAGAAATTCCAAAAAGTTTACAAATGAAAACAATTCATTGATTCTAAAAAAAATAAAACACGAAAACAAAAATAAAAATAAAATAAAACCGAAAGAGAAACCAAAGCGAAAAGGGTAGAAATAGAAAAAACAATCAAAATGGAACAAAAACTGTGAAACAGAAACATAGGCTAAAAAATCGATCTGAGGAGAAATATTGAGCCGCAGCCCAGTTAGATATGTTTGTGAGGTGGGGTTGTAGGGCATCTATGTGGCGCGTGACGCGCTGGCGAACAAGCCAGCGCGCACCCGCCCGCTCCCGTGCTCGCCCCTAGTGGGCCGACCCACGATCGGGGTTGAACGCCCCAGTTTTTTCAAATCGTTTTTTTACCATTTTTGCTTTTCTTTTTTCTTCAAAATAATTCGTAATTTAGAAAAGTGAATTTTGTAAAAATAATGTTCTTGATTTAAAAATAATGAATTTTAATGAACAAATTTATATGAGCATTTTTCTAATAGTGCTGAACAATATTTTATATTTGATAAACAAAATTTGAATACGATGAACATTCTTTAAACCTGATGAACAAAATTTGAATTTAAGAATATTTTTTCGAAAAACGGATGGACAAATTTTGAATTCATTGAACAAATTTTGAAATCGATGAACAAATTTTGTGTTTCGTGAACAATTTTTGAAATCGATGATTACTTTTTTGAATTTGGTGAACAATTTTTGAAATTGATGAACAAATTTCGAATTTGATGAACATTTTTTGAATTTGATGAACAAAATTTGAATTTTGACGAATATTTTTTCGATCCGATGAACAAAAATAGAATTTTGTGAACATTTTTACAAATTGATGATCATTTTTTAAATTTGATACAAAAAATGTTCACAAATTTTGTAAGAAAAGAAAAAAAATGAAAACAAACCAATTTTGAAGTCGACGGATAAATTTTGAATTTGATGAACAATTTTTGAATTTGGTTAACATTTTTTGAACTCGATGAAGAAATTTTGAATTCTGATTATTTTTTTCAATCTGATGAACAAAAAAGGAATTTTATGAACATTTTTTGAATCGTTGACCATTTTTACACACTGCGAACATTTTGAATTTGATACAAAACAATGCTCACGAATTTGGAAAAAAAGAAAAAGAAAGCGAAAAAGGGAAACAGAAAAGAAAAAAAAGGAAAAATAGAGCTAAAGAAAAAAGAAAAGAAAATAAATGGGATATGGGCCGACTCATACGAGCGCTCAGCGCACCAAGGGAGGGGGGGGGGGGGGTCGTCTTCGAACCCGCGACCTCTGTATTCGAAGAGAACGACACTAGCCATTCGGCCATCCAAGCACATTGTGAAAAACATTCATTTTAAGCTTGTTATTTCTTCCTTCCATCGTGTTTTTTTTCCTTCTGGACGTTTGTATTCGGTTTTTCGGTTTTTCGTTTTTTCCTTGCTTTTCCCTTTTTCTCTTTTTTGAATGCGTGGATTCTTAAAAAAATCATGAACTTTATTCTTCAAAATTGATGAAACTTTTTTACAAAATCCATGAACTTTCCATCATATCCATGAACATTTCTTTAAAATCAATGAACTTTTTTCAAATTTTGATTTTTTTGAAAAATGGATGAACTATTTTGCAAATTCGATGAACTTTATTTCAAATTCAATGAACTTTTTTCAAATTCAGTGAACTTTTTTCAAATTCAGTGAACTTTTTTTCAAAAATTTGATGAACTATTTCAAATTCAATGAACTTTTTCAAATTCAATGAAATTTTTTAAATTTGGATGAACTTTTTCAAATTTTGATAAACTTCTTTCGAATTAGATGAACTTTTTTAAAAAAAATTGTGAACATTTCTGAAAATCGATGAACTTTTTTTCATTTTTTGTGAACTTTTTCATAACCAATGAACTTTTCAAGTAGTTTTATATTTAAGTTAAGGTTTTATGAAAAGCAATAACTATAACTGTTTTCTGTTATTTTACACTAATACCAGGTTGGTCTAGTGGTTGTAAAGTTCGTTCATGTAGACATCAGATAGCGAGTTCGAACCCCAGCTCTGCCATTGGTTATTTTCCACTTTTTCTTTTTGTTAGCAGGTAATGGGCGTGCGCGCCTGGTCGCTCGGGGGCGCCCTATGCGCCATATAGGAACCCGTTCTATTCCTTGCGTTCAGCGAGTCGAGCCGTCCGACTCGCTTAAGCGCGCGAGCGACTAGGCAGCCCACCTTCGCGGGCAACACCAGTCTGTTTCTCTGTTTTTCACGTTTTTTTTTTCATTTTTCTTCTTCTTACTTTTTTATATATTTTAAAATATTCTAAATATATATATTACACAAACACTTCAAAAACACATTTGTAAAAATGTTGAATAAGTATTAAAAATGTTGAGTAAGAATTTGAAAAATGTTGAACGGGTATTTGAAAAAATGTTGAAGAAGTATTAAAAGTATTGAAGAAGAATCTGAAAATGTTGAATAGGTATTTAAAATGTTATCGAGTATATGAAAAATGTTGATCAAGTTTTTAAAAAATTGAAAAATGTTGAACAAGGATTTGAAAATATTGAATAAGTATATAAATGTTGAACAACTATTTGAAAAATGTTGAATAGGTATTAAAAATGTTGAACGAGTATATGAAAATGTTGAACAAATATTTAAAAATGTTGAATAAGTATTAAAAATGTTGATCAAGTATTAAAAATGTTGAGCAAGTATTTGATTTTTTTGAATAGCTATGAAAATGTTGAACACATTTTTAAAAAGTGTTGAATAGCGTTCGGACAATGTTGAACGTGTATACAAAAAGTGTTGATCACTTGTTACAAATTTTTTTTTGACATGTACAGAAATGTAGTGAAAACGAAAACAAACATAAGAAAAAACGAAGGAGAAACAAAAAATGAAGATGGAAAAAGAAAACCAAGCAAAAAATGGAGAGGATCAACAAAATTGTTGAGTACGTATCTGAAATATGTTGAATAAGTATTTGGAAAAATGTTGATCATGTATACAAGAATGTAGAATAAAAAACAAAAAGAAACAGACAAAAACAGAGAAGGAGAAGGAAAAAGAAAAAAAACGGAGAAGAAAAAAACGGAGAATAAAAAATTAAAAAGTAAAAAGGGAGAACACTATCTCGACTTGCTTCAAAGAAGGCCGCGTCCCTTTAGTCAACATGAGTTGTGCGCGAGCGCGGTGGCTTCTCGTGCTTGGTTCGTGCGCGACAACCAGGGATCGATCCCTCGCCTCCCCTTTTCCCTTCTCTTTATCTTCAGCTGTGCGCAGAAAAATGGGTCGGCCTAGTAATAAAATGTTCGACGCGATATTTTCTGGGTCTCTGGCTTAATGCGAGAAATAGTCCTCAAGGGGGTAGTATCTCGTCTTAAGCAAGATGGAATCTGCTCTCGCTAAAGGAAATAGCGACTCGCATAGGCAACTGGGCACGTGAACATTGAAATGGTAATAGGCGAACAAAAAGGGAGCTCGCAGGGGATTAGATCCATGGTATCCTCGATACTTAGTTGCGGCGCTAACCAGCGAGCAAGCGTCGAGTTCCTGACATAGTGCTAGGGCGCGACATACTTGAGGCAAAACGAGCCAAATTTCCATTGGGTTTTCCCGATTTCTCATTTTATTATGCCTTTCTCTCTCTTCTTTTTTGATTCATTTTTATTCGGTCCTCTCCTTTTTTTCCTTTTTTCTCATTTTTTTATTTTTTGTTTGGTTTTCTTATTTCTTCTCAGGATTTTTCTGTTTCAACTTATGGTTTTTCTTTGTGTTTTCATTTTTATCAATTTTTCTTTTCTTACTCATTTCCTTCTTCTTTTCTTGGTTTTTTGGTTTCTTTCTTGGTTTTCAACCTTTTTTGTTAATCTTTGTCTCTTTATTGATTTTCACTGATTATTCATTCTTTTTGCATCTGTTACTTCGGTTTTATTTTTCTTTGATTTCTTTTCCGATTTTCATTGTTTTTCTTTTCTTTCTTTTAGTTTTCATTATGCATATTTCAGATCGTCAAGAACATTTCACAAGTACACTTCTAAAAAATTCAAATAAGAGGTTATGATTTTTTAATACATGGTCAACATTTTTTTCTATACAACTTTTCAACATTTTTCAAATGCTTGTTTAACATTTTTACAAATACAAGTTTGACAATTTTTTTGTTTTCTTTCTTTTAGTTTTCATTCTACATTTTTCGTATATGTCAAGTACATATTTCAAATACACGTTTAACATTTTTCAAATAGGAGTTTAACATGTTTTGAATACATTGTCATCGCACACCACTCGCTTGCACACGCGTGACTTTTGGCAAGCCCGTGTTGGGAGCGGTGCCCCTATTTTATTTTCCTTCATTTTTTTCGTTTTTGTTTCTTTTTGCATCAAGAAAAATGTTCAGGATTTCAAGTAAACCCGAGTTCCAAATATTTGTGAATTTGAAAAAATGTTCGTGTAATTGAAATAATGTTTGCAAATTCAAAAAATGTTCATGGGTTTTAAAGAAATCATGATTTTAAAAATATTCAAGATTTCAAAAATGTTTGTGACTTGTAAAAATGTTCGTGAATTCAAAAATGTTCACGATTCAAAAAATGTTCCTGAATTCATAAAACTATTCTCAACTGCCAAAAGTACTAACGAATTTGTAAAAAATGTTCACAATTTGAAAGTTTGAATTTGATGAACTGTTATTGAATTTGTAAAACAATATTTTCATCAAGTGCATCATCTTCATCACTTGAATCATGAAGATTGTCATGTCTATCACAATCATATATTTTTCTTTTATAACTTCTTCATTAGTAGGGGGACTAAACATATCATGTTCATCAAATTCTTCTGCTATTCCTGTACAAGTTGTTGGATTCCCCGAAGAGGAAAGGTGACGTAGCACGACAGTATATAGTATTTCACTCAATTAAGAAGTAAGGTTTGTCGAATCAGTAGGAGTCATCAAGCTAACAATGTTAGCAGTGCTTGCACACAAATAGATAAAATTGCTTGCACCCAGCAATAGGAATGAGGTTGTCAATCCCCTTGTTCTTGCTAGTTACAAGATTAAAAGCAAATAGTGATAGGGCAAAGCGGCAAAATAGTAAAGAGCAAATTGTAAGAGTTTTTGTATTGATGGAAAATATACCTGGGGGGCATAGGTTCACTAGTGGCATCTCTATCAAAAGCATGTAGTGGCATGTAGACAAATTACTATTGGGAAATTGATGAATAGCGCAAATTATAACTATGATCATTCATGGCATAATCTCACATAGGCGTCCGTTGTTGTCACGCATGTGTAGGACATCACAGTCCACGGTAGGTGACTTCATTAAATGCTTGGTGAAGTGTCACCGTCTTTTGGCCTCCGGAACGACCGTCTGTCTTGGCATCGCCGCCATGGTGCTTCTTTGGATCTGGTGTGACACGATCTGACAGTGTGCACCATGCGGTGAATAATGAGATGATTCATACGTCGCGTCTTTCCCTTCCATTTGGCGTGCTGCGCCCTGCCATGTGTCGCAAAAGGCATGTACTAACAAAACAGTTGTACGACGTGTGGGGTGTGGTGGCTGTTGTTAACGCTTTGGTGCGGGCCAACCGAATGAGTCATTGTCGGGCGTAGTCACTCCGTATGTCACCTGCCTCGGTCGTTGCGAGCGACTTGAACCTGTTCCTTTTAGCACTTGGTTGTTGGCTTGGAGAAGCATGAAATAGATCTTGACAAAGATCTGCATGCCATTACGGAGTTTGGGCTCCTTCTTGAAGATGTTGTTGAGGACGACCTTGACGAAGATTTGCATGCCACCATGAAGTAGTGGAGGAAGCCTTGTTGACGGAGAGCTTCTTCATTTGCTTTGCTTTGGCCAGGAGGCGACCGTGGCCCATGCATAGTTGGGTCCGTGAACCCAACGATCGCAGCACCGACATCCGTGATAAGTAGACAATTGAACTTACTGACGTCTACTACTATTGCTCCACCTCAAGACCTCTATCCAGCATGCATCTCAAATTATTAAGTTTACAAGAAACAGAGTAATGCAATAAGGAAGATGACATAATGTAGAAAAAAGAAAACCTAGCAATAAGATTAACCCCCATTGTTTTATCCTTAGTGGTAACAACACAATACGGGCCTCCGTCCCTTTTGTCACTGGACAAGTCACCACATGATTGAACCCACTACCATGCACCACTCCCTCTGAAGAACTACTCATCTATCTTGGCAAAAGAAGACTCATAGATCGGAAAGCATACATAGCTTACACATAAAAGAGACTTCAAGAGAATCAATATAAATCAATGAATAATATGGCCATAAATCCACAATTCATTGGATCCCAACAAACACACCACAAGAATTACATCAGATTGATCTCAGAGGAGATCATTGTATTGAAGATGAGAGAGAGAGAGAGAGAGAGAGAGAGAGAGAGAGAGAGAGAGAGAGAGAGAGAGAGAGAGAGAGAGAGAGAGAAATCTAGATACTATTATGGACCCGTAGGTCTTAATGGAACTACTTACACATCATCATGGAGGCATCAAGGTTGATGAAGATGGCCTCCCCAATGACCCCCTCCCCGACAGAGTACCAAAACAGGGCTCCAGATCGGAATGCTTCAGAACAGAGGCTTGCGACAATGATAAAATTCTTTCAGGTTCTCTTATGATGGTTAGGGAATGTTTGGGTATTTATAGGCCCGGAATTAGGTCAAAGGAGGCTCGGGGGGGGGCACATGGGCAGGTGGCGCGGCCACCCCCTGGCCGCTCCATCTATCCATGTGGCTTCCTCATGGGCGCCCTCTACCTCTCCCGAAGCTTCTAGGGTCTCTTGTTCTCTAGAAAAAACATCAAAAAATCGTCGTGTTCGGACTTCCATATGTATGATTTTTTTGCGAAACCAAAAGCATACAAAAAAACAGGAACTGGCACTTGGCACTAAACTAATATGCTAGTTCCAAAAAATAATATAAAATGACATATGAAGCATACGAAAGTGATAATACAATAACATTTAACAATAAAAAAATATAGATATGTTTGGAACGTATCACATGGTCACCGTTATCACAATGGACAAGGTTCGCAGGGTCAATTTGAAGGAAATATGCCCTAGAGGCAATAATAAAGTTATTATTTATTTCCTTATATCATGATAAATGTTTATTATTCATGCTAGAATTGTATTAACCGGAAACATAATACATGTGTGAATACATAGACAAACAGAGTGTCACTAGTATGCCTCTACTTGACTAGCTCGTGAATCAAAGATGGTTAAGTTTCCTAACCATAGACATGAGTTGTCATTTGATTAACGAGATCACATCATTAGGAGAATGATGTGATTGACTTGACCCATTCCGTTAGCTTAGCACTTGATCGTTTTGTATGTTGCTATTGCTTTCTTCATGACTTATACATGTTCCTACAACTATGAGATTATGCAACTCCCGTTTACCGGAGGAACACTTTGTGTGCTACCAAACATCACAACGTAACTGGGTGATTATAAAGGAGCTCTACAGGTGTCTCCAAAGGTACATGTTGAGTTGGCGTATTTCGAGATTAGGTTTTGTCACTCCGATTGTCGGAGAGGTATGCTTAGCAAACAAAGGAGTGAAACCTCCAACCGAGAAGAACCGGCATACCCTCCAACATCGAAAACATCATAGAAGATGCATGAGAACTCCGTTTTCGATGAACTCGAGCTTGTCATAAAAATGACCATAAGCTTCAAATCTCACAAGGAGAAGAACCAAACAAGAATCCAAAAGATGATGCAAGGATGCAATGGTTTGAGCTCTCAACTAATGATACGATCAAGCTACTCATCGAGAGCCCCCTTGATAGTACGGCAATCGATCCTATAACCCGGTCTCCCAACTACCATCATGAGACCGGTAAAATAGAAAACCTATCAAGGGCAAACCTTTGCCTTGCACATGGTCCACTTGAGCTAGACGATGACGATCTTGACTCCCTCAAGTTGGACCACCTTTCTTGATTGCGTTGGCTCGAAGAAGACTAGTTGATTGCTCCCCTATACTCCACTATGGGTGAGCGACTCTTCCGCACATCTTCACAAGTCCATTGTCACCAAATGGACGGCAAGCTTCAATCATTTGATCTCTTCGTGATGCTTCACTTGAATTTGCACAGCGCAACCTAACCCCACAAAGAACTCTCACGAAGACCATGGGTTAGTACACAAAGCGTAATGGACAATGCTTACCATACCATGGGATCACTTGATCCCTCTGTACATCTTGTACGCTTTGTGTGTTGATCAACTTGATTCATTCTTTGACTTAGTCTTGATCAACCTTGAATCTTTCCAACTCTCTTCATTTGGATGATGTCTTGAAGGTAAACATGAGTGATCACACAATCTTCTTCTTCAAGACATGCTTGCAATAAGCTCAACACTCATAAGACCAATCTCTGGATAATTCCTTAATAGCAACTTGGTCATCACAAACTCTCCTTGAAACCAACAAATGGACTCCAAGAAAAGCCTATGGACAAATCCTTCAAATATAACTCAATGCAACCATTAGTCCATAGAGAATGTCATCAATTACCAAAACCACACATGGGGGCACCGCATGTCCTTTCACAAGAGAAGGGCAAAGGGAAAGAAAGGGAACTTCAAGTAGAATGACAAGTAAGTTGTCACTCCTGCGAAGAAGCCCAAAGCTGGACCAAAGCCTGAAACTGAGTGCTTACACTGCAAAGAAAATGGTCATTGGAAGCGGAAATGCCCTGAATATTTGGTGGATAAGAAGGATGGCAAATTGAACAAGGGTATATTTGATATACAGGTTATTGATGTGTGCCTTACTAGTGTTTATAGTAGCCCCAGTATTTGATACTGTTCGGTTGCTAAGATTAGTAACTCAAACAGAGTTACTGAATAAACAGAGACTAGTTGAAGGGAAGTGACGATGAGTGTTGGAAGTAGTTCCAAGATTGATATGATCATCATCACACACTCCCTATATTTTCGAGATTAGTGTTAAACCTAAATAAATGTTATTTGGTGTTTGCGTTGAGCATAAATATGATAAGATCATGTTTATTGCAATACGATTATTCATCTAAGATAGAGAATAAATTGTTATTCTGTTTACATGAATAAAACCTTCTATGGTCATACACCCAATGGTGATGGTTTATTGAATCTTGATCATAGTGATACACATATTCATAATGTTGATGCCAAAAGTTGCAAAGTTAATAATGATAGTGCAACTTATTTGTGGCACTGCCGTTTGGGTCATATCGGTGTAAAGCGCATGAAGAAACTCCATGAAGATGTATTTTCGGAATCACTTGGTTATGAATCATTTGATGCTTGCGAACCGTGCCTTTTGGGCAAGATGACTAAAACTCCGTTCTCCGGAACAATGGAACGAGCTACTGACTTGTTGGAAATAATACATACCGATGTATGCGGTCCAATGAGTGTTGATGCTCATGGAGAGTATCGTTATTTTCTGACCTTCACAAATGATTTGAGCAAATATGAGTATATCTACTTAATGAAGCACAAGTCTGAAACATTTGAAAAGTTCAAAGAATTTCAGAGTGAAGTGGAGAATCATCGTAACAAGAAAATAAAGTTTCTACAATCTGATCGTAGAGAAGAATATTGGAGTTACAAGTTTGGCCTTCATTTTAAACAATGTGGAATAGTTTCACAATTCACGCCACATGGAAAACCACAACGTAATGGTGTGTCCGAACGTCGTAACCGCACTTTATTGGATATGGTGTGATCTATGATGTATCTTACTGATTTACCACTATCGTTTTGGGGTTATGCATTAGAGATAGTTGCATTCACTTTAAATAGGGCACCATCTAAATCCGTTGAGATGACACCGTATGAACTATGGTTTAGCAAAGAAACCTAAGTCATCGTTTCTTAAAGTTTGGAGTTGCGATGCTTATGTGAAAAAGGTTTCAACCTGATAAGCTCGAACCCAAATCGGAGAAGTGCGTCTTCATAGAATACCCAAAGGAAACTGTTGGGTACACCTTCTATCACAGATCCGAAGGCAAAACATTCGTTGCTAAGAATGGATCCTTTCTAGAGAAGGAGTTTCTCTCGAAAGAAGTGAGTGGGAGGAAGGTAGAGCTTAATAAGGTAATTTGTACCTTCTCCCAAATTGGAAAGTAGTTCATCACAGAAATCAGTTCCAGTGATTCCTACACCAATTAGTGAGGAAGCTAATGATGACGATCATGAAACTTCAGATTAAGTGACTACAAAACCTCGTAGGTCTTCCAAAGTACAGTCCGCACTAGAGTGGTACGGTAATCCTGTTCTGGAAGTCATGTTACTAGACCATGATGAACCTACAAACTATGAGGAAGCGATGATGAGCCCAGATTCCGCGAAATAGCTTGAGGCCATGAAATCTGAGATGGGATCCATGTATGAGAACAAAGTGTGGACTTTGGTGGAGTTGCCCGTTGATCGGCAAGCCATATTGTATAAATGGATCTTCAAGAGGAAGACAGACGCTGATAGTAGTGTTACTATCTACAAAGCTCGACTTGTCGCAAAAGGTTTTCGACAAGTTCAAGGTGTTGACTACAATGAGATTTTCTCAACTGTAGCGATGCTTAAGTCTGTCCGAATCATGTTAGCAATTGCCACATTTTATGAAATCTGGCAAATGGATGTCAAAACTGCATTCCATAATGGTTTTCTTAAAGAAGAGTTGTATATGATGCAACCAGAAGGTTTTGTCAATCCTAAAGGTGCTAACAAAATGTGCAAGCTCCAGCGATCCATCTATGGGTTGGTGCAAGTATCTCAGAGTTGGAATATACGCTTTGATAAGTTGATCAAAGCATATAGTTTTATACAAACTTGCGGTAAAGCCTGTATTTACAATAAAGTGAGTGGGAGCACTACCGCCTTTCTGATAAATATATGTGAGTAACATATTGTTGATCAGAAATGATGTAGAATTTTTCTGGAAAGGAGTATTTGAAAGGAGTTCTTTAAAAGAAAGACCTCAGTAAAGCTAATTACATATTGAGCATCAAGATCTATTGAGATAGATCAAGACGCTTGATAAGTTTTTCAATAAGTACATACCTTGTCAAGATTTTGAAATAGTTCAAAATGGAACAGCCAAAGAAAGAGTTCTTGCCTGTTTGCAAACGTGTGAAATTGAGTAAGACTCAAAGCCCGACCACGGCAGAAGATAGAAAGAGAATGGAAGTCATTCCCTATGCCTCAGTCATAGGTTCTATAAAAGTATGCCATGGACCAGACCTATTGTATACTCTGCCCTGGTTTGGCAAGGGAGTACAATAGTGATCTAGGAGTAGATCACTGGACAACGGTCAAAATTATCCTTAGTGGAATAAGGATATGTTTCTCGATTATGGAGGTGACAAAAAGGTTCGTCGTAAAGGGTTACGTCGATGCAAATTTTGATACTGATCCAGATGATTCGAAAATCTCAATCTGGATACATATTGAAAGTGGGAGCAATTAGCTATAGTAGCTTCGTGCAGAGCATTATAGACATAGAATATTTGCAAAATACATATGGCTCTGAATGTGACAGACCCGTTGACTAAACTTCTCTCACGAGCAAAACATGATCATACTTTAGTACTCTTTGAGTGTTAATCACATAGCGATGTGAACTAGATTATTGACTCTAGTAAACTCTTTGGGTGTTGATCACATGACGATGTGAACTATGGGTATTAATCACATACAGATGTGAATATTGGTGTTAAATCACATGGCGATGTGAACTAGATTATTAACTCTAGTGCAAGTGGGAGACTGAAGGAAATATGCCCTAGAGGCAATAATAAAGTTATTATTTATTTCCTTATATCATGATAAATGTTTATTATTCATGCTAGAATTGTATTAATCGGAAACATAATACATGTGTGAATACATAGACAAGCAGAGTTTCACTAGTATGCCTCTACTTGACTAGCTCGTGAATCAAAGATGGTTAAGGTTCCTAACCATAGACATGCGTTGTCATTTGATTAACGGGATCACATCATTAGGAGAATGATGTGATTGACTTGACCCATTCCGTTAGCTTAGCACTTGATCGTTTAGTATGTTGCTATTGCTTTCTTCATGACTTATACATGTTCCTACAACTATGAGATTATGCAACTCCCGTTTACCGGAGGAACACTTTGTGTTCTACTAAACGTCACAACGTAACTGGGTGATTATAAAAGAGCTCTACAGGTGTCTCCAAAGGTACATGTTGAGTTGGAGTATTTCGAGATTAGGTTTTGTCACTCCGATTGTCGGAGAGATATCTCCGGGCCCTCTCGGTAATGCACATCACTATAAGCCTTGCAAGCAATGTAGCTAATGAGTTAGTTACGGAATTATGCATTATGTAACGAGTAAAGAGACTTTCCGGTAACGAGATTGAACTAGGTATTGAGATACCGACGATCGAATCTCGGGCAAGTAACATACCGATGACAAAGGGAACAACGTATGTTGTTATGCGGTTTGACCGATAAAGATCTTCGTAGAATATGTAGGATCCAATATGAGCATCCAGGTTCCGCTATTGGTTATTGATCCGGAATGGTTCTCGGTCATGTCTACATAGTTCTCGAACCCGTAGGGTCTGCACGCTTAAGGTTTCGATGACAGTTATATTATGAGTTTATGAGTTTTGATGTACCAAAGTTTGTTCGGAGTCCCGAATGTGATTACGGACATAACGAGGAGTCTCGAAATGGTCGAGACATGAAGATTGATATATTGGACGACTATATTCGGACACCGGAAGTGTTCCGGAGAAGTTTCAGATAAAACTGGAGTACCGGAACCCCCGGGGGCTTATTGGGCCTACATGGGCCTTAGTGGAGAAGAGGAGAGGAGGCAAGGGCTGGGCCGCGCGCCCCTCCCCCCTAGTCCGAATAGGACAAGGAGAGGGGGGCGGCGCCCCCCCCCCTTTCCTTCCTCTCTCCCTCCTCCTTCCCCCCTTCTCCTAGTCCAACAAGGAAAGGAGGGAGTCCTACTCCCGGTGGGAGTAGGACTCCCCTTGGCGCGCCCCTCCTTGGCCAGCCGCCCCATCCCCCTTGGCTCCTTTATATACAGGGGCAGGGGGCACCTCTAGACACAACAATTGATCTCTTGATCTCTTAGCCGTGTGCGGTGCCTCCCTCCACCATAGTCCTCGATAATATTGTAGCGGTGCTTAGGCGAAGCCCTGCGACGGTAGAACATCAAGATCGTCACCACGTCGTCGTGCTGACGGAACTCTCCCTCGACACTCGGCTGGATCAGAGTCCGAGGGACGTCATCGAGCTGAATGTGTGCTAGAACTCGGAGGTGCCGTAATTTCGGTGCTTGATTGGTCGGGCCGTGAAGACGTACGACTACATCAACCGCGTTGTTCTAACGCTTCCGCTTTCGGTCTATGAGGGTACGTGGACAACACTCTTCCCTCTTGTTGCTATGCATCACCATGATCTTGCGTGTGCGTAGGAAATTTTTGAAATTACTACGTTCCCCAACACAATTACCTAGGGGTTCACTGGAGTTTGTCATCCGGTGGTGGCACGGGACGGTCTTCATCGAACTCAGTGCTTCGGGAAGTGCTGCTCGAGAGAATGATGTCCGGAAGGTTCGCCGAGATGTGGTGAAGATGACGGTGGTGGTGGCTCAATAGGAGGTGGCATGTGTCACCGAAATTTGACCAACATTAGTGGCTACTGTGGTGGAGAAGAGGGGGTCTCCAGTAGGGCAGCCTGGTGGCGAGAGGAGTCACGAGATGGGGCAACATGGAGAGGTAGCCCCGTGAATTTTATAGGGCATGGGCACGAGGCCGAGGGTGCACGAGAAATGGGCGAGCATGAAGATTGTGGCCTCGAGCGTGCGCAGGTCATGGACACGTCAGGTGCGACTGATGGTTTGGGACGATGTGGGTGGGTCCCACTTTTGAGAGAGAGAGAGAGAGAGAGAGAGAGAGAGAGAGAGAGAGAGAGAGAGAGAGAGAGAGAGAGAGAGGATAGAGAGAGTGTAGGAATGCTGTCAGCTCTGGATGGGGAACGTGCGACTAATATTATGACGGGGCACACCGATTCGCTAGCTTATGGGGGTTTCGTGCGTGCTCGCAAGCTTGGACGGCTGGCTGGGTCGCTGGGTTGGGTTGATCTAGGATGGCTGTGATACATCTCCGTCGTATCTACTTTTCCTAACGCTTTTCCTCTTGTTTTGGACTCTAATTTGCATGATTTGAATGAAACTAACCCGGACTGACGCTGTTTTTAGCAGAACTACCATGGTGTTGTTTTTTGTGTAGAAATAAAAGTTCTCGAATTGGAACAAAACTTTGCGAGGATTTTTTTATTCAATAAATAAGAATTTCTGGAGCCCGGAACCACCAGAGGGGGGCACCTGGGTGGGCACAACCCACCAGGGCGCGCCCCCTCCAGGAGTGCCCAGGTGGGTTGTCTCCGCAGACCTCAACCCTGATACTATAAAATCACATATTTGGAGAAAAAAATCAGGGAGAAAGAATTATAGCGTTTCATGAGACGGAGCCGCCACCACCTCCTGTTCTTCGTCGGGAGTCCAGATCTGGAGTCCGTTTGGAGCTTCGGAGAGGGGGATCTTCGATCTTCATCATCACCAACCCTTCTCCATCGCCAATTCCATGATGCTCCCCACCAGGAGTGAGTAATTCCCTCATAGGCTCGCTGGTCGGTGAGGAGTTGGATGAGATTCATCATTTAATCGAGTTAGTTTTGCTAGGGCTTGATCCCTAGTATCCATTATGTTCTGAGATTGATGTTGCTATGACTTTGCCATGCTTAATGCTTGTCACTTTGGGCCGGGGTGCCATGATTTCAGATCTGAACCATTTATGTTATCACCATTATATCTATGTTCTAGATCCGATCTTACAAGTTATAGTCACCTACTACGTGTTATGATCAGCAACCCTGGAGTGACAATAGTCAGGACACTTCCCGGTGATGACCGTACTTTGAGGAGTTCATGTATTCACTATGTGCTAATGCTTTGTTCCGGTTCTCTATTAAAAGGAGGCCTTAATATCCCTTAGTTCCCAACAGGACCCCGATGCCACGAGAGGGTAGGACAAAAGATGTCATGCAAGTTCTTTCCATAAGCACGTAAGAATATTTACGGAATACATGCCTACATTATATTTATGAACTGGAGCTAGTGTCGTATTGCCCTAGGTTATGACTGTTATATGATGAATATCATCCAACGAATTCACCGATCCAATGCTGACGAATTTCTCTCATATTGCTCTTGCTAAGTTACTACTGCTACTGTTACTGTTATACTTGCTACAAAATCATTGCTATCACTGTTACCATTACTAATGTTGTTGCTACTACTATCAAAACTATCATACTACTTTGCTGCAGATAATTAATCTCCAGGTGTGGTTGAATTGACAACTCAGCTGCTAATACTTGCAAATATTCTTTGGCTCCCCTTGTGTCGAATCAATAAATTTTGGTTGAATACTCTACCCTTGAAAACTGTTGCGATCCCCTATACTTGTGGGTTATCAAGACCTTTTTCTGGCGCCGTTGCCAGGGAGCATAACTATATTTGTTGAGTCACTTGGGATTATTATCAAATTATCACTATGAAGAATCTGAAGGATGCTAAGACTAAGATTTTCCCCTCTAAGACGAGGGGAGGTAAGGAACTGCCATCCAACTCCGCTTTAGATTCGCCTTCTGTTATAAATAGACTTGCAACACCACCACATGCTATTAATTCTAATATATTGGAAGTTATTGATGATGCTACTTCTACTATGAATGCTACTCATGATGGTGCTAGTACCTTGCTTGATGAGAGTGTGCCACTAGGTGAATTTCTTGATGAACAAATTGCTAGAACTAAAGCTTTTGTGAATGCTGAAACTGATGAAGAGCTTGAAACTGAAAATCTTGGAACACCAATTACACCTAGTTCTCCTAGATATGAATTGTCAAAGGTACCGGAAGGTTATGTTATGGATGAGGAGACAACTAGAGACATTCTTGCTTGTAAGGATAGAGATGATCTAGAAAAATTATTATGCAAGTATAAAGAAAAAAACTTTGAATGATAAATTGAAATGTGATCCTAAGTTTGCTACTTCACCTATCTTTGTTGTGGCCTATGTATTCATACATGTATTACGGTTTTCGGTTAATACAATTATAGCATGAATAATAGACAATTATCATAAACAAGGAAATATAAAAATAACCATTTTATTATTGCCTCTAGGGCATATTTCCAACAGTTGATGAATTTAGTAAGCACTACCTTCTGTCCCTACCTTTTGTTTTCTGTTTTTATTAGTTAAATAAAATAAAATTTCATGTTTTATCTGTTTTCTGAATTTCCCATGCAATAACAAATGACCAAAAAATAAAAGTTCTCAAAATGCTCTGAAAATTAATACGATTTTTTTTCTGAATATTTAAGAATTTTTGGTGCAAATAACATCAGAGGGAGGTGCACCGGGTGGGCACAACCCACCTGGGCGCGTCCTGGTGGGTTGTGGTCCCCACATGGGCCCCCTCACTTATCTCTTCATCCCACATCACCACCTACCTCCAGAAAAAAAATCACCATTGCTCTCTCTCATGTTCTTGCTCTCAAACCCGCGGATTTCGATCTCTTTGCTCGAAGCCACATTTCCGAAACTGTTTCGAGGGATTGTTGCTTGGTACGTGACTCCTCCGTTTGTCCAATTAGTTTTTTCTTTAGTGGTTTATATTTTGAATAATTAGTTACTCTTGGTGCTGCTGTAGATGAGCTTGCATGTTGAATTCTTAGAGTTCTAAGTAGTTTGAATGCTTGATATGGCCTCTATGCATCCCTATGAGTAGTCGCTATCAATCTTGTGAAGTTTTGTTGAGAAATATTTTATGGACTAAAAATTTCAGAATTTTGTTCATAGAAAAAAGATGAGTTTCTTTACGAAGTTTGCTTCAAAAAAGAACTCCAAGGGAGTTATTGGGGAGTCATCTGACAGTGATCTCTTTATCCAGAGAATGGCGGAGGTATGGCCGTGCGAATGGCTGCATAACCCATTCATGGAGGGGGCTAGAATCATTCAAGAGTTTGCACAATATGCTGCTAATGTCGGCCTCACCAACTTCATCGCAGTTGAATGTGAACAGTATCATCTCCTCACAAATTCCTTGGTGCAAAGTTTTCATTTCCTGCCTAGGAATAATCCCCCTGAGGTGCAGTTTAACTTATATGCTGAACCCCATCAGATACCTGACACGTCCATTTTGCATCATGTTTTCTTACTGTTATTTATAATGTTTTTATCCATAATAATGCTTTTTAGAGTAATTCTAATGCCTTTTATCTCATAATTTGCAAGGTATACACCAAGAGGGAGAATTCCGGCAGCTGAAAATCTGGACCTGAAAAAGCTACGTCAGGCTACCTATTCTGCACAACTCCAAATGAGCTGAAACTTCACGAGGATTTTTTATGGAATATATGAGAATTATTGGAGAAAATAACTACCAGAGGGGCCCACCAGGTGGGCACAACCCACCTGGGCGCGCCAGGGAGCCCAGGCGCGCCCTGGTGGGTTGTGCTCACCCAGGCCCACCTCCGGTGCCCATCTTCTGTTATATAGGTCATTTTGACCTAGAAAAAAAAGGAGAGGACTTTCGGGACAGAGCGCCGCCGCCTCAATATTAAGTGCTAATCTCATAGCATGTATGGACTGCTCAGATTTCAACCTCGCGTGGCACCATGTCCCAAAAATTCGCGTCCAAAAACTACTCTCTTTTTATTCGCGGGGAGGGGGCTACTCTCAGAGATGGGAAAGCAGACGCTTTGCAATAAATCATTTTACCATATGACTATGCATGCTCAGCGGCCTACCCGCTTTCATGTTAGTCCGACAATACGCTTGCTAGCAATTAATGAAAAAGGCTTCCGCCTGCTTTATATATAAAGCAACGATCAACGACAACCCACCACATACAGCACCCACCCACACACACACCCGAGGCAGGATACATAGGTGCTGAAGAACAACTACACACTCCAAGCAACATCTAGCGTACTACAGGTAGGAAGATAAATCAACACTAGACTCCAAAGGAGCCCTCAAACGTGACACCACGAAGAGGGGCAGCCGAAACTCAACGGATCAGGGCCTCCAAAGTGGTGTCTTCATGAAGATCACGACGTTGTAGCGCTGCCACCGCTCGATCCAGAGGATCGGGGTCTTTACCCAGAGCATCCCCGAGCATCAAGAGCAGCCACGATGAAGCCTTCAAGAAGGGTACGACGCCCACAGACGCCGCCGCTGTCAGTCTAGCCAAGGCAGGCAAAGTTTTCACCCCGGCAAGCACTATCCGCCACCGGAATAGGGTAAGCGCAACCAAGACAGGTTGGTCATCCCCACCATCGAACGCCGAAAGCTAGTTGCCACCTCCCTCACGGCCATGGCCGCCAGCCAGCACCCGAGTCGCGCCCCTCGCCCACAGGCACCGCAGCTCCCACCGGGCAGAAGGTCCCTCCTTCCACCCCCACGCGAGCACCTTGATGAGATCGAGTACGAGCAGGCCAGATCCGAGGGGGGGGGGGGACTATCGTCAGCGGCCACAGCCAGGCTGCACACTGGGGACCAGGGCCACCATCGCACACGGCGGCCAGGCCGGGAAGCACCCTACCTCCCTCCCAGGAGCACCCCTGCCACCACCGGCCAGCCACACTCTCTACCAGCCGCAGGACACATACCAAGAGCAGCGGGGGGAGAAGGTCGCAGCACCACCACTGCGCCGCCCCCTCCACCAGCCAAGATGGCCACGACGGAGGCGACCGCCCACAGCTTGAGCCGCCCCTGGCCCGCGCCACTCAGAGGGCTAGATCCGGCAGAGTCGTGACCGCATCCGGCCCCAAGCACGCACCTCCAGCACGCCGTCGTCGCGCACTGCTCCTGGTGCACCATCGCGCTACTGCGGCCGTCGTCTAGCGCGACACCCCGGCTCAGCCGCTCGGCGCGCTCCGAGCCCGCTGAGCGAGAGGGCGAGATCTCCCCGGTGCCGACTAGGCTTCGCCTGGCCGCGCCCTCTGACAACAGCGAGGGGGAGAAAGAGCAGGCGGGGGACCCTGCCGGCGGCGGCTAGGGTTTCCATCCGGTCGCTGCAGGCTACCCGGAGGAGGAGGGAGGAAGGGGGGGGGCTTTCCCACTGCTGCCTCAAAACGTTTTGACATGGGTAGAGTACATTTGAGCTGGGTTGCCCATGGGATGGACCCATCGGAGATCAATCGTGTCCACGGTTCGAATTGCAGCATGATGACCAATGACCATACATGCTACTGCTTGGATTTTCGTGGGGCTAGGATTGCATTGACTAAAGTTTCCTCACGGTAGCTGCAGGCCTGCGGCAGCAGTGCTCATAGAGTCACAGTGTAGTCTTGGGACGCTTCTTTGTTACGTGTCGACGAACCTGTGGTGGTAATCGCTCAAGGTATACACTGCGTGTGTCCATTCTGCAGTACGCACGACTTGCGAGTTGCGAATTCAAAAAATGGCAGAAAAAAAAAGGGCCACTACGTAGTCCTATGTACGTGCTCCAGTTTTCTTTTCTTTCACACGCAGGGGCATAATATAGTCGAGTACTACTGTATACGAGTCAAGTCAACGTGCATGGGTGGATGCTATCGAGTATGCTCGTGTGTGCATGTCGGCATGCGATGGCGCATATGTACCTCGACCAAAGGTTGGAGAATTATAGCTAATCCACGCACAGTTTTACACAGAGGACAAACTTGTCATGAGTCATGCTGTGCGGCTACGACCATGATAGTTTTTGACCTACCCAGATGGAAAAAGAATGAATTTGCATGTCATCTGTGGCTTTTTCGCCGTGATTATAAGGTGGTGGTGGTTGCCCTCTCCTCTAGTCAATTTTCGCAATAGCTACATTTCGGTCGACTGAATTTTCGGACTTAGGTCAATCGACTTTGGTCGAAGGAAGAAATAGCCAGAGGAAAGGAAGAAGCTCGTTGAGCAGGCTACCCTGGTGTCTATCTTAGGGTTCAGGGTGGGGCGATGGTGGTGGTAGGGGGGGGGGGGGGAGCGGTGGTGTGTGGATTCGCCGGAGAAAAAACTAGGTGTGGCGGGGCCTAGAGGGATGGTCGGGGTGGTGGGAGACCGACGGTGGTGGTGGGGGGGGCGTGGTGTGTGGATTCGCCGGAGAAAAAACTAGGTGTGGCGGGGCCTAGAGGGATGGCCGGGGCAGTGGAGGGTGGTTCCGGGGAGGGCGGGGCGGCGAGGCGGCGCTCCGCGGGCGGCGGGGGCCGGTTGTCCGTGGTGGCGGCTGAGGAAGAAGAACATGACAATCTATTCGGAGGAGGAAGACACAATCTAGGCGGTTCATGAGGTACCCCCGACCCCCGCGTCCCTCCTCGAGGCGACACGGGGGGAATCCAGATCCCAGCCACCGGCCGACCTCCTTTCCTCCCCCACCTCGCCGCCGCCAAGACTCTGCAAAGCCTCGCACGAACACGGCGGCGGCGGGTCTCTCTCGGCGTGGCTCCCGCCCTCGACCATGGCGCGGTGCTCTGTCGGCGGCGGCGCTTGGCGGCGTGGTGCTGCGAGGCGCTGGCGGCGGCATGGCGCGGTGGCTGCGGGGGTGATGGAGCTCCGTCCGGTGGTGTTACTGCGGCTGCGGCGGCCGGAGGTCTCCGTTCCGTCCGATCCCTTCTCGGATCTGGATCGGCGGTCGAGACTTCGGGCGTGGCTGCCGGCGAGCGTGGTGACGCCGGGCCTCCACGGCTGCTAAACACGGTGGTCGTCTTGGCGGTTGCGTTAGGGCCCGGTGTGGTGGTGGCGGCGGCGGCGACCCGTGCACACGATACTTGATGGAGGTTCCTTGGCGGATCCGGGTGAAAACCTAGTTCTCGGCTTGATGCCAAGACCGGCGTTGGCGGCACTCTTTTGTGTCATTACCTTCTTGAAGGCATCGCCGTGGAGAAGCTCCGACCTCTATCCGCTACCTCCGGGAAACCCTAGATTAGTAGATCGATGACGGCGGGCGTTGGTGTCGTTTCCTCCTTGGGGCGTCATTCTTGGAGGCGTACGGGTTCGAGGACCAGTGGCGGCTTTTTTGGTGGAGCGGTGCTTCATCCGCACATTGATGACGTCGGATCTCGGCGGCGTGGTGCGATGGAGACTTCGGCGCCCGTCGCGTGATCTTGGACTCGCGAGAGAGGATTGTTGTCTGGCGTCATGGTGACGTCGATGGCGAGTGGCTCGACAAGGTAGAAGCCTCAATATCTGCTCAAGACGGACCCGGTGGAAGATGGCGGCGACGACACATGTGAATCGTCAAACCAGTTCGCCCCGGACCGGTATGTGGCTCACCGGGGCTTCGGCTTTGATGATAGGCTTAGGTGAGTGGTGGGTATTTGGATAGGAGTAGGGTCATATGATGCCAAGATGGCGGATTGAGCGTATTGTTGTAATACTTTGTAAGGTGCAAGAATAATCGATAAAGTGGCGCGTCATCGACCGATCTGCAGAGTCGGGTCATCTTCCTTTTCTAAAAAAATTCTAGGCGGTTCATTTTCTATCCGACGCTTCAGATTCATCGAGACCAGATGGACTCACTGAAACGAGGTTTCAGTCGACTGGCTCCGAGCCATTCCCGTAAATTTTACTTGACAGTGTGATCAAGCCCAAATGTTATGCAGCGTGGAGCCCCTTTCCTTCACATTTCAAAAAATTGTCTCCATTGCTAATGCATGCAAACTTGCAATAAGCCAATAACTCGGTCTCCCCACAAGAAGAGAAGCAGTGTGAACAGCAGAACCCACATTTGTATTTAAAACAGAAATAAGTACGTAGGAAACAAGGCCAAAAGTCAAGGGGAGGCATGGCGAGATGAGATCCACATAAAGAAAAGAAAGGAGGCTCGGAACCGCGAGCCACGAGAAAGAGCTCCCCTCCCGCAGCGGCGCCAAGTCATCATCCCTTTGCATGCTTGGTGGCCCGTTCCTTGTCCACTTTCGACTTTGCAAGATTTCCAAGCTTTCCCTGACAAAACTGTGGCTGCTTGACATGCCGGAGCCGGACTGCAGCCCGCAGCGCGCGCACACGCCCTTTTGCCGGCTTTTAGGCCTCCCAAAAGCCCTCCCTATTTAGGCACGCGCCCCATCCCTCCTCACTCTCACCAGTGTCTTTCAGCAACTCTCCCTCTCTCTCTGCCCCACCCATGGAAACGGCCGAGGTGCAGGAGAGGCAGCATGCCTGGCGGTGGCCTCTGGGCGCCATGGCCTGCAGCAGCGGCAGGTGTTGCCTTCAGCTCGAGTGGGATCCGCAGCTGATCAGGTACTTCGGCGGCCTAGGCGTGCTGGGCGTCGCCGGCGGCGGTAATCCTGACGATCATGGTGCCATCGAGCACGAGCTCGGGCTCTTCTTCCCCAAGTGTACGTGCGGCTTATCTATCTGGCTTGCCATTTTGTTTTTCTCTGGCATGCAGTTGAACTGCTGGACCGTTTCTTCAATTCCATGGTGATGTATGGTAATTGATTTTCATTGTTGCAGTTGCAGGCATGGAGTTGCCGGGTTCTTCAGAGCCGCCGCTGGACGATGTGATGGAGTGGTCCGATGAGCAGTTGGAAGAACTGATCCGAGTGAGTGCAAGTCAACAATGGCGTGCAGCGCAGCTATCTTAGAGTGTTACTACCACTACCACCTTTTTCTTACTGGCCTCTTGCTTGCCTCTTCAGAATTTCCCGATCCTAGACGAGGATCTGGTAGGCTTCGATCCCAGCTGCATTCTCGAGGATACAAGCACCGCTGCTGATGCTTCTTTCCTGTGCAAGAATTCGAATGCAGGTTAATTACTACTCCCTCCGTCCGGAAATACTTGTCATCAAAATGAGTAAAAGGAGATGTATCTAGATGAATTTTAACTCTAGATACATTCCTTTTTATCCATTTTGATGACAAGTATTTTCAGACGGAGGGAGTACTTACATTTAATTTGCTTATCTTAGTTCACACTCTTCAGACAGCGGTTTGTTAGTCCTGGGTGTTTCATTTAATCCATGGTACGTACTGGTACTTTTCCAAGTATCTAGGACAGACTTTAATGATTATAGTATGGAGTAACTAGGGTGGTTAGGAGATTCATGTTGGGGCCCACCCAAGATTAGCAGCACATTGCTGTCCTAAGCCCATCATCTGTCCATCATGAATCATTTGACTTGTTACTGGACTAGGCAGGCACTGCTTCTTGAGTAGAGTAAAAAAGAAAAACTTTGGACTTGCATTCTCAGACGGTAGCACCCACCCAGATTCGGTTTTACCTGCGGCATATCCTTGTGTGCTCATCGCCTCTTAAAACTGAAATCTCATCAAACTGGCCCCATTTTTTGCTTTGTTAAACACCAAACTGATAGGCTCTGCTTCTGCAGGGGCTGATGATCTTCTGGCCCCGAGCTCTGCCACACCGGTGGAGCCGCCCACATTGCCGGTGGCGCAGCGGGAGCAGCCTCCCCTCAGCCCGCCCTCGTCCAATCGCCACGGCGACCAACAGCGCCAGATCACTCGCGCCAACTGTTCGGCCAAACGCTCGGCGACACAAGAAGAAAGTACGTAGAGTACAACCCAACTTACTCACCTGTCCATTTAGTAAGAACAAGTTAATTTGGTGCTAATGCTGTATGATGCATTGCGCAGCAGAGCAGGATGGAGGGAGCGGCAAGAGGAGCAGGAAGGCAGGGCCGACGGTGGTGCGCCCGTTCTCGGTGGTGAAGCCCGGCCCCCGCGGGGTGGACGGCGTCGAGACGCTGGCCGACATCAACGAGCGGATCCTGACGCCGTCGGCGAGGCCCGTCCGGCACCCCGTGGGGGAGTTCGCGAGCGCCCCGCGCGCGTCGGCGGGCGGCGACCGCCCGGCCCCGTCCGGCAAGGCAGTCACCGGTTTTACCAGGCTGCACACCGCCAGGAAGGGCACGATCACCGTCATAAGGTCATCCGGATAAGCATCCGACTGTGTGTGCGATGAGCATCATAAGTTCGTCTTGCTGGATCATGTTACATGCGGCCTTGCTCATGTGTAGATTAAATAAGTAATAATGACCAATGATCAATCGTACTGTGAAATAAAATGCATGGCGCGAGGCTGTATGAACTGAGAGACCGATGTGCGCATGCGATTCTCGATGGGAATTGGCAAAGGACGAGGAATTTGAAATAGTACGAGTCTTTTAAAGCAAAATAAAGATCGTTGCAGGGCTAGCTTTTGCTCTGGAGCTTGATGAATTGATCGGGGGCACCTTTGGATCGTACTGAGGCAAAGTGTGCGAGGTTATAATTGTAACCCTAAGGTATATGTCTCCTGTTACTGCTGCGAAAAAGACCTCAGCGTCTCGGCCTACGGCACCCGCTTCGCTTTCTCTGGATTAGGTGCCCCCCCGCCAGATTTGAGCCCCATGGAAAATTGCGCATTTTTGTCACTGTGCTGCTCTGTCAGGCAAATTTAATCTCTGCAAATGTACTTTGCCTAAACTAAACTAGTTCTGCTATATGTAATTTGGTAAAAATCTGCCGTAGCAGGCCACGGTTGCGTGTTAATATAGGGATGGAACTGCGGCAACTGCCCCGTCCGTGGCATACAGGATTCGGTTGTTACAGACTTAATGAACAAATAGTTATAGATATTTATTTTTCAGTTTGTCTAATTCACATCTACTCCTTCCGTTCTTAAATATAAGTCTTTATAGAAATTCCATTATGAACTAGATACGGATGTATATAGATGCATTTTAAGTGTGGATTCATTTATTTTGCTCCGTATGTAGTCACCTAGTAGAATCTCTACAAAGACTTACATTTAAGAAAGGATGGAGTAGATGTTATGTAAGGATGTCACATCTAAGCTCTCACAAATATATAATGCAACAACAAGAAACAAAAAAAACTAAAAAGAAAAATACAGCACAAACAGAGTCTACACCAGCTTAGATGTGACATAACTAAACTATGTCACATCTAGATGTGTCCTAAACAAACCCTTTATTTTTTGCGGGGTTAAATAGTTATAGATATTAACGTATATGATTTGGGCTTTATCTGAATCGAATAATGTACAAGATCATATAGACGATTCTGGTCTGTTCAAGCACCCACCTTAATCACTCAATCCCACATATGTTTTTCTTTTTGCGGGGAAATCCTACATTTGTTAAGGTGAGATTGCGCCTGAATTCTTCTAGCTCATCATGGTTGAGTTAATAATTTTGCAGTTTCCTTTGATCGTAGAACGTGCCCTAGACCATCTTATGTGGTGTCTCCGCATGGAAACTTGGACTTGTTTCGCTTTTTCACTCTATGGGACTATGATAAACATATGTCTACCAAATATAGTTGTTCAGTTCAGCTGAGGATGTTTCATTGCTATCTTGTTTCATTTACATGCAGACATGTTTCAGCTGTATTGAAGTTATATGCTTGATGTGTTCAACTTGCATCTGGAGGATCCTATGTGGCGATTAAATGAAGGAACCAAAATGGCGGGATTAGGAGGGAAGGGGTGTACGGGGACTGGGGAGTTCATGCTCAGTTTACATAGGGGTCGGGCGGGATCAGCCGAGGTCGCTTCCATGTTATTTTTCGAGCAGCCAGCATGCAGGAGCACCGCCTTTCATTAAGAGGGGAAAATACGCACAAGTTGACATGTTTTAAAGAAAGAGGGACATCCCAGAACCCAAAAAATGGCCCCATGCTGAATGCGGACAACACTTGGTTATGGTTTACTCTTGGACGAAAAGTCATGTACCTCCGAATTATATCCTCATAGGCGATGTGGGCCACCTGGTGTAAGTCACCCTGATGACATTGAAAATACTCCGGTACCTCTCTTTCCAAACGTTCCACACGATGTGGATGAGTTAACTACTTCGGTGTCTCCTTTGGGTGTTGTCCACTTTGCGTAGAAAATCGTCCCACGAGGCATTGATGGAAGGGAAGGTAGCTTCTGATCTTGAAGTGAGCGCATCACCAACCCAAGATAAAACTAGCCGTCAAACAACCAACAAAGAAGGGCAGCGCTTGCATATATGGGTAGTAGTTTCCGGAGCACTCAGGCAAAGTTGGCAAACTAGGTCGCGCGACTATCCCCGCTTAGCTAGGCGGTCCACCGCGAAGATTCGCTCATGGATCAAGAGTCACGAGAATAATATGCATTTCGGCTTTGCATGCGCCTTTCTCAGTCTGATGGGAACCGATGAACTGTGTTGTGTAGGTTGCGCGCCCCAGATCTAGGTGATTGAGTCTGCCCTTTGCGGGTCAAGCGTTGTTGATCTGGTGATCGACGCTAAGTTATGAATTCCCGCACCTACTCCAACCTTTTTAGTCGAGTCACCGATCGGAGCAAGGTGTTGTTCTGTAGTTCTTCATGGACCATTCCCTTTTTTGCATTATGAAAAATAATTAAGGGTAATAGTAACGGAGGGCCCCGCAAGGCAGTTCGATTTTTATGCCAAAAAGAGGAGCTTCTATCGTGTTACAAGGAACCTCGAGCCGGCCGAAGGCCGCCATGGTAAATCCACTTCAACCACGACACACAATATAAGTTCCCTCCCAAAATGGTCAAGGCCCGCAATTCTAAGACCCCCAAGCCCCTTAGGGCAACATATCCTCTTCTAATTGATAAGACCCGACCTCTTCCTGTAGTCTCGCGGTCATCCCCGTTATAGAAAAATCCGCACAACAACTTGTCCATTTTGACGCGGGCCCATTTGGGTGGAAGGATGGTCGTCATGTGAAAATGGTCTTAGAGGTCAAACTGCCTTGGCAAGCATGACCCTACCGGCTCTAGTGATGTTCTTTCCCTTATGTTTTGGTCGTCATGTGAACTTTGTTTTTGAAAATTCCAAAGAATTTTTTTGGAAAAGGGAAACATTTTTTAAAAAATTCAATAAAATTTGAAAGCAGGTTTTTTTTCTGAAATTCAGGAAAATTTCAAAAAATGCGAACATTCATTTGAAACATTCTCGCTTTTCACAAACACAGGCAGTTTTAAAATTTCTGAACAGAGAAATAATCAAAACACAAACATTTTTTTAAAATTTCCAAACATTTTTCATTTTAAAATCAAGAAATTTTTTTGAATTCATTTTATTTCTGAAAAAGGGGAAAGTTTTGAAAATTTGAAAATTTTGAAAATATGAACATTTCTGAAAAAATGGGAACATTTTATGAAGCTCACAACACAGTTTTTAAAAAACGAACATTTTTTGCTTCTGTGATCAATTTTGGAAACAACGAACAAAATTAGGGAAAATCAAACAATTTTTTAAATCACAACAAAAATTTAATTTGTGAACAAAAATGGAAAAATGAACAAGTTTGCACTTCAGACTTTTAAAAAAAATCACAAACCTTTTTTGAAATTTACGAACAAGGATAAGAAAAGGGAAAAGAAGAGAAAGGAAAAAAAGAAACAAGAAATATATATATATGTAATAGAAAAAGGATAAAGGGTTTAGGAATCTTCTAGAAGGTTTCAAAGACTAGAAAAAATCATCTAGGAAGATTACAATAATAGAAAATCCTACAACGCCTTAACAGGCCGACCCAGCTTCCGGCTGGATCGCCAGCTCCTCTGCGATCGCTTGATAATGTGACGCAGAATGCACCATTTAGGGTTTTCGCTTAGTAGCTCCCGTGGCGGGCAGGCGCGGTTATGTGCCGCCTGCAGCAAGGGGAGCTCATATTTGGTACTTCAGGTGCCAGTGAAGCTCGATGGTGCACACGCGCAACACTGTTGGGTCGACCATTTTAGATGCTAGCGCCTAATTGGTACCAGCTGGTAGCTCGATCACATGTTGACCGATCGTGGTTGACTCGTCAACTGTTGACTTAATGAAAAAAATTCAAAATTTGTTGACTTAAAAAATGTTAATGGATTTTGAATAAAAGTTCAAAAACTTGAAAGAACCACAAATTTGTAAAACAAAATGTCACTGATTCAGAAAAAGTACATTGAATTTAAAACAAACAGCTATTTTAAAGAAAAGTTCAGCGAATTTGAAAAAAATATCATTAATATGAAAAAGTTCATCAAATTTGAAAAAAAATCATCAATTTAGCAAAAAAAACTTGTAGATTTCGCAAAAGTTCATCAATTTGGAAAAATCTTCTATTTTCAAAATAGTTCATCCGGTTTGATAATAATCATAAATTTTGAAAAAAATTCAATTTTTTAAAAAATCATCGAGTTTGAAACAAATTTCACGAATTTTAAAAGAATCACGCATTTAGCAACAATAAAAAATATATATAAGAAATAAGAAAAAAAGGAAAAGACCAAAGAAAACGTTCCAAAACGGAATAAAGGAACAAGAAAAAAAGAAAAAGGTGTAACAAAACACAACAAGTGACGTGGTTTGGATCCTCAAAAAAAAGTGACGTGGTTTGGGTGGTTAGTGTAGCGGGCATGGAACAGGATATGGAAAACCCTATTTGCCGCATTGTGCGGCGAATTGACGAGGCTCCGCACACCCCCGGGAAGATTTGGGCCTTTCCAGTCACGGTTACCACCGGTTTTGGGAACCTTCTAGGAGGTTCCCTGAACCGGTTTTTTTTGTTTTTATCGGTTCTTTTTTGTTTTTCTGTTTCTATTTCTTTTTTCCCTTTTCTTTTTCCCTTTTTTGTTTTCTGTTTATTCTTTCAGTTTTCCTTTTCAAGTTAATTTTCTCTTTTCAACAAATTTTCTTTCTTTTTATATTTTATTTATTTTTCTTTTCTTCTCTTATTTCCAAACTTTTTTGAAAATATTCAAGTTTTGTTCATGTTCCCAAAAAAAGTTCAGCTTTCGAAAAGATGTTCTCCTTACACATATAAATTCAAAACTTTCGAAATTCAGAAAATGTACCGGATTTTAATTTTTTTGTTCACTTATTAAAAAAGTTGACACTTGCAACTTTGTTAGGATTTTTCAAAAATTGCTCTCCGTTTCAAAATTTGTTCTCAAGATTAAAAAAATGTTCATGCATTAAAAATTTATTCACGCTTCGAAGTTTGTCTCTGTTTCTTTTTTTTAATTTCACAACTTCGTAAAATTTGTTCGCAAATTTAAGAAAAATGTTTGTTTTTCCAATTTTTGTTTCTGAGTTTCAATAAATGTTCCTATTTAAAAATTGTCCATGTTTAAAAAAAATTGCATTTGAAAAATGTTTAGGAATTTCAAAAAGTGTTCCAGCTTTCCAAATTTGTTCACAAATTTATAAAATGTTCATGTTTTCAAATTTTGTTCACAAATTGCAAAAAAAATTGTAAATTCCATAAATTTGTTTGGGAGTTTGAAAAAATATTCCCGTTCCAAAATTTGTTTGGAAATTTAAAAAAATGTTCATATTTACAAGTTTTGTTCGGAGTTTCGGAAAATGTTCTGTTTCCAATTTTTTCTTTTTGCGAATTTTAAGAAATGTTTGTTTTTTTCAAATTTTGTTCTGGACTTTCATCAAATGTTCACGTGCAAAAGTTGTTTGTGTGTTGAAAAATGTTTGAGTAGTTTAAAAAATGTTTCTGTTCTAAATAATATGTTCGCATCTCGAAAATTCGTTTGTGTGTTGAAAAATGTTTGAGTTTTCTCAAAATTTGTAAATAGAACTAATAATGTTAGCGTTTGATAAAACATTCACGTTTTGGTTTTGAAAATAAAATTGTGTTCGAAGTAGATTTGGCTTGTTGTACGGGCGTCCTAAGTTCATTTTGTTACGCAATGTCAAAATACATAAAACGCTAGTCAGGTGGACTGGCAAGGAGCATGCGGTCGCAACTCGCAATCGTTTGGTCGCCAGTTCGATTTGGAACTTTTTTCCTGCTCAATTTTTTGCTTCCCTTTTTTCTCAAGCAGTACAACTCGATGGGCCGGCCTAGTCGGGCTGCCTCCATGTGTGTTGCGTCAATAATTTGACGCAAAGAGCGTCCAGTAGGAGCTCCCACAGGAGATCCCCCATTTTGTTTGAAAAAAGGTATAACAAAAGCAGATATTTTCGTTTTGAAAACAGAATAAAAAATATGGGCCCAGCATGGACCAGGGTGTGTGTGCACCGGCCCTGAAGCACGGAATAGGACACACCCGTAACAGTTCCTTTTTTTAGGGACCCGTAACAATTCCTGGGAGTTCTTATTCGCCGCTCGCTTCGGCAAATAGATGCCGTTTCGCACAGACGGGTGTCCAACTGGGCCGGCCCATGAATACAGAGAACGAGAGCGCGCTGTAGCAAAAAAAAGAACGCCGTTGCGGGAATTCTAAACCACGACTTTTTGGTATACCCGAGGTGGTACTACCAGTTGCCCTATCACTCGTTACTGATTATATAGCAGCTCCATTCTTAAAGAAACAACACGCAGCGCAGATCAAAATTATATCTTGAATTTCAAAGGCACTTTTATATTAAAAAAACAAAGGGATCTGTGAAACACAAACAAATTGCTAATTGTGAACAAAATTTTAAGACTGAAATATTTACGAAATCAGGAACTTTTTTTGAAATGGGAACATTTTTTGAAAATCCAAGACAGAATTTCAAAACACGAACATATTTCGAAAAATGTGAAAACAAGAACATTTTTCTAATATTGTGAAAAAAAATTGGGAACTGAACAATTTCAAAACTCCTGAAAAAAATGAAAACATGCACATTTTTTTTAATTTGCGAACATTTTTTGGAAACGGCAACATGTTTTGAACCCCCGAACAATTTTTGAAATCTGTGAAGAAAATTAAAATTGAACAATTTCGAAACTCCTGAAAAAATGAAAACATGCACATTTTGAAATTTGTGAACAATTGTTTTAAAACAGGAACATTTTTTGAAACATGAACAATTTTTTAAAATTTCCTGAATTTATGACCAAAATTTTAACTCGTGAACACTTTTTTAATATAAATATTTTTGAAATTGGAACAGTTTTAACTCAATCTAAACATTTTTAAAATTTGTGAACAATTTTTGAAACAGGAATTTTTGGAAACTCCTGAAAAATGAAAACATGAACAATTTTTCTAAATGAGAACATTTTTACAACGTGAATATACTTGAAATCGTGAACAAAATTTTGAGAATGCAAATATTTTATGAAATTTTGAACAAAATTTTGAAAACGTGAACATCTTCTGAAATTCCTGAACATTTTTCGGAAAATTTGAACAAATTTTAAAAAATAGAACACTTTTTGAAATTGCTGAACATTTTTCTGAAAATGTGAACAAATTTAGGAAAAAAAGAACAATTTTTGAAATTCCAAACCAAATTTGAAATTTTGAACAAAATAAACAGGAAAACAAAAAAAGAAACAGGATAAACAAAAAAAGAAAGAAAAACGAAAAAAGGAAAAAATAAAACTCGAAAAACACCAGGAGTAAAAAACCAGAAAAAAAAGGCTCAGGAACCTTCTAGAAGGTTCCCAAAACCTGTAGAAATACTCTACAGAAAAAGAAAACTTCGCCAACAATTGGGCCGGCCCACTGCATCGTTCGCTCTCGCAACCCTGTGCGAACCATCGACATTATGACGCAGTGAGCGGCGCATAGGGTTTTCCACAATTCCTTGCACGGGGGTCGCCTGCAGGGAGACCCTGCTGGGCTAGCCCAGTAATCGCATGGCTGCGTCCTCCCCATGTCACGTCACCCATATTTCTTGGTTTCAGTTCACATTTTACTTTCCTTTTTGGTTTACTTTTCTATTATTGTTGTTTATATTCAGAAAATAAAAAAGAATATTCATGTGAGCTTTATAAAAAAATTATACAAATGTAAAAAGATGTCGCTGTATGTTAAAATAAATGTTTAGTTCCATTAAAAATATTTACGTGATATTTGAAATAAATATTCATGTGTTTTCATAAAAATGTCGTTGAAGATTTTAAAAATGTTTATGCCATGTTAATAAAAATGTCGTGTGCAGCTTAAAAAATGTTTCTTGCCAGTAAAATTATGTACTACATATATTTCAACAATATTACCATGTATTCAAAAAAGTCCTTGAAATAAGTAAAAATGTCTAAAGCGTATGAAAAAAGTGTTTCACGTGTGCAATAAAAATGTACATTGTGTACTCACAAAAAGTAGACATATGTTAAAAAAAAGAAAAAGATTAAAACCGACAATGAAAGAAAAAAAGCAAAGGAAACCAAGGAATACGAATAACACCTAGAAAGAAAAAAAATAACCAAAAAGTATAATAAAGAAAGCGAAAACGAAGAAAACCAATGAAACACAAAGAAAGATACACTATAACAAATGGAAAAAGAAAAACCGCAGAAAACCAATAAAAAACAATGAAAACTAGAGGAAAAACCAAGGAAAAGGAAAAAAATAGAGTGAGTGAACTACTGCAACATACATGTGACAGCGAGCGAATAAGCTGATGTGGTCCGATTCGCTCGCTTGTAGGCGATTTCTAATAGGAATAGGTACGGGCAAGACATGGCCCTGGCAGTGGTGGATCTAGACCAAATTGCTGCGGTGGTATTAGGTGAGTTGGGCTGGACCTTTTTTCCAGCTGGTATATGGGCTGGACCAATATCCAATATCTTAGGGCAACTCCAACCCGCGGACGCAAACTGTCAACACGCGTCGGAGTTGAAACGGACAGAAACCACGACCTAATGCGCGCGACGCAAATTGACCACCGTCCACTTTTTGTCTGTGTGCGACCTATTTCAGGCTCAAATTTGGGTCGTATTGCATCGGCACGGACGCACGCAACACCCTTTCATTGCCCTCCTGGCCCTCTAGTCGGTGGCACATTGGCCATTTCCCCCTTCTTCCATTCACAACGAACACATGCGGCCACCCCGTTCTCCCCGCCGCCCACCAGTTCCAGTCAGTTGTACGTTGCCCAGGCTGCCGCCCGCACCTACATACCTCCCCAGTAGCACGTCGCACCCGACTGCTACTCTTGCCGGAGTTGGTGGATTGTTTTTGTCGCCTTCGTAGCACACCCATGTCCATGACACCCCCTCGCCTCTGCGGCCGCCAGCAATGATCCAAGCCCAGCCACCTCACTCGCTGATTGCCGCCACGGTCGCCTCCACGCCGCCTGGCCTACCGCCTGGTCTAGGACAGACGCGGGGCTCTTCACCTGCCGTATTCTTCCATCTTGAGAGTGCTAGTTATCGACTTGAGGGGGTGAATAGGTGATTTTTGTAATTAACTTCAAAAGAGGCCATGTCTTCGAAGACATGGAAGCGAAACAGTAAGTAAACAGGATACAACGGAAGATAAGCTACACTAGACATGCTGGCACGACAAACAGAATTGAAGTGAGAAGTGAAGACAGAAGCAAACTAGGTAGCATAGAACAGTAGAAGCAGTTAATATGAAGACAAAGATGCAATCAATGGGATTGTCTTCACATAATGTCTTCAAGCAGTAGGATCGAGAATATGTCTAGAGGGGGAGGGGGTGATTAGACTACTTGACCAAATAAAAACCTAACATTTTCCCAATTTTAGTTGTGGGCAGATTTTAGCAAATCTAGCAAGTCAAGCATCACCCTACACATGCAATTCAAAGGGTATAGGAGCGAAGAGTAAAACATTGCACATGTAAGTAAATGAGGGGTTTGAAGATTTCAAACGCAATGAAGACACGATGATTTTTGGCACTATTCTAATAGGTGGTGCTATCATACGTCCGCGTTGATGGATACTTCAATGCATGGAGGGTAACGATTGTGCGAGTCCACGGAGGGCTCCTGAGGGAGTCCTGGATTAGGGGGTGTCCGGATAGCCGGACTATAACCTTTGGCCGGACTCCTGGACTATGAAGATACAAGATTGAAGACTTCGTCCCGTGTCCGGATGGGACTTTCCTTGGCGTGGAAGGCAAGCTTGGCGGTACGATATGTAGATCTCCTCCCATTTGTAACCGCCTCTATGTAACCCTAACCCTCTCCGATGTCTATATAAACCGGAGGGTTTTAGTCCGTAGGACGAACAACAATCATACCATAGGCTAGCTTCTAGGGTTTAGCCTCTCTGATCTCGTGGTAGATCTACTCTTGTAATACCCATATCATCAATATTAATCAAGCGGGGTAGGGTTTTACCTCCATCGAGAGGGCCCGAACCTGGGTAAAAACATCGTGTCCCTTGTCTCCTGTTACCATCTGCCTAGACGCACAATTCGGGACCCCCTACCCGAGATCCGCCGGTTTTGACACCGACATTGGTGCTTACATTGAGAGTTCCTCTGTGTCTTCATCTTTAGGCCCGATGGCTCCTCCGATCATCAACAACGATGCGGTCCAAGGTGAGACTTTTCTCCCCGGACAGATCTTCGTATTCGGCGGCTTTGCACTGCGGGCAATTCTCTTAGCCATCTAGAGCGGATCGAAAGCTTCGCCCACAAATCAGGTCGATTTGGAAGTTTGAACTACGGTGGCGTCGCGGAGACTTGATCTTGACGGGTTCGAGCCTGACCGGCGTGCCGCCTTTATTACGATGGGCATGATCTAGCTCTGCCGCGAGCAGTGCCACGAGGCCGCACCGTGTCCTCTCCGACCCTCAACTCGGGCCATTGCATGTCGAGGGCGGGTGGCTGGACACCGCCTCGGGGCTGCAATCTCTCGGTGATCGAGCGAACACCAACCTTGTCCTTCGAAGCTTGTGACTCAAGGTGCGGACTCCCCGGACTCCGAACCTTCGCGCCCCAATCGAATCCGATTGGGCGCCGATCATGGAGTTCACCGCCGCGGACATCTTTCGGCACTTTCGCCCTTGACGACATCCTGGATTCACTAAAGTCTCTCTCTTTATCGGAGAGCCTGGCGGACTATGGTCGACAAGGTTGGGATCACGAGCGACAAAGAAATTCAAAGCCCACCCACCACCCACTTCGTAGCCACTGCCGATGATTTAACCGACATGCTCGACTTCGACTCGAAGACATCGGCGGTATGGGCGGCCATGCGAGAGCGACCAAGAACCAGCGCCTATAGGGCACTGGAAGGCCACCTCATCGTATGACATATACATGGTGGGCACCCCAAAAGAAGGGAACGGTAATGGAACAACGGAGAATGACCCCTCCAAGAAGCAGCCTAAGCGCCGACGTCAGTGGTGCCGCTCTAAGTCCCGCCAAAGCAAAAACGGCGATTCCGGCACGGGAGATAATAACACCCCGGATAGTGCCGAAGACAACCCCCTCCAGCGGGATTCAACACAGGAGGATGGAGAAGTCAGCCCTCATGAGAGAGCGGCAGAAAGAGAGGTAGAGGACGATAATTACATGCCTCCCTCCGAAGGCGAGGCAAGCCTCGGCGATGGCGAATTTGTCGTGCTGAGGATCCCGTCGAACAAGAGCGTTTCAAACCCAGGCTTATGGCCACGACGAGCAGCCTCAAGAAAAAACAGCAACAGCTTAGAGCTGACCAAGACTTGCTAGCCGACAGATGGAATGAAGTCCTTGCGGCGAAGAATGCAATTGACGCCCTCAAGAGCTACCCAAAGCGCAGACTACTACCCTGATTAGAGGAGGAAGCACCTAAACCTACATCACCAGCGCATGACGCGGCCGACCGGCCACCTCGTGGCCGCGACAGAGAGGCCTCTCGGCCCTCCTCTCACGCCGCACCCCGGCGTCGCCCAAAGAATACCAAGGCACGGGGAAATGCGCCAGACCTGCGAGATATATTGGAGGACAAGGCAAGGCAAACAAGATCGATCTACGGATCGCGTGGGCGCCTGACGCGTGGCGACAATCGTCATGCGGATATGGCAATTCGGCGGGCGAACACGATGAACAAAGCTCATTTGAGCTACGTCATGATATAGCCCGATCTGGGCGCGCACACCCACTATGCTTCACGGATGAAGTAATGGATCATCAAATCCCGAGGGTTTCAAACACAGAAACATCGAATCATACGATGGCACAACAAATCCTGCGGTATGGATCGAGGATTATCTCCTTCATATCCACATGGCCCGCGGTGATGATCTACGCCATCAAATACCTCCCACTTAAGCTTAAAGGACCAGCTCGGCATTGGCTTAACAGCTTGCCGGCGAGTCAATTGGTTCTTGGGAGGACACGGAAGCCACATTCCTCGACAATTTCCAGGGTACCTATGTGCGACCACCAGACGCCATGACCTAAGCCACATAATTCAGCAGCCAGACGAATCGGCCAGACAATTCTGGACACTGTTCCTAACCAAGAAAAATCAAATAGTCAACTGTCCGGACACAGATGCCCTTGCAGCCTTCAAACATAACATCCGTGACGAGTGGCTTGCCCAGCACCTAGGACAGGAAAAGCCAAAATCCATGGCAGCCCTCACAACACTCATGACCCAATTTTGCGTGGGAGAAGACAGCTGGCTAGCTCGTAGTAATAACATGACCAAGAGCCCTGGTAATTCGGATACCAAGGAAAGCAATGGCAGGTCACGTCGCAACAAGCACAAGCGCCGTATTAATGGCGACAATGCTGAGGATCTGACGATTAATGCGGATTCGAAGCTCTAAACCGGTCGTGGAAAAAGCCATTTAAAAGAAATACTCCGGGCCCGTCCGGTTTGGACCGAATACTCGATCGCTTGTGCGGATACACGGCACCCCGAAAACCAGCCAATCACACCAACAGGGATTGTTGGGTGTTCAAGCGAGCGAGCAAGTTAAGTGCAGAAAACAGAGACAAGGGGCTGCATAGCGATGACGAGGAGGAGCCCGGCCGCCCGAACAATAGGGGATGAAGGGCTTCCCCCACAAGTGCGAGCAGTGAACATGATATCGCAACCCACATCCCCAAAGGGAGCGGAAGCATGCACTTAGGGGCGTATATGCATTGGAGCCGATCGCCCCAAAGTTCAACCCATGGTCCTCCTGCCCAATCACTTTTGATCAAAGGACCACCCACTAGCATCCGCCATGGCGGATTCGCGCGATGGTTCTAGACCCAATCATTGGGATTTCACCTCACTAGAGTCCTTATGGGCGGCGTCGGCAACTGAACACCTTTATCGGGATACGGTCGAAAAAATGGGCATAGATCCTCAATGATTAAACCCACAAAGACGACCTTTAAAGGCGTCATACCAGTGTAGAGGCCAACTATGCAGGCTCGGTTACACTTGAGGTGGTCTTGGATCCCGGATAATTTCGAGCGAGGAGTTAATCTTGACATAGTCCCGTTCGAGTGGCTATCACGCACTGCTCGGACGAACCGCATTTGCAAAGTTCAATGCGGTGCCGCACTACGCATACCTCAAGCTCAAGATGCCAGGCCCTCGAGGAGTCATTACGTCAATGGAAACACTGAACGCTCTCTCCGAACGGAGGAGCATACAGCGGCCCTCGCGGCGGAAGTACAAAGCAGCCTCTCAAGGCAATTCTCTAGTCCGGCAATTAAATGTCCGGACACCGTCAAGCGCGCCTGGTGTAACCTACAACAAGACCGCCTGGCACATTCCGAGCAAGCATAGCAATGCGGCCCCAACCCCAGCCCTCGCGAAATTGCGAAACCAGTACTACGCGTACATAACCACGCTTTGGAAATACCATGGGCATAGGGGGAGGGGCACGACCACGGCATGCCCAAAATGCATCTCAACCGCGCTAGGGGCTCCCGATTTTGTCATTATTTTTCTTACTTTCAGGACTCCACTCTACGGAAGACCTGTCCGGCAGTACAATCGCCGAACACACGATGCAATAGCCACGAAGGCAGAAAGCTACGTTGAGTGTCCAGGTGGTCTCTATAACGAGCAGTATACTTGTTTCACATATCATCCTGCAGCTCGCCCTTGGAGGGGGACATGTTAAATAGTCCCATCTCTTGCTTATCGCACTATTTGTATCGTTCTGCTTTTACCGCAGCCTTTTCGAATAAACAATACATAGCTTTTGTCTATTATTGCATTCCTTTTTTTTATCTATATATGTACATTAATGACATGTTGCACCCGTACACTTTGGTACAACCAAATACACCAGGGGCTTAAGTACCCCAACATACGGTGTGATAAGTCCGAACACTTTCACAAGTGCAGCACCCCGAACTTATGGCATTATATGCATCGGCTCCGAATCATGTCTTGGGTCAATAGTTGGGTTTGCCCGGCTCCCATGTTTTGGTACCTTACGTTCCGTTATATCGGCTAAGGTAGCGCTGGGAGAACCACTGCGATTGTGCCCGGTTGAGCTGGGCTAAGCACCTCGGTGGAGAAAGCTAAAACTGACCGTCATGATAGGGCGAGAGCTGGTCGCTGTTCGAGAGGTTTCGAGTCCCGAAGACTTATGCCGCTTAGGCGAGGAGTCGGCTTTGTCCGGCCTAGGCGTGGATAGCGCCCGAACTCGGTCTTCGAATACTAGGGCTTTGCGAAATTTAAAATTATAGAATTCTATGGCTAAGTGAGAGTGTTCAAGCATTATAGTCCGATTGCCTTGTTCGGTGTGTTGGCGCCTCCTCGAAGGACCCAAGAATGGGAAAAAAGCGCTCAAGTTTATCCGAACACCCCACACTTTCGTGGCATGGGGGCGAAGCGACGACTTGCCATCTCTCAAATTTAATAAGCGGCCGCACAAAAGGTAATATTTTAAATTCAAAAGCGTTGCTTAGCACACATGAACAAGTTTTCAGCGTACAGGATCACAAATGCGAGTTTACTCAAAATTACATCTTTAGAGCATTCATCTGCCATAAAGCGGGCACCCTTGAGGCGCCCTCATAATACATCTCGGGCTTGCGATGCTCCTTGCTGGCGGTGGTCCGTCCGTCACAAGCTTCTCGGCGTCCATCTTGCCCAGTGCCATCAGCTTGCGGGCAAGGCCCCTGAGCACCTTCGATGCATCTGGGCGCTTGATGACTTCAAGCCATGGGCGAGCATCCACCGGCCGCCTCACCAGCCAGAAGTAGCTCCGAGCACGGCTTCCCGAGGCCACAGCGGACTCACGAGACCCTTCATGGCCTGTTCGGCCACCTTATGGAGCTCGACCAGCTGCTTGACCGGTCGCTCAAAGGCACGGGTGTTCGGCCTCAGCATACTGAGACCAGAACACCTTCTCCGTCGAGCTCCCCTCCTCGGCTCGGTAGAATGCGGCAGCATCGGACACACTGCGGGGAAGATCTGCGAATGCTCCTGGAGAGCTCCGGACTCGGGTAAGTAACAAGTAATACACTTTCACGTGCTTGCTTTGCATAAAGAATGCCTTACCCACTGCTATCTTCTTCATCGCCTCAATTTCCTGGATGGCTTTTTGGGCTTCGGCCTTGGCAGATTTGGCGCTCTCAAGTGCCGAGGCGAGCTCGGACTCTCGAGTCTTTGAGTCAAGCTCAAACTCTCGTGTTTTTCACGAGCACAGGAGCTCTTGCTGCACCTCCGCCACCCGCGCCTCCTGCTTCTCTCGCTCGGTGCGCTCCACGGCCGCCTTGTCTTCGGCCTTGGACAGCGCTTCCTTCAGGGTCGCCACCTCGGTTATGGCCCCTGTAATACTCACGTTGGTCCGGTCATTTTTTGCAACCACATCTTTTTCTTATATACTTACATAAGGTATTACCTACCTTCCTTGTCCTCGAGCTGCTTCTTGGCAAGGCCGAGCTCGTTCTCGGACCGCTCGAGGCTCTGCTTCAATGCATCGACCTCCATGATCGGTCTGGCGGAGGTCGGCAATGCGCAGCCTGCATTCCCATATTGACATACTTATATTAGACTCGTGCGTATATCTTTTTGATCCTCGGTTCGGCTTTTCTTTCCGAACACCAAACCGAAACATCGAGGGCTCTGTCTATGCAGTAATATTTTTACATATCGGGTAATATTTTTATATATCTTAAATACATACATCAAAGCTTTGTTAGAAGGCTGGCACGAACTTGATCAGCCCGCTCTTGGCGGACTGAACCTTCTGGATCACCACACTCATAATAGCGCGGTGCTCCTCGTTGATGGAGGCGCTGTTAAGCACCTCCAATGATTATCCGGTGCCTCCGGTTGGGCGGAGGTCACCGGCGTCGTAAACTTGCCCTTCTTAGGGGCGCTGCGGACTCGGAACCACTGAAGGTTCGGTGCGGTGTCGACCCGAGGCGGACTTGGAGCCCTTGGGGTTTTGTCCCTTTGTGCTTGGAGTCCGGAGGTCGCCTTGCGGCGCCTCCGGGAACACCTCCTCTGGCTTGGCCTTTGGGACTCCACTTGGCATCATCCGCGGCGAGGGAGGAGGCGGCGAAAGTGAAGTGCTATTCACATCCGCGAATCCGAGGAACCGCTCGGCGACACGCCGACTGGGCTCGGCGCGGACTGCATGATTATATTGGCGTCGGAAGATCTTGTGCAACAAAGGCGCCATGAGTTATTCGGTATCCGGATACTTACGATTTTGCCGAGGGCTTGGCCTGGATGGCCCTCCTCTTCTCCGTCGTCGGCGTTGGTGGAGTAGTCCGGAGGAAGGGTCCTTCCTTCTTGGACCCTCCGCCCCCCGATTAGGCGGCCTTCCTTTCTTCTCTCCGGCCGGGAGAGACCTCTTTTTCCTCCTCCTCGTTTTCACGGGAGGAGTCCGCCTCGGAGTCATCGGACGATGAGTCCGACACCACCAGGCGCTGGGAACTCTTTCGAGTTCTCGTGGCCTTCTTCTTGGCCTTCTTCTCCGGCACCACGTGAGGTGCCGGAACCAGCAGCCCCGTCAAGCGGGCGTCCGCTGGGTCTTCGGGCAAGGGAGTCGGACAGTCAATCTGCCCAGACGTCTTCTGCCAATCCTGTCAAAGGTAAGGGAGTTTAGATCCCGCATAAAGTCAAACTATGAAAAACAAGTATCCCGTAAAGGGTAAAATAGCTTACCGCGTTGGCTTGATGCTGCACGCTGAATCCACGATCCTCGGTCGCGGATGCGGGAGCCTCGGCGCCTTGAACAGCACCTTCGAGCGTCTTCGTGCGTAGTGTCGAAGAGCACTTTCGAGAACCGGTCTGTGTCGGATCAAACTCCACAAGCTGAAAGCCCGTTGTTGGAGCAGGAGGATCCGGCGGATGAGCATGACTGGACTACGTTGGCGAGTTTGAGCTTCTTGCTCACCAGGTTTTGGGCGCAGGTTTGGAGTCGGTCAGCTCTTCGAATTACCCCACAGGCCCATCTCTTTCTAGGAGGTGAGCGGGTGGGGATGCGAATCAGAATTGGGGCGCTGCCCATTCAGGTCACGTGGCTCGGTGATGTAGAACCACCCGATTGCCACCTTTATGGTCTCTCTGAAGGATCCCTCGAGCCATAGGGCGTTGGGCATCTTGCCCACCATGGCACCTCCGCGCCGCAGCAGCCTCCCACTACCTTGGTTTGACATTGAAGGTCTTGACCATAAGCGAAGTGGGGCTGGATCTGAGGAAGGCCTCGCACCTGACGATGAGCGCCAAATGTTGAGGATGAAGTTGAGGGCCGGATCGTGGAAATCCAGGCCGTAGTAGAACATGAGCCCCGGACAAATGGGTGAAGTGGGAAACCTAGTCCATGGAGGAAATGGGTGAGAACACCACCCTCTCATGGGGCACTGGGGTGGGGATGAGCTGCCCCTTGTCTGGGAGCCGGTGCACGATGTCCTTGGACAAGTATCCGGCTTTCCTCAGCTTCTTGATGTGTCCCTCTGTGACGGAGGAGACCATCCACTTGCCTCCCGCTCCGGACATGACTGGAGAAGGTTGAGGTGGGATGTGCGGACTTGGGCGCTGGAGCTCGAGTGCGCGAAAATGGATGAGCAAAGGAGGAAGAAGGCGTAGATGGAAAAGGTGGATCCTTATCCCCTTATATGGGCGGACGAAACTACGTGCCCCCACCAGCCTGTAAAACTCGCTTATCTCCCAAGCGCCATAATAAATGGCACGGTTGGGTTACCCACGCCGTATTGATGAGAATCCGGAATAAGGGACATGATCTCTGCTTGACAAGGCGTGCCAAGGAAACCGCCTCGCTAAGTCTTGTTGAGGTGGGGCAGTAAAAGCGATTCGAATAAAGGCTTGGCGTGGTGTGATGTCACGCTGCGGAATCGTCGTGATTGGATTTATATTATTCTCTCTACGGTGGTATGTGGAACTTATTTTGCAGAGCCGGACACTATCCTTGTGTTCAAAATCTTCTATGAAGTATTCGGAGGAGGAACACGCCTTGCAATGTCGAAGACAATCTGCGCGCCGGACTCGTCGTCATTGAAGCCTGGTTCAGGGGCTACTGAGGTAGTCCTGGATTAGGGGGTGTCCGGATAGCCGAACTATAACATTTGGCCGGACTCCTGGACTATGAAGATACAAGATTGAAGACTTTGTCCCGTGTCCGAATGGGACTTTCCTTGGCGTGGAAGGCAAGCTTGGCGATACGTTACGTAGATCTCCTCCCATTTGTAACCGACTCTATGTAACCCTAACCCTCTCCGGTGTCTATATAAACCGAAGGGTTTTAGTCCGTAGGACGAACAACAATCATACCATAGGCTAGCTTCTAGGGTTTAGCCTCTCTGATCTCGTGGTAGATCTACTCTTGTACTACCCATATCATCAATATTAATCAAGCAGGAGTAGGGTTTTACCTCCATCGAGAGGGCCCAAACCTGGGTAAAAACATCGTGTCCCTTGTCTCCTGTTACCATCTGCCTAGACGCATAGTTCGGGACCCCCTACCCGAGATCCGCCGGTTTTCGCACCGACAGCTCCACCCAGGAAAGGTCCACGAAGAAGCAACCTTGTCTATTCCACCATGGCTTTTGTCCACGAAGGACTAGCCTCACTCGGGTAGATCTTGATGAAGTAGGCGATGTCCTTGCCCTTACAAACTCCTTGGTTCGACTCCACATGATCTTGAAGGCTTCCAAGTGACATCTAACCAATCTAGGAGTCACCACTCTCCAAAAGGTAATAGATGTTGTGTTGGTGATGAACCCTTTCTCTTGTGCTTCAAATGTTAGTCTCCTCAACACTGTCTCTCTCTCACAGATTTGGCTTGGGTAGGAGAAGGATTGGAGTGGAAAGCAACTTGAAGAGGATAGAAATCAAGGTTCAAATGGTAGGAATGGAATCTCTTGATCTCAACCCATGAGTAGGTGGTTCTCTCTCAGAAAATGAATGGTGGAAGTTGTGTTTCATTCTGATGGCTCTCTTAGAGAGTAAGTGGTGGTGGAGGGGTATAAATAGACAGCACCAAAAATCCAACCGTTACAAGTCTTTGACCCAACTCGGTGGCACCGATATGAAAATCTCGGTGAGACCGACTAGTTCAAAAGACTTGACCGTTAGCCTTTTCGGTGAGACTGATTATACCATCTCGGTGGAACCAAAAGTGTAATGGCTAGGGCAGAGCCGCTTCTCGGTAATTCCGATCGTTTTTTCTCATTGATTTCAAAAAGAAACGACTTCATTATATAAACTTGGCAAGGTCATCTCGGTGGGACTGAGAAGCTATTCGGTCAGACCAATTTGTTAGGGTTTCGGCTATGGCAATAGAAGGGTCATCTCGGTGGGTCCGGAGTGGATTGTATCAATGGGACCAACATGATGAAATAGGGTTTGGACAGATGTGTTTTTGGGAAAGTGACAGAGGGTTTTTGGAGCAATATCACTAAGCACTTTGAGCAACAACCTCATCAACAATACCTCATCCCCTTTTAATAATATTGGGTTTCCTAAGGGACTCAATTGATCTTGGATCACTAAACCAAAAATGTAGAGTCTTGGAGTAGCCAATTCTTGTCCTTCACATTTTGAGGGGTCCACATCCATTAGTCCGTGCCATGCCAATCATTCATCTTTTCTGAAATCTATCATCAATGTTCATTTGATCAATGACATATATGTTGTTATTAATTACCAAAACCACCTAGGGATTAGTTGCACTTTCAATCTCCCCCTTTTTGGTGATTGATGACTGATACGTCCATTTTGCATCATGTGTTTCCTACTGTTATTTATAATGTTTTTATGCATAATAATGCCTTTTGGAGTAATTATAATGCCTTTTCTCTCATAATATGCAAGGTCCACATAAAGAGGGAGAATTCCGGCAGCTGGAAATCTGGACCTGAAAAAGCAACGTCAGGCTACCTATTCTGCACAACTCCAAATGAGCTAAAACTTCACAAATTTTTTATGGAATAAATGAGAATTATTGGAGCAAATAACTACCAGAGGGGGCCCACCAGGTGGGCATAACCCACTTGGGCGCGCCAGGGAGCCCAGGCGCGCCCTGGTGGGTTGTGCACTCCTCAACCCACATCTGGTGCCCATCTTTTGGTATATAAGTCATTTTGACCTAGAAAAAATGAGGAGAGGACTTTCGGGACAAAGCGCCGCCGTCTCGAGGCGGAACTTGGGCAGGAGCACTTTTGCCCTCCGGCGAAGCGATTCCGCCAGGGGAACTTCCCTCCCGGAGGGGGAAATCATCGTCATCATCATAACCAACAACTCTCCCATCATGGGGAGGGCAATCTCCATCAACATCTTCAACAACACCATCTCCTCTCAAACCCTAGTTCATCTCTTGTGTTCAATCTTTGTACCGGAACTATAGATTGGTACTTGTGGGTGACTATAGTAGTGTTGATTACATCTTGTAGTTGATTACTATATGGTTTATTTGGTGGAAGATTATATGTTCAGATCCATTATGCTATTTAATACCCCTCTAATCTTGAGCATGATTATCATTTGTGAGTAGTTACTTTTCTTCTTGAGGTCACGGGAGAAATCTTGTTGCAAGTAATCATGTGAACTTGATATGTGTTCGATATTTTGATAATATGTATATTGTGATTCCCTTAGTGGTGTCATGTTAACGTAGACTACATGACACTTCACCATATTTGGGCCTAGGGGAATGCATTGTGGAGTATTTATTAGATGATAGGTTGCGAGAGTGACAGAAGCTTAAACTCTAGTTTATGCGCTATTCTGTAAGGGGCTGATTTGGGTCAGAAGTTTAATGTATGGTTAGATTTATTCTTAATACTTTTCTCGTAGTTGCGGATGCTTGCGAGGGGGTTAATCATAAGTAGGAGGTTTGTTCAAGTAAGAACATCACCTAAGAACCGGTCCACCCACATATCGAATTATCGAAGTAGTGAACACAAATCAAACCAACATGATGAAAGTGACTAGATGAAATTCCCGTGTACCCTCAAGAACGCTTTGCTTATCATAAGAGACCGTTTTGGCCTGTCCTTTGCCTCAAAAGGATTGAGCTACCTTGCTGCCCTTTTTTTACCATTACCGTTACTTGCTCATTACAAATTATCTTGCTATCAAACTACTCGTTACAAATTATCTTGCTAGCTAATCCTTATGCAGAAGATGGAACCGAACATCCTGATATGCACTAGATATATGTGGATGAAATTTGTGGATTATTTAAGCTTGCAGGTTTACCGGGAGATGAAGCTAAGAAGAAGGTTTTCCCTTTATCTTTGAAGGGAAGAGTATTGGCATGTTATAGGCTATGCGATGATGTTGTATCTTGGAATTGGAATCGATTGAAATTGGAATTTCACCAAAAAAATTATCCTATGCATCTAGTTCATCGTGATCGGAATTATATATATAATTTTTGGCCTCGTGAAGGAGAAAGTATCACTCTAGCTTGGGGGAGGCTTAAGTCAATGTTATATTTATGCCCCAATCATGAGATCTCAAGATAAACTATTACTCGGAAATTTTATGCTCGGCTTTCTCATGATGATCGATCCATGCTCGATACTTCTTGTACTGGTTCATTTATGAAGAAGACTATTGACTTCTGGTGGGATCTAGAAAGAATTAAACGCAACTCTGAAGATTGGGAACTCGACGAAGGTAAAGAGTCAGGTATTAAGCTCAAGTATGATTGTGTTAAATCTTCTATGAATACCGATGCTTTTTCAAAAGTTTAGCACTAAATATGGACTTGACTCTGAAATAGTAGCCTCCTTTTGTGAATCATTTGCTACTCATGTTGATCTCCCTAACGAGACGTGGTTTAAATATCACCCACCTATCAAAGAAGAAACTAAAGAATCGGTAATAGCTAAAGATGAAACTATTATTTATAATGTTGATCCAGTTGTTCCTACTGTTTATATTGAAAAACCACCTTTCCCTGTTAGGATAAATGAACATGCTAAAGTTTCAACTGTAGTCAACAAAAGTTATATTAGAACTTCCAAAACCGCTGAACAAATCAAAGTAGAACCTAGTGTTGCTACGGTTAAAGATCTCTTGGTTGAAAATATGGATGGGCATATTATTTACTTCTATGATGAAGCTGCTAGAATTGCCAAACCCGATGAAAAAGATAAACATAGACATGTTGTTGGCATGCCTGTTGTCTTAGTTAAAATAGGGGATCACTGTTATCATGGTTTATGCGACATAGGTGCTAGTGTGAGTGATATTCCTTTTACCTTATATCAAGAAATTATGAATGATATAGCACCCGCTGAAATAGAAGACATAGATGTTACTATTAAACTTGCTAATAGAGACACCATCACACCACTTGGGATTGTTAGAGATGTTGAAGTCCTGTGTGGGAAAATAAAATAACCTACTGATTTTCCTGTTCTTGGTTCCCCACAAGATGAATTTTGTCCCATTATCTTTGGTAGACCTTTCTTGAACACCGTTAATGCTAAAAAAGATTGTGAGAAACAAACTGTTGGTGTTAGTTTTGGAGATAGTCTCATGAGTTTAATTTTCCAAGTTTAGTAGAGAGCATCATAAGAAAGAATTTTCTAGTAAGGATGAAGTAATTGGTCTTGCTTCTATTGTTGTGCCGCCTACTGATCCTCTAGAACAATATTTGCTAGACCATGAAAATGATATGCATATGCATGAAAGAAATGAAATAGATAAAAATTTCTTTGAACAACGTCCTCTGCTTAAACACAATTTGCCTATTGAAACTCTAGGAGGTCCTCCTGCACCTAAAGGTGATCCTGTGTTTGAATTAAAACATTTGCCAGACACTTTCAAATATGCTTATCTTGATGAGAAAAAGATATATCATGTTATTATTAGTGCTAACCTTTCAGAACATGAAGAAGAAAGATTACTAAAGGTTTTGAAGAAGCACCGAGCTGCTATTGGATATACTCTTGATGATTTAAAGGGCATTAGTCCCACTCTCTGTGAGCACAAAATTAATATGGAGCCTGATGCCAAACCCGTTGTTGATCACCAACGATGTTTAAATCCTAAAATGAAAGAAGTGGTAAGAACTGAAATATTGAAGCTTCTGGAAGCAGGTCCAATCTATCCCATAGTTGATAGTAGATGGGTAAGTCTCGTTCATTGTGTCCCTAAAATGGGAGGTATTACTGTCGTTCCTAATGATAAAAATGAACTTATTCCACAAAGAATTGTCACTAGCTATAGAATGGTAATTGATTTTACAAAATTAAAAAAAGCTACTAGAAAAGATCATTACCCACTGCCTTTTATTGATCAAATGTTAGAAATACTATCAAAGCACACACATTTTTGTTTCCTTGATGGATATTCCGGTTTTTCTCAAATACCTGTCTCACAACCCGATCAAGAGAAAACCACTGTTACTTGCCCTTTTGGAACTTATGCTTATAGACGTATGCCTTTCAGTTTATGCAATGCACCTGCTACCTTTCAAAGATGCATGACTGCTATATTCTCTGACTTTTGTGAAAAGATTGTTGAGGTTTTCATGGATGATTTTTTCGTTTACGGAACTTCTTTTGATGATTGCTTGAGCAACCTTGATCGAGTTTTGCAGAGATGTGAGCAAACTAATCTCATCCTGAATTGGGAGAAGTGCCACTTTATGTTTAATGAAGGTATTGTCTTAGGGTATAAAATTTCTGAACGAGGTATTGAGGTGGATAAAGCTAAAGTTGATGCAATTGAGAAAATGCCATGTCCTAAAGATATCAAAGGTATTCGTAGTTTCCTCGATCATGCTTGTTTCTATAGGAGGTTTATTGAAGAATTCTCTAAAATTTCTAGGCATCTTACAAATCTTTTACAAAAGGATGTTCCATTTGTTTTTTATGATGATTGTGTAGAAGCCTTTGAAACACTTAAGAAAGCCTTAATTTCTGCACCTGTTGTTCAACCACCCGATTTGAACTTGCCTTTTGAAATTATGTGTGATGCTAGTGACTATGCCGTTGGTGCTATTTTAGGACAAATAGTTGATATGAAGTTAAATGTTATTTATTATGCTAGTAAAACTCTAGACAATGCTCAAAGAAATTATGCTACTACTGAAAAATATTTTTTAGCAATGGTGTTTGCTTGTGATAAATTTAGATCTTACATTGTTGATTCTAAAGTTACTATTCACACCGGTCATGCTACTACAAAATATCTTATGGAAAAGAAAGATGCTAAACCTAGAATTATTAGGTGGGTTATTTTGCTACAAGAGTTTGACTTACATATCACAGATAGGAAGGGAGCTGAGAACCCCGTGGCTGATAACTTGTCTAGGTTGGAAAATATTCTTGATGACCCACAACCTATTAATGATAGTTTTCCTGATGAACAATTAGCTGCAATAAATCTTTCTCATAACACTCCTTGGTATGCTGACTATGCTAATTACATTGTTGCTAAATGCATACCACCTAGCTTCACATACCAACAAAAGAAAAAAAATCTTCTATGATTTAAGACATTACTTTTGGGATGATCCACATCTTTATAAAGAAGGAGTAGATGGTATTATTAGATGTTGTGTACCTGAGCATGAACAGGAACAAATCCTACGGAAATGTCACTCCGAAGCATATGGAGGGCATCATGCAGGAGATAGAACTGTTCATAAGGTATTGCAATCCGGTTTTTATTGGCCTACTCTCTTCAAGGATGCCCGTAAGTTTGTTTTATCTTGTGATGAATGTCAAAGAATTGGAAATATTGGTAAGAGTTAAGAAATGCCGATGAATTATTCTCTTGCTGTTGAACCATTTGATATATGGGGATTTGATTACATGGGACATTTTCCTTCCTCTAACGGGTATACACATATTTTGGTTGCTGTTGATTATGTTACTAAGTGGGTAGAAGCTATTCAAACTAGTAGTGCTAATCACAACACCTCTATTAAAATGCTTAAGGAAGTCATTTTCCCAAGGTTTGGAGTCCCTAGATATTTAATGACTGATGGTGGTTCACACTTTATTCATGGTGCTTTCCGTAAAATGCTTGCTAAATATGATGTTAACCATAGAATTGCATCACCCTATCATCCTAAGTCTAGTGGTCAAGTTGAACTTAGCAATAGAGAAATAAAGTTAATATTACAAAAAACTGTCAATAGGTCTCGAAAGAATTGCTCTAAGAAATTAGATGATGCACTTTGGGCTTATAGGATAGCATATAGAAATCCTATGGGTATGTCTCCTTATAAAATAGTTTATGGAAAAGCTTGCCATTTGCCTCTTGAGTTAGAACATAAAGAATATTGGGCAATTAAAGAACTCAACTATGATTTCAAACTTGCCGGTGAAAAGAGGTTATTTCCTATTAGCTCATTAGATGAATGGAGAACCCAAGCTTATGAAAATGCCAAATTATTTAAAGAAAAAGTTAAAAGATGGCATGATAAAAGAATCCAAAAGCGTGAGTTCAAGGTTGGAGAATATGTTCTTTTGTACAACTCTCATTTCAGATTCTTTGCAGGCAAACTCCTCTCCAAATGGGAAGGACCCTATGTTATCGAGGAGGTTTATCGATCTGGAGCCATCAAAATAAATAATGCCGAAGGTACTAACCAGAAGGTTGTTAATGGGCAACTAATAAAACATTATATCTTAGGTACGCCCATTAATGTTGAAAGAAATATTATCCAAACTATGAGACCCGAAGAACACATAAAAGAAACCTTCTGGAACACTCCAGAATCATGAAAAAGAGCAGGTACGTGTTACGGTAAGTAAACGGACTCTGAAAAATCCGCAAACATATTTTTTGTCTGTTTTGGAATATAACAAAAATTAGGAAAATAAGAAACAACCAGGAAGGCACCCCTGGTGGGCTCAAGACACCAGGGCGCGCCTGGCTCGAGGCGCGCCCAGGTGGGTTGTGCCCACCTCGGGTACCTTCCGGACTCCGTTTTTCTTCCGTTTGCTTGTTTCCCAAGATAAAAAAATCTATATATACCCCCCGAACCTATTGACCTCCGTATCGCGTAGAAATCTTTTGTTTTATTTTCTCGTTGTTTTCCTGACAGATCTGAAAATATGTCATCCCAAGACTCGGAGGATGAGAGCTATGTTGCTGATTATATCACAAACCCCAAGGTTTATGGGGATGTGGAGCACTATAGCTGGACTTCGGAGGAGGAGGAGGAAGATTATGATCCTAAAATGGAGGAGGAGACAAGATCAGACGACGCTGAAGTTCCATTGCCTCAACCTGGGGACATGCACGTGGAATTCAAGAAATTAAGTCTCCCCAGCAAAGCGAAGAAACCTAAGGTCCAGTTTATCCCCTTTCGGCTCTTGCAGGAAAACAAGCAAGAATTATGCAAAAGGATAGTAGGGATCGAGCTGGAGATCGATGACTTAAAGGAGGAAAATTCCGTCCTCAAGCATAAGCTAAAGGAGAAGAGGGATAAGCCTACCACTTCATCACCACCACCTCCTTCTTCATCACCAAAATAAAATTGAGTATCAGGTATGGGCACTCCCCTTGTCTTGTGCCAAGCTTGGTGGAGGTGCCCCGGTATCATATCACCTCCACTATCTTTTGCCTTTACTTACATTAGTTCGATCCATAGTTATCTTTTGCTTTAGATGAATAAAAGTTTAGTTCGATCCTTTCTTTTCGAGAGTTTGCTTAGTGATCCTCTTTGTAATCATGTGCGAGATATATAATAAAGTTTAGTTTGAGTTTGTTTTCTTTACTTTCATGTTCAATAAAAAGAAAAGAAATAAATGAAAAGGATCATATGTTAATCTTATGGTAAGTAATGACATCACATAAGGAAGAGTATAAGTAGAAAATTTTATTGGAAATTCACAAACATAGCATTGGTCAATGATGCCATTCATGAAAGAAGTAATAAGGGAAGAGAAGATTCACATGCAAATATACTATCTTGGACATCTTTTGTGATTGTGAGCCCCCGTCAAAATATTATATGCCAAAATTGTTGACGTTGGACAAGGAAGACAACATAATGATTTATGTTTGCTCATATTCACATGGAAGTTAAATTGTCATAGATCCTTCAACATGTGGTGCTTGCCCCCCATCTTTGCTAGCCAAAAATTCCGCACTAAGTAGAGATACTACTTGTGCATCCAAAAACCCTTAAACCCAAATCTTATTTTGAAGAGTCCACCATACCTACCTAAGAATTGAGTAAGATCCTTCGAGTAAGTTGTCATCGGTCCAATAAGGCAATAAAAATTGCTTATAAAAGTGTTAGATCATTTAGTGTAAGAGAAAATCGAGCGTTATACGAACTTGTGATGGCAAAGAATAAAAGCGACAGACTACATAATAAAGGTTGCTATCATAAGGGGCAATATAAGGTGACGTTCTTTTGCACTAATGGATTGAGCCTACAAACAAAATGTGCATGGCAACCTCTGCTTCCCTCTGCGAAGGGCCTATCTTTTACTTTTATGTACTTACTTTATGCAAGAGTCAAAGTTCTTCTCTCTATTCCTTTTTATTTTCTCTTTTGGCAAGCATCATGTGGTGAGGAAAGATCTAGGCACATATATCCAGTTGGATATGGGTAGCATGAGTTATTACTGTTGACATCACCCTCGTGGTGAGTATGTTGGGAGGCGAAACTATAAGCCCCTATCTTTCTATGTGTCCGGTTGAAACGTTTTGCTCATGTGTATGCGGTGAGTGTTAGCAATAGTAGAAGACTATATGATGGTTGAGTATGTGGACTTGCCAAAAAGGCTCCGATATGTGACCCTTCCTGAAAAGATGATGAATTGTAGTTGCAAAGTTGACTGGGAACATAGTTTGTTGGTTTTCAATAGAGTTTATGCTTTATACTTCGATGTTGTGATGAATTGTTACTTGTTCGTGAGAAGTCTATGATAAAAGTTCTATGATAAAGTTTTATGTTAAAGTTTGTTGCTCTTATAATAATATGCATGATGATTCTATGTCCGTATTTTGTTTTTACCGACACCTCTCTCTCTAAGCATGTGGACATGTTTTTGGATTTCGGTTTCGCTTGAGGACAAGCGAGGTCTAAGCTTGGGGGAGTTGATACGTCCATTTTGCATCATGTTTTCCTACTGTTATTTATAATGTTTTTATGCATAATAATGCTTTTTGGAGTAATTCTAATGACTTTTCTCCCATAATATGCAAGGTTCACACAAAGAGGGAGAATTCCGGCAGCTGAAAATCTGGACCTAAAAAAGCTACGTCAGGCTACCTATTCTGCACAACTCCAAATGAGCTAAAACTTCACGAAGAATTTTTATGGAATAAATGAGAATTATTGGAGCAAATAACTACCAGAGGGGGCCCACCAGGTGGGCACAACCCACCTGGGCGCACCCTGGTGGATTGTGCCCACCTCCGGTGCCCATCTCCTGGTATATAAGTCATTTTGACCTAGAAAAAAAATGAGGAGAGGACTTTTGGGATGAAGCGCCGCCGTCTCGAGGCGGAACTTGGGCAGGAGCAGTTTTGCCCTCCGACGGAGCGATTCCGCCGGGGGAACTTCCCTCCCGGAGGGGGAAATCATCGTCATCATCATCACCAACAACTCTCCCATCTTGGGGAGGGCAATCTCCATCAACATCTTCAACAACACCATCTCCTCTCAAACCATAGTTCATCTCTTGTGTTCAATCTTTGTACCGGAACTATAGATTGGTACTTGTGGGTGACTAGTAGTGTTGATTACGTCTTGTAGTCGATTACTATATGGTTTATTTTGTGTACAATTATCCTATTTAATACCCCTATGATCTTGAGCATGATTATCATTTGTGAGTAGTTACTTTTGTTCTTGAGGTCATGGGAGAAATCTTGTTGCAAGTAATCATGTGAACTTGATATGTGTTTGATATTTTGATAGTATGTATGTTGTGATTCCTTTAGTGGTGTCATGTGAACGTCGACTACATGACACTTCACCATATTTGGCCTAAGGTAATGCATTGTGGAATAGTTATCAGATGATGGGTTGCGAGAGTGACAGAAGCTTAAACCCTAGTTTATGCGCTATTCTGTAAGGGGCTGATTTGGATCCAGAAGTTTAATGCTATGGTTAGATTTATTATTAATAATTTTCTCATAGTTGCGGATGCTTGCGAGGGGGTTAATCATAAGTAGGAGGTTTGTTCAAGTAAGAACATCACCTAAGCACCGATCCACACACATATCAAATTATCAAAGTAGCGAACACAAATCAAACCAACATGATGAAAGTGACTAGATGGAATTCCCGTGTACCCTCAAGAACGCTTTGCTTATCATAAGAGACCGTTTTGGCATGTCCTTTGCCTCAAAAGGATTGGGCTACCTTGCTGCACTTTTGTTTGCATCACCGTTACTAGCTTGTTACAAATTATCTTGCTATCAAACTACTCGTTACTTATAATTTCAGTGCTTGCAGACATTACCTTGCTGAAAACCGCTTGTCATTTCCTTCTGCTCCTCATTGGGTTCAAAACTCTTACTTATTGAAAGGACTACGATTGATCCCCTATACTTGTGGGTCATCAATGACAACATATAGATCAAAGCTTTGACAAATGATATAATGAATGATACATCATCGCTTTGAGAAATATGTGATAAGCAAGAGCCCCCCCCCCCCCTAAAGTTTTGCATTATTAAAAATTTGTGTTTGAATGTAAATGCACAATCGATTAGGATCATGGGTTACTCTTCCATGTCATATACATCTTGGTGGAGCACTCAAAATGATATAAGTGCAAGAAAAATAGTACTCATCACCAAGTAAACAAGTGAATGATCGTACAAGAGCATATGAAATGAATATTCAAGCAAGCATAACATTAAAGTATGGTATGATCAAGCACATGATAACATAGTCTCATACAAGCATCAAGAAAAAGTATCTCAAATTAGCATGAATCAAATTGTAGCAAAAACTCAAAGAGAATCAAGCTTGAAAAAGCAAAGCACTCGCTCTCTCGTAGCCCTACGATCTATAAAAAGTCCCCCACTTTGGCAACAAGTACCAAAAAGTTCAGATAAGTATAGGGATAAACGTCACTCTAGGCTTGATCTCGGAAGCTCCTGATGAAGAAGTCCTCTGACTTGGAGCGCGGGTGTGTTCCGATGTTGGAGTGGAGAGAAGTGCATTTGCAAATGCCTCAGATGCAGTCTGCTGAACTGAAGGTGTGGATACGGTAGGGGCACCGATACATCTCGAACATATCTATAATTTATGCAGTATTCATGCCAAGTTTACAACAATTTTATATGGTTTGGGTGCAACTTTATATGATTTAAATGAAACTAACCTGGACTAACGCTGTTTTCAACAGAACTACCATGGTGTTGTTTTTTGTGCAGAAATCAAAGTTCTCTAAATGCAGCGAACCTTTTTGATGATTTTTTTTGAAGAAAAGAGGCACTAGAAGCTTCGTGGGAGGGCCAGAAGAGCCACGAGGTGGCCACTACCACCTGGGCGCGCCACCCCCTTTGGCATGTGCTGGTTGGTAGTGGGCCCCTCGAAACCCATCTCAGCATGAGACCGACACCAAAAAATCCTATAAATATAGAAACCCCCAGAAATAACCCTAGATGAGAAGTTTCGCCGCTGCAAGCCTCTGTAGCCACGAAAAACCAATCTGGACCCTGTTTTGGCACCCTGCCCGAGGGGGAAATCATCACCGGAGGCCATCTTCATCATCCCGGCGGCCACCATGATGATGAGGGAGTAAGGGAGTAGTTCACGCTCGGGGCTAAGAGTTTGTACTAGTAGCTATGTGTTTGATCTCTCTCTCTCTCTCTCTCTCTCTCTCTCTCTCTCTTGTGTTCTTGATTTGGCACGATCTTGATGTATCGCAAGCTTTGTTAATATAGTTCGATCATATGGTGTTTCTCCCTCTTTATCTTGTTGCGATGAATTGAGTTTTCACCTTTGAGGTTTCACTTTTATCGGATTGAATACTTTAATGGATTTGAGAACACTTGATATATGTCTTGCATATGAATACCCATGGTGACAATGGGGTACTAAATTGATTCACTTGATGTATGTATTGGAACTCAACTCATGGATTCTCGAGGTGACATTGGGGTAATCTATGCATAGGGGTTGATGCACATTTTCGTCCTTATTTCTCTGGTAGAAATCTTGGGGCACTCTTTGAGGTTCTTTGTGTTGGATTGAATATTATGAATCTGAAGTTGTTTGATGCATATCGTATAATCAACTCGCCGATACTTGTGGTGACACTGGAGTATCTAGGTGACATTAAAGTTGGCTGATGTGTATCATATGATGTTATTTTAGTACAAACTCTTGGGCTGTTTGTGACACTTACAGGAATAACTCGATAGATCGATCGAAGAGGATAACTTTAATGTGGTTTCGTACCCTACAAACAATTTCGTCTTATGTTATCCGCTAGATAAGAACTTTGGAGTGATTCTTTATTGCAAATTGAGGGGTTGCCATATGATCTAATTATGTTAGCACAGTTGAGAGATTGCACTAGTGAAAGTATGAACCCTAGGCCTTATTTTGAAGCATTGCAATACCGTTTGTGCTCAGTTTTGTTACTTGCTACCTTGCTATTTTTATTTTTCCTATTACAAAAAATCAGTGTCTACTATCATTACTACACTTGTATCACCATCTCTTTGCCGAAATAGTGCACCTATACAATTTACCATTGTATTTGGTGTGTTGGGGACACAAGTGTAACACCCCGAGAATCATGCTACAGTAATCTCCTCCTAATGGTGGCCATGCCATCGTGATTACTATGCAACTTGCCACTTGTCCACAGATCAAAGCCTTTTTCAAATTTAAAATAAGTCGAATAAATTATTTCTTCGAGCAGTAAAACAAAATTGTTTACCTTATTCTAAAAAAGTCTCCTGATCATTTCTCATGTTGAAATCAACACCATTTGACTCACCAACTAACCTCTAGGAAATTATAAAGTGGTCCATCAGTAAATGAAAATAGCCTTCTCAAAATAAACAAATACTTATACATTTCCGAATGTCCCCAAACTTTGTGGGACGCTCCAGAATATTGCATGGTAATTATTTGCAAATTTTGAGTCCAAGCAAAATTCATTTGCTATGTGAACTAAATAGAAAACTAATACAAAATGATTAAGAAAAAAAGAAGAAGCAAAACTAAAAAGAGAGGGGAGGCCCCTGCCCCTGGGCCACTTGTCCCAAATGGCTGAGGCAGCCCAACCAGACCGACCGACCGAACCCCTTCCCGGGTCGTCTCCCTCCTCCCTGTTCGACCGACCGGAGGGAGGGCTCCCTTCGTTCCGCGGACCCGGCCTTGGCGCTCACTGCTGCCACGACGACGGGGAAGAGATAAGGCCACCACCCGCAGCCCCCTCGCCTCCCCTACCTCTCCCCACTCTCCCCCTTTTGCCCTCTCTATTCCCTCTCAGATGCACCTCACCGCACGCGGTTGACGCCGGCGACTACGCTCCACCGGGCGGCCCTCACCTCGCCGACGAGTCTGGGAGCACGACCTTCGTCTGCCTCGTCTCCTTCACTTCTGGATCGGGGCCGGGAAGCCTCAACGCCGATGCCCTCAACCTCTTCTTCCCGGCGCCGCCCGCCTCTGTCGTCGTCGATCCGCCACCGTCGCTGCACCTCGGCCTCCGCAAGTTGGCTGCGAGCACCGCTGTGAGACGCCGTTCGTTTCCCCTCTCTCCCCATGCTCGATTTCCTGCCGTAGCACCGTCCTGAACGAGGCCGAAGCCAGCGTCTGCCATGGCCAAGGAGCCCCGCGCTCCCGAACTCCCCGTCTCCGTCCTTACTGCTACGCGTCGCGGCCTTTGGCGTCTTGTGCTACCACACTCCCCATCGCTGCTCTCGCTTTGCTGCGAATCAGATCGCCCATGGCCGCCATGTCCGGACATATGTGTCCCAGCAGCGCATAGCCTCTCTGGCAGCGCCCAGCTCTCGCATGCATGCTGCATGAGCCCGCCGCGCCCGCCATAGCCCTTGCTCGCTGCTGAAATCTCGCCCGCTCAAGCTGCTGCCGCTGTGTACTGCTGCCACTGCGTGCTGCTGATTACTCCTGCCGCTGCTTGCTATTAGCTGCTACTGCCCGCTTGCTACTACTACCATCTGCTGCTGTAGCTTCTGGCCAAGCCCCCTGTACATGGCCGTGCGTATGGCCGGCTGGGCTAATGGCCGGCCCTTGTTTAATTAGTCTAGGTTTGTTTTAGCCTATTAGCTAATGACAAGTGGGACCCATCTAATTAGATTAGATAGATCTTTTGGAATTATTAAAACAGTGACATGTGGGCCACCACCTCCTCTTTTGACCAGTCAAATTGACTTGGTCAATCCGGCTTAATATTAAATCAGGAATTTCAGAAAATTGTTTAAAAACTTTAGAAAATCGTAGATATTAAACCGTAACTCGGATGAAAATGTTTTGTACATGAAAGTTGCTCATAACGACGAGGCGAATTCGGTTACGCAGCCCGTTCATCCGCCACGCATCCCTAGCACAACGAACACTCAACTTTTCCCCTCCGATTCATCTGTCCGAAAATGCGAAACACCGGGAATACTTTCCTGGATGTTTCCCCCCTTCGTCGGTATCACCTCCTACCGCTTTAGGGCATACCTAGCACCGTGTATTGCCTCTTTATGTTTTGTGATGCTTTGTTTGCATTATATTTATTGTTTTTCCCCCCTCTTCTCTCTGGTAGACTACGAGGTACGTCATTGCTGCCTCGATCGACTACGGTGTTGACGACCCTCCTTCTTGCCGAGCAACCAGGCAAGCCCCCTTTGATCACGGATATCGCCTACTCTTCTCTATACTGCTTGCATTAGAGTAGTGTAGCATGTTATTGCTTTCGATTAATCCTAAACTGCTGCATAGCTTGTCCTTGCTACTCTTTTGTTACCTTTACCGCTATCCAACTGCTTAGTATAGGATGCTAGTGTTCCATCGGTGGCCCTACATTCTTGTCCGTCGCCATGCTATACTCTCGGGCTGTGATCACTTGGGAGGTGATCACGGGCATATACTATATACTTTACACTATTACATTACCCGAGATCTTGTTCGGAGATGGGGGCTGAAAGGACAGTGGCTCCATCCCGTAGAGGTGGGCCCGGGTTCCCGACGGCCCCGATCGTTACTTTAATGGCGGCGGCAGGGCAGGTTGAGACCACCTAGGAGAGAGGTGGGCTGGCCTGGTCGGCGTTCATGGATACTTAACACGCTTAATGAGATCTTGGTATTTGATCCGAGTCCGCCATTTGGTCTATACGCACTAACCATCTACGCGGAGTAGTTATGGGTATCTCGGCGTCGTGGTATCGGCCGGCACTTCGTGACGTCGGCGATCGAGTGGCGCGCCGGATTGGACCGAACGCTCAGGCTAGGTCTGCTTCGCCGCAGCGTCGCAACGTGCGAGATGTGCTAAGGCGATGGGCCCGCCCTGTGGCGCTTAGGTTTAGACCGGCGTCTTGACCTCTCTGTTGAGCCTAGGTGGGGCTGCGACGTGTTGATCTTCCGCGGCGGGCATGACCCAGAAAGTGTGTCCGCCAAATGGAATCAAGCGTGTTGGGTTATGTGGTGCACCCTGCAGGAAAGTTAATCTATTCGAATAGCCGTGATCTTCGTAATGTGACGACTTGAGTTGTACCTTGACCTTATGACAATTAGAACCGGATACTTAATAAAACACACCCTTCCAAGTGCGGATACAACCCGGTGGTCGCTCTCTCTCGTGGTTACGAGGAGGGATCGCCGGGTAGGATTATGCTATTCGATGCTACTTGGAGGACTTCAGTCTACTCTCTTCTACATGTTGCAAGACGGAGGCTGCCAGAAGCGTAGTCTTCGATAGGATTAGCTATCGCCCTCTTATTCTGGCATTCTGCAGTTCAGTCCACCGATATGGCCCTTTACACATATATCCATGCATATGTAGTGTAGCTCCTTGCTTGCGCAGTACTTTGGATGAGTACTCACGGTTGCCTTGTTCCCCTTTTCCCCTTTCTTTACCGGTTGCTGCGACGGCACGATGGAGCCCAGGAGCGACGCCACCGTCGATGGCGACTACTACTGGAGGCGCCTACTACTACGCAGCAGCCCGACGACGACCAGGAGTAGTTAGGAGGATCCTGCAGGAGGCCATGCCTCTTCGATCTGATCCCGGTTTGTGCTAGCCATCTTATGGCAAACTTGTTTAACTTATGTCCGTACTCAGATATTGTTGGTTCCGCTGACTCGTCTATGATCGAGCACTTGTATTCGAGCCCTCGAGGCCCCTGGCTTGTATTATGATGCTTGTATGACTTATTTTTATTTTTAGAGTTGTGTTGTGATATCTTCCCGTGAGTCCCTGATCTTGATCGTACACGTTTGCGTGTATGATTAGTGTACGATTGAATCGGGGGCGTCACAACAAGAGACTTTGTTATTTGGCTGCAGGGGTGTTTGAGAGAGACCATCTTCATCCTACACCTCCCACAGATCGATAAACCTTAGGTCATCCACTTAAGGGAAAATTGCTACTGTCCTACAGAACTCTGCGCTTGGAGGCCCAACACAAGTCTATAAGAATAAAGTTGTGCAGTAGACATCAAGCTCTTTTATGGCGTCGTTGCCAGGGAGGTGAGTGCTTGAAGGTATATCTTTAGATCTTGCAATTGAATATTTTTGTTTCTTGTTTTATCACTAGTTTCGTTTATAAAAAGAAAACTACAAAAAATGGAATTGAGGCTGCCTCATATTATTCGTCTTAATCATGTCTTTCTTGAAAATGATGGATCGGAAAATTTTGCTCAATTGATAGAAGAAGAATTCAATAAAATGTTTGGCATAAAAACTTTGAATGATGAGCATGATTGCAATGTTTTTAGTATAAATTATTTGAATATCCAAAATAATAATGATGATTGCACTAGTCATGACAAAAATGTTTCTTATAATCATGTCAATTTTTGTGAGTGCATAAAGTTTGTGAAGACGTGCCTTATAGGGATGATATATTTTGTAAGAAGCATAAACATGATAAAACCAATCGGTGGCTTAAATTGATAGATGAATTTGCTACAAAATTATGCTCTGTTCATCCCATTACGTATAAACTTTGCAATAGGATTGGTCATCTAAATTTCCAATGCAAACTTTTTCATGATCGAATCATGTCCAAATATAGCAATAACTTGATCACCCTTGAACTTTATGATGAACTTTGTTTATTTTTGGGGTGGTGAAGAATTGTCACATAAAAATAGTTGGTTTGAAACATTCATATTCACAGACCATGCTGAAATTACTTTGAAAGAAATATATATGTTTTGTATGGTAAATTGCAATGAAAATGCTTATATTGCTGATACGCCTCCAACGTATCTATAATTTATGAAGTATGCATGCTGTTTTATTATCATTCTTGGATGTTTTACAATCATTTTATAACAACTTTATATCATTTTTTGGGACTAACCTATCAACCCAGTGCCCAGTGCCAGTTGTTGTTTTTGCTTGTTTTTTTACATTGCAGGAAATCAATACCAAACGGAGTCCAAACACAACGAAACTCCATGATGATTTTTTATGGACCAGGAGACATCCTTTGGGCCAGAGCAGCACCTAGGGGGTGCCCCGAGGGGGGCACAACCCACCAGGGCACGCCAGACCCACCTGGCGCGCCCAGGTGGGTTGTGCCCACCTCGGTGGCCTCCCGCACCCCCTCTTTGCACTATAAATTCCCAAATATTCCGAAACACTCCGGGGTTAACCTAGATAAGAAGTTACGTTGCTGCAAGGTCTCTGTATCCACGAAAACCAATCTAGACCGTATTCTGACACCCTGCCGGGGAGGGGAATCATCTGCGATGGCCATCTTCATCATCTCGGCGGCCACCACGATGAGGAGGGAGTAGTTCACCCTCAGGGCTGAGGGTTTGTACCAGTATCTCTGTGTTTAATCTCTCTCTCTCTCGTGATCTATATCATGGGCTTTGTTAATATAGTCGGATCATATGATGTTTCTCCCCTCTATACTCTTGTTGTGATGAATTGAGTCTTTACCCTTTTAAGTTTTGTATTGTCGGATTGAATATTCAGAGATGAGAACACATGATGTATGTCTTGCAGTATGAATTGAATACTTGAGGTGACAATTGGGGTATCATATTGATTCACTTGATATGTGTTATGGCATTCAACTGTGGATTCCGGTGGTGATATTGGGTAATCTATGCATAGGGGTTGATGCATGTTTTTATTGTCTTTTCTCCGATAGAAACTTTGGGGTCCCCTTGTAGTGCTTTGCGTGGATTGAGTATTATGAATATGAGTTTGCTTTGGTGCTACTTTAGTACGAACTCTTGATTAGATCGATCGGAAAGAATAGCTTGCGTTATTCTAGTACAAACTCTAGGATAGATCGAACGGAAAGAATAGCTTTGAGGTGGTTTCATACCCTACAAACAATTTATATCTTTTGTTCTCCTCTAATAGGAAATCGGAAGTGATTCTTTTTTGCACTCTGAGGGATAATCATATGATCCAACTATGTTAGCATTGTTGAGAGGCTGCACTAGTGAAAGTACGGACCCTAGGCCTTGTTTTCAAGCATTGGAATAGAGTTTTTGTGCCCGTTTACTATTTGCTACCTTGCTGTTTTTATTTATTCAGATTATAAAAATATATTTCTACCATCAATATTACACTTTTATCACCATCTCTTCGCCGAACTAGTGCACCTATACAATTTGCCATTGTATTGGGTGTGTTGGGGACACAAGAGATTTCTTGTATTTGGTTGCAGGGTCATTTGAGAGAGACCATCTTCATCCTACACCTCTCACGGATTGACAAACCTTATGTCATCCACTTGAGGGAAAATTGCTACTGTCCTACAGAACTCTGCGCTTGGAGGCCCAACACGTGTCTACAAGAATAACGTTGCGTAGTAGACATCAAGCTCTTTTCTGGCGCCGTCGCCGAGGAGATGAGTGCTTGAAGGTATATCTTTAGATCTTGCAATTGAATTTTATAGTTTCTTGTTTTATCACTAGTTTGGTTTATAAAAGAAACTACATAAAAAATGGAATTGAGGTTGCATCATATTATTGATCATCTTTATAGTATCTTTCTTGAAAATGATGGTTCTGAAATTGTGCTCAATTGTTAGAAGAAGAAGTCAATAAAATTCTTGGCACAAAATATTTGAATGATGAGCATGATTGCAATGTTGTTAGTATGAACTCTTTGAATATCCAAAATGCTAATGATCATTGCACAAGTCATGACAAAAATGTTTCTTATAAGCATGTCACTTTTTGTGGAGTGAATTGGGAGTAGAATTGCACACCAAAAAGGGAAGATAGATTTTTTAAGAAGCATAAATATTTATAAACGAAAAAGTTGCAAGAGAGGCTTGATGATTGTGCTGAAAGATTTAATTTTTTTGCCATCCTTGTGAACTTTGCAACGAACATGGTCATTTAAATCTCCAATGCAAATTATTTCATGATCAAATCGTGTCCAAAAATTATGATAACTTGATTACCCTTGAGCATCATAAAGAGCTTAGTCTTCTTTTGGGGTATGAAGAAATGAAGCGTATAACTAAGGGTATTCCAAAATTTAATCTCGAGAGATTTCTTGATTTTGATCTAGAGGAAATTTATATGTTTTGTGTGGTAAATTTCATTGAGAATCCTTATATTGCCAACTATGTGAAGTCAAGAGAACAAATAGAATATGAAGAGAGTACTAATGAAAGGGAAAATATTTCCCAATACCCTCCTAGTGTTTATTATGATGAATCAGGTAACGAGCAGGAACTTCCTATCCAACCAATCTCATCAATAAGAAGCTTGAAAAGATTAATTAAACCCACACATGATGTGGTGAAGAAGAAGAAAAGAAGAAACACTAGAGGTAAAAAGGTATCTCTCCCAAATAATGTTGCTCCTATTATTATTGTGCCTCATGAAAATGAATCAAAAATAATTGTGGAAGATGATGCACTTGATGATGATTTTGTTATGCCTATTGCTTGTTGTGATGATTATGACTGGGAAGATAATGATACTTCTTATAATCTTGGAAATCTTTTTGGCACCAACTTGGGAAATTATGATGATAGCAATTATTATACCGTTGGTGCTATTCATACTATTAATGATGAGAGTGATTATGCTTATGATATGCTAAGACACAAGCTTGGGGATGCTATGTTTGATGTGAATGACATGTTTGAGAATATATTTGCTGCAATTAATGTTGGTCCCAAGCTTGGGGATGCTAGGTTTATTGAAGATGATCTTTTTATTCCCCCTACTTTGAATGATCAAACTTATTATGATGAAAGCATGCCTCCTATTTATGATGATTACATTGATAAAAGTGGTTTTGGAAGAGTGTCAACTCTAGGTAATAGTGATCCCACTATTTTGGAGTGTGTTGAATCTTATTACAATATTGATGAAAGTGGATTTGGAGAGGTCACGACTTTATTTAGTGATACATCCACTATTTTAGAAGAGGTTTCAATTGATTATGACAATGAAGTTGCTATCTATGATGATTATTATGATGACATGTATGCCATAAAGAGTGATAAATCTTCTATGCTTGTGCATAATGAAAAGAGTGCTATATGTGATGGTTATATTGTTGAATCCATTCATGATGCTACTGAAAATTATTATGAGAGAGGAACTTATGACCCATGATGCTCTCTTTATGTTTCAATTCTTATCTTTTATGTGAGCATCATTGAATCATCATGCCTAGCTTAAAGGGCATTAAAGAAAAGCGCTTGTTGGGAGAAGACCCAACACTTTTACCTACTGTTTTTGTTGCTTTTGTTTCAATAAAGTGCCAAGTAAAGCCTTTTGGATTATGTCGGGTGACAGTTGATTTGTGTCGGTGTCAAAATCGGCGGATCTCGGGTAGGGGGTCCCGATCTGTGCGTCTAGGCTGATGGTAACAGGAAGCAAGGGACACAGATGTTTACCCAGGTTCAGGCCCTCTCGATGGAGGTAAAACCCTACTTCCTGCTTGATTAATATTGAAGATATGGGTAGTACAAGAGTAGATCTACCACGAGATCGTAGAGGCTAAACCCTAGAAGCTAGCCTATGATGGTATGATTGTAATTGTGATCGGCCTTCTAAGGACCAACCTCTTCGGTTTTATATAGACACCGGAGAGGGCTAGGGTTTACATGGAGTCGATTACAAGGAAGGAAATATAATATCCGGATCGCCAAGCTTGCCTTCCACGCCAAGGAAAGTCCCATCCGGACACGGGTCGAATTCTTGAGTCTTGTATCTCCACGCTTCAATAGTCCGGACGATGTATATAGTCCGGCTGTCCGGATACCACCTAATCTAGGACTCCCTCAGTAGCCCCTGAACCAGGCTTCAATGACGATGAGTCTGGCGCGCAGTCTTGTCTTCGGCATTGCAGGGCGGGTTCCATCTCCGAATACTCCAAAGTACCTGTTACGACGAATAGTGTCCGGAACTCCATCAATGTTGTATTCCTTGGCTTCAGTGCCTCAATAATGACCATCTCCACGTGTCGAGCAAATGCGAGGAGCCGAGGTATTTTTCGCATTTGCCACCCTCAATCTTTTGGGCTGACCGCCTATTTGAAGAGACGGGGATTCTCATATCCAAACCTCACTCTTCCCCCTCGAGCAAGCATCCAACAGAGCGCTCCGGAAAAACCATTCCAACATGGCCGGTCGTCACAGCTCCTCTGCTCGCTCTCCTCGCCCCACGCCGGGGGACTGGGAAGAGTGTTCAGTTCCCCATAGCCATTTGATTGAGTTACAAACCCAAGGGTTTCTTCCACCAGCATTCATGGTCCCTATCCGAGCTGGAATAGCCACCTATAACGGCGGGGAGCAAGCGGAGAGATCTCCCAATCCATCTCCAGAGGAGCGAATATGCCTCATCCCGCATCTACAAAGGGGCGTCGGGTTTCCTATCCACCCGTTCCTTCGCGGGCTCCTGGAGTTCTACGGCCTCCAGTTACACAATCTTACCCCTTCCTCTATACTACATATAGCAGGGTAAGTTGCCCTTTGCGAGCTATTTTTAGGCTGCAAGCCTCACTTCGGGTTATGGAAGAAGTTGTTCTGCCTTGTCCCCCGCAACCAGGGAGAATCCCTATGTCAGGTGGGCGGGGCCGAAGTATGGCCATTGCCGAGACCGGATACCTATCCGGCACTCCCAAGAAGGCACCAGAGAACTGGCCTCCAGAGTGGTTCTAAATTGACGACGTTCCCCTTCCGGGTCTAGTTCGGACAGGTCTCCCCCAGTTCAGTAACACCCCGCCGAGGGCACGTCTAAGCTGGCGCCCCCGAGGCCTCCAAGAGGAGGATACCAGGGAAATATATTACCTGATGAGCAGGATAAAGTTACTGGCCAAATCCGGACTGACGATAGTCAAGGTTATGGCAATATGCATAATACGGGGAGTGCAACTGCTTCAATATCGGGGGAAGCCCATGTGGCACTTCAATAGGGAAGATGATGCCACCCGCTGTGGCCGTAAGGGTCCGGACTCCGCCACTGCTCTGGCAAGGATATTGTCCGATTTATACAAAGGGGAAGAGGAGGAATTCCTTCACATCAAACCGCGAGATGGATTCTCCATGTATAACCCCCCAAACTGGGTAAGTTGTCATTCCTTTCCCTACGTCACTTATTGTGGCATTCTTCGCTAAGATCATCTGCCTCGATATTCCCGAGCACGAACTGAGGAGGGCCGTAGAAGGAATCTCCAGCCCCTCCCCGCAGCCAAAGGACCCTGGAAGGGCCCTAGATCCAGGTCTTGAAGAAGATCCGGATATTACCGTGGAGCTTGTCAACGGGATATTTTATCAAGCGAGCTGCGATGGCGCCTCAGTGGCCATTACTGCCGACTATCCCGGACCGCTTCCTACGTCGCGCATAAGCCAAGTCGAAAAACCCTATCCTCCGAAGAGGACTCCCTTCAGATGCCATGCCTTACCCTTGAAGTGTCGTGTTTTTGCAGAGACGACTGTCGGAGCATGGGGCCGAGCCCCTAGGGACTCGTCGGCAAGGGCGTCCGGATCGGGCAGGCTCAAGAGGAAGGCGGTAAGGGTCGACTCGCCGCTACAGAGGTAAGGCAAAAACTTGTGCTGTGATTATGGTATTTTTGAAGTATGACAGCACCCCTTGTGTCCTGGCAGGAAGAGGAGGAGCCGGACTATATCCGGGGATCCTGCCAACCACGCCTCCACCAGCCGGATTCCAGAACCGGCTTCGAGAGCGGAGGCGGGAGCAGGGCCGATGCCGCATAGTTCTCCAACAGAGAATGTGGATATGCTCTCGGCCACGAATTCTGAAGTAGAGAGCGCCATGAATCACCGGCGCCGACGGGCCGTACTTCGGAACAACATCTTTTCCGAAGAGGCATTTAACGCCTTCAATTCGGGAGACGCATACATCCGAGCTGCTCAAGGCGGGCTTGCCCGAGCGACGGACCAGTATACCAAAGATATACGGGTAAGAAAATTTGATAAGCATGTGTAGAAGTAGCCCCTGAGACTTGAAACGGTTGGAACAACTGTTTTAAGGATCAATTTATGCATAGGTCCTTGTAGATAAGAATGAGCAATTGTCTCGGGAGCTGGAGGAATGCAAGGCCGAACTAAAGGCCGCAGTTGCCAAGTTAGAGGAATCCCAAAAGCCCTCATCTGGTAACAGTGGTCGCAATTGTACGAAGATGCACTAGTTAGTAAATGGCTGATATAACAAGTCTAATAGAAAATTCTGCAGACAATCCCGGGGTGAATCCGGAGGGCGTAAGAGAGGACGCATCGCATCTCAAAAGGCAGCTGGAGGCTGGCGAGCGCATTCTTACGCGATTTAGGCAGGAGAAAAACAATCTTCAAGATGCCAAAGTACATCTGGACGGGGAGTTAAAAGATCTCCGTGCTCAGCTGGCGGACTCCGTGAAGGAGAACAAAAGGCTTCGACGCGGCATTTACGGTAAGTGCCTAGACGAACTGTAGTATAGTTCGGCGAGGAAGTATATTGAAAGAATTTTGCTTGCAGGAATGTTAACGGGTCGCCCTGAAGAGGAGATGCCCTCATCTGCAGGTGATTTACTACAAGACTTCTCACAACTGCACGAGCGAGCTCGGCAAGTGATGCAGGGCGTTGCTCAGGCCTTGTGGCCATCAAGCCTCTTGCCGAGTGGCATGGGGGAGCTTGTGGATATGCTTCTAGGAGCACGGCGGCGCTTCCGATTGTGGAAGATGTCAGCCTGCCGGCAAGGTGCAAGAGAAGCCTGGGCTATGGTGAAGACGCGCTACACCAAGCTGGACCCGAACCATATGGCCGAAGTCGGACCGGCTGGGCCAGATGGGCAAGAAATTCCCGTGAGTCTGGTATATGACCAAGTAGCGTTAGCTGCTAAGTATTCTCAACAGGATTGTAAGCTAGATAGCCTGTTGGATGGTATAGAGGAAGAATATAGTCAGTCCAAGTGACTATGTAATTTAATGGACATAATTAGCCCCTAGCCGGATTAAAATCATTTTTCATGGCGGACCTTTTCGCTTCAGCCCCCGGATCCTACAGTCCGGGGTGTGTCCGAATACCCACTCAGTTATACAAAACCGGGGTATGCTTGGAAACAAGGCGTAGGGGTCATAAGTGCTTGAACAGACAAGTACCCAACTAGTTATGTTATATTACATGGATAGTAAGAAACATCTTCCAGGGAGAATAGTTCCGTTAGGGGTTCCTTTCCCTGGGTACGCATGCGACAATGCACATGTTCGGACTGCGAACGATGGCGCAGGGTACAAGACTTCTGGGGATTTACGTTATAATAAACGAATACATATTTTGTTCACCGACTGAATATTCTCTTAAGGAAGCTAGCTTTCGGCTTCACCCAGTCTGAGGTACACATCCGGCTGAACCGGCAGTAACAATCGCAGAGGTGCTCCCCTTATGCCCTAGCCGAATTAATGGGAACGTAAGGCATAAACACAAGAGCCAGGCAACCCAACTTGGCCACATCTTAAGTCATATCGATGCATATAATGGTGAAGAAAAGGCACATATGGAAAAAGAATGCATATGTGATGGGCAGAAAGCCATGTGAGTAATTATTTTTAGCTTCCGTATGGGAAGCCCCCAGGTATTGCTTACACACCTAGTGTGGCCGGAGTGATCCGAGAGTCCGCACTGTATTGAATACTTTGTGTGAAGAGGAAAAAGGTCGAGAAAGGAAAAAGGGATGGAGCATAATTAAAAAGGAGGGGTTAAGAGACGAACATTGAGTTCGGCGTTAGGCGTAGAATCTCCGGAGTCTGGCCGCGTTCCATGGGTTCGGCTTGAGTTTGTTATCGGATGCATTACATAAGCGGTACGCTCCTCCAATGAGAACTTTGTCAATCACGAAGGGACCCTCCCACTTGGGTTTGAGCTTGTCCTTCTTCTTCTCCGGTAGGCGTAGAACGAGCTCGCCAATATTATAAGTTTTGGCCCGCACTTCTCTGCTTTGATATCGCCGAGCCTGCTACTGATGGAATGCGGAGCGGGCTTTTGCGACATCGCGCTCCTCCTCCAGGGCGTCCAAGTTATCCTGCCGATCTAACTCGTCTTCCTTCTCTTCGTACATGCGTACGCGTGGCGAATCATGTATTATGTCGCAGGGTAACACTGCTTCCGCGCCGTACACCATAAAAAATGGTGTATATCCGGTGGTGCGATTCGGCGTGGTCCGCAGCCCCCAGAGTACGGAGTCGAGCTCCTCGACCCAGTGCGTATCCGACTCTGTCAAGGATCGCACTAGTCTGGGTTTGATGCCGCTCATGATGAGACCATTTGCCCGCTCTACCTGGCCGTTTGTTTGGGGATGGTAGACGGAAGCGTAATCAAGCTTAATGCCCATTTTTGCGCACCAAGTTTTCACTTTGTCGGCTGTGAAATTTGAGCCATTATCAGCGATGATGCTGTGGGGGACACCGTATTGGTGTACGACCCTGGATATGAAGTCTATTACTGGTCCGGATTCGGCCATTTTGACTGGTTTGGCTTCTATCCATTTGGTGACCAATAAGTAGTTTTTCTTATGGCTTCCTCCTTTAAGAGGTCCGACCATATCCAGCCCCCAGACCGCAAAGGGCCAAGTTATGGGGATTGTTTGGAGAGCGGTAGGGGGCATATGACTCTGATTGGCAAAGAGCTGGCAACCAACGCAATGTTGGAGAAGGTCATGTGCGTCTGCTCGGGCCGTCGGCCAGTAGAAACTTGTACGGAAGGCCTTGCTGACTAATGATCGAGCCGCGGCGTGGTGCCCGCCCAGTCCGGCATGGATTTCAGCCAAGAGCTGTCGCCCTTCCTCTTCGGAGATGCATCTTTGGAGCACTCCGGTAGCGCTTTTCTTATAGAGTTCCCCTTCGTAGACTTTGTAAGCTTTAGAGCGCCAGACGATGCAGCGTGCTTAATTTTGGTCTTCGGGGAGCTCCTGCCTATTTAGGTAGGCCAAGAAAGGCTCGGTCCACGGGGCGATTACAACCATGATTTCGTGGGCCGAGGACGTTATTTCGGTGGTAGAACCTCCGACTATGTATGATAGTTCGGAATCTGGGGATGTATTCAGATCCGTGCTAGTATTGCCGGACTCCCCTTCCCATACTACAGATGGCTTGAACAGCCGTTCCAAGAATATGTTAGGTGGGACAGGGTCGCGTTTAGCGCCGACACGAGCGAGGACGTCCGCTGCTTGATTGTTTTCTCGAGCCACATGGTGGAATTCGAGCCCCTCGAACTGAGCTGACATCTTGAGGATGGCATTACGATAGGCCGCCATTTTTGGGTCCTTGGCATCAAAATCTCCATTTATTTGTGATATTGCGAGGTTTGGATTCCCACGCACTTCTAGGCATTGAATGCCCATAGAGACTGCCATCCGAAGACCGTGCAAAAGAGCCTCATATTCGGCTGCATTGTTGGAGTCTGTGTATAATATTTGTTGGACGTACTGGACCGTGTCTCCGGTGGGAGACGTCAGGACTGCACCTGCTCCCAATCCGGCCAGCATTTTAGAGCTGTCGAAGTGCATGATCCAGTTTGAGTATGCGCCGTACTCTTTAGGGAGTTCGGCTTCTGTCCATTCGGCAACGAAATCAGCCAATACTTGCGACTTGATGGCCCGCCATGGTTTGTATGTTATGTCGAACGGAAGGAGCTCAATGGCCCATTTGGCAATCCGGCCCGTAGCATCGCGGTTATTTATTATGTCATTGAGTGGTACTTCAGAGGCCACCGTAATCGAACACTCTTGAAAGTAGTGTCGTAGCTTCCGGGATGCCATGAAAACCGCGTATGCTATTTTTTTGATAGTGTGGGTATCGGGATTTGCATGGGGTTAGGACCGTGGATACGTAGTAAACCAGCTTCTGGAGCGGTAATTTGTATCCGTCGGCCTCACGTTCAACGACGAGCACTGCGCTTACAACTTGATGCGTTGCAGCTATGTACAGCAGCATAGGTTCGTCAATATTCGGCGCTGTTAGTACTGGATTACTGGCCAATAAGGTCTTTATTTCATCCAGTCCAGCCGCGGCTGCATCCGTCCACACGAAGTGTTCGGTGCGCCGAAGAAGGCGGTAAAGAGGTAATGCCTTTTCTCCTAACCTGGAGATAAAGCGGCTTAGAGCAGCCACGCATCCGGCTAGTTTTTGGATGTGCTTGAGGTCTGTTGGTATAGCCAACTGTGACGGAGCTCGGATCTTTGCCGGATTTGCTTCAATTCCTCTGTTGGAAACGATGAAGCCGAGTAGTTTCCCCGAGGGGACGCCAAAAACGCATTTTTCCGGGTTCATCTTGATGTCCTATGTCCGGAGATTGTTGAATGTAAGCCTCAAGTCATCTATTAGGGTTTCGACATGTCTTGTTTTTATGACCACGTCATCCACGTATGCCTCCACTGTTTTGCCGATTTGCTTTTCCAGGCATGTTTGAATCATGCGTTGGTAGGTTGCGCCGGCGTTCTTAAGCCCGAAAGGCATAGTGTTGAAGCAGAAAGGGCCATATGGCGTTATGAAAGCTGTTGCAGCTTGGTCAGACTCTGCCATCTTTATTTGATGGTATCCAGAGTATGCGTCGAGGAAACACAGCGAGTCGTGTCCTGCTGTGGCATCGATGATTTGATCGGTGCGAGGGAGGGGAAAGGGATCCTTGGGGCAAGACTTGTTGAGGTCTTTAAAGTCGACACATAGGCGCCAGGATTTGTCCTTCTTTGGTACCATTACCAGGTTTGCCACCAATCCGGATGCTTGATATCTCGATGAATCCGCCTCGAGTAGTTTGGCTAGCTCTTCCCCATGGCTCTTTGTTTGGGCTGTGAAAACCGCTTTAGAGTCTGCTTGACCGGTTTGTATCCTTTAGTATATTGAGGCTGTGTTCGCCAATCTGCGTGGGATGCCCGCATGTCCGATGGGTGCCAAAGAAGATATCCCAATTCTCGCGAAGAAGTCTAGCGAAGGCGCGTCCATCGCGGGCTCACCTGTCCCGACGGAAGCTGTCTTCGTGGGGTCCGTTGGATGGACTTGGAATTTGACTATCTCGTCTGCGGGTTTAAATGAGGTGGACTTGGGTCGCTTGTCGAGTATTACGTCGTCCCTGTCCACGGTGGCCTGCAGTGTTGTTAATTCTTCGGCTGTTAGGGCCTCGGATAATGCCTCTAGGGCTAGTGCTGTGGTTTTGTTTTCAGCGTGAAGTGCGACGTCCGGATCACTGGCTAGAGTGATGATTCCATTGGGCCCGGGCATTTTAAGCTTCATGTACCCGTAATGGGGTATAGCTTGAAAGCTTGTAAACGCGTCCCGCCCTAGAAGGGCGTGGTATCCGCTGCTAAAAGGGGCCACTTGGAATGTGATTTCTTCGGACCTATAATTCTCCGGGGTGCCGAATACCACGTCGAGTGTGATTTTTCCTGCACACCGTGCTTCCCGACTAGGGATAATTCCCCTGAAGGTTGTGCCGCTTTGTTCAATGCGGCCTTTGTCAATTTCCATCTTGCTGAGTGTCTCTTCATAGATCAAGTTTAATCCGCTTCCGCCATCCATGAGCACTTTAGTGAGCCGAAAGCCGTCCATGATTGGGCTAAGAACCAGAGCGGCTGGTGCCTGGACAGTCTGGAATCTAGGTTCGTCAGTGGCATTGAAAGTTATGGCAGTGTCGTTCCAGGGGTTTATTTTGGCCATGTGGCAAATTTCCGCGGAGCTTCGATGAGCTTGCTTGCGCCTACTGTTTGAGGCAAAAGTCTCGAAGACTGTTAGTACCGACAGTGCTCGTTGGCGGATGTTGTTCTCAGAAGAAGATCCTCGCCACTTTTTGCAACCTGCCGAAGTACCCAACATGCCCTAAGGCTATGAGTTGGTGCTGTGTCCGGAGTGCCGTGGAGTTTACATGGCCCATTGAGCCATTTTTCCAATACGGTTCCCCGCCATGGGGTGGGCTTTGGTTTCTTGGGGATTGGATCGGCCGACTTACGAGAGTTCGCCCGTTTAGTTCGGATAAAGGTTTTGGTGAAAGCCGGACTGTCCCAAAATTCAGCTTGGGTTTTCCAGACGCTTTCCATCGCACAGTACTTCTGTACTATGATTACTAAGTCCGCAAAGCGTACTATGTCATGGCGACTTATAGCATTAAGGATTCCTTTGTCCGTGCAGTTTTTGCGAAGAGCGAGACTACGCCCTCCTCGTGGCAGTCCTTGACCTTGTTTAGCGCAAGGAGGAATCTGCCCAAGAATGATGCACTGCCTCCGGGGCTCTTGCACGATATGGGAGAGACGATTTAAGTCCGCGGGTGGTTATAGCTGAATCCGGATTCTGATCCGATCTAGCACCCCGGGGCATGGAAGCTTCCGAGTTCAACAGCTCGGGATTCGGGACGCTGCCCAATTTTTCCGGCCCCGTGCCCGGTTCTAAGTCTGGGACCTGGGTCATATCCTCCCGGGGCGGGTGTCCGACTCCGGGAGCTCGGCGATCCGGACATAATTCGTCCTCAAAATAGAGGAAAACTCCTTGCGTGGTTCCTCCGCTACCGCTATCTCATGGGTGGCCGGCGGGATTTAATGTCCTTTGGTCGGGTTTAAGCCCGATCCGTCATAGTCCGCTAGACTTAAAGCGGCGATGCGATCCAAGAGCTCATTAAGAGAAGAGAGCTCTATCGGATCCATCTATTCGGCGAGTTCCGAATTGATTCGAAATTTATGCGTGATGACCCGAGAGGCCATCGTCCGCGCGACAGCCGATGGGGCAGCCATGACGAAGCCGCCTAGTCGAAGAGTTTGGCCTACAGCCAGGGCTCCCCCCGCGGTAATGTTGTCCCTAACAACGAGACGAGCCATCGAGCCTTGCAGCGACGACACAGAGGTACTCTCAATGAAAGCACCAATGTTGGTGTCAAAACCGGCGGATCTCGGGTAGGGGGTCCCGATCTATGCGTCTAGGCTGATGTTAACAGGAAGCAAGGGACACATATGTTTACCCAGGTTCGTGCCCTCTCGATGGAGGTAAAACCCTACTTCCTGCTTGATTAATATTGAAGATATGGGTAGTACAAGAGTAGATCTACCACGAGATCGTAGAGGCTAAACCCTAGAAGCTAGCCTATGATGGTATGATTGTAATTTTGACCGGCCTTCTAAGGACCAACCTCTCCGGTTTATATAGACACCGGAGAGGGCTAGGGTTTACATGGAGTCGGTTACAAGGAAGGAAATATAATATCCGGATCGCCAAGCTTGCCTTCCACGCCAAGAAAAGTCCCATCCGGACATGGGTCGAAGTCTTGAGTCTTGTATCTTCACGCTTCAATAGTCCGGACGATGTATATAGTCCTGCTGTCCGGATACCCCCTAATCCAGGACTCCCTCAATTTGCCCCTGCTAAAAACCAGAAACTTTTGCGCTCGCGAAAATAAGTCCCATTTTTAACAGAAGCGTGATTTTGAGTTGATTCTTTTTTGAAGAAGTTTAATATACAAATTGCTCACGTGGTCCTAATTTTTTGAGTAGCACAAGTATGGTTTGAGTGCAAATTACTATAGACTGTTCTGTTTTTGACAGATTCTATTTTCAAAGCATAGTTTGCTTGCTTTCTAGTTTCTATGGCTTATATTGCTCAATATAAATCGTGGAAATGATATGCTACAGTAGTCATTGTGTGGAAACAATTTTGAATCTAGTCTTTGACAGTACCAAAGTGAAATGGTTTGCTCTTTAGCATATTAACCTATCTCACGAAGTTCCGTTAAGTTTTGTGTGATTGAAGTTTTCAAGTTTTGGGTGAGATATTGATATGAGGAGAATAAGGAGTGAAAAGACCCTAAGCTTGGGGATGCCCAAGGCACCCCAAGTTAATATCCAAGGAAGATCCAAGCAACTAAGCTTGGGGATGCCCCGGAAGGCATCCCCTCTTTCGTCTCCAACATTATCGGTAACCTTACTTGGAGCTATATTTTTATTCGTCACATGATATGAGTTTTCCTTGGAGCATCAATTTATTTTGTTAAGATTTGCTTTCTGTTATTTAGAATAACGTTTTGCATCTTTTATTTCAATAAAAGTGGCATTGATATCCTTTGCCATGCTTATCTTGCAAGTATACATGTTGCTGTTTGAAAACAGAAAGTTTATCGATGTTGCAAAAATTCCCGAGGAAAGTCAGAATGTGATAAAATGTTGAAACTTTTTGCATAATAAGCTCTGATAATTTTTCTTCAATGTGGAAGAATTTCATAATGTTTGGATTTTAATAAGTATTGATACTCTTGCATTATTTACAGACTGTACTATTTAGGCAGATTGCTGTTATGTTTGCATTGTTTGCATATGCTTGCTTGTTTAATGAATCTATTTAAGGATAGGAGTATTAAATATGCAGAGGCATTTAGTATGCAATGTTGAATAATAATTCTAGTGATTTGCTACAGTAGAGTATTATAAGGTTTTTGCATTGGTTTATACTAACTTATCTCACGAGTTCTTGTTGAGTTTTGTGTGGATGAAGCTTTTAAGATTTAGGAAAACCGTGAAATAAAAGGAATTAAGGAGACACAAAAGCTCAAGCTTGGGGATGCCCAAGGCACCCCAAGATAATATTTCAAGAAGTCTCAAGCACCTAAGCTTGGGGATGCCCCGGTAGGCATCCCACCTTTCTTCCTTCAACAATTATCGGTTAGTATCGGTTGAGCCTAAGTTTCTGCTTCTTCACATGATGTGTGCTATCCTTGGAACGTCATTTTATTTTGTTTTTCTTGTTTTTTTAATAAATTACTTAGATCTAAAAGTTTTTAAATAAAATAGAGTCCTCAAATAGTTGCCAAGGAGGCTAACTAAGCGGCATTCACATCCCGTCAACGAAGCTCTTTTCTTTGGAATTGCTCTTGTGCTTAACTTATATCCTATGAGTAAATTGTTGAATAAATTGAATGTCAAGAAGTTGAAATTATATCATGCCTAGTGGTAGCTTCACATTGGGTTAGAAAGTGAAATCTTTTGAGGCTTGACAATCACAATATTGGTCATACAAATTAGTATAAGGAAGAGAACTTTCACGTGCAAATACAATATCATGGAAATCTTTTGTGATTGTGAGCCCCCATCAAAATATTATATGCCAAAATTGTTGACATTGGACAAGGAAGACAACGTAATGATTTATGTTTGCTCATATTCACATAGAAGTCATATTGTCATAGATACTTCAACATGTGGTGCTTGCCCCCATCTTTGCTAGCCAAAAATTCCGCACCAAGTAGACATACTACTTGTGCATCCAAAAACCCTTAAACCCAAATCTTATTTTCAAGATTCCACCATACCTACCTAAGGATTGAGCAAAATCCTTCAAGTCAGTTGTCATTGGTGCAATAAGGCAATAAAAATTGCTTCTAGAAGTGTTAGATCATTTAGTGTAAGAGAAAATTGAGCGTTGTACGAACTTATGATGGCAAAGCAATAAAAGCAACGGACTACATAATAAAGGTTGCTATCATAAGGGGCAATATAATGTGACGTTCTTTTGCACTAAGGGATTGAGGATACAAACAAATAAGCGCACGACAACCTTTGCTTCCCTCTGCGAAGGGCCTATCTTTTACTTTTCAGTATTTATTTTTATGCAAAGAGTCAAAGTTATTCTCTCTATTCCTTTTTATTTTTCTCTTTTGGCAAGCATCATGTGGTGAGGAAGGATCTAGGCACATATGTGCAGTTGAATATGGTTAGCATGAGTTATTATTGTTGACATCACCCTTGAGGTGAATACGTTGGGACGCAAAACAATAAGCCCCTATCTTTTTATGTGTCCGGTTGAAACATTTTGCTCATGTGTATGCGGTGAGTGTTATCAATCATATAAGACTATATGATGGTTGAGTATGTGGATCTCTTACTTAAACTCTGTTGAATAAGTTGAATTGCAATTGCTTGGTTACTAAGAACATAGGTTGTTGAGTTTCAAGAGAGTTCATTGTTTGAACCTTAACATGTGAATTGGTAGCCATTAAGACATGAGAAGTTTTATAAGAAAGAATTGTTGTTATGATGCTAGGAAAATTGATTGAAATTGCCATTGATCAAACTTGTGCACTTTGCTAGAATTCACACTTCATAAATTATTTCTTTTATCATTTACCTACTCGAGGACGAGCACGAATTAAGGTTGGGGATGCTGATACGTCTCCAGCGTATCTCTAATTTATGAAGTATTCATACTGTTTTATTATCATTCTTGGATGTTTTATAATCATTTTATAGCAACTTTATATCATTTTTGGGACTAACCTATTGACCCAGTGCCCAGTGCTAGTTGCTGTTTTTGCTTCTTTTTTACATCGCAGGAAATCAATACCAAACGGAGTCCAAACGCAACGAAATTCCACGATGATTTTTTATGGACGAGAGACATCCTTTGGGCCAAAGCAGCACCTGGGGGTGCCCCGAGGGGGGCACAACCCACCAGGGCATGCCAGGCCCACCTGGCGCGCCCAGGTGGGTTGTGCCCACCTCGGTGGCCTCCCGCACCCCCTCTTTGCACTATAAATTCCCAAATATTCCGAAACCCTTCGGGGTTAACCTAGATCAGAAGTTCCGCCGCCGCAAGGTCTCTGTACCCATGAAAACCAAACTAGACCCCGTTCCGGCACCCTGCCGGAGGGGGGAATCATCTCTGGTGGCCATCTTCATCATCCCGGCGGCCACCACGATGAGGAGGGAGTAGCTCACCCTCGGGGCTGAGGGTTTGTACCAGTAGCTATGTGTTTAATCTCTCTCTCTCTCTCGTGATCTATATCACGGGCTTTGTTAATATAGTCGGATCATATGATGTTTCTCCCTTCTATACTCTTGTTGTGATGAATTAAGTCTTTACCCTTTGAAGTTTTGTATTGTCGGATTGAATATTCAGAGATGAGAACACATGATGTATGTCTTGCGGTATGAATACTTGAGGTGACAATTGGGGTATCATATTGATTCACTTGATATGTGTTATGGCATTCAACTCGCGGATTCCTGCGGTGATATTGGGGTAATCTATGCATAAGGGTGGATGCACGTTTTTATTATATTTTCTCCGATAGAAACTTTGGGGTGCCCTTGTAGTTCTTTGCATGGATTGAGTATTATGAATATGAGTTTGCTTTGGTGCTACTTTAGTACGAACTCTTGATTAGATCGATCGGAAAGAATAGCTTGTGTTATTCTAGTACGAACTCTAGGATAGATCAAACGGAAAGAATAGCTTTGAGGTGGTTTCGTACCATATAAACAATTTATATCTTTTGTTCTCCGCTAATAGGAACTCGGAAGTGATTCTTCATTGCACTCTGAGGGATAATCATATGATCCAACTATGTTAGCATTGTTGAGAGGTTGCACTAGTGAAAGTACAGACCCTAGGCCTTGTTTTCAAGCATTGGAATAGAGTTTTTGTGCCCGTTTACTATTTTCTACCTTGCTGTTTTTATTTATTCAGATTATAAAAATATATTTCTACCATCAATATTACACTTTTATCACCATCTCTTCGCCGAACTAGTGCACCTATACAATTTGCCATTGTATTGGGTGTGTTGGGGACACAAGAGATTTCTTGTATTTGGTTGCAGGGTCGTTTGAGAGAGACCATCTTGATCCTACACCTCTCACGGATTGATAAACCTTAGGCCATCCACTTGAGGGAAAATTGCTACTGTCCTACAGAACTCTACGCTTGGAGGCCCAACACGTGTCTACAAGAATATAGTTGCGTAGTAGACATCAATTGCCAACTATAGAAAGACGGGAAAACCTATAGAATATAAAAGGGATACTAATGAAAGGGTAAAGATTTCCACTTTCCCTCCTATTGTCTCTCATGATGAAATAGGTGAAGATAAGGATCTCCCTATTCAACCAATCTCATCAATAAGAAGCTCAGAAATATTGGTTAAACCCACACTTGATGTGGTGAAGAAGAAGAAAAGAAGAAAGAGTAGAGGTAAAAAGGTACCCCTCCCAAATAATGTTGCTCCGATTATTGTTGTGCCTCATGAGAATGAATCAAAAATAATTGTGGAAGATGATACACTTGATGATGATATTGCTTCTTTGTCTTATGGCACAATGTCTGAAGGAACTATTGAGGATGATTTTGTTATACCTATTACTCATTGTGATGATTATGACTGGGAAAATAATGATACTTCTTATAATCTTGAAAATCTTTTTGGTACCAACTTAGAAAATTATGATGATAGTAATTGTTATACTATTGGTGCTATTCACACTATTGATGATGAGAGTGATTATGCTTATGATATGCAAAGCCACAAGCTTGGGGATGCTATGTTTGATGAGAATGACATATTTGAGAATTTATTTGCTGCAATTAATGTTTGTCCCAAGCTTGGGGATGCTATGCTTAATGAAGATGATCATTTTAGTCCCCCAACTTTGAATGATCAAATTTGTTATGATGATTGCATGCCTCCAATTTATGATGACTGTAATATTTATGAAAGTGGGTTTGGAAGAGTGCCAACTTTACATATTAATTGTCCCATTTTTTGGAGGGTGTTGAATCTTATTATAATGATAAAAGTGGATTTGGAGAGGTCATGACTTTATTTAGTAATGATTCCACTATTTCGGAAGAGGTTTCAATTGATTATAATGAGAACCAAGTTGCCACTTATGATGATTATTGTGATGATACTTATGTTATAAAAAGTAGTGATGATTATATTTAAAAACTTGTCATAATTGTTATTACCCTTTTACTAAACATTACTATTTAATGTGGAAACAATGTATAGTATTCGAGTTTCATATGATTCTCCTACTCCTATTGATGAGAAGAAATTTGCTTATGTGGAGAGTAATAAAAAGTCTATGCTTGTGGATCATGAAAAGAATGCTTTATGTGATAGTTATATTGTTGAATTCGTTCATGATTAAATTGAAAATTATTATGAGAGAGGAACATATGATTCATGATGCTCTCATTATGTTTCAATTCTTTGCTTTTATGTGAGCATCTTCGAAATCATCATGCCTAGCTAGAAAGGCATTAAAGAAAAGCTCTTGTTGGGCGACAACCCAACATTTATACCTAGTGTGGTTGTGTGTTCACATGATTAAGATACTGTAATAATCTTGTTTTATAGCTTTTATTTCAATAAAGTGACAAGTAAAGCCTTTGGGATGATGTGGATGATAGTTGACTGTAACATCCCAAATTTTCAATTTGGAATGTTATACATTAGATCATCATGCATTACATATTTTCTTGCATTTTGCCGATCCTAGAAATTTCACGCAACTCAAGGACCCTCGGAGAGAGTTGAAGATTTCGAAATTTTCATATTTGTGTTTCCTCGAACTATGAAAAGAGGATCATTTGATTGTATTTATTTCATCTTCAAAATAATTTTCCAATATCAAAATATGAGAGGGAATAATATGACTTTCCCAAACATTAGGAAAAAATTGAAGATTTATTAAATAAATCAAATTCTGGATTTTTCGGAGTTTATTTGCCTTAGGGAAAAATGCGTGATTTCAAAAAAATTGCATTTTAGGCCCCGAGTAAAAGTTCATTTTGTTCGACTCATTTTAGGAGTCGGGGAAAATTTACTTTGTAAATTTTGGAGTTCGTTTAGATTTTATTTTATTCATTTTCTGCGCGCGATATTTAAAAAAAACATGCGCTTCCCGCTGGGCAAAGGCCCACTGCCCAAATGCCCTCCCACGCCAGCTGCAAGCCTGCCGCCCCCCAAGCCGAGACCGAGGAGGACTCCTCCTCCTCCTCCTCTTGCTTGCCCCTCCCCAAAGCACCTTCCCACCCCTTTAAATACCCCAACACCCCCTCCTCTCCTCTCCCAACCACACCCCCCGCCGCCACTAGCGCCGCCGCTGCCGCTTAGCCGCCGCCGCCGTCGCCCCTAGCCGCCGCCCCGCCGGAGCCCCGCCTCGTCGAGGTAGCCGCGCCGCGCCACTCTCCCCTCGGTTCGGTTTTTTTTTATAAAAATCGTTCCGGTTTTCTTTTCCGTTGTTCGGTCTTTTTTTTTCGAAACCCTAGATCGGTTTTATTTCCGGTTTTGTTTAGCGAGCGTTCGCCGGACCGTTCGTCTTAACGAACGTGATCACCGGTTATTCCCGGTTAACGAACGTCCGTACGTTTAACCGTTCGTCGTTTTTCTTTTAATCGGATTTATTCCGCTATTTTTCTGATCGTGATCTCAGATCCGATTTTCATTCTAGTTTATATTCTCGCTCGTTTATCGGAATCAGGTGATTCAAGCGCCTGGAGTTTCGTTTCGAAACCGCCGTTCCGACTAATCAACTTAAATAAAGTTTTGCTACTGTAAAACTTGACCTAGTTTCAACTTGCTAGAACCAAGCTTTTTTCTTTCGCCGGTTGTTTTCCGTCGTTTTGTTTGATTCGTTTTCTTTTGCAACCAGGGTTCTTAAGTTGAACTTTCTGGTTAGATCTTTATTCGAGATTTACCCGTGCATTAGATGAGTACTTATTGTATGCTTGTTGTTTGTCTGCGATAGATCACCCGAGTGCGCCGCTTGTTACTTGAATCTCTAGGTTTCATGGATCATCGCAAAGGCAAGTAACACTTGATCATACCTTTTCTACCACCCAGTTTTTATGCATTAGATCAATCCTCAAACACTTGCATGATTAGGATCTAATTAAATTGTGGGATGGGAAGTAGATTGAGGTAGTACCTATTACCTGTTTCACTTATGAAACCTTTGGGAGTTACTTCTACGTTTGCTTATTTGCCATGCTATGCTAGTAGACGTGGATTGGGTGAGTGATATCCATGACAGATGTGAGATTGTTAAATTAATGGTTTATCTAAGGTGGCAACTTAAACACACATCTGGGTGGATTGAGGCACCTGGTTTCCATCAGGACTTGCCTGTTTTTTTCTCGGACCGCCACCTGTGCTCAAAGGGATCATGAGATTATTCAAACTAGTAACTTCCGTGTGCAGCCACAAGCCATTATGGGCTCGCATAGTTGACTAAGTCGTGCGAACTCTTATAGTGGTGGACTAGCAGATGTAGGGATGTAGGTGTACCGGTCTACCCATCGTAAGGTGCTAGCGCTTCGAAAGACTATGTCTCGGTCATCCGCTTCTCAAACACCCCGCATTCGAGAAACCAAACGGAGGCGATCGAGTCTTGTGGGGAAAAGTCGCAAACCTCTGCAGAGTGTATAAACTAATCATGATTAGCCATGTCCCCGGTTATGGACATCTTGAGTATCTAGTACTTGAATATCATGTGAATCTCAACATGTTACCCTAATTTAATATTGTTGGGTTTGTTAAGAATTACTTTTAATTGGGATTGAGGATGTTGTCAACCATTCTCAATGTTTAACAACCACCATGATAGTTAAACAAATTTATTCCTTTGCAGTAGGGAAAAACGGCTTTATGCAAAACTGAATCAGAGAGCTTTTCCACCAGCCACATATGCATGTAGTACAGGCTTATCATTCATAATTATCTATGTGTTACATTGCCAGATATTCCATGTGCTGACCTGTTTCGGGCTGCAACTTTCATGTTGCAGACTTTTCGGACGACGAATAAGGTGCTTTAGGTCGTGGTTCTATACTCGATGATGCTACTGGAGTTGATGGACTCACTTATCTTCCAAGTCTTCCGCTGTTATCGTTATTAGATGGCCTTAAGCCATATTTATTGTAATAAGTCCTCTTTTGGACAACGATGTAATAAGTGTGTGATTGCTACTCTGTTATAAATCCTTCGAAGTACAGTGTGGTGTCAGCATTACTGATCCAGGGATGACACCTGAGCACTGAGACTTGATCCATTCGGGTCGGGTCGCTACATTGACTTGATTCTGTGGAAAAATAGAAACTTCTGCGCATAGTTCTGGAATTTCTTAAAATCACAGAAACCTGATCTTGCTCTGATTTTGTTTCACATGCTTTATATACAAGTTTCCCATGTTTTCCTAATTTTGTAGAATTTGTAGAGTTGCATAAGTATGAGCATAATTCAGGTTTCTACAGACTATTCTATTTTTGACAGATTCTATTTTCAATGGATAGTTTGCTTGTTTTATAGTTTCTATGGCTTATATTGGTCAATATAAATTGTGGAGATGATAGAGTAGAGTAGGAATTGTTTGAGAAAAATTATGAATCTTGTCTTGACGGTGCCAAAGTGAATGATTTGCTCTTTATCATACTAACCAATCTCACGAAGTTCCGTTAAATTTTTGTGATTGAAGTTTTCAAGTTTTGGGTGAGATATCAATATGAGGAGAGTAAAGACTGGCAAGAACCTAAGCTTGGGGATGCCCAAGTCACCCCAAGGTAATATTCAAGGAAGATCCAAGCAACTAAGGTTGGGGATGCCCTGGAAGGCATCCCCTCTTTCATCTTCAACATTATCGGTAACGTTACTTGGAGCTATATTTTTCTTCATCACATGATATGTGTTTTGCTTGGAGCATCATTTTATTTTAGCTGGATTTACTTGATGTTATTTATAATAATGTTTTGCATATTTTATTTCAATAAAAGTGTCAAGGATAGCCTTCACAATGCTTAGTTTGCAAGTATATGAATTGTTGTTTCAAAATAGAAAGTTGCACGCTATTGCGTGAATTCTCTAAAAAGTTAGAATGTGATAAAATGTTGAAATTTTTACGCAATAAGTGCTACCTCTTGAGCATGCATTGGTTTTTCCTTGAAGAGGAAAGGGGTGATGCAGCAAAGTAGCATAAGTATTTCCCTCAGTTTTTTAGAACCAAGGTATCAATCCAGTAGGAGACTACACGCAAATCGCCTAGTACCTGCACAAACAATCAAAAACCTTGCAACCAACACGATAAAGGGGTTGTCAATCCCTTCATGGCCACTTGCAAAAGTGAGATCTGATAAAAGATAATAAGATAAATATTTTTGGTATTTTTTGTATAGATTGGAAAGTAAAGATTGCAAAATAAATGGCGACGGAAATTGGCAAGTTGACGGGAAACTAATATGATGCAAAGTAGACCCGGGGGTTTCTCCCAAGATAGCATATATTATGGTGGGTGAACAAATTACTGTCGAGCAATTGATAGAAAAGCGCATAGTTATGGGAATATCTAGGCATGATCATGAACATAGGCATCACGTCCGTGTCAAGTAGACCGAAACGATTCTGCATCTACTACTATTGCTCCACACATCGACCGCTATCCAGCATGCATCTAGATTATTCAGTTCATAAGAACAAAGTAACTCATTAGGCAAGATGACATGAGTAGAGGGATAAACTGAAGCAATATGATATAAACCCGATATTTTTATCCTCGATGGCAACAATACAATACGTGCCTTGCTGCCCCTGCTGTCACTGGGAAAGGACACCGCAAGATTGAACCCAAAGCTAAGCACTTCTCCCATTGCAAGAAAGATCAATCTAGTAGGCCAAACTAAACTAATAATTCGAAGAGACTTGCAAAGATATCGAATCATGCATATAAGAATTCAGAGAAGAATCAAATATTGTTCATAGATAATCTTGATCATAAACCCACAATTCATCGGATCTCGACAAACACACCGCAAAAAGTATTACATCGAATAGATCTCCAAGAACATCGAGGAGAACTTTGTGTTGACAACCAAAGAGAGAGAAGAAGCCATCTAGCTAATAACTATGGACCCGAAGGTCTGTGGTAAACTACTCACACATCATCGGAGAGGCTATGGTGTTGACGCAGAAGCCCTCCGTGATCGAATCCCCCTTCGGCGGAGCGCCAGAAAAGGCTGCAAGATGGGATCTCACGGGTGCAGAAGGTTGCGGCGGTGGAAAAGTGGTTTCATGGCTCCCCCGGATGTTTTCAGGGTATAAGAGTATATATAGTCGAAAGAAGTAGGTCGGTGGAGCTACGAGGAGCCCATGAGGGTGGGGGGCGCGCCCTCCTACCTCGTGGCCGCCTCATTGCTTCCTTGACTTCCATCCAAGTCTCCTGGGCTGCGTTTGTTCCAAGAAAGATCCTCGCGAAGGTTTCGTTCCATTTGGGTTCCGTTTGATATTCCTTTTCTACGAAACACTGAAATATGCAAAAAACAACAATTTGCACTGGGCCTTCGGTTAATAGTTAGTCCCAAAAATAATATAAAAGAGCACATTAAAGCCCATTAAACATCCAAAACAGATAATATAATAGCATGGAACAATAAAAAATTATAGATACGTTGGAGACGTATTAAGCATCCCCAAGCTTAATTCCTGCTCGTCCTCGAGTAGGTAAATGATAAAAACAGAATTTTTGATGTGGAATGCTACCTAACATAATTTTCAATGTAATTTTATTTATTGTGGCATGAATGTTCAGATCCAAAAGATTCAAGACAAAAGTTTAATATTGACATAAAAATAATAATACTTCAAGCATACTAACTAAGCAATTATGTCTTCTCAAAATAACATGGCCAAAGAAAGCTCATCCCTACAAAATCATATAGTTTGGCTATGCTTCATTTTCGTCACACAAAAATGCTCTCATCATGCACAACCCCGATGACAGGCCAAGCAATTGTTTCATGCTTTAGTATTCTCAAACTTTTTCAACTTTCACGCAATACATGAGCGTGAGCCATGGACATAGCACTATGGGTGGAATAGAATATAATGATGGGGGTTGTGTGGAGAAGACAAAAAAGGTGAAGCTCTCACATTGACGCGGCTAATCAACGGGCTATGGAGATGCCCATCAATTGATGTTAATGCGAGGAGTAGGGATTGCCATGCAACAGATGCACTAGAGCTATAAATATATGAAAGCTCAACAAAAGAAACTAAGTGGGTGTTCATCCAACTTGCTTGCTCACGAAGACCTAGGGCATTTGAGGAAGCCCATTGTTGAAATACACAAGCCAAGTTCTATAATGAAATATTCCCACTAGTATATGAAAGGGACAATATAAGAAACTCTCTATCATGAAGATCATGGTGCTACTTTGAAGCACAAGTGTGGAAAATGGATAGTAGTATTGTCCCTTCTCTCTTTTTCTCTCATTTTTTGGGCCTTCCTTTTTTTGGCCTTTCTCCTTTTTTTTATTTTTTTGGCCTTTCTATTTTTTTATTTGGCCTTTCTCTCTCTTTTTATTTTTTCCTCACACGGGACAATGCTCTAATAGTGATGATCATCACACTTCTACTTATTTACAACTCAAGGATTACAACTCGATACTAGAACAAAATATGACTCTATATGAGTGCCTCCGGCGGTGTACTGGGATAGGCAATGAATCAAGAGTGACTTGTATGAAAAATTATGCATGGTGGCCTTGCCACAAATACGATGTCAACTACATGATCATGCAAGGCAATATGACAATGATGAAGCGTGTCATAATAAACGGAACGGTGGAAAGTTGCATGGCAATATATCTCGGAATGGCTATGGAAATGCCATAATAGGTAGGTATGGTGGCTGTTTTGAGGAAGATATAAGGAGGTTTATGTGTGATAGAGCGTATTATATCACGGGGTTTGGATGCACCAGCGAAGTTTGCACCAACTCTCAAGGTGAGAAAGGGCAATGCACTGCATCAAGAGGCTAGCAATGATGGAAGGGTGAGAGTGCGATAATCCATGGACTCAACATTAGTCATAAAGAACTCACATACTTATTGCAAAAATCTACAAGTCATCAAAAACCAAGCACTAGCGCATGCTCCTAGGGGGATAGATTGGTAGGAAAAGACCATCGCTCGTCCCCGACCTCCACTCATAAGGAGGACAATCAAAGAAACACCTCATGCTTCAAATTTGTTACACAACGGTTACCATACGTGCATGCTACGGGACTTGCAAACTTCAACACAAGTATTTCTCAAATTCACAATTACTCAACTAGCACGACTCTAATATTACCATCTTCATATCTCAAAACAATCATCAAGTATCAAACTTCTCATAGTATTCAATGCACTCTATATGGAAGTTTTTATTATACCCATCTTGGATGCCTATCATATTAGGACTAATTTTATAGCCAAAGAAAATTATCATGATATTCTAGAAGACTCTCAAAATAATATAAGTGAAGCATGAGAGATCAATAATTTCTATAATAAAACCACCACCGTGCTCTAAAAGATATAAGTGAAGCACTAGAGCAAAATTATCTAGCTCAAAAGATATAAGTGAAGCACATAGAGTATTCTAATAAATTCTAATTCATGTGTGTCTCTCCAAAAGGTGTGTAAATCAAGGATGGTTGTGGTAAACTAAAAAGCAAAGACTCAAATCATACAAGACTCTCCAAGCAAAACACATATCATGTGGTGAATAAAAATATAGCCTCAAGTAAAGTTACCGATAGACGAAGACTAAAGAGGGGATGCCTTCTGGGGCATCCCCAAGCTTAGGCTTTTGGTTGTCCTTGAATTTTACCTTGGGGTGCCTTGGGAATCCCCAATATTTGGCTCTTGCCACTCCTTATTCCGAAATCCATCAAATCTTTACCCAAAAACTTGAAAACTTCACAACACAAAACTTAAACAGAAAATCTCATGAGCTCCGTTAGTGTAAGAAAACAAACCACCACTTTAAGGTACTGTAATGAACTCATTCTTTATTTATATTGGTGTTAAACCTACTGTATTCCAACTTCTCTATGGTTCATACCCCCCGATACTAGCCATAGATTCATCAAAATAAGCAAACAACACACGAAAAACAGAATCTGTCAAAAACAGAACAGTCTGTAGTAATCTGTATCAAATATATACTTATGGAACTCCCAAAATTCTAAAGTAAATTTGTGGAAGTGAGTAATTTATCTATTAATCATCTGCAAAAAGAATCAACCTAAAAGCACTCTCCAGTAAAAAATGGCGGCTAATCTTGTGAGCGCTAAAGTCTTCCCAAAGGTTCTACTTGGCACAAACACTAATTAAAACATAAAAACACATCTAAACAGAGGCTAGATGAATTATTTATTACTAAACAGTAACAAAAAGCAAGGAACAAAAATAAAATTGGGTTGCCTCCCAACAAGCGCTACCGTTTAACGCCCCTAGCTAGGCATAAAAACAAGAATAGATCTAGGTATTGCCATCTTTGGTGTTGGGAAAGAAAAGATAAAATTTCTTATCTATAGCATTTGTCTTTCTATTTTGATAAAGCATGTGGCCATTAATGGTGGAAGAAAGATTAAGCACGCTACGAAAATTTGCATCTAAGCTAGCCTTCATCTCTCTGATAATTTCATTTTGATAAAAGCACAAAAGAGAGGTGGATTCAACATTCTCACTCATGGGTTGCCCAAATATGGTTTTCATCTTTTCATAGGTATCTATGGCATCCCCCTCAAGAAAACCTTCTTCAAAAATAGAATCTAAAACCTTCTTGAACAAAGAGGGTAAGCCAACATAAAAGCTTTTTAGGTATATCTCAATTTGATATTGGGGCACATAGCTAGCTCGGATCCTTGATAGCCTATCCCAAGCATCTTTCAAAGACTCATCAAGTAAATAACAAAAAAATCCGGGATCATCTTCATCGAAATTATTCAAACCCATATTGATAACCCCGGTAGGTTTTTCCATAGCATCATTATTTATGAGCTTAGAGAGGACCGAGGGACTATCCAAAGTACTAAAACCCGGGAGAGAACCCTTAGCCCTTTTCGATTCGGCCATGGCGAAAGAAAAGCAAACGGGAAAGGGGCGAAGAAAACGACAAGGGTGAAGTGGGAGAAAGGAAAATGAGAGGCAAATGGAAAATAATGTAATGCGAGGGATAAGAATTTGTGACGGGTACTTGGTATGTCTTGACTTGTGAGTAGATCTCCCCGGCAACAGCGCCAGAAATCCTTCTTGCTACCTCTTGAGAATGCGTTGGTTTTCCCTTGAAGAGGAAAGGGTGATGCAGCAAAGTAGCGTAAGTATTTCCCTCAGTTTTTGAGAACCAAGGTATCAATCCAGTAGGAGACTACACACAAATAGCCTAGTACCTGCACAAACAATCAAGAACCTTGCAACCAATGTGATAAAGAGGTTGTCAATCCCTTCATGGCCACTTGCAAAAGTGAGATCTGATAAAAGATAATAAGATAAATATTTTTTGTATAGATTGGAAAGTAAAGATTGCAAAATAAATGGCGACAGAGATTGGCAAGTTGACGGGAAACTAATATGATGTAAAGTAGACCCGGGGGCCATATGTTTGACTAGTGGCTTCTCTCAAGATAGCATATATTACGGTGGGTGAACAAATTACTGTCGAGCAATTGATAGAAAAGCGCATAGTTATGAGAATATCTAGGCATGATCATGAACATAGGCATCACGTTCATGTCAAGTAGACCGAAAAAATTCTGCATCTACTACTATTACTCCACACATCGACCACTATCCAGCATGCATCTAGAGTATTAAGTTCATAAGAACAGAGTAACGCATTAGGCAAGATGACATGATGTAGAGGGATAAACTCAAGCAATATGATATAAACCCGATATTTTTATCCTTGATGGCAACAATACAATACGTGCCTTGCTGTCACTGGGAAAGGACACCGCAAGATTGAACCCAAAGCTAAGCAATTCTCCCATTGTAAGTAATATCAATCTAGTAGGCCAAACTAAACCGATAATCCGAAGAGACTTGCAAAGATATCAAATCATGCATATAAGAATTCAGAGAAGAATCAAATATTGTTCATAGATAATCTTGATCATAAACCCACAATTCATCGGATCTCGACCAACACACCGCAAAAAGTATTACATCGAATAGATCCCCAAGAACATCGAGGAGAACTTTGTATTGACAACCAAAGAGAGAGAAGAAGCCATCTAGCTAATAACTATGGACCCGAAGGTCTGTGGTAAACTACTCACACATCATCGGATAGGCTATGGTGTTGATGTAGAAGCCCTCCGTGATCGAATCCCCCTCTAGCGGAGCGCCGGAAAAGGCCCCAAGAAGGGATCTTGCGGGTACAGAAGGTTGCGGCGGTGGAAAAGTGGTTTCATGGCTCCCCCGGATGTTTTCAGGGTAAAAGAGTATATATAGGCGAAAGAAGTAGGTCGGTGGAGCTACAAGGGGACACGAGGGTGGGGGGCGCGCCTACCCCCCCCCCCCCGGCGCGCCCTCGTGCCTCGTGGCCGCCTCATTGCTTCCTTGACTTCCACTCCAAGTCTCCTGGGTTGCGTTTGTTCCAAGAAAGATCCTCGCGAAGGTTTCGTTCCGTTTGATATTCCTTTTCCGCGAAACACTAAAATAGGCAAAAAAACCCAGCAATTTGCACTGGGCTTTTGGCTAATAGGTTAGTCCCAAAAATAATATAAAAGAGCATATTAAAGCCCATTAAACATCCAAAACAGATAAGATAATAGCATGGAACAATAAAAAATTATAGATACGTTGGAGACGTATCAATAAGCTATGATAAATTGTCTATGGTCTGGTAAATTTTTAGAATTGTTTGAGTTAAATAAGTATGGATACTTCATCATCTATTACAGACTATCCTGTTTAGACAGATTGCTCTTATGATTGCCTTGTTTGCATATGTTTGCCTGTTTAATGATTCTATTTGAGGATAGGAGTATTAAATATGCAGAGGAATTTAGTATACAATGTTACATTATAGTTTTAGTGATCTTTTACAGTAGAAAATAATAAGGTTTTGCATTGATTTATACTAACTTATCTCACGAGTTCGTGTTGAGTTTTGTGTGGATGAAGTTTTTGAAATTTAGGGAAACCGTGATATAAAAAGGAATTAAGGAGACTCAAAAGCTCAAGCTTGGGGATGCCCAAGGCATCCCAAATTAATATTTGAAGAAGTCTCAAGCATCTAGGCTTGGGGATGCCCTGGTAGGCATCCCACCTTTCTTCCTCAACAATTATCGGTTAGTATCAGTTGAGCCTAAGTTTTTGCTTCTTCACATGATGTGTGCTATTGTTGGAATGACATTTTATTTTGTTTTGCTTGCTATTTTAATATAATACTTATATATGAAAGTTTTTAAATGGGAGAGAGAGAGAGAGATTCCCCAAATAGCTACCTATTTACTTAACTACTCGCTTGATCTTCACTTATATCTTTTAGGAGTAGTTTGTCATTTACTCTTGTGCTTCACTTATATCCTTTGAATAAATTGTTGAATGAATTGAATATCATGAAATTGAAAGTATATGTTCATATACCTAGTAGTAGCTTCACATTGGGTTTAGAAAGTGAAATATATTGAAGCTTGACATTCACAATATTGGTCATACAAGCAATTCATGAATGATTAGTATAAGGAAGAGGACTTTCACATATAAATATATTATCTTGGACATCTTATATGATTGTGAATACCCATTAATTATTTTCAAACTTGAGAAAATTAGTTGAAGTTTGACAAGGAAAACAATGTACTGAGTTATGTTTGGGTATATTTGCTTAGAAGTTATATTGTTATGAATCCTCCAACATGTGGTGCTTGCTTAGGATCTTTTGCTAGCCAAAAATTCGTACTAAGTAGAGATACTACTTGTGCATCCAAAAACCCTTAAACCCAGTTTCTTGCCATGAGAGTCCACCATCCTTCAAGTAAGTTGTCATCGGTGCAAAAAGCAATAAAAATTGCTCCTAAAATATAAGTGATCTTTTTTGCAAGGGAAAATAAGCATTGTACGAACTTGTGATGGCAAAGAAATAAAAGTGACAGACTACATAATAAAGGTTTCTATCATAAGGGGCAATTTAACGTGGCGTTCCTTTGCATGAAGAGCTTGCGCATCCAAAAATAAAAAGCACATGCCAATCTCTGCTTCCCTCTGCGAAGGACCTCTCTTTTACTTTTCAATATTTACTTTTATGCAAGAGTCAATAGTATGCATTCTCATTTCAACCTCAATTATTCTCTAGTTGGCAAGCATCATGTGGTGGGCAAAGATCTAGGCACATATGGCCAGTCAAATATATTTGATCATGAACTATTATTGTTGACAATTATCTCTGTGATAAATGAGTTGGGAGGCGAAACATTAAGCCCCTATCTTTCTCTGTGTTCGATGGATGCCATTTGTTCTAAAAATATGCTTTGAGTACTAGAAATCATAGAAGACTATATGATGATTGAGTATGTGGAGCTCTTACTTAGACTTTGTTGAGAACAAGTTGAATTGCATTTGTTTGGTGACTAAGAACATAGGTTGTTAAGTTTCAAGAGAAGGCATTGTTTGAACCATAACATGTGAATCGATTGCTACTTTATCATGATGAGTTTTATGAGAAAGAGTTGATGTTATGATTCTAGGAAAAGTGATTGGAATTATCATTGATCAAACTTCATAAATTATTTCTTTTATCATTTACCTACTCGAGGACGAGCAGGAATTAAGCTTGGGGATGCTGATACGTCTCCAACATATCTACAATTTATGAAGTATTCATGCCATGTTTACAACAATTTTATATGGTTTGGGTGCAATTTTATATGATTTAAATGAAACTAACCTGGACTGACGTTGTTTTCAGCAGAACTACCGCGGTGTTGTTTCTTGTGCAGAAATCAAGTTTCTCCAAATACATAGAAACTTTTAGATGATTTATTTTAGAAGAAAAGAGGACCTAGCAGCTTCGTGGGAGGGCCAGAAGAGCCACGAGGTGGCCACTACCCACTTGGCCGCGCCAGCCCTCTCTGGCGTGTGCTGCTGGGTAGTGGGCCCCTCGAAGCCCATCTCAGCGTGAGACCGACGCCAAAAAATCCTATAAATACAGAAGCCCCCAGAAATAACCCTAGATGAGAAGTTCCGCCGTCGCAAGCCTCTATAACCACTAAAAACCAATCTGGACCGTGTTCTGGCACCCTGCCGGAGGGGGAAATCATCACCGGAGCCCATCTTCATCATCCCGACGGCCAGCATGATGAGGAGGGAGTAGTCCACCCTTGGGTCTGAGGGTTTGTACTAGTAGCTATGTGTTTGATCTCTTTCTCTCGTGTTCTTGATTTGTCATGATCTTGATGTATCACGAGCTTTGTTAATATAGTTGGATCATATGGTGTTTCTCCCTCTTTATCTTGTTGCGACGAATTGAGTTTTTACCTTTGAGGTTTCACTTTTATCGGATTGAATACTTCTACGGATTTGAGAACACTCCATGTATGTCTTGCCTATGAATACCTGTGGTAACAATGGAATATTAAATTGATTCACTTGATGTATGTTTTGGCACTCAACTCGCAGATTATCAAGGTGACATTGGGGTAATCTATGCATAGGGGTTGATGCACATTTTCTTCCTTGTTTCTCTTGTAGAAATCTTGGGGCACTCTTTGAGGTTCTTTGTGTTGGATTGAATATTATGAATCTGAAGTTTTTTGATGCACATCCGATATTCAACTCGCGGATACTTGTGGTGACATTGGAGTATCTAGGTGACATTAGAGTTGGTTGATGTGTATCATATGATGTTATTTTAGTACGAACTCTTGGGCTGTTTGTGACACTTATAGGAATAGCTCAATAGATCGATCGAAAAGGATAACTTTGAGGTGGTTTCGTACCCTACAAACAATTTCTTCTTATGTTCTCCGCTAAATAAGAACTTTGGAGCGATTCTTTATTGCAAATTGAGGGTTTGCCATATGATCTAATTATGTTAGCACTATTGAGAGATTGCACTAGTGAAAGTATGATCCCTCGGCCTTATTTTCAAGCATTGCAATGTCGTTTGTGCTTACTTTTGTTACTTGCTACCTTGCTGTTTTTTATTGTTCCTATTACAAAAATCAGTATCTACTATCATTACTACACTTGTATCACCATCTCTTTGCTGAAATAGTGCACCTATACAATTTACCATTGTATTTGGTGTGTTGGGGACACAAGAGACTCTTTGTTATTTGGTTGCAGGGTTGTTTGAGAGAGACCATCTTCATCCTACACCTCCCATGGCTTGATAAACCTTAGGTCATCCACTTGAGGGAAAATTTCTACCGTCCTACAAAACTCTGCGCTTGGAGGCCCAACACGAGTCTAAAAGAATAAAGTTGCATAGTAGACATCAGGCACCAAGGGGGCAACCGATTGTGTAGCTGCTGGAGTAGATATTGTGGCTCTGGAAGGTACTGGTACTGCAGCTAATCTGGGCATAGTCCTGAATTGAGTAGTTGTAGGAATGCCATCACCAGGGGTGTCCTCATCATCACTGGAAGCTTGTGCCTTGGCTTCATCCACTTCCTTCTTGAGGTTATCAACTGTGGACTAAACTTCTGTCACCTTGATATCCAGATCATGAAATTTAGTCTCTATAATCCTCTCAAGACTCTTCTGGTTCTATGGGAGGTTGACCAGACTTCGCTTGATCCTCCGAATAGCTTGAATGAGATGTTGCATTTGATCGGTCTTGGTCTTAAGAAAAGGAACCGAGGAAGCACTAGGTGATGAAGCCCTTGCAGCCTCTGCACTTGCATGAGCTGCGACTGAAGTAGGATGGGATGGATCCATCATCACGGTGTTGTCCTCAAGCTCTGGCCGAAGTGGCAAATGATCATGATCCAACAGAAAGTTCTTGTTTGCACCCTTGGAGTTGATAAGAACCTGAATATGAGGGGAAAACTCACAAGACCTTTCCTGATCAGCAGCTGCCCTCTTGATAGTTTCCATAATGAGATCCATGACCTTGAACTTCTCATGTCGATCAATATGATGCAAGATATTTATGGAGTGACCTCGAATCATCCTCTCATCACCTAACTTGGGCATCAAAGTATGCCTCATGATAATGTTGGAGGTGGCAAGTCCTGCCAACAAGAAATAGACGGAGCCAAGTTTGTGAGATTCCTTGTACTTCTCGGGTACCTCCGTGTACATGATAGCCATGGAATTGTGGTCCATCTTTGGCTTAGCATACACATCGATGTCATTTTCATCAGCTTCGGGCACACCAAGCAATGTGGCTCAATCAAGCACGCTAGACTGGTACTTCACTCCTTCGGTCATCCACACAATTCTTCCATTGGGATAAAAGTGAATTGTAGAGTAAAATTCCATGATCATCTCATCGTTCCATGCATTCAGCTTCTTCCCTATGATTGCATCAACACCAACAGTCCTAAAATCCTCACGAACGTCGGGAAGTTCTCCTCATGTAGATCAATATACTTCCAGTTCACCCACTTCATGTCACTGACTATGGGCTTCTTATCAAGCAATAATGTCTCTTAGAAATCTTGTTGTTCTTTGGTGTGGAAACGATAATCCATAACAATCCTCCTTCTGATGGAGTAGGGGTCTGCCTCTCTCCATTTCCTCGGTCCTTTGTCTTTCCTCTTCTTCATGTTTTCAACAACTAGATGAGCATCATTATGCTCATGCAATCTGGGTCTTAGATTCATGAGCATTTGGGCATCCTCTTCTTCCTCTTCTCTTTCAGGCACTAGGGCCTTGTTCTTCTCAGCAGCAGAGATATTTCTGATTGTCTTCCCTTTGGGCTTGGAAGCAGGAGCCTTAGGCTTGGACTTGGAGGGGGCTGCACTCTTCATGGCATCGGCCATAAGCATGGACTGCTTGGCTGGAGGTGGATTAGCAGCTGGCTCTTCCTCTTCCTCTTCTTCATGCATGTCATCTCTCCTCATGGAGGTAGGTTTGAAGGTCACCTGAACTGACTCCTTCCTCACCCTCTTTTTTGCCTACTTCTTTGGCCTTTAATTTGCTAGCTGCTGCCTAGTGCTTGCAGCATTACCATACTCTTTTGTAGGCACAACTTTCTTAGGCTTCTTGGAGGTGTCTTCTTGTGCAACAAAGTCCTCATCCTCATCATCAGAAGTTTTCTTCTTTTATGACCTGGTTGCTGCCTTTGGAAATTCTGGAGAGCTCCTCTCTCCCTCATAGAAACTTCCCTAAGGACTAGAGCCTTCACTTAGATCAATATCCTGCTCCCCTGACCTGTTTTGGCTATCACTGGAATATGACATACTAACACCTGCGAATTAGATGGGGTAGAGTGGAATGGATGAGCATCACAGAAACACAACATTTTGACAAAAAAATTGAGTAAAAACTTTAGCTTTAGGTTTTCACAGAAATGATTTTAGAAAATCGGTGTGAATAATCTCGGTAGCACTGAAGCTGTTATAGAGACTTGGCCACACAGACTCAATCGGACCGAGGTGTGTTTCAGTCTCTCCGACAAGCTAGGGTTCTACAAAAACCTTAGACTTAGATTCACCGATCTGTACCACTCGGTGACACCGAGACACATAGTCTGCAATGGCCAGAGGCCAAATTGGTGACCCCAATTCTCTCCATTCGGTCTTTCCGAGATAATTTCTGCGCAAACCTAACCCTATTTTTTCTCAAATCTATTTCTATGAAATTTGGTGGAATAGAAATCTCAATCAGTGGGAATGTTGCGGGCGCAAGTACTCTAGTGCATAGTATCAGAACTTTGAAGCACTAGGCAATCGAATCTCACCCTAACTCGATGGAGATCCTACGGTGGCAACAGTGGCGAAGAATGCCGTTGACGGCGACGGAATCTGGCGGTGAGGGTGCGCTGGAGATGAAAAGACAATCCGGGGACCACGGGTGACGGCAGCAACGGGGTGCAGGAGACGTAACAATTGAGAAATTTCAAGGTATGGTCTGCGTGATATATATACCCGTGAGCTGTTGGTGAGACCGAGCGAAACAAACCGGTGGCACCGAGATGAGTAACTCCTAGGAGCACAACAAATCGGTGACACCGAGAATTTCCAATCAGTATCTCCGAGATAGAAAATCAGATCAGTCCAAGTGGTTTCGGTGAGACCAGATGGTTTTCAATATTGGTCTGTCTGAAAATCACTTAGAAGTTTTTGGAGGTCAGCCCTAGTCAGAACGGTGGCTCCCAGTGCTCCTCACCCGGAGGGTCCGAAAGAGACTTGTTCAAGTTTTTTTGATATAGCAAGAAATAATTTAGACAAGTTGAGATAGATAGCTAGAGAACATGCTTATGCATTCTTGTACATCCATTTGGCCAAATAAACCAAATCAATCAAACTACAAATGGATGTCCTCGAATGAGAAATATGCATACCAACATGCTCAGACAATAAGATAGCAAATGAAATATGTGTCAAACATGCACAACCAATTCTAAAAACTATCAAGCAATGGGTGATGACGTAGTCATCTATATATGAGTATGTTGACTTAGGAGCCAAATGAGAACATTTGAACGTAGGATTACCACTTTTACATAAAGCATTAATGTGTTCATACCATTAGAGTTGCTTTAGCTTAAGTCTTAGAGCAAAGATCCCCCTAGATGTGATATCCCCCCAAAGAGGGATGAACTGACCTTGGGTTTTGTCGATGATGACTTCATGTAGATAGTGTAGATGAGGATGCTCAATGTTGATGTAGTCCATCAAGAGTTGGGAGCAATCCTTGAGTTTTGCACTTTCAATACCTACATGGGCTAGTCCCACAAGGAACATACAAAGATATCCATATACATAGAGTGAAATGCACATATTATGATGTCCATGAATGCATTGAATACCATGTCCATTTTCTTACCAACAAGAGGGTTTGTGACTCCATGAACTAGTGCAAGGTGTTGAAGTTGGTTGCACAAGTTCTTGCCAAATTGAATAGGAGTGAAGTTTGTTGCGGAGTCACCTTCAAGAACTTTCTAGTTCTTCTTCTTTGGGACCCACATCAATTTGACGGGAATCCTTGGAGTTGTAGTTGAACTTGATGAAGTCTTGAGAACCCACTTGACCATGGCTTGACGTGCTTCTTCAAATGAGTCAATCTCTTCTTGAAGCTTGTCCTTGCCTTTTAGCTTGTGGTCTTGTGGTGGAAGATCATCTTGAGCTTGTGATTCCTCAAAAGAAGTGGGGTCATACTTCTCTTGTTGAGAAACAAACTTCGTCTTGGGATATTGATCTTCTTCCCATTCAACTACATTTGCATTGAACTTTCGTTGAAAACCAATACCTTGATTCTTGCAATGTCTTCCTTGCTTGCGTACAATTTCCTCAAATTTCTTACTCCCGGCAAGACTCTTGTAAACACCTTTCTCTATAATTACTTTCAATAAAGTATTTTCTTGCTCAAGTGTAACTTGTCTAAGAGAATCATTAGTGGAAACAATAGAACTACTAGAAGCAACAATATTGGATTTAGCATTATTATTGTTACTACTAGATGAAGAACCTTTCTTACTCTTGTTACTAGCTTGAGTAGACTTAACTTGTGGCATAAAAGTATACAAGAGGAGACATTTGGCAGTGTAAGAAGAACTCTTCTTTCAAAGATCATCATTGATTGCTTTAAGAAGCTCATGCTCTTGCTCTAAATTTAGCTTCTCGAAGTGTAGCTTCTCATGAGTTCTTAGAAGCTCTCTATGATCTTCTTAAGTTGTTTCATGAGCTAACTTAAGAGTGTTTAGTTCTTTATTTAGGCACTCAATCTCCTTCTTAGCAGTATCATTCATTTCATCTTGACTATCATGAGTACTAGCAAGTTCATTATGGCTGACATCACTAGTTTTATCAACAAGCAAAACATCATCACCTAGCAAATCATCCTCGTCACTATTGAAATCAAGATACTCGGGGTGTGATACCTTGGGGAATTTAGCCATGAAGCATCTTCCAATTCCTTCATTTGGTGAATCAAATATGCCATGGGAGTTGGATGATACTAGAGCAAGTCCGGCAACACTTTCATCTTGACTATAGTCGGAGTTGGAGTGGTAACTTCTCTCGGAGTGGTTGTCAGAGTCGGAGCCGAAACCCATTCTAACATGAGCTTGATGTGTAAACCCATTCTAACATGAGCTTGATGTCTTCTTTTAGAGTAGCTCTTCATTGACTCGTATTTCCCTTCTGATTCCTTGTTTCTTCGAGAAGGTCTTCGTTCATAACGATCATCTCTACTCCTCTCTCTATGAGGTGATTCATCTCTTCTACTTTTCCTTCTAGGTGAGTCTTCTCTTTTATTGTGAGGTGTCGTACACTCATTGGAGTAGTGTTCGAGTCTTCCATAATTGTAGCAATTTTGGTCACGACTTGATGAACTTTGCTCATAGTGCATTGAGTTGGAGCTTCTCTCCTTGTTTCTATTCTTGTAGAATTTGTTGAAGTTATTCATCACTAGGCTTAATTCCTCATTGGATACTTGCTTGTCACTTGAACTTGCAGGAGATCACTTGAAGCTTTGTATGCACCACTTGACTTGTTGTGAAGCTCCTCCTTATTCTTGAGTGACATATCATGAGCAACAATTCTTCTAATGACTTCTGTGGGCTTGAGATCTTTGTAATTGGGCACCATTTGTATCAATTTGCACACGGTATCATATTTTCCATCCAAGGCTCTAAGGATCTTCTTGATGATGAACTTGTCAGTCATTTCTTCACTTCATAAGCCGGAAATCTCATATATGATGAGAGCAAGCCTAGAGTACATTTCGGCGACTCCTTCACCATCATTCATCTTGAACTTGTCAAGTTGATTTTGAAGCACATCCAACTTGGATTCCTTGATGGACTCGGTAACTTCATGCATATCAACCAAAATATCCCAAATTTTCTTTGCATTCTCGAGGCGGCTAATCTTGTTGAACTCCTTGGGGTCACAAACCATTGAAGAGAATGTCACAAGCTTGAGCATTGTATTGCAACATATTCAATTCATCTGTGGTTGCTTCATGGTCCGGTTCTTTACCATCCTCAAAGAATTCACCTTGCAAGCCAACACGAACTACAACCCAAGCGGCGGGGTTTGACCAAGAACATGCATTTTCATCTTATGTTTCCAACTAGCAAAGTTTGTACAATCAAAATATGGACCTCTATAGTGGTAGTTTCCTTCACTAGACGCCATACTCTCCTAGGTTGTGAAACCAATGCAATGGATACAAAAGCTCTAATACCACTTGTAGGATTGAAAGTGTGTCTACAGGGGGGTGATTATACTACTTGACCAAATAAAAATCTAACATTTTCCCAATTTTAGTTGTGGGCGGATTTTAGCAAATCTAGCAAGTCAAGCATCACCCTACACATGTAATTCTAAGAGTATAGAAGCGGAAAGTAAAACATCGCACATGTAAGTAAAGGAGGGGTCTGGGGATTTCAAACGCAATGAAGACACGATGATTTTTGGTGTGGTTCCCATAGGTGGTGCTATCGTACGTCCACGTTGATGGAGACTTCAACCCACGGAGGGTAACGGTTGTGCGAGTCCACGCAGGGCTCTGATTGCTTGTATCTGCGTTGGTATTTCCCCAAAGAGGAGAGGATGATGCAGCACAGCAACGGTAAGGATTTCCCTCAGTTATGAAACCAAGGTTATCAATCCAGTAGGAGAACCAAGCAACACTATGTAAACAGTACCTTCACACAAATAACAAATACTTTCAACCCAGCGCGTAAGAGGGGTTGTCAATCCCTCCTCGGTATTGAGATAGATTAAATTGTATGAGATTGGATAAATAGATCTAGAAAAACACGAAATAAAATAAATAAATAAAAAGTGTAGCAAGGTATTTTTGGGTTGATCTGAAAATAATATGATAGGAAATAGACCCGGGGGCCGTAAATTTCACTAGTGGCTTCTCTCAAAAAAATAGCGTACGGTGGGTGAACAAATTACTGTTGGGAAATTGATAGAAGAGCAAAAAATTATGACGATATCCAAGGCAATGATCATGTATATAGGCATCACGTCCAAGATTAGTAGACCGACTCTTGCCTGTATCTACTACTATTACTCCACACATCGACCGTTATCCAACATGCATCTAGTGTATTAAGTTCATGGAGAAACGGAGTAATGCAATAAGAACGATGACATGATGTAGACAGGATCTATTCATGTAGGAATAGACCCCATCTTTTTATCCTTAATAGCAATGATATATGTGTGTCACTTCTCCTTCTGTCACTGAGATTGAGCACCGCAAGATCAAATCCATCACAACTCACCTCTTCCCATTGCAAGAAAAATCAATCTAGTTGCCCAAACCAAACCAAAGTTCCGGAGAAGAAATACGAGGCTATTAAGATCATGCATATAAGAGTTCAAAGAAGACTCAAATAATATTTATAGATAGATCTGATCATAAACTCACAATTCATCGGATCCCAACAAACACACCGCAAAAAGTCATTACATCAAATAGATCTCCAAGAACATCGAGGAGAACATTGTATTGAGAATCAAAAAGAGAGAAGAAGCCATCTAGCTACTGCCTACGGACCCATAGGTCTTTGGTAAACTACTCACGCATCATCGGAGGAGCACCAATGAGGATGATGAACCCCTCCGTGATCGTTTCCCCCTCCGGCAAGGTGCCGAAAAAGGGCTCTAGATTGGATCTCGTGGTTCTGGATTTGCGGCGGATGGAATTTTTTTTCGTCGACTCCCCTAGGGTTTCTGGAATATTTGGGTATTTATAGAGCTTAGAGGCGGTGGAGAGGACACCCGTGGCCCCACTACCCACCAGGGTGCGTCGGGGGCCTCTGGCGCGCCCTGGTGCCTTGTGGGCCCCACAGGCCTCCCCTCCTGCACTTCCTTGGCTCCCATTTTGTCTTTTGGGCAAAAAAATCTCCAAAAAGTTTCATTGCGTTTGGACTCCATTTGATATGGATATTCTGCGAAGTAAAAAACAAGCAAAAAACAACAACTGGCACTGGCACTATGTCAATAGGTTAGTCCCAAAAAATGGTATAAAGTTGCTATAAAATGAATATAAAACATCCAAGAATGATAATATAACAACATGGAACAATAAAAAATAGATACATTGGAGACGTATCAGGCTCCACCCACGAGGGGTCCACGAAGAAGCAACATTGTCTATTCTACCATGGCTTCCGTCCATGAAAGACTAGCCTCACTAGGGTAGATCTTCACGAACTAGGCGATCTCCTTGCCCTTACAAACTCCTTGTTTCAACTCCACATGATCTTGGAGGCTCCCAAGTGACACCTAACCAATCTAGGAGACACCACTCTCCAAAAGGTAATAGATGTTGTGTTGGTGATGAACACCTTGCTCTTGTGCTTCAATGATAGTCTCCTGAACACTTAACTCTCTCTATCTCTCTCTCTCTCTCTCACAGATTTGGCTTGGGTAGGAGAAGGATTGAAGTGGAAAGCAACTTGAAGAGGCTAGAAATCAAGGTTCAAATGGTAGGAATGGATATCTCTTGATCTCAACACATGAGTAGATGGTTCTTTCTCAGAAAATGAATGGTGGAAGTTGTGTTTCATTCTGATGGCTCTCTTAGAGAGTAAGTGGTGGTGGTGGGGGTATAAATAGGCAATGCCGAAAATCCAACCTTCACAAGTGTTTGATCCAACTCGGTGGCACCGATATGAAAATCTCGGTGAGACCGACTAGTGCAAAAGACTTGACCGTTAGCCTTTTCGGTGAGACCGATTATACCATCTCGGTGGGACGAAGTGCAATGGCTAGGGCAGAGCCGCGTCTCGGTAATTCTGGCCGTTTCGTCTCGATGATTCTGAAATGAAACGACGTCATTATAGAAATTTGGCAAGGCCGTCTCGGTGGGAACGAGAACCAATTCAGTCAGACCCGATTTGTTAGGGTTTTGGTTGTGGAAATAGAAGGGTCATCTCGGTGGGTCCGGAGTGGATTGTATCAGTGGGACCGAAATGATGAATTAGGGTTGGGACAGATGTGATTTTGGAAAAGTGATGGAGGGTTTTTGGAGCAATACCACTAAGCACTTTGAGAAACAACCTCATCAAAAATACCTCATCCCCATTTAATAATATTGGCTTTCCTAAGGGACTCAATGTGATCTTGGAAACTAAAAATGTAGAGTCTTGGAGTAGCCAATTCTTGTCCTTCACATTTTGAGGGGTGCACATCCATTAGTCCATGCCATGCCAATCATTGATCTTTTCTGAAATCTATCATCAATGTTCATTAGATCAATGAAATATATGTTGTTATTAATTACCAAAACCACCCGGGGATCAGTTGCACGTTCAAGAATGAACAAGCAAAGACTTCACGAAACTAAACAGTAAGTAAAGGGTGAAGTGATAGAACCTGCTCGGAGAAGACACATGATTTGTTTGACTAGTTTCAGCTGTTGTGACAGTTGTACATCTGGTTAGGGAGGCTGAGATTGAACTCAAAAGACCTAGTATTTACCTTATTTCCCTTAAGCTAGGGTCACTTTAGACCTCGCCCAATCACTCATGCAAGTCTTCAAGGTAGACTTCCAAACCTTCATACACTTTGTTCACCAGCAATCCACAATGAATCTTGGATGCACAGAACGCGACGCCTAACCGGCTGGAAGATCACATTTTTCAAGTGTAACAAGTCTTTAGTTCATGCAGAACCAAATGGCTTCAGTGATGCTCAATCACTTTGGGCTCTGGGTATTTGGGTTTTTCCTCGCAGGAATTCCTCTCTCTCAAAGGCTTCGGAGGTGGGTTGCTCTCAAACGACAAAAGCCGTGCAATAACTCGAAGCAGCCACCAACTTATGGTGGAGGGGGGTGTTTATTTATAGCTAGGTGGCAACCCGACATGATATGAACGAACTGACCCTGGGTCAATGGCCAACCGACACGAACAGTCAAATTTCAAACACACGTGGTAGCTTGACTTGGGCTATAAGCAAAGTTGACTCAACCAACTCTGGAAAAAGTTTTCTATCATTGTCTTCACGTCAATTTCTGACTTTGTTTACCTCGACCTCACTTAACAGTACGGTGGTTCCTATGATTCAAGAAAGAAGGAAATTAAACTACCAAAAGAGTATGTCTTCGCGCTCCATTGTCTTTAAGCAAAAGTCTTTGCGTACACCATTTTCTTCAATGTCTTCATATACATTTTTGGAGGTCATCTTTGATGGGTAAATCGAATCTCCATGGACTTTTATCTGTGTTCTCTTGTGTATCTCACAAACACATTAGTCTCTTAACCAAGGTTGTCGTCAATACTCCAAAATCAACAAGAGGTGACACTAGATGCACTTACACACCACGCCAACAAGGTGTTCGACGTTTCGCCCGCAAGGTAGAAAGTGGATAGTGGCGATGAGTACTTTTTCAACAACTTCATTTGCGATTCGGACGATTCGTTGTTCGACAATGAGGACATTTTGGTTGAATTATGCGAGTAAGGCATGAGAGGCGGCAGGACATTGTGGTTACACAGTTCACCGAATCTCATCATCAAATGCGTGATTGGGCAACTCACATTCAACTACAAGATGATTTGGTTGAGCATATGTGGGCTTAACTTGGCAACCAGTAGATGTATCGGCTCTTTTCTTTCAAGTGTATTTATGACAATTTAAATTTCATTCTGTTTGTAAACTGTGAGATTTTATTTGGTTGTAGAACTATGGAATTTGTAATTGGTCGAGTTATGCAAACTTTGGGCAATGTTTATGATATGTATGCAAAAAAGATTAAAAAAATATGGCCGCAAACCGGCTGCGCGGACGAAAATGCGTCGACGCGTTGGGCGCACTGACCACTCAAACACGGACGGGACGAAGGCCGCCTAAACCACGGATGGGGCGGATACTGTCCAGAACGGCGTCCCAAATGGATAAAAACGGACAAAATCCACATCCGTTTGCGTCGGCGCGTAGGAGTTGCCCTTAGGGCGGGGCATCCGACACCCAGCATTTTTTTGCGAGTGCCCTACACCCAGCTGTATCAATCCCTCGCATGTAAATACACCCTAAAATGCAACACGCATAGCACCGGAATGCGGTAAAACCACTCCCTCTCAGCAATACATAGATAAATGGTCGTTCTTCTTTTTCTTTTTTGGGTGTAAATAAAGGATTTTTCAACCAATCGTATGGATGAATCTTGGTTTATCGACCACTCCGTAGCAAAAACGACGTACCCTCCCTCTAGTCCAACTCATGTTTTCACACGCTCTCTTGCTGTCGCGCCCGCCTAGGTACGTCGGCACACGAGAAAACAACGGAGGGAAGGGTAGTAAAATACATAGCCCAGGAGATCGATCTCCCTCTCTCACACACAAAATCCACCAGACTAGCAAGCAAGCAACCCGGGGGATGCGCGACGGCGACGTCCGTGGTGGGTCCCCGCGCGCGGCTCCGTCCTGCCCAATAGGCCAGTTTTCCCAGTGGCGATTAGTTGGTCCGTCGACGACTGGCCGTACGTGGACCACTGCTGCCTCCGGACCAGACGTCGTCGGCGCCAGCGGCCAGCGTGCAGCGCCCCCTTCCCTCCCGGAGGTTTGCAGCTAGATCAGCCCAAGTTGCAGCAGCGAGAGGCGAGCCAGCGAGCGACCGGGAGCTCGACGCCGCAACCACCGCGTTTTTCATTTCTGGGAGCCGTGTGCCCTGCCCAACCAAACGAACGCCCAGCGCCTCCGTCACACTTTTGCCCCTCTCCTAGCCCAAAGAAATGACCGTGCGTGCCATCTCCCTGTGGCCGTGTGTACTTGTAGTGGAGCTATAGCAATCTAGCGTGGCTATACTCCTGGCGCTGGTAGTGGTAGGTAGGGACTGGTATTGGTATGGGCGGGTGGTACGATCATCAAGTGCAATGCACGAGCGAGCTTGCCTCCTCTTTCCTCGGTCGATCTCCTGCTGCTGCAAACATCCCATCCAATCCATCCACCAATCTCATTCCCATCGCGCGTCTCCTCCCCTCCCCTCCCCAGAAAGATATGGCCCTCAGCTCCTCTTTGCGCAAAGGTGCGTCTCCATCCCTTTGGCCTCGCTTTATTTCCCTTCCCTTCCCCTCCCTCTCGGTGCTCGCCCGCCCTTGTCTTGCTTTACTGCTCCACTTTTCGTTTTCTGAGCTAGCTTTCTTTCCCGTGCCGTCGCCCGTCCATAGATTGATTAACGGAGCGCCTGGCCCGGCAGGCCGCGTGCGCGGGAGCGGAGCTCCAGTATAAAGATGGCGCACGATCCCAGCCTAGTAGGGTACGCCGACTACTTCGCGGCGACGGGGAGCAACGGGGGCGGCGTCACGCTCGTGCCGGAGGTGGACGCCCGCGCGGAGCATCAGATGTATGGCGGCGGCGGATTGCACCATCATCACCACTCCGGGGCGGACATGTTCGGGGCCAGGGGCTTCGGCATGGCGCCGGCCGGCGAGGCGACGTCCGCGCAGAGCAAGGCCGCGCTCGACGTCGACGTCGACGGCTCGTCTACCATCAGCTTCTTCCGCGGCGAGCAGCATCACCACCACCACCAGCAGCTGCAGATGGGCCAGGCTCCCTTGTCGCTGTCGCTCCACGGGCCGCCGGACGCCGGGTCTTCGTCGTTCATGCTGCACCACCAGCTCGGCGGCGGCGAGCCCCGGCTGCAGCAGCACCAGCAGACGGCGCCGGCGGCATGGCAGGTGCAAGGTGCCGGCAGCGGCTGGCAGCTGCGCGGGTCCAGGTTCCTGCTGCCGACGCAGCAGCTCCTGCAGGAGTTCTGCAGCATCCCCGTGGACACCGACAGCAAGGCGCCCAAGAAGCCGGCGCAGGAAGAGCACGGCTCGTCGTCCTCCGCCTCCTGGCCGCCGTCGTCGACGCTGATCCAGAGCATGGACGCCGCCGAGCTGCAGAGGCTCAAGGCCAAGCTGTACACCATGATCGAAGAGGTTTGCATAGCTCCATAGCTAATTTAACTCACACGCTGATTAACCACCACGTACACCGCTCACGCCGGATTCCACGACCGATCATCGATCACGGGTCCAGCCTTGCGTTCGTCAGGAACTGCACCAGCTTCTTGGAAATCTAAAAGGCTGCAGGCGAGTGGAGTGGCACTCGCAGTTCCATTATGGCTTGCCCAAGGAGGGTTCCTGGGAGTAGCACAGTGGGGGCGATTCCCGCCTGGGCCTCACCGTCCGCTTTTGGAAACCTCTATTCCTTCGCCTCGCCTCGCTCGCTGCAGGTCTAGCTACTAGGTGTCTGCACTGGGCATGCGACCCCTACGCGCCCGCCCCCGCTCTTTCTCTCTCTTTCTCTCTCCATGACTCTATCCTTCTGCATGCATGGACTCGCAGTCTCACAGATCATGGCGACACAAGAGACGTCTGCACTTGTGCAGGCCATCCCCTACCTTCGGCCGTTTCATCCGTCATGGGCGGGCTCATGGCCATCTATGATCTATCTACTCACACATTTACTGCTTCCGTTGCCTTTCTTATGTTACTGCACACTTCGATCTACAGTCTAATTCATAGGTAGCTGCTGTGCGGCCTGGTGCCGTCAGAGTCCTAGCTAGCTTAGGTGTCTGTAGCCTCGTACGTACTAGGCACGCACAGCTAGAGCTAGTCAAGATCAAGAGTCAAACACTGTTGCACGAGAGAAGCTAGCTACAGCGATCAGAATTTCCTCGCAGCTGTTTCTTCACGTGACTTGTGAGCTTAATGAAGTATGCCCTGTGTTCGATTCTTTGGCAGGTGGACAGGAGGTACAGGAGGTACCGGGAGCAGATGCGGGCGGTGTCGGCGTCCTTCGAGGCGGTGGCGGGACAGCGCGCGGCGGCGGTGTACACGAGGATGGCGTCGCGGACCATCTCCAGGCACTTCCGGAGCGTCAGGGACGGGGTGGCGGCGCAGGTCCGGGCGGTGCGCGGGGCGCTGGGGGAGAAGGACGCGGGGGCCGCCGTGCCGGGGATGACCAAGGGGGAGACGCCCAGGCTGCGGGCGCTGGACCAGTGCCTCAGGCAGCACAAGGCTTACCAGTCCGGCATGCTCGAGAGCCACCCGTGGCGGCCGCAGCGCGGCCTGCCGGAGCGCGCAGTCTCCGTCCTCCGGGCGTGGCTCTTCGAGCACTTCCTGCACCCGTAAGACATGATCCTTACTTAAACCCTCCCATTTCGTGTCGTGTTAAGAAGATTAACTGGCTTTCCCTCCCATGCATTTCGTGGCATATATAAGAAGATTAACGTGCATTGTCGGAAAGATTTTAATTCGAATTGAACAGGTGAATTTAGTTGATCGCTTAGAAAGAAATTATATAGGATCAATTAACAGCTAGCTAGCACATCCAAAGAAGTACAAGTATTGATTAGTTTCATCGATTGATGCAGAGGCCGGGGTGATCCTCCTTTTTAAAAAAAAGTATTAATTAGTTTGCACGAAATGAACTAGATTATTGTTTTGTTTTGAAAATGAAACTAGAATTAATTAATTAAGGCCAAGTACCATAGACATAACGTAAGTATGTACGTCATGTGCTTGCAGAAGATGCTAACGAACTAAATCTACATGTTTGCACATCAACTGATGCTCAAGAGTGTGATCCTCATTCTAAAATCGTCTGGCCTTGTGTTTTATTCTGTGGCATTGCTCTCCCCGTGCCATAGTTGTCTTGCATTACATATGTGATTAACAAACACTAGCTGTTTTGGCTTGATTTAACTTTAAAATTCTTTCCCTTAATTTTGCGAGGCTGCATAAGTTTTTGATCTGATGCAACTTAGGTTCCTTCATATGTCCCCATCTATGTGCCATCTTGCTTATGTTCACTCTCCTAATTTTATAATTTGCTGTCCTAATTATTCACCTAAACACATAACTTCCAACTACATTTAGGTATATTCATACGCGGACAGATGCTCTTTTTCCTCTAGCAGTGTTATTAGAATGTCCACATCAAATACCACACTTGTCTTGTAGGAATATTCCATATATGCATTTACACATATGAACAAAAGTACAAAACATACACAACACTACCCTCATAAAAGAAATACACAACAGTATCCCTTAGATATGCCCTTGTACTAAACAATCCCTACATCTCCATTTATAAAGTTATTTAAAACATCTACATACAAGTTAGGTTTGCTCGTTGTAGACTTGTAACCTCTCACTAGATGTAGACTTGGAAGCACGCAGGTTACCTTAAATTGGCATGTTCTAACGCTCAATTTTTTTTTGGCATGTTCTGATCCAGGTACCCAAGCGACGTGGATAAGCACATCCTGGCGCGGCAGACGGGCCTATCGCGGAGCCAAGTATGTACTCACTCACTCCTCCACAAAATCAGCTTATCATCACATGATCGGTCGATGGATCAGCTGCAAAAGAAAAAAAAAATGTTTTTTAGCACTTGCAAAAAGAAAAATGTTAACGAGTTCCTATCCAATTATTACCTACACACACTGCTGGATACTGATCGATCATCACATCGTAATCATTGCGTTGTTTGTGTCGATTGGCCACGCATATATATACACATAATGCTGGCCGGTTTCGTGCCACTAGTTTAAATTGATTGTTTCCACGTACACGCATCCATCGTTGCGAGCTGTGCAACTTGCAATCGACATGACACGTCAACGTACTCGTCGCTCGTCGGTCGGGTGACACGTCGGAGTCGTACGCATGTTCGTTCGTGTCTTCACGTGCTCGTGAACGTTCAGCGGAAGAATCTAATTGTGTGTGTGGTGTGCGATGCTTGTATCGTGGGAAAAGATTAAATTGTGCAACGCATGCAGGTCTCGAATTGGTTCATCAACGCGAGGGTGCGGCTGTGGAAGCCGATGGTGGAGGAGATGTACGCGGAGGAGATGAAGGACAAGGAGGAGGGCAGCGGCGGCGACGGTGGCGGCCAGTCGGCGCAGCAGGGCGGCGACCTGGCGAACCCTAACCTGGCTGCGGGGAGCTACGCCTCCGAGGGGCGCGGCGAGCAGAAGCCGACCCGGGCGCAGCTGCACCAGCTGCACGACGCCGGCTCGCTGGCCTCCGTCGTGAGCATCGGCCAGAGCACCGACCCGCAGGGCCTCAACTTCGGCATGATGGACCAGCTCGACTTCGACGCCTACGAGGCGGCCACGGCCGGGTTCGGCAACGGCGTGTCGCTGACGCTGGGGCTTCAGCACCAGCAGCAGCACCACCACCACCACCACCACGGAGGCGTGAACGTTGCTGCGTTCGCCGCCGCATCCCCGTCGTCGTCGTCTGCGGCGCATGGCGGCGCCGCCGAGTTCCTGTTCATGGCTGGTGAGGGCGTGCACCCGTCTGCTAACGGACAGTTCGGGGCGGGCATGGGATCAGGCGCCGACGTCGCGTCGCAGTACCACCGGGGGCTGGGCGGGTTCCACCTCCTGCGCGATCTCGCCGGGTGATCCGTACGTCGGTCAATCTGGACGGCATCACGCGACAGTACCACAATGATCACGTACGTACGTCCAGCGATCATCATGTCATGCGCCGGAGGTCCATCGGGGACGGACGCGACGACGTCTGATATGGTGATGGGGATCGAATTGAGGATTTGGGGAATGTGTAAACGGCGGCCGGGCTGGGGCTGGCATGCATGGTTGGTAGCTCGCGTACGTACGTCTTGCTTAGCCGGTGTACGCAGGCGGCTTTGGATTTTTGTAGCGCGTAGATACCTCTATTTAAATTCTTGGCGGGATGTCGCCGTCTATGTATGCTGTGTTCCACTCCACGGCGGCCGCGCGCGCGTCGCTGTTACCGCGGAGGCGGAGGCGCGGGCGTCGGTCGCCGGGCTCCGCCGTGTGATCGGGCGGCCCAACGGCCGGAGGTGCTCTTACTGGCGACAGGTCCGGAACTCAGCAGGATGGGGTACATGGTACGTACCAATGGCAATGCACCGCTAGTTAGCTACGTCTGCCTACCGTTGTTCCTAACGTAAGCGTTCGAATATTTCGTTTGTTGGGATGTCATTTTCGTATCTTGGTCTTGGCGTCGGGTTTCCATCGGGAGATGAAAGCAAGTGCTAGCTACTTGCAACGGCGAGCGGGCTCTTCGCACATGAGGCGAGAGGGATTCCCTTTCTTAAGGGGAAGAGAACTATGCCAACAGATTTGATCTTGTCTCCTCGTGAAAAAAGAAACCAAAGATGTCAACGTTATTCATGAAAAAACAAGAATGTCAAAATCAAAGATGGATTTTATAGTGAGTCTTGCGTCATCGGAGGGCCCGTCGAATGGGCCATGGCCCGCCCAGCTTATGAAATTTTGTATACCATACATCTACTCTTGGGCCTTGAAATAACAACCCACAATCTATTTGCTTCCGTTTCGCTCGTCATGCTTTGTTAGATCTTGTCTAAAAAAATGTCTCTGTTGGATCTCGTGAGATTTGATCGGTGTTGGTCTATGGTGGATATATTTAGATCTAGTATTCATTCTTCGGAGGGCGTCTGATGGTGTGTCTTCGTCGGATCTCACGGGTTCGGTCGGTGTTGGTGTTGATTGGATCAGTTTGGATCTAGTATTAGCTCGTTGGAGTGTGCGTGGTGGTGTGTCTACATTGGATCTCGCGGGATTCTTTCAGTGTTGGTCTTTGATAGATATGTTTGGATCCAGTATATGTTCCTCTTCGGTCGTGTGTCTATAGGTTTGATCCTTGCGGTCTACGCTTTTCTTCATCAGCGACGGTTCATAATCTCGTGCGTTGGTTCTGTTTGGTCTTAGCACGACGACTTGATGAGTGTCTACTTGTGACGCCCGGATAATTAAGCTACAGTAACCTTCTACTAATGATGCTCACCTCGATTACTGTTACTAATCTTGCGTTAATTCAAAACTGATTCAAATTCAAATTCAAAATTAAGCAAAAAAATAAAAGTTTTCAAAAATTAAAACTAAAATGTTCGGAGTGAACCAAATATTGCAAATGTAATTATGGTGAAGAAACCACATTTTGATAAAATAGTTAGATGCTCGAAAATAAACAAAACAATAACAAAAACAAATAAATAAATGCCTTTTTCAACAAATAAAATATTAACTAAGATATTTAATTTCCCAAAACTATTGGGGCAGTGGCATGCTTATTAAAACTAAATTAGGTACAACTTTGGTATTTTACAAAACTATAATAAAAGAAACTAAAAGAAAACAGGAAACAAACAAAAGGAAAATAGAAACCAAAGAAAAGAAGGCAAAGCCCCCTCCCCTGGGCCATTTGGCCCAACTAGGCATCCAGGCCACCAGGAGGCCCGCCCCATTCCCCCTTATCTCCCCGAGGCGACCGAACCCTAGCTGCCCACTCGCCCCGCACACCCCCCCCCCCCCCCGCACGATCCCTCTCCTCCCTCTCTCCCCCACGATCTAGATCGGGCTCCAACCCTCCCTGTTGCTTCAGCTTGCCTTGGCGTTCCGACGCCGCTCGCGTCTCAGCGCCGCCCGCCACCGCCGCCTCGACCCGCTGCTCGCCTCCCGTCCTCGCCCCCTTCCCGATCCAGAACTGGATCGGGGCATGACCCCGACGCCGCCTCGCCGCCTGGAGCCACCACGACGGCCTGCCTCCCCGCCGGAACGACGTCCCCGTCCACCTCCTCGAGCTCGAGCACGCTGCCATTTTCCCCACGAACGTCGGTGAGGCTCCGGCCTCCCTCCCTCCCTCTTTCCCCTTGTTCTCTGTTGCCGCCGCCCGTCCCACGCCACCACGCTCGCCTCATGCCTCGTCATGGTCCCCACGCACTCGTGCCGCTACCCGTCCCGTGACCTCCTCTTCCCTCGCCGCCGCACCTCACGCTTAGCACCCGTGCTCGCCGGAGTTGCCCTCCAGCGTCGCGCCTCCTCCCTAACGGCCATGCACGTCGCTTGGGGCCCACACGACGCCGCCCTTTGCTTGTCGCCTCAGCCTCGCTACTCATGGCATGTGGCAAGTCGTCGCTTGTCGCCCTTTCCTTCGATCGCCACGCCGGCGCCTCCACTGCTCTGGTTGCCTCGCCAAGACTCGCGCGCCGTGAACCCGCCTTGGTTGACCACAGGTCACAGACAGTAGCCCACGTCCCTAAAACGTGAAAACGAAAATGTAATAAAAAAGAGTTAAAGATATATTAACTAATTAATTAATTAACTTAATTAATTTAGCTTAATCAACTTAACTTAATCTACATGTTTAATTAAACTAATTAGTTAAGTAATTAGTTAATCGATTATGACAGGGGACCACCTGTTGACGATCAAAGTTTGATAGTCAATCGGGACCCTTGACCCACATGTCAGCCCCTCTGGTACACTTATGTGTACCCAGAGCTGAGTGCACCTAGCAATTCACATTTATTTCGAATTAAATTAAATTCAGAAAGTGAATAAAACTTTGAAAAATAATATAAAATAATCCGTAACTCGGATGAAAATGTTTTGTACATGAAAGTTGCTCAGAACGACGAGATGAACCCGGAAACGCAGCCCGTACCTATCGAACTCGCAACTTTCCCCCTCCGGCTCCTCTGCCCGAAAACACGAAACACCGGGGATACTTTCCCGGATGTTTCCCCCCTTCACTGGCATCACCTCATACTGCGTTAGGGCACGCCTAGCATCACGCTTTGCTTGTCATGCATCGTCATGCATATGTTTGCATTGTATTCATTGTTTCTTCCCCCTCTTCTTCCGCTAGACACCGAGACCGACGCCGCTGCTACCCATTACGACTACAGAGTTGACGACCCCTCCTTGCCGAGCAATCGGCAAGCCCCCCCCTTGATCACGGATATCGCCTATTCTACTCTATACTTGCTTGCATTAGAGTAGTGTAGCATGTTACCGATTTCGTTATTCCTATCTGATGCATAGCATGTCCTTGCTACTCTCGTTGTTACCTTTACCCTTTATCCTCTCGCTTAGTATAGGATGCTAGTGTTCCATCGGTGGCCCTACACTCTTGTCCGCTCGCCATGCTATACTCTTTGGGCTGTGATCACTTGGAGGTGATCACGGGCATATACTATATACTTTACATCGTTACATTACCTCGTGATATTGTTAGGAGATGGGGCCGAAAGGACGGTGGCTCCATCCCGGTAGAGGTGGGCACAGGTTCTGACGCCCCCAATCGTTACTTTTATGGCGGAGCGACAGGCAGGTTGAGACCACCTAGGAGAGAGGTGGGCTGGCCTGGGTCGGCATTCGCGGATACTTAACATGCTTAACGAGATCTTGGTATTTGATCCGAGTCCTCTTGGCCTATACGCACTAACCAACTACGCTGAACAGTTATGGGCACTCGGCGTCGTGGTATCGGCCAAGCATTTCGTGACGTCGGCGATCGAAAGCAAGGCGGATTGGACCGAACGCCTTCTAGGCTAGGTCTGCTTCCGGCCGCGTTCGCAACATGCAGGTGTGCTAAGGGCGATGGGCCCAGACCCCTGGGCGCTTAGGTTTAGACCGGCGTGCTGACCTCTCTATTATGCCTAGGTGGGGCTGCGACGTGTTGATCTTCCGCGGCCGGGCATGACCCAGAAAAGTGTGTCCGGCCAAATGGGATCAAGCGTGTTGGGCTATGTGGTGCACCCCTGCAGGGAAGTTAATCTATTCGAATAGCCATGATCTACGGTAACAGGATGACTTGGAGTTGTACCTTGACCTTATGACAACTAGAACTGGATACTTAATAAAACACACCCTTCCAAGTGCCAGATATAACCCGTGATCGCTCTCTAACAGGCAACGAGGAGGGATTGCGGGTAGGATTATGCTATGCGATGCTACCGGAGGACTTGATCTACTCTCTTCTACATGTTTGCAAGACGGAGGCTGCCGAGCGTAGTCTTCGACGGATTAGTTATCCCCTCTTATTACGGCATTCTGCGCTTCAGTCCACCGATATGGCCCTTTACACATATATCCATGCATATGTAGTATAGCTCCTTGCTTGCGAGTACTTTGGATGAGTACTCACGGTTGCCTTGTTCCCCCTTTTCCCCCTATCTCTATCCGATTGCTGCGACCAGACGACGGAGCCCAGGAGCCAGACGCCACCGTCGACGACTCCTACTGCACCGGAGGTGCCTACTACTACGTGCATGGGTCACGACGACCGGAGTAGTTAGGAGGATCCTCAGCGGAGGCTTGCGCCTCTTCGATCAGATCCCGGTTTGTGCTAGCCTTCTTAAGGCAAACTTGTTTAACTTATGTCTGTACTCAGATATTGTTGCTTCCGCTGACTTTTCTATGATCGAGCACTTGTATTCGAGCCCTCGAGGCCCCTGGCTTGTATTATGATGCTTGTATGACTTATTTATGTTTTAGAGTTGTGTTGTGATATCTTCCCGTGAGTCCCTGATCTTGATCGTACACGTTTGCGTGCATGATTAGTGTACGATTGAATCGGGGGCGTCACACTACTACAACAAGATTTTCCCGACTCCGATGAGGGAGGGGTGATGAAAGTGACGCGCCTTTCGCTTGATCCAGTGCTTGTAGTCATCGCTAGGTGGTCCGTGGACCTGGTTGTATTTTTTGTTACTTCTGGTGTTCTCTGTATTGCCATGATAGAGGATGAATAGATTAGAAGTTTCTTTCACAAAAAAGAATTCCATGGATTTGATAATGTGCACTTCCGGGGAGAGTTGGACAAAGGGAAGCCCGGTGCACATAGCTCCTACTTATTGCACGGAGTCTGGGAAAGGGTCTGTATTGTGCACTTTCGGGGAGAGTTGGATCTCCAAAGATTTGAGGATTTTCTTTTGGGGGGTAGGCAAAGGGACTAGATCCACAAGTATAACAGCAATCCATGGAAAACCAACAAATTGCACACAAATTCGGCGAGGCTATTTTTGTAGAGATTTTTGAATTAGGGCAAAACAAAGTAAAACTAGGCTACAAAAGTGAGGGCAAGGGGTTCCAAATTCTGACAACCTTGCTCATGATATAAAATGATGTAGGGAAAAGTCCTATATTGTCCCAATCTTCACAATTTAAAGGTGGCAAAGGGGAAAATCTCAAAAAACACATGAACTCAAGAGGAATAACACTAATGAACAAGGTTCACATCACACATGTCCTCTCAAAGCATCCAAAGTAAGAGACTTATCAAGATCCGCAAACAATAAAGGAAAAGGTAAAAGGTTGGAGTTATTCCCGAATCTCTAAGAGAGATGGGGCCTTGAGAGACATTGTTCCCCAAACCCTATGAGGGAAGGATGTCTTGATGATCCAATGGAGAATCCTTCACCCTTTGGAGGTCTTGATCTTCTAGAAGGTGATAAGGTGAGCAAAGCTCTCTCAAGTCTATGCAACTATATGACTCGTTGCGCCATAAGCGTGAAGCCCAACTGGAGCCAAGAAATGAAGAAACTTATGAACAACATATTTTCCGAATGATGAGACAAGAAGCGAAGCAACTTATGAACATCATATTTTGCGAATGATCAACAAATTGGACACGGCGTCGACCAACATGAAACATAAAATATTTTTCAAGAACACTGAGAGAATCGCCTGCCTCTGTATTGAAGAGAGAAGGGTTTGTCACAGTGAAGCATCTATATGATCATTGCATGGAACATCCATTATGCATGAAAAATTACTCAGCGCAAACGGCACCAGATGGACCGTGTTAAATGAATCCACTGCATGAGCTCACGCGAGCCTGGTCAAAATTGTAAGCGAGAGAAGTGAAACAAATTATTGTAAGGACCATCATGACAACATAATAACCACTTGGAGAAGAAGAAAGGGCGCAAAGCATGAACCAGATTGAAAGTGCTCAGACTATTTTTGGAAAACTGATATATTCACATTTGTTCTCAAGCATCACATATTTTAACGATGCGTGCATGCAAGGAACACATCGATTTCACATAAATACAATGAGAATCTATAAATGAAACTAACCTCACACACACCAATTCAACATTGCTTGACGGAGCAAATTCCCGTCGGATCCATCGGTAAGGTTCGCGACGAGATCGGAAGTACCGGGACGGGTTCTGTACACACAATTTACCCAGGTTCGGGCCTCTCAAGAGTAATACCCTACACCCTGCTTCTTCTTGTTATTGATGGTGAGGGGATACCTCGTTTAGAGGATTACAATGGCGTATGGGATGTCTACCGAGAGTGGATGTCAAATTGGATGTTTAATAAGGATCTAGGTCTGCCTTTATATAGACAGGAGAGGCCTAGGGTTTACATGAGAGGGTAGATTATATTGGTTCGGCCACCGTCCTCTGTCTTGGAGAACACGCTCATCTCCTTCGCCTCCTTTGGGCTCCGTGATACCCCTTGAGCCTGGCGGGCCCTGGTCAAGGTCGAGGTCGGGCTCTCTCAAGTCAGGTACCCCGGGTATAGGACCCCATCAGTAGCCCCAAAGCGTGGTGGAGGCCGCGGGCATTCGGGCTCCAAGGCCTCCGTCGGGCTCCTTTCTTCGTGCGTCCAGCCTACCCAGCTCCTCGTGAAGCGGATTTTTCTTTCTTTGGCAGCGTTGCTGCCCTTTCTGGGCGGTAGGGCCCAAAGCTCCATGGGCCGGCCCACTATTTGTGTGGGTGTCGTCTCAGGCAAGGCTCACGTGCCCCCACTTTAAAATAAAAGGGAGGGTAACGACACTCTCCAAGGCTAGTTCTTTTTCCAGCTTCTCGCCGCCTGTCGTTGCCATCTCGAGTCTAGGGCAGCCAATACCAATGGCCACCACCGCCTTGATTTGTTGTATCTGCATTGGTATTTTCCCCGAAGAGGAGAGGATGATGCAGCACAACAATGGTAAGTATTTCCCTCATTTATGAAACCAAGGTATCAATCCAGTAGGAGGATCCACCTGTTGGGGAACGTAGCATGCAATTTCAAAAAAATTCCTACGATCACGCAAGATCTATCTAGGAGATGCATAGCAACGAGAGGGGGAGAGTGTGTCCACGTACCCTCGTAGACCGAAAGCGGAGGCGTTAGTATAACACGGTTGATGTAGTCGAACGTCTTCACGATCCAACCGATCCAAGTACCGAATGTACGGCACCTCCGTGTTCAGCACACGTTCAACTCGATGACGTCCCTCGAGCTCTTGATCCAGTAGAGGGTCGAGGGAGAGTTCCATCAGCACGACTGCGTGGCGATGGTGTTGGTGATGTGATCCATGCAGGACTTCGCCTAAGCATTACGACAATATGACCGAGGTGGTAAACTGTGGAGGGGGGCACCGCACACGGCTAAGAAACAACTGTTGTGCCTTTGGCGTGCCCCCTGGCCACGTATATAAAGGAGGGGGGAGAGAGGCCGGCGGCCAGGAGGGGTGCGCCAAGTAGGATTCGCCCCCCCCCCCTTTTCCTTTCTTCCACCGGAGGGAAGGAGAGGGAGAGGGAAAGGAAAGGGGGGCGCCCCCTCCTCCTTGTCCTATTCGGATTCCCAAGGAGGGGGCGCACGTCCACCCCCCGCGGGCTTCCCTCTCTCTCCCTTAGGCCCATGATGGCCCAATACTTCCCTGGGGGGTTCTGGTAACCCCTCAGTATTCCGGAAAAATACCCGAATCACTCGGAACCATTCCGATATCCGAATATAACCTTCCAATATATGAAGCTTTACCTCTCGACCATTTCGAGACTCCTCGTCATGTCTGTGATCTTATCTGGTACTCCGAACAAACTTCGGCCACCAAAACACATAACTCATAATACAAATCATCATCGAACGTTAAGCGTGCGGACCCTACGGGTTTGAGAACTATGTAGACATGACCGAGACACATCTCCGGTCAATAACCAATAGCAGAACCTGGATGCTCATATTGGCTCCTACATATTCTATGAAGATCTTTGTCGGTCAAACCGCATAACAACATACGTTATTCCCTTTGTCATCAGTATGTTACTTGCCCGAGTTTCCATCGTCGATATTATCATACCTAGTTCAATCGCGTTACCGGCAAGTCTCTTTACTCGTTCCGTAGTGCATCATCCCATAACTAACTCATTAGTCACATTGCTTGCAAGGCTTATAGTGATGTGCATTACCGAGAGGGCCGAGAGATACCTCTCCGATACACGGAGTGACAAATCCTAATCTCGATCTATGCCAACTCAACAAACACCTTCGGATACACCTATAGAGCATCTTTATAATCACCCAGTTACGTTTTGACGTTTGTTAGCACACAAAGTGTTCCTCCGGTATTCGGGAGTTGCACAATCTCATAGTCAGAGGAATATGTATAAGTCATGAAGAAAGCAATAGCAATAAAACTAAACGATCATTATGCTAAGCTAACGGATGGGTCTTGTCCATCACATCATTCTATAATGATGTGATCCCGTTCATCAAATGACAACACATGTCTATGGTTAGGAAACTTAACCATCTTTGATTAACGAGCTAGTCAAGTAGAGGCATACTAGGGACACTCTGTTTGTCTATGTATTCACACATGTACTAATTTTCCGGTTTAATACAATTCTAGCATGAATAATAAACATTTATCATGATATGAGGAAATATAAATAACAACTTTATTATTGCCTCTAGGGCCTATTTCCTTCAGTCTCCCACTTGCACTAGAGTCAATAATCTAGATTACATTGTAATGATTCTAACACCCATGGAGTCTTGGTGCTGATCATGTTTTGCTCATGGAAGAGGCTTAGTCAATGGGTCTGCATCATTCAGATCCGTATGTATTTTGCAAATCTCTATGTCTCCCTCCTTGACTTGATCGCGGATGGAATTGAAGCGTCTCTTGATGTGCTTGGTTCTCTTGTGAAATCTGGATTCCTTCGCCAAGGCTATTGCTCCAGTATTGTCACAAAAGATTTTCATTTGACCCTATGCACTAGGTATTACACCTAGATCGGATATGAACTCCTTCATCTAGACTCCTTCATTTGTTGCTTCCGAAGCACCTATGTATTCCTCTTCACACGTAGATCCCGTCACGACGCTCTGCTTGGAACTGCACCAACTGACAGCTCCACCATTCAATATAAATACGTATCCGGTTTGCGACTTTGAGTCATCTGGATCAGTGTCAAAGCTTGCATCGATGTAACCATTTACGACAAGCTCTTTGTCACCTCCATAAACGAGAAACATATCCTTAGTCCTTTTCAGGCATTTCAGGATGTTCTTGACCGCTGTCCAGTGATCCACTCCTAGATTACTTTGGTACCTCCCTACTAAACTAATAGCAAGGCACACATCAGGTTTGGTACACAACATTGCATCCATGATAGAACCTAATGGCCGAGGCATAGGGAATGACTTTCATTTTCTCTCTATCTTCTGCAGTGGTCGGGCATTGAGTCTGACTCAACTTCACACCTTGTAACACAGGCAAGAACCCTTTCTTTGACTGATCCATTTTGAACTTCTTCAAAACTTTATCAAGGTATGTGCTTTGTGAAAGTCCAATTAAGTGTCTTGGTCTATCTCTATAGATCTTGATGCCCAATATATAAGCAGCTTCACCGAGGTCTTTCATTGAAAAAATTCTTATTCAAGTATCCTTTTATGCTATCCAGAAATTATGTATCATTTCCAATCAACAATATGTCATCCACATATAATATTAGAAATGCTACAGAGCTCCCACTCACTTTCTTGTAAATACAGGCTTCTCCAAAAGTCTGTATAAAACCATATGCTTTGATCACACTAGCAAAGTGTATATTACAACTCCGAGAGGCTTGCACCAGTCCATAAATGGATCGTTGGAGCTTGCACACTTTGTTAGCACCTTTAGGATCGACAAAACCTTCTGGTTGCATCATATACAACTATTCTTTAAGATATCAATTAAGGAATGCAGTTTTGACATCCATTTGCCAAATTTCATAATCATAAAATGCGGCAATTGCTAACATGATTCAGACAGACTTAAGCATTGCTACGGGTGAGAAGGTCTCATCGTAGTCAACTCCATGAACTTGTCAAAAACATTTCGCAACAAGTCGACCTTTGTAGACAGTAACATTACCGTCAGTGTCAGTCTTCTTCTTGAAGATCCATTTATTCTCTATAGATTGCCGATCATCGGGCAAGTCAACCAAAGTCCACACTTTGTTCTCATAGATGGATCCCATCTTAGATTTCATGGCCTCAAGCCATTTCGTGGAATCTGGGCTCATCATCGCTTCCTCATAGTTCGTATGTTCGTCATGGTCAAGTAACATGACCTCCAGAACAGGATTACCGTACCACTCTGGTGTGGACCGTACTCTGGTTGACCTACGAGGTTCTTTAGTAACTTGATCTGAAGTTTCATGATCATCATCATTAGCTTCCTCACTGATTGGTGTAGGAATAACTGGAACTGATTTCTGTGATGAACTACTTTCCAAGTCGGGAGAAGGTACAATTACCTCATCAAGTTCTACTTTCCTCCCACTCACTTCTTTCGAGAGAAACTCCTTCTCTAGAAAGGATCCATTCTCAATAACGAATATCTTGCCTTCGGATCTGTGATAGAAGGTGTACCCAGTAGTTTCTTTTGGGTATCCTATGAAGACACATTTCTCCGATTTGGGTTCGAGCTTATCAGGTTGAAGCTTTTTCACATAAGCATCACAACCCCAAACTTTAAGAAACGACAGCTTAGGTTTCTTGCCAAACCACTGTTCATATGGTGTCGTCTCAACGAATTTAGATGGTGCCCTATTTAACGTGAATGCAGTCGTCTCTATAGCATAACCCCTAAATGATTGTGGTAAATCGGTAAGAGACATCATAGATCGCACCATATATAATAAAGTATGGTAACGACGTTCGGACACACTATTACGCTGTGGTGTTCTAAGTGGCGTGAGTTGCGAAACTATTCCACATTGTTTCAAATGAAAACCAAAATCGTAACTCAAATATTCGCCTCCGCGATCAGATCAAGAAACTTTATTTTCTTATTACGATGATTTTCCACTTCACTCTGAAATTCTTTGAACTTTTCAAATGTTTCAGACTTATGTTTCATTAAGTAGATATACCCATATCTGCTCAAATCATCTGTGAAGGTCAGAAAATAACAATACCCGCCGCGAGCCTCAACACTCATCGGACCTCATACATCAGTATGTATTATTTCCAACAAGTCAGTGGCTTGCTCCATTGTTCCGGAGAACGGAGTCTTAGTCACCTTGCCCATGAGGCATGGTTCGCAAGCATCAAGTGACTCATAATCAAGTGATTCGAAAAGCCCATCTGCATGGAGTTTCTTCATGCGCTTTACACCAATATGACCTAAACGGTAGTGCCACAAATAAGTTGCACTATCATTATTAACTTTGCATCTTTTGGCCTCAATATTATGAATATGTGTATCACTACGGTCGAGATTCAATAAAAATAGACCACTCATCAAGGGTGCATGACCATAAAAGATATTACTCATATAAATAGAACAATCATTATTCTCTAATTTAAATGAATAACCATCTCACATCAAACAAGATCCAGATATAATGTTCATGCTCAACACTGGCACAAAATAACAATTATTCAGGTCTAAAACTAATCCCAAAGGTAGATGTAGAGGTAGCGTGCCGACGGCGATCACATCGACCTTGGAACTATTTCTGACGTGCATCGTCACCTCGTCCTTAGTGAATCTTCGCTCTATTCGTAGCCCCTGTTTCGAGTTGCAAATATGAGCAACATGACCATTATCAAATACCCAGGCGCTACTACGAGCATTAGTAAGGTACACATCAATAACATGTATATCAAATATACCTTTCACTTTGCCATCCTTCTTATCCACCAAATACTTGGGTCAGTTCCGCTTCCAATGACCAGTCCCTTTGTAGTAGAAGCACTCAGTTTCAGGCTTAGGTCCGTACTTGGGCTTCTTCCCGGGAGCAGCAACTTGCTTGCTATTCTTCTTGAAGTTCCCTTTCTTCTCTTTGCCCTTTTTATTGAAACTAGTGGTCTTGTTAACCATCAACACTTGATGCTCCTTCTTGATTTCTACCTCCGCAGCCTTAAGCATTGCGAAGAGCTCGGGAATTGTATTTTCTATCCCTTGCATATTTTAGTTTATCACGAAGCCTTTATAGCTTGGTGGCAGTGATTGAAGAACTGTGTCAATAACACTATCATCGGGAAGATTAACTCCCAGCTAAGTCAAGTGGTTATGGTACCCACACATTCTGAGTATGTGTTCACTGACAGAACTGTTCTCCTCTGTCTTGCAGCTATAGAACTTGTTGGAGACTTCATATCTCTCAACTCGGGCATTTGCTTGAAATATTAACTTCAACTCTCGGATCATCTCATATGCCCCATGACGTTCAAAACGTCTTTGAAGTCCCGATTCTAAACTGTAAAGCATGGACACTGAACCATCGAGTAGTCATCAGCTTTAGCTTGCCAGACGTTCAAAACGTCCGGAGTTGCTCCTGCAGCAGGCCTTGCACCTACCGGTGCTTCCAGGATGTAATTCTTCTGTACAGCAATGAGGATAATCCTCAAGTTACGGACCCAGTCTGTGTAGTTGCTACCATCATCTTTCAACTTAGCTTTCTAGGAACACATTAAAATTCAAGGAATCAGAGTACGGGCCATTGATCTACAACAACATAGATATGCAAAAACTATCGGGACTAAGTTCATGATAAATTAAAGTTCAATTAATCATATTACTTAAGAACTCCCACTTAGATAGACATCCCTCTAGTCATCTAAATGATCACGTGATCCATATCAACTAAACCATGTCCGATCATCACGTGAGATGGAGTAGTTTTCAATGGTGAACATCTCTATGTTGATCATATCTACTATATGATTCACATTCGACCTTTCGGTCTCAGTGTTCCGAGGCCATATTTGCATATTCTAGGCTCATCAAGTTTAACCCGAGTATTCTGCATGTGCAAAACTGTCTTGCACCCGTTGTATGTGAACGTAGAGCTTATCACACCCGATCATCACGTGGTGTCTCGGCACGACGAACTGTAGCAACGGTGCATACTCATGGAGAACACTTATACCTTGAAATTTAGTCACATCATGTCTTGACCATATCACATCACAACATGCCCTGCAAAAACTAGACGTCCTCTACTTTGTTGTTGTAAGTTTTACGTGGCCGCTACGGGCTTCTAGCAAGAACCGTTCTTACCTACGCATCAAAACCACAACGATTTTTCGTCAAGTGTGTTGTTTTAACCTTCAACAAGGATCGGTCGTAGTCAAATTCGATTCAACTAAAGTTGAAGAAACAGACACCCGCCAGCCACCTTCATGCAAAACAAGTTGCATGTTTGTCGGTGGAACCGGTCTCATGAACGTGGACATGCAAGGTTGGTCTGGGCTGCTTCATCCAACAATACCGCCGAATCAAAATAAGACGTTGGTGGTAAGCAATATGACTATTATCGCCCACAACTATTTGTGTTCTACTCGTGCATATCATCTACGCATAGACCTGGCTCGGATGCCACTGTTGGGGAACATGGCATGCAATTTCAAAAAATTTCCTACGATCACGCAAGATCTATCTAGGAGATGCATAGCAACGAGAGGGGGAGTGAAGGAAATATGCCCTAGAGGCAATAATAAAGTATTATTTATTTCCTTATTTCATGATAAATGTTTATTATTCATGCTAGAATTGTATTAACCGGAATCTTAGTACATGTGTGAATACATAGACAAAAACAGAGTGTCACTAGTATGCCTCTACTTGACTAGCTCGTTAATCAAAGATGGTTAAGTTTCCTAGCCATAGACCTGAGTTGTCATTTGATTAATGGGATCACATCATTAGAGAATGATGTGATTGACTTGACCCATCTGTTAGCTTAGCACTATGATCGTTTAGTTTATTGCCATTGCTTTCTTCATGACTTATACATGTTCCTATGACTATGAGATTATGCAACTCCCGAATACTGGAGGAACACTTAGTGTGCTATCAAACGTCACAACGTAACTGGGTGATTATAAAGATGCTCTACAGGTGTGTCCGATGGTATTTGTATGGTTGGCATAGATCGAGATTAGGATTTGTCACTCCGTGTTTCGGAGAGGTATCTCTGGGCCCTCTCGGTAATGAATATCACTATAAGCCTTGCAAGCAATGTGACTAATGAGTTAGTTGCGGGACGATGCATTATGGAACGAGTAAAGAGACTTGCCAGTAAAGAGATTGAACTAGGTATGATGATACCGACGATCGAATCTCGGGCAAGTAACATACCGATGACAAAGGGAACAACATATGTTGTTATGCGGTTTGACCGATAAAGATCTTCATAGAATATGTAGGAGCCAATATGAGCATTCAGGTTCCGCTATTGGTTATTGACCGGAGATGTGTCTCGGTCATGTCTACATAGTTCTCGAACCCGTAGGGTCCGCAGGCTTAACGTTCGATGACGATCGGTATTATGAGTTTATGTGTTTTGATGTACCGAAGGTTGTTCGGAGTCTCGGATGAGATCACGGACATGACGAGGAGTCTCAAAATGGTCGAGACATAAAGATTGATATATTGAAAGGTTATATTCGGACACCGGAAGGGTTCCGGGGGTCACCGGATAAATACCAGAGTACCGGGGAGTTACCGGAACCCCCTGGGGGGGTCAATGGGCCTTCATGGGCCTTAGTGGAAATATAGGGCAGCAAGGGAAGTGTGGGGCGCGCCCCCCTAGGACCAAACCGAATAGTTTAGGTCTTGGGGGGCCGGCCCCCTCTTTCCTTCTCCCCTCCTCCTCTTTCCTGCCCCTCCTAGTTGGACTAGGAAAGGGGGAACCTACTCCTAGTAGGAGTAGGATTCCCCCTTGGGGAGCACCCTATGAGGCCGCCGGCCCCCTCCCCTTTCTCCTTTATATACGTGGCAAGGGGGCACCCCTAGAACACACAAGTTGACAGTTGTCTTAGCCGTGTGCGGTGCCCCCCTCCACAGATTTCCACCTCGGTCATATCATTGCAGTGCTTAGGTGAATCCCTGCGTTGGTAACTTCATCAACACCATCATCACGCCATCGTGCTGATGAAACTCTCCCTCGACCTCAGCTGGATCCAGAGTTCATGGGACGTTACCGAGATGAACGTGTGCAGATTGCGGAGGTGCTGTACTTTTGGTACTAGGATCAGTCGGATCATGAAGACGTACGACTACATCAACCGCGTTGTCATAACGCTTCCGCATTCTGTCTATGAGGGTACATGGACAACACTCTCCCCTCTCGTTGCTATGCATCACCTAGATGGATCTTGCGTGTGCATAGGTTTTTTTTTTGAAATTACTGTGTTCCCCAACAGTGGCATCCGTGCCAGGTCTATGCGTAGATGTTATATGCACGAGTAAAACACAAAGAGTTATGGGCGATAATAGTCATACTGCTTACCAGCATGTCATACTTTGATTCGGCGGTATTGTTCGTTGAAGCGGCCCGGACCGACATTACGCGTACGCTTACGCGTGACTGGTTCTACCGACGTGCTTTGCACACAGGTGGCTGGCGGGTGTTAGTTTCTCCAACTTTAGTTGAATCGACTGTGACTACGCCCGGTCCTTGTTGACGGTTAAAACAACACACTTGATGAAAAATCGTTGTGGTTTTGATGCGTAGGTAAGAACGGTTCTTGCTCAGCCCGTAGCAGCCACGTAAAACTTGCAACAACAAAGTAGAGGACGTCTAACTTGTTTTTGCAGGGCATGTTGTGATGTGATATGGTCAAGACATGATGCTAAATTTTATTGTATGAGATGATCATGTTTTGTAACAGAGTTATCGGCAACTGGCAGGAGCCATATGGTTGTCGCTTTATTGTATGCAATGCAATCGCCCTGTAATGTTTTTTACTTTATCACTAAGCGATAGCGATAGTCATAGAAGCAATAGTTGGTGAGACGACAACGATGCTACGATGGAGATCAAGGTGTCGCGCCGGTGACGATGGTGATCACGACGGTGCTTTGGAGATGGAGATCAAAGGCACAAGATGATGATGGCCATATCATATCACTTATATTGATTGCATGTGATGTTTATCCTTTATGCATCTTATTTTGCTTAGTTCGGCGGTAGCATTATAAGATGATCTCTCGCTAAATTTCAAGGTATAAGTGTTCTCCCTGAGTATGCACCGTTGCGAAAGTTCCTCGTGCCGAGACACCACGTGATGATCGGGTGTGATAAGCTCTACGTTCACATACAATGGGTGCAAGCCAGTTTTGCACACGCAGAATACTCGGGTTAAACTTGACGAGCCTAGCATATGCAGATATGTCCTCGGAACACTGAGACCAAAAGGTCGAGCGTGAATCATATAGTACATATGATCAACATAGTGATGTTCACCATTGAGAACTACTCCATCTCACGTGATGATCGGACATGGTTTAGTTGATATGGATCACGTGATCACTTAGATGATTAGAGGGATGTCTATCTAAGTGGGAGTTCTTAAGTAATATGATTAATTCAACTTTAATTTATCATGAACTTAGTCCTGATAGTATTTGCATAACTATGTTGTAGATCAATAGTTCGCGATGTAGCTCCCCGTTTATTTTTGATATCTTCCTAGAGATAAATAAGTTGAAAGATGATAGTAGCAATGATGCGGACTAGGTCCATGATTTGAGGATTATCCTCATTGCTACACAGAAGAATTATGTCCTTGATGCACCGCTAGGTGACTGACCTATTGCAGGAGCAGATGCAGATGTTATGAACGTTTGGCAAGCTCGGTATGATAACTACTTAATAGTTTAGTGCGCCATGCTTTACGGCTTAGAACCGGGACTTCAAAAATGTTTTGAACGCCATGGAGCATATAAGATGTTCCAATAGCTGAAATTGGTATTTTAGACTCATGCCCGTGTCGAGAGGTATGAGACCTCTGACAGTAATTTGCCTACAAGATGGAGGAGAATAGCTCAACCAGTGAGCATGTACTCAGATTGTCTGGGTACTACAATTGCTTGAATCAAGTGGGAGTTAATCTTCCAGATAAGATAGTAATTGACAAAGTTCTCTAGTCACTATCTCCAAGTTACTAGAACTTCGTGATGAACTATAATATGCAAGGGATGACGGAAGTAATTCCCGAGCTCTTTGCGATGCTGAAGTCGACGAAGGTAGAAATCAAGAAAGAGCATCAAGTGTTGATGGTTAACAAGACCACTAGTTTCAAGAAAAGGGCAAAGGGATAGAAGGGTAACTTCAAGAAGAACGGCAAGAAAGTTGCTGCTCAAGTGAAGAAGCCCAAGTCTGGACCTAAGCCTGAGACTGAGTGCTTCTACTGCAATGGAAATGGTCACCGGAAATGGAACTACCATAGATACTTAGCGGATAAGAAGGATGGCAGAGTGAACAAATGTATATTTGATATACATGTTATTTATGTGTACTTTACTAGTGTTTATAGCAACCACTCGGCATTTGATACTGGTTCAGTTGCTAAAAGTAGTAACTCGAAACGGGAGTTGCAGAATGAACAGAGACTAGTTAAGGGTGAAGTGACGATGTGTGTTGGAAGTGGTTCCAAGACTGATATGATCATCATTGCACACTCCCTATACTTTCAGGATTAGTGTTGAACCTAAATAAATGTTATTTGGTGTTTGCGTTGAGCATGAATATGATTTGATCATGTTTATTGCAATACAGTTATTCATTTAAATTTAGAAAATAATTGTTATTCTGTTCACATGAATAAAACCTTCGATGGTCATACACCCAATGAGAATAGTTTGTTGGATCTCGATTGTAGTGATACACAGATTTATAATATTGAAGCCAAAAGATGCAAAGTTTATAATGATAGTGCAACTTATTTGTGGCACTGCCGTTTAGGTCATATTGGTGTAAAACGCATGAAGAAACTCCATGCTGATGGGTTTTTGGAATCACTTGATACTTGCGAACCATGCCTCATGGGCAAGATGACTAAGACTCCGTTCTCCGGAACAATCGAGCGAGCAACAGATTTGTTGGAAATAATACATACTGATGTATGCGGTCCGATGAGTGTTGATGCTTGATACATCTCCAACGTATCTATAATTTTTTATTGCTTCATGCTATATTATATTCTGTTTTGGATGATTAATGGGCTTTGTTATACACTTTTATATTATTTTTTGGACTAACCTATTAACTGGAGGCCCAGCCCAAATTGTTGTTTTTTGCCTATTTCAGAGTTTCACAGAAAAAGATTATCAAACGGAGTCCAAACGGAATGAAACCTTTAGGAACGTGATTTTTGGAACAAACGTGATCCAGAGGACTTGGAGTCTACGTCAAGAAATCAACCAGGAGAGCACGAGGCAGGGGGCGCGCCTACCCCCCTAGGCGCGCCCTCCACCCTCATGGGGCCCACGTTGCTCCACCGACGTACTTCTTCCTCCTATATATACCTCGTACCCCAAACCAATGAAGCATCCACGAAAACCTAATTCCACCGCCGCAACCTTCTCATGCCGTGAGATCCCATCTTGGGGCCTTTTCCAATATTCCCTGCCGGAGGGGCATTGATCACGGAGGGCTTCTACATCAACACCATAGCCTCTCCGATGATGTGTGAGTAGTTTACCTCAGACCTTCAGGTCCATAGTTATTAGCTAGATGGCTTCTTCTCTCTTTTTGGATCTCAATACAAAGTTCTCCATGATTCTCGTGGAGATCTATTCGATGTAATCTTCTTTTGCGGTGTGTTGGTTGAGACCGATGAATTGTGGGTTTACGATCAAGTTTATCTATGAACAATATTTGAATCTCCTCTGAATTCTTTTATGTATGATTGGTTATCTTTGCAAGTCTCTTCGAATTATCAGCTTGGTTTGGCCTACTAGATTGATTTTTCTTGCAATGGGAGAAGTGCTTAGCTTTGGGTTCAATCTTGCGGTGTCCTGTCCAAGTGACAGTAGGGGCAGCAAGGCACGTATTGTATTGTTGCTATCGAGGATAACAAGATGGGGTTTAAATCATATTGCATGAGTTTATCCCTCTACATCATGTCATCTTACTTAAAGCGTTACTCTGTTCTTTTGAACTCAATACTCTAGATGCATGCTGGATAGCGGTCGATGTGTGGAGTAATAGTAGTAGATGCAGGCAGGAGTTGGTCTACTTGTCACGGACGTGATTCCTATATACATGATCATACCTAGATATTCTCATAACTATGCTCAATTCTATCGATTGCTCAACAGTAATTTGTTCACCCACCGTAATACTTATGCTCTTGAGAGAAGCCACTAGTGAAACATATGGCCCCCGGGTCTATTTTCCATGATATTAATCTTCCAACACTTAGCTATTTTTATTGCCTTTTATTTTACTTTGCATCTTTATTATAAAAATACCAAAAATATTATCTTATCATATCTATCAGATCTCACTTTCGTAAGTGACCGTGAAGGGATTGACAACCCCTTTATTGCGTTGGTTGCGAGGCTTTTATTTGTTTGTGTAGGTGCGAGGGACTTGAGCGTGGCCTCCTACTGGATTGATACCTTGGTTCTCAAAAACTGAGGGAAATACTTACGCTACTTTACTGCATCACCCTTTACTCTTCAAGGGAAACCAACGCAGTGCTCACGAGGTAGCAAGAAGGATTTCTGACGCCGTTGCCGGGGAGTCTACGCAAAAGTCAACATACCAAGTACCCATCATAAACTCTTATCTCCCGCATTACATTATTTGCCATTTGCCTCTCATTTTCCTCTCCCCCACTTCACCCTTGTCGTTTTATTCGCCCTCTTTTTCCGTTTGCCTTCTTTTTCGTTTGCCTTTTTCTTGCCAGATCTATTGTTTGCTTATGTTACCATGTGCCTTCTATTTTGCTTGCATATTTTCTTGCTAAAAATCTATTGATATGGTTCCACTTAAAGTGTTCTACTTGGATCATCTTCGGTCCTTATGCGCTCGTGCTGAAACCCCAACTGGTTTAGTTGAGGGAAAATCTTTAGATGAGCATGCTCATTTTGTGCGTCATCGTTTGTCTGAAAATGGGAGGCTTTCATGGTACAAAAAAATATTTTGCTATGCTATGCTTGGAATCTTTGTGTAATTTGTGATTTTACTTGTTGCTCTAAGAACCCTAAAAAACACCTTCCCTACCTATGTGAGTTTAATGAAAGTGAAATCTTATCTTCTTATGCAAAGGGTGTTTATAGTTACTATGATATCGAACAAATTGAAGAATTTGTTGCTTTTAAGGGTGCTTATGAAGTTTCTTCTTTGATTGAAAAGTACGATATTACTCTCTATGAATCTGAAAATTTTGACATACTTAAATATTGCTATGAAAACTATGCTCATAATGTCTATGTCAAAGAATTTATTGAGAGAATGACCGTTGCTTTGGAAGCAAATAATGATATGCATGAATATATAGATAATGATGATTCCGATGATTTGATTGAAATATCCCTTGATGAACATGATGCTTTCTATTCTTATGGCCATGATGCCAATATTTATGAAATGAATTTGCTATAGTTCCTTATGTTAAACATGAAAAGCACGACTGCAATGATGTTATTATAAATTCTCTTGATGTCAATTGTGTTAATGATATGCAAAACCCTAAGCTTGGGGATGCTAGTTTTGCTCTGACTACTATTTGTTGCAATGATTATGATTGGGGTGATTCTTCTTATGATCTTGAAAATTTATTTAAGTCCCATGATGAATATGAGATTGATAATAGTGTTTGCAATATTATTGAAAGTGGGTTTGGAAGAGTGTCAACTTTAGATCCCACGTATTTGGAGAATGTTCAATCTTATGGTATTTTTGATAAAAGTGGGTTTGGAGAGGTCATGACTTTAGTTAATGTTAATCCCACTATTTTGGAAGAGTGTGAACTTCGCATGCATGTGGACCATGTTGAAAATATTTTATGTGATAGCTATTTTGTTGAATTTGCTTATGATCCCACATGCAATTATTATGAGAGAGGAAAATGAAATTTTCATGTTACAAAATTACCTCTCGTTATGTTGAGATTGCTATTGTTTCTTTCCACTTCCTTGCATATGCTAGTTTTTGCTTGGTATGATAATTTGTTTGCCTATAAGATGCCTATGCATAGGAAGTATGTTAAACTTAGATGTGTTTGTCACGTGTTTCATGATGCTCTCTTTGCGCTTCAATTCTTGTCTATCATGTGAGCATCATTAAAATTATAGATGCCTAGCTAAGGGCGTTAAACGATAGCGCTTGTTGGGAGGCAACCCAATTTTATTTTAGTTTTTTTTGTTTTTTGATTATGTTTAGGAATAAATCTTTGATCTAGCCACTTGTTAGATTTGTTTTTATGTTTTAATTAGTGTTTGTGCCAAGTTAAACCTATAGGATTTTCTTGGATGATAGTTATTTGATCTTGCTGAAAATTCCAGAAACTTTCTGTCCATGAAAACAATTCTTAAAAATCACCAGAACGTGATAAAATACTGATTCCAATTGCTGTTGATCAATAAACAAATTTTCTAGGTCTTCCTATTTTGGTAGATTTTTTGGAGTTCCAGAAGTTTGCGTTAGTTACAGACTAGCAAAAATGCCCGTGCGTTGCAACGGGAGAGAAAAATTTGCACGCTCCTGTTTCAAGACCCCATTTGTCAAATCCTTTTCTTAACATGACGCCCATCCGTGACAATGGACGTCCTCCTTCCCATTGTCACCGACAATGGTTGAAGTGCCCGAGACTACACCCGTGCTTTGGTACAGAGCAAAGCAAATACTGCTAACCGTATGTTTATTAACATAACTTCCTATCATAATAATAAGCACAAAGATTATTAATAGTACATACCATCAAATTTATGACCTTTTAATGTAGCTAACAAATTAGGCTAGCTAACAAAATTACTTTAAGATTATTAAGAAAATTAATAAATTTCCTCAGTAAAGAATCAAATCATTACATGAGCATTTGGATTTGTCTATTATATAGTTGAATTACTGTTACTAATTTTAGTCCACTGTACATTTTGTCCATATTTATTAATCAAAGTGCATGTGTTAATTCTTTACTTTAACTGGCAATGCATTATCTTTTAATCTTTGCGAGTGACCAATTTTTTGGCACCGGTGTAGCCATAAGCTCCACTTATTATATTTGTGCTTATAAAAAATAACATGGTATTTTACCTCATAAATATATATTGTTGTAAACTGAAACAAAGTCCAGTGAAGACATTGCCACACGATGGAGTTTGGAGACATGTACTAACTTTTCTTATGAAGCTAGTTGTGATGGTCGTACCTTCGAAATTCGGGGCCTTGTGCAAAATCAAAATTAGGCCCTATATTTAAAAAATATAAATTAAAATATATGTATAAATTATTGCGGTGCTACATATTTTTTCAGGGAGTTCACATTTTATCTTAAAATTTGAATCTACCCAAATTAATGATGTATCAAAAAGAACAAAAATTATGACAATAGAAACTTTAGAGGGGTGAAAGGTTGGAGACCATGAATGGCAGGCAGCACATGGGATGGGGTCGCTCTACTAAGAACCATGCAGTGAATGAGAAACAAAAATACAGGGAGAGAGAGAGACGTGAGGTTGGCTTGTATTTTAGGGCGAGTCCTTTTCATTTATTTCGCTCTTAAAAGCCCATTAGCACCTAATCACTTGACCAGTAGTTGTTTTTCTTTGAGCAATATGTCTTGACCTAGTAATATCAATCTCTGATTTTGGCACCCCTGGAATTTGGAGGCTCTGTTCAACCGCTCCGGTTGCGCATGTCAAGATAGGGCCTGCTAGTTGTAGTCATGCTTAAACATAGCGCGTATGAAAGATATCATACCTGATAAATTAATCATCATACGGTTTGTGGATCTAGGAAAAATATAGTTCGTACTTGCGGCAATATTCAGTTTTATTTTCCTTACTTTTACAATACTGCAACCTACTCCCTCCGTTCCCAAATAATTGTCTTTCTAGCCATCTCAAATGGAATACAACATACGGATGTATGTAGACATGTTTTAGAGTGTAGATTCACTCATTTTGCTCCGTATGTAGTCACTTGTTGAAATCTCTAGAAAGACAATTATTTAGGAACGGAGGGAGTACAATCTATGAAGATCATGAAGCCAACACAAGCCATCGTTTTGTCGTTTTATTGTGTAGGTCATTGCGAGCCGTATGCATGCATTCTCAGCAGCTAGCCTACGTGTAAGGAATACAATCCATCAGCAACCATCTTCTATATGCAAATGCAAATTTGGTCTTTGTCCGTCTCGCGTGCATGCAATCTCAGCAGCTAGCTTGCCAAGGCTCATTTCACGATTACAGAGGCTATAAAATCAATAATTAACGCATGATATAACTTCAGATGCAATGCACCAAGTGTCTATATTATCTTGTACGTATATTTGCATATTAATTCCCCACAGAAAAGTGCATTAATTCCACACAAATATGTTTCATGTCTACTGTTTTATAGTATTATGTTTTAGAAGTGCCCGCTTTGCTTCCTTAGGAATGCCAACTTTTTTATTTCCCTATCTATTGATGTGTGCGATCTATTATTAAGAGCACGGCCGGATGGGTGTAAAAGGTTGGCCCTTGTGGATGCCTTTGATTTCTTTCTTGCATGTTTCCTTGGATCCGTTTATAGCCGACCACATATATAGAATGTGAATTAGCCTCTATTTTCTTTCCCGTTTATAATATAGCCCATCACATATATAGAATCCCAATTAGTCTCTCTTTCCTTCCTTATTCCCTGAGCTACTTTTTCCTTCCTTATTTTGATCATGTTGGAAATCCTCTTTTAAATGGGCCTGCAGTAATAATTAGCCTCCTTTGTAATATCTTTCTCATGATTCACTGCTTCCTAATACCCAAGAAACTCAAAGACGTATTTAAAATGGGTGAGTTGGATGTAAAGCAGCGAGGAGATACTATTTAGTAGGAAAGTAAACTTTTGACTGAACACGCAAGGTGTGCTGGATGGGTTGGTCGCAACAATATTTATCTAACTGTAGGTCCCGAGTTGAACTCGTTAACCTGCATGTTTTTACCTCGCTTCCTTTGTATTACAACCGGGCCTGCAGGATTCAAAGCATGTGAGGCTTGCATGGGCCTATTTTGCAGTACGGATGGGCTGCTCGGTATGGCCCAGCCGGGATGGGTGAGCGAGCGTGATGATGCCACTTTATGTACAGATATCTCTACTCCTAGTATAGCAGTTGGTGAATAGTCCGCCGGTTATTTTTCGCTGGTTTTTTTTCGCCTCACCTCTTTCGTTGATTTTATTTCGCTGGTTTTATTTCGTCTCCCTCCCACCTGCCTTTTCGCTTCACCACCCACATAAACCCATCAAATTAGTTACCATATAAAAATAAATTACAATCAATCAAGTATTGATGATCAGATTAGTTACCATATAAAAAATAAATCGCAATCAATCAAGTATTGATGGGATATTTCCTTATATTGATGTGATTTTTCCTTTCTTATCATCAATCATCTCTACTGCCTAAAAAATGCGTAGCTTTCCTTTTCCTGCCAACCGACCGCGTCCCGTCTCCCTACATCCGTTGGTTTTATTTCGCCTCACCACTTTCGTTGGTTTTATTTCACTGGTTTTATTTCGTCTCCCTCCCACCTGCCTTTTCGCTTCACCACCCACATAAACCCATCAGATTAGTTACCATATAAAAATAAATCACAATCAATCAAGTATTGATGATCAGATTAGTTACCATATAAAAAATAAATCGCAATCAATCAAGTATTGATGGGATATTTCCTTATATTGATGTGATTTTCCCTTTCTTATCATCAATCATCTCTACTGCCTAAAAATGCGTAGCTTTCCTTTTCCTGCCAACCCACCGCGTCCCGCCTCCCTACATTCGTTGGTTTTATTTCACCTCACCACTTTCGTTGGTTTTATTTCGCTGGTTTTATTTCGCCTCCTCCCACCTGCCTTTTGCTTCACCACCCACATAAACCCATCAGATTAGTTACCATATAAAAATAAATCACAATCAATCAAGTATTGATGATCGATTAGTTACCATATAAAAATAAATCGCAATCAATCAAGTATTGATGGGATATTTCCTTATATTGATGTGATTTTCCTTTCTTATCATCAATCATCTCTACGCCTAAAAATGCGTAGCTTTCCTTTTCCTGCCAACCGACCGCGTCCGCCTCCCTACATCCGCCCTCGTTGCTCTGCCTCCCATGCGAAAAAACCCTCTCGTTTGACCTCCCCAAACCTCGCACGATGGAAAAACCCAGCCGTCTGCTTCCCTCCTCTCGACCGCTCCATACGCCCAGATCGCGCCCCATCCCCATCCTCCTCTCACGCCACGGCGGCCGATGGACTGCCGCCACCACCTCCTACTCTCTCGCCGCCGCCGTCCTCCCTTTCGCTTCGCGCCCGTCGCCACCAATCCCGGCGAAGGCGCCGTTGCTACTATGTCGCCTCCTTTCCCCATCCAAGCTCGACCATGGCAACGGTGCCCTCTCATGTGTCCAGCGGTGAGGTTTGGGAGGCGCCACCACAATCCAAGAGGGATCTCACCATGGACCCGTCCGCTGGGATGGGTGTTGCCTCCGTTGCGAATGGGATCGAAGGAGGACTACTTCGTCGTCAAGGTCGGCGAGGCAACAGCCGATTGGGAGCCTGGTTGTGAACATGGGAGTTCGTCCCCATGGAGGCGGCGGCCGTGGAGATTGGATGTGAAGCAACCCCACTTGCCGGTGGTGGAGGCTTGCCGTCCATGTGATCCTTTCTTCTCCCGGTATCCCCATTCCTTGCCTCCCATTACAAAAGCGAGCATGAATGAGAGCAGGGGCTGATTTTCATCAATTCATTTCTCATATTTTTAATTGCTTTTTTGAGATTATACAAGATGCTCCCGATCTGTTTTGTCAAATTACTTGGATCGTCTTATGGAATTGACAACCATCGTATTTTTCACCTCATGTTATTTCTTAATCCTTGTCCCACTAGGCATCCACTACATGTTTGGTAATGACGTGATGTTGAGGCGGCTAGGAGAAGCTCAGCAGCCAGATCAAGGGCTATCGAGATGGATCTGGGAGCCAAGCAGTAGTTCTTCTGTTAAATTTTGGTTATTATATTTTCTATTGCTACGATTGTGTGATGGTTGATTTTGACTCGGTGTAACATTTGCATTTGTTTCCCAGCTTGTTGGCGTGAGATCGTGTAATCGCGGCAACTAATCAAGAGCGAGGGCAGTGCACATCGAGCTACGCTGAATGTAGTGCACATAGGTAGGTCAACATATTTTGTAGCTCTTTCAGATGTAAAAGCATATGTTGCATAAGAAATTATTATCTTCCAAGCATACTCACGTTTCACTAACAAATAGGGGGAGGTTCAGACTTGAGCAATGATAAAAAGGTATGTTCCTCACTCTTTTGTTGGAATTTTAGTTCCAAGTTAACATGATTTCTTATCCGCTTCATAAGTCATGCATTTGCTTAATTAGGTGATAAGTAGAGCAAAAAAAATTGATCATGTTATTGTGGGGTTTGTTTAAACTCCAACATAAGGAATTCTGGTTTAAGAAAAAAGACTTTTGACTTCTTTAATTACAAATTGATTGCAACATCGTGTTAGTATGTGATTTCTCACATCTTGTTATAATATTTGTGAAGACGTGCATTGCACGTGCACTTGAAGCGGGCTCGTGGCCCTGCTACTTGAAGACGCTGACCCGGCCACCTCCTCCGTGTATTCTTGGAGCTGTGGCTGGCCGATTTACATGAAATTAATTTCCTCGGTTCGGTGGCAAATATAATACATAATCCATATTGTTATGCACTAGCGTGTGTGTGAAATAGATGGATTATGGTCCCGCACTAATAAGATGGATATGTGTGTGTGTTAGAGAGAGGAGAGGGGAGAGAGAGAGGAAGAGGGAGGGAGAGTGTGTGTGAGAGGATTTGATGGTAAAAAAGGTCGCCAATGTCGTAATATTGAACTCTTAAAGTTAATGTGGCCCCGTTGCAACGCACGGGCGTTCTTCTAGTTTTAATAGGTTAGAAGAGGTTAGTACAGAAAATTAGTACCACCTTGGTTAGAAACTTAGAATTCAAACTGAAAGCGTAAATTCACAGGAAGAAAGCGTATTGTGACGGTAAACCCACGGAGTCAATCCGTGCTTTATTATTAGGGATAGATTACTACAGACTGTTCTGTTTTTGACAGATTCTGTTTTTCGTGTGTTGTTTGCTTATTTTGATGAATCAATGGCTAATAAAATAGTTTATAAACCATAGATAATTTGTAATACAGTAGGTTTAACACCAATATAAATAATGAATGAGTTCATTAAAGTACCTTGAAGTGGTGTTTTTTTTCTTTCGCTAATGGAGCTCACGAGATTTTCTGTTAAGTTTTGTGTTGTGAAGTTTTCAAGTTTTAGGTAAAAGATTTGATGGACTATGGAACAAGGAGTGGCAAGATCCTAAGCTTGGGGATGCCCATGGCACCCCAAGATAATCTAAGGACACCAAAAAGCCAAAGCTTGGGGATGCCCCGGAAGGCATCCCTCTTTAAATCTACTTCCATCGGTAACTTTACTTGGAGCTATATTTTTATTCACCACATGATATGTGTTTTGCTTGGAGCGTCTTGTATGATTTGAGTCTTTGATTTTTAGTTTACCACAATCATCTTTGCTGTACACACATTTTGAGAGAGACACACATGATTCGGAATTTATTAGAATACTCTATGCGCTTCGCTTATATCTTTTGAACTATATAGTTTTTGCTCTAGTGCTTCACTTATATCTTTTAGAGCACGGCGGTGGTTTTGTTTTATACAAACTATTATTATCTCATGCTTCACTTATATTATTTTGAGAGTCTTAAACAGCATGGTAATTTGCTTAAATAGGAAAATTAATCCTAATATGCTAAGTATTCAAGACTAGTAAAAACTTTCTTATGAGTGCTGAATACTAAGAGAAGTTTGATGCTTGATGATTGTTTTGAGATATGGAGGTAGTGATATTAAAGTTGTGCTAGTTGAATAGTTGTGAAATTGAGAAATACTTGTGTTGAAGTTTTCAAGTCCCGTAGCATGCACGTATGGTAAACGTTATGTAACAAATTTGAAACATGAGGTGTTCTTTGATTGTCTTCCTTATGAGTGGCGGTAGGGGACGAGCGATGGTCTTTTCCTACCAATCTATCCCCCTAGGAGCATGCGCGTAGTGCTTGGTTTTTGATGACTTGTAGATTTTTTGCAATAAGTATGTGAGTTCTTTATGACTAATGTTGAGTCCATGGATTATACGCACTCTTACCCTTCCATCATTGCTAGCCTCTTCGTGCCACTGCATTGCCCTTTCTCACATTGAGAGTTGGTGCAAACTTCGCCAAAGCATCCAAACCCCATGATATGATACTCTCAGTCACACATAAACCTCCTTATATCTTCCTCAAAACAGCCACCATACCTACCTATTATGGCATTTCCATAGCCATTCCGAGATATATTGCCATGCAACTTTCCACCGTTCCGTTTATCATGACACGTTCATCATAGTCATATTGCTTTGCATGATCATGTAGTTGACATCGTATTTGTGGCAAAGCCACCGTTCATAATTTTTCATACATGTCACTCTTGATTCATTGCATATCCCGGTATACCGCCGGTGGCATTCATATAGAGTCATACCTTGTTCTAGTATCGAGTTGTAATCATTGAGTTGTAAGTAAATAGAAGTGTGATGATCATCATTCATAGAGCATTGTCCCAAAAAAAGAGAGAAAGGCCAAATAAAAAAAGGGAGGCCCAAAAAAAAGGGACAATGCCACTATCCTTTTTTCACACTTGTGCTTCAAAGTAGCACCATGATTTTCATGATAGAGAGTCTCTTGTTTTGTCACTTTCATATACTAGTGGGAATTTTTCATTATAGAGCTTGGCTTGTATATTCCAACAACGGGCTTCCTCAAATGCCCTAGGTCTTCGTGAGCAAGCAAGTTGGATGCACACCCACTTAGTTTCTTTTGTTGAGCTTTTATGCATTTATAGCTCTAGTGCATCCATTGCATGGAAATCCTCACTCCTTGCATTAACATCAATCGATGGGCATCTCCATAGCCCGTTGATTAGCCGCGTTGATGTGAGACTTTCTCCTTTTTTGTCTTCTCCACATAACCCCCATTATTATATTCTATTCCACCCATAGTGCTATATCCATGCCTCATGCTCATGTATTGCGTGAAGGTTGAAAAAGTTTGAGATTACTAAAGTATGAAACAATTGCTTGGCTTGTCATCGGGGTTGTGCATGATGAGAGCATTCTTGTGTGACGAAAATGGAGCATGACTAAACTATATGATTTTGTAGGGATGAACTTTCTTTGGCCATCTTATTTTGAGAAGACATAATTGCTTAGTTAGTATGCTTGAAGTATTATTGCTTTTATTTCAACATTAAACTTTTATCTTGAATCTTTCAGATCAGAATATTCATACCACAATTAAGAGGGTTACATTAAAAAATTATGCCAAGTAGCATTCCGCATCAAAAATTCTGTTTTTATCATTTACCTACTCGAGGACGAGCAGGAATTAAGCTTGGGGATGCTTGATACGTCTCCAACGTATCTATAATTTTTGATTGCTTCATGCTATATTATATTCTGTTTTGGATGATTAATGGGCTTTGTTATACACTGTTATATAATTTTTGGGACTAACCTATTAACCGGAGGCCCAGCCCAAATTGCTATTTTTTTCCTATTTCAGAGTTTCGCAGAAAAAGAATATCAAATGGAGTCCAAACGGAACGAAACCTTCGGGAACGTGATTTTTGGAACAAACGTGATCCAGAGGACTTGGAGCCTACGTCAAGAAATCAACCAGAGAGCACGAGGCGGGCGCGCTACCCCCCTGGCGCCCCTCCACCCTCGTGGGGCCCATGTTGCTCCACCGACGCATTTCTTCCTCCTATATATACCTCACGCACCCCAAACCAATGTAAGCATCCACGAAAACCTAATTCCACCGCTGCAACCTTCTGTACCCGTGAGATCCCATCTTGGGGCCTTTTCTGGCGTCCTGCCGGAGGGGGCATTGATCACAGAGGGCTTCTACATCAACACCATAGCCTCTCCGATGATGTGTGAGTAGTTTACCTCAGACCTTCGGGTCCATAGTTATTAGCTAGATGGATTCTTCTCTCTTTTTAGATCTCAATACAAAGTTCTCCACGATTCTCGTGGAGATCTATTCGATGCAATCTTCTTTTGCGGTGTGTTGGTTGAGACCGATGAATTGTGGGTTTATGATCAAGTTTATCTATGAACAATATTTGAATCTCCTCTGAATTCTTTTATGTATGATTGGTTATCTTTGCAAGTCTCTTCGAATTATCAGTTTGGTTAGGCCTACTAGATTGATCTTTCTTGCAATGGGAGAAGTGCTTAGGTTTGGGTTCAATCTTGCGGTGTCCTTTCCCAGTGACAGCAGGGCAGCAAGGCACGTATTGTATTGTTGCTAGCGAGGATAACAAGATGGGGTTTATATCATATTGCATGAGTTTATCCCTCTACATCATGTCATCTTACTTAAAGCGTTACTCTGTTCTTTTAAGCTCAATACTCTAGATGGATGCTGGATAGCGGTCGATGTGTGGAGTAATAGTAGTAGATGCAGGCAGGAGTTGGTCTACTTGTCACAGACGTGATGCCTATCATACCTAGATATTCTCATAACTATGCTCAATTCTATCAATTGCTCAACAGTAATTTGTTCACCCATCGTAATACTTATGCTCTTGAGAGAAGCCACTAGTGAAACCTATGGCCCCCGAGTCTATTTTCCATGATATTAATCTTCCAGCACTTAGCTATTTTTATTGCCTTTTATTTTACTTTGCATCTTTATTATAAAAATACCAAAAATATTATCTTATCATATCTATCAGATCTCACTTTCGTAAGTGATCGTGAAGGGATTGACAACCCCTTTATTGTGTTGGTTGCGAGGTTTTTATTTGTTTGTGTAGGTGCGAGGGACTTGAGCGTGGCCTCCTACTGGATTGATACCTTGGTTCTCAAAAACTGAGGGAAATACTTACGCTACTTTACTGCATCACCCTTTCCTCTTCAAGGGAAAACCAACGCAGTGCTCAAGAGGTAGGAATGCTCGCGGCGGGTATCGTCATTTTCTGACCTTCACAGATGACTTGAGCAGATATGGGTATATCTACTTGATGAAACATAAGTCTGAAACATTTGAAAAGTTCAAAGAATTTCAGAGCGAAGTGGAAAATCATCGTAACAAGAAAATAAAGTTTCTACGATCTGATCGTGGAGGAGAATATTTGAGTTACAAGTTTGGTCTTCATTTGAAGCAATGCGGAATAGTTTCGCAACTCACGCCACCTGGAACAGCACAGCGTAATGGTGTGTACGAACGTCGTAACCGCACTTTATTAGATATGGTGCGATCTATGATGTCTCTTACCGATTTACCACCATCGTTTTGGGGTTATGCATTAGAGACAGCTGCATTCACGTTAAATAGGGCACCATCTAAATCCATTGAGATGACACCATATGAACTGTGGTTTGGCAAGAAACCAAAGTTGTCGTTTCTTAAAGTTTGGGGCTGCGATATTTAGGTGAAAAAGCTTCCACCTGATAAGCTTGAACCCAAACCAGAGAAATGTGTCTTCATAGGATACGCAAAGGAGACTGTTGGGTACACCTTCTATCACATATCCGAAGGCAAGATCTTTGTTGCTAAGAGTGGATCCTTTCTAGAGAAGGAGTTTCTCTCGAAAGAAGTGAGTGGGAGGAAAGTAGAACTTGATGAGGTAATTGTACCTTCTCCCGAATTGGAAAGTAGTTCATCACAAAAATCAGTTCCGTTGATTCCTACACCAATTAGTGAGGAAGCTAATGATGATGCTCATGAAACTTCAGATCAAATTACTACTAAACCTCGTAGGTAAACCAGAATAAGATCCGCACTAGAGTGGTACGGTAATCCTGTTCTGGACGTCATGTTACTTGACCATGACGAACCTATGAACTATGTGGAAGCGATGATGAGCCCAGATTTCGTGAAATGGCTTGAGGCCATAAAATCTGAGATGGGATCCATGTATGAGAACAAAGTATGGACTTTGGTTGACTTGCCCGATCATCGGCAAGCAATAGAGAATAAATGGATCTTCAAGAGGAAGACAGACGCTGATAGTAGTGTTACTAGCTCGAATTGTCAGAAAAATGTTTTCGACAAGTTCAAGGTGTTGACTATGATGAGATTTTCTCACTTGTATTGATGCTTAAAAGTCTGTCCGAATCATGTTAGCAGTTGCCGCATTTTATGAAATTTGGCAAATGGATGTCAAACATGCATTCCTTAATGGATTTATTAAAGAAGAGTTGTATGTGATGCAACCAGAAGGTTTTGTTGATCCTAAAGGTGCTAGCAAAGTGTGCAAAGCTCCAGCGATCCATCTATGGACTGGTGCAAGCATCTCGGAGTTGGAATATACGTTTTGATAGTGTGATCAAAGCATATAGTTTTATAGAGACTTGCGGTGAAGCCTGTATTTACAAGAAAGTGAGTGGGAGCACTACAACCTTTCTGATAAGTATATGTGAGTGACATATTGTTGATCAGAAATGATGTAGAATTTTCTGGAGAGCATAAAGGCGTGTTTGGAAGGAGTTTTTCAAAGAAAGACCTCAGTGAATCTGCTTACATATTGAGCATCAAGATCTATAGAGATAGATCAAGACGCTTGATAAGTTTTTTCAACGAATACATACCTTGACAAGATTTTGAAGTGAAACAGTCAGAGAAGGAGTTCTTGCTTGTATTGCAAGGTGTGAAGTTGAGTAAGACTCAAAGCCCGACCACGGCAGAAGATAGAGGTAGAATGAAATTCATTCCCTATGCCTCAGCCATAGGTTCTATAAAGTATGCCATGCTGTGTACCAGACCTATTGTATACCCTGCCCTGAGTTTGGCAAGGGAGTACAATTTTGATCTAGGAGTAGATCACTGGACAGCGGTCAAAAATATCCTTAGAGGAATAAGGAAATATTTCTCGGTTATAGAGGTGATAAAGAGTTCGTCGTAAAGAGTTACGTCGATGCAAGCTTTGACACTAATCTGGATGACTCTAAGTCACAATCCGGATACATATTGAAAGTGGGAGCAATTAGCTAAAGTAGCTCCGTGCAGAGCATTGTAGACATAGAAATTTGCAAAATACATACGGATCTGAATTTGGCAGACTCGTAGACTAAACTTCTCTCACAAGCAAAACATGATCACACCTTAGTACTCTTTGGGTGTTAATCACATGGTGATGTGAACTAGATTATTGACTCTAGTAAACCCTTTGAGTGTTGGTCACATGGCGATGTGAACTATGGGTGTTAATCACATGGTGATGTGAACTATTGGTGTTAAATCACATGGCAATGTGAACTAGATTATTGACTCTACTGCAAGTGGGAGACTGAAGGAAATATGCCCTAGAGGCAATAATACAGTTATTATTTATTTCCTTACTTCATGATAAATGTTTATTATTCATGCTAGAATTGTATTAACCGGAAACTTAGTACATGTGTGAATACATAGACAAAAACAGAGTGTCACTAGTATGCCTCAACTTGACTAGCTCGTTAATCAAAGATGCTTACGTTTCCTAGCCATAGACATGAGTTGTCATTTGATTAACGGGATCACATCAATAGAGAATGATGTGATTGACTTGACCCATCCGTTAGCTTAGCACTATGATCGTTTAGTTTATTGCTATTGCTTTCTTCATGACTTATACATGTTCCTATGACTATGAGATTATGCAACTCCCGAATATCGAAGGAACACTTAGTGTGCTATCAAACTTCACAACGTAATTGGGTGATTATAAAGATGCTCTACAGGTGTTTCCGATGGTGTTTGTTGGGTTGGCATAGATCGAGATTAGGATTTGTCACTCCGTGTTTTGGAGAGGTATCTCTAGGCCCTCTCGGTAATGAACATCACTATAAGCCTTGCAAGCAATGTGACTAATGAGTTAGTTGCAGGATGATGCATTACGGAACGAGTAAAGCGACTTGCCGGTAACGAGATTGAACTAGGTATGATGATACCGACGATCGAATCTCGGGCAAGTAACATATCGATGACAAAGGGAACAATGTATGTTGTTATGCGCTTTGACCGATAAAGATCTTCGTAGAATATGTAGGAGCCAATATGAGCATCCAGGTTCTGCTATTAGTTATTGACCGGAGATGTGCCTCGGTCATGTCTACATAGTTCTCGAACCCGTAGGGTCCGCACGCTTAACGTTCGATGACGATCGGTATTATGAGTTTATGTGTTTTGATGTACCGAAGGTTGTTCGGAGTCCCGGATGAGATCACGGACATGACCAGGAGTCTCGAAATGGTCGAGACATAAAGATTGATATATTGGAAGGTTATATTCGGACACTGCAAGGGTTCCGGGGTCACCGGATAAATACCGGAGTACCGGGGAGTTACCGGAACCCCCTCGGGGGGTCAATGGGTCTTCATGGGCCTTAGTGGAAATAGAGGGCAGCAAGGGAAGTGTGGGGCGCGCCCCCCTAGGCCCAAACTGAATTGGTTTAATGATTGGGGGCCCGACTCCCTCTTTCCTTCTCCCCTCCTCCTCTTTCCTTCCCCTCCTAGTTGGACTAGGAAAGGGGGAACCTACTCCTAGTAGGAGTAGGATTCCCCCCTTGGGGCGCACCCTATGAGGCCGCCGGCCCCCTCCCCTTGCTCCTTTATATACGTGGCCAGGGGGCACCCCTAGAACACACAAGTTGATAGTTGTCTTAGCCGTGTGCGGTGCCCCCCTCCACAGATTTCCACCTCGGTCATATCATTGCAGTGCTTAGGCGAAGCCCTGCGTCAGTAACTTCATCAACACCGTCATCACGCCATCGTGCTGACGAAACTCTTCCTTGACCTCAGCTGGATCTAGAGTTCGTGGGACGTCACCGAGCTGAGCGTGTGCGGATCGTGGAGGTGCCGTACTTTTTGTACTAGGATCGGTCGGATCGTGAAGACGTACGAATACATCAACCGCGTTGTCATAACACTTCCGCATTCGGTCTACGGGGGTACGTGGACAACACTCTCCCCTCTCGTTGCTATGCATCACCTAGATGGATCTTGCGTGTGCGTAGGATTTTTTTTTGAAATTACTGCATTCCCCAACAGAGAGTGTGTCCACGTACCCTCGTAGACTGAAAGCGGAAGCTTAGTATAACGCGGTTGATGTAGTTGAACCTCTTCGCGATCCAACCGATTAGTACCAAACGTATGGCACCTCTGAGTTCAGCACACGTTCAGCTCGAAGACGTCCCTCGAACTCTTGATCCAGCAGAGGGTCGAGGGAGAGTTTCGTCAGCATGACGGTGTGGTGACGGTGATGGTGATGAGATCCGCGCAGGGCTTCGCCTAAGCACTACGACGCTATGAACGGAGGAGTAAACTATGGAGGCGGCACCGCACATGGCTAAGAGAATAACTGTTGTGCTTTTGGGGTGCCCCCTTCCCCCGTATATAAAGGAGGGGAGGAGGAGGCCGACCACCAAGGGGCGCGCCAAGGGGGGGTGGTCCTACTAGGACTCCACTCCTAGTAGGATTCGCCCCCCCCCCCCTTTTTCCTTTCTCATGGAGGGGAAAGAGGGAAGGAGAGGGGGAGGGAGAGGGAAAGAGTAAAGTGGGCCGCGCCCCTCCCCCTTGTCCAATTCAGACTCTGTCAGGGAAAATATACAGGGGCATGCATTTCCCCCTGACTCATGCACGGACAAGCCAAGACCAAGCCAAAGATCAAGGGACCAAGAGATTTGAAGAACCAACATGCAGTTCAGAGGGACCAAGATCAAACTAGAGGAGCAATATATCGGCAAGAGAAGGGCCTCCCTTGCCGGGCAGGCGAGCCCGACAAGGGGCGAGGCCACCCCAGGAGCAGATAACAGGAGCACCTCGGCAGGGCCCGTCGGGGCTCACGGAGGAAAAAACACCTCACCGCCCACTCAGCCATGACCGACGTCATCAATCAGTGCAGTGTCAAGCCGCAAAGTTACCGAGTGGCAGTCATTCGCCACATGGCCGCCTCTCCTTACAGAAGAAAGCCACAGATGACACCCGTCCTACGATGTGTCAAGAGAACAGGCGCGGAGCTGGCAAGATAGCCCGGCAAGCCTTGCCGGGCAACCAGTGATGTGACACTAAGCGGTGCATTTAATGCACCCTGTCAGCCCACAGAGTTAGGTATGATAGCACTTTTTTCTATCATATCAGTGGATAATGACTACTTTGCCATTGTGGTGACCCCTTAATCTATAAAAGGAGGCCCATGGCACCCGTAGGAAGGGTTGGAAAGTTGACGAACCCACACCCCCATACATGCGTAGTCGTTGCTGCCCTATGGTATTCCCTGCCGGGCAAGTGTACTGCGCTTCACCATCCCCATTCCACCATCAATCCACTAAAGCAGGAGTAGGGTCTTACGCCTCGCGGTGGCCAGAACCTAGGTAAATTGCTTGTGTGCTCTCTGTTGTGCTGCCGTGCACTGGTCTGCTCTTTGTGCAACGCGACGTCCCCCTGCCGAACCAGCAAGGGGCCTCCTGGTCCCATAGGTGGTCATGGATATCCCGCGACATCTTTGGCGCACCGGGTAGGGGGCTCGCTTGCGCAAACCTGAAAGCGTGCGCAGCACATCATCTTCATCACCGTCTTCATCTTCGACGGTGCCATCGACTGTGGCACCCACGGAGTCGCAGAAGCGGAGTGGGGGGGCCTCCCCGTGCCGTTCTATCGCTCTCTAGCTTCGCCGTAGCAATGGTTATGACCAAGACTGCCGCTGACAGTGATAGATTTATCTCGGTGGCCCGTATGGCGTTCCTGCCATTCGGGCACCGTCCGGAGGATGGGGCACAAGACGTGCGGGCGTGAGCTCCCTCCTTCTTGTCCCTCCACCTCGTCAGCAGTCGAGTTGCTTTAGCCTCAGCGTCGTCGATGTCGACGATTACCACGCGACGCTTGGTCCAGTATTTCCCCCGCCGTGGGTAATCCTGAGCAAAGCGCTGGTATGAGTCCGCCGATTGATGCCCCGGCAAGCATACTTCGGCAAGGCTACCTGCATTGGCATGACCCATGCGACGGTAGCCGCTGCACTGACTCGAGAGGAGGGGAGCAAAAGGGAAGAGGACCAGAGAAGCTCGACACCGTGCCCCTATGCCCGTCAGCTACAAGAAATGCATGTTGAACCTCGCCGAGAACGAAGAAACCACCTGATTGCCTTCTACTCCTCCAGGCACAGCGGACGCGTCGAACGCGCGTGGCCCGGCAGACGAAAAAAAGCTTAAAAATGAAATCTAAGTTCACATTGTCACTTCTTGTTGATTCGTTTCAGAGTTTTGCAGTCGTTTATCCCTTAACTCTAGTAAGTGTCCGTATCGTGAAAGCCATCATGCGATGGAACCTTGGCTAGTTTCTTTGATCGCACCATCATCCTGTCCAGAGCCATGCTCGCAGGTCGAGAGGCTGCATCAAGAGCTACCTATGAAAAACCTGCCGAGACGCATCCATGCCAAGATGACTGTTAAGGGTCGGACCCTTACGACAATCGCGGCAATATGATATCGACGGGCATCCAGAGCATACATAGGAATTGATCATACGAACACAAACATATAGAGTTCAAAGGGATAAACGCTTCAAAGATCCAGCTAGAAGTATCAGTTTCACACAAATACTAGAGATAAAACGACTAAAACAGAAAATGTGCGTCATGTTTCATTACAAGGCCAGGAGGAAATGACAGTGGCCGACACTTGGTCCGACGGCTAGAGGAAATAGCTGAAACGCGGAGAACCCTGTCGGCGCGGGGAGCAGCCTTCTCCTCAGCGGCAGTGACGTCAGCACCAACTGGCGGCTTCTTGATGCTATCATCAAGATCGAGCTCTGGGTGGCGACAGGTGATGTTTCTCAAGACCATGAAGAGGGCGTTGCGAGCGAGCCTCCGTGACTCGGTCGCGAAACGCTCGGCCCTCCCCTCTTCATGCACCTTCAACTTTTTGATCAACTCGTTGAAGAAGATCCCCATCTTGACACTCGGGACCTCTTGCTAGCTGGCTGAAAAGACTGGGCCGCACATGCCCATCACCGCTGCTTGAGCGCCAAGGCGTTCTGCAATGTCGATCAGGCTCTTGATCCAGAGGTTGCTCATATCGACCCGATTCTTTAGCCTGTCCTCTGCATCTTGCCAGAAACACTTGGCATTTTCCAAATCCTTAGACAGCAACTGCTGCCGGGATTCAAGGGACTCCGCCGACTGCTCCGGTGAGCTGATCCTCACCTTCATGTCAATGATGTTGTTGTTGGTGGTCTCAAGGCTCTGAGTCTTGGAAGAAAGCTGCGAATGCACGTCAGCCAAGTGGAGCTCTACCTGCCGTGCTTCCTCTTTGAGTGCCTCCACCCTCTTGGCGCTCTCGGCAAGGTCTTCATTCAGTTTGGCCACCTGTCGGTCGAGCTCGGCCTTGGTGGAAGACGCGGCATCCAAATCTTCAACAAGCTTCTTCAGCCGGGCAGCACGGTCAGTGGCAAGGGTGTCCAGAGCAGCCACATGCTTGTCCTCCAATTCCTTGGTGCGTTGCTGCACCAAGATCTCCAAACTTTCATCCTAGGCGCGGAGGGTAGCTTCATGATTCTCCTCCCGAAGGGAGATCTCTCGCTCCCTGGCATCCAAAGATGCCATGTGATCCGCCAGGCGCCCCTCCCGAGCCATGACTGAAGGAAATATGCCCTAGAGGCAATAATAAAGTTGTTATTTATATTTCCTTATATCATGATAAATGTTTATCATTCATGCTAGAATTGTATTAACCGGAAACATAATACATGTGTGAATACATAGACAAACATAGTGTCACTAGTATGCCTCTACTTGACTAGCTCGTTGAATCAAAGATGGTTATGTTTCCTAACCATAGACATGAGTTGTCATTTGATTAACGGGATCACATCATTAGAGAATGATGTGATTGACTTGACCCATTCCGTTAGCTTAGCATTTGATCGTTTAGTATATTTCTATTGCTTTCTTCATGACTTATACATGTTCCTATGACTATGAGATTGTGCAACTCCCGAATACCGGAGGAACACTTTGTGTGCTACCAAACGTCACAACGTAACTGGTTGATTATAAAGGTGCTCTACAGGTGTCTCCGATGGTACTTGTTGAGTTGGCATATATCAAGATTAGGATTTGTCACTCCGATTGTCGGAGAGGTATCTCTGGGCCCTCTCGGTAATACACATCACTATAAGCCTTTCAAGCAATGCAACTAATGAGTTAGTTGCGAGATGATGTATTACGGAACGAGTAAAGAGACTTGCCGGTAACGAGATTGAACTAGGTATTGAGATACCGACGATCGAATCTCGGGCAAGTAACATACCGATGACAAAGGGAACAACGCATGTTGTTATGTGGTTTGACCGATAAAGATCTTTGTAGAATATGTAGGAACCAATATGAGCATCCAGGTTCTGCTATTGGTTATTGACGGGAGATGAGTCTCGGTCATGTCTACATAGTTCTCGAACCCGTAGGGTCCGCACGCTTAATGTTCGGTGACGATCAGTATTATGAGTTTATGTGTTTTGATGTACCAAAGGTAGTTCGGAGTCCCGGATATGATCACGGACATGACGAGGAGTCTCGAAATGGTCAAGACATAAAGATCAATATATTGGAAGCCTATATTTGGACATCGGAATAGTTCCGGGTGAAATGGTATTTTACCGGAGTACTGGGAGGTTACCGGAACCCCCCCCCCCCCGGTAAGTGTGTGGGCCTTATTGGGCCATAGTGGAGAGAGAGCGTGGAGACCAGGACAGGCCGCATGCCCCCTCTCCCTCTGGTCAGAATTGGACTAGGAGGGGGCGGCGCCCCCCTTTCCTTCCTCCCTCTCTCCCCCTTCCTTCTCTCCTAGTCCAACTAGGGAAGGGGGGGAATCCTACTCCCGGTGGGAGTAGGACTCCTCCAGGGCGCGCCATAGGAGGGCCGGCCCTCCCCCCTTGAAACGCCCTCGATGCGGCTATATCTCCCACGTGTCGAAGCACGACTTAGAGGCATAACCGCATTGAAAGCAATGTCGCAAGTGAGGTAATCTTCATACAACCCATGTAATACATAAGGGAAAGAGATACATAGTTGGCTTACAATCGCCACTTCACACAATACATGAGTAAAACATTACATCATACAGATACAATCAAGGTCCGACTACGGAACCAAAATAAAAGAAGACTACCCCAAATGCTACACAGATCCCGATCGTCCCGACTGGCTCCACTCTGATCAACTGAAACGAAACAACACAATGAACAAGATCTTCATCGAGCTCCTCCTTGAGCTCAGGTGCGTCACCTGCACGATTTCATCGGCACCTGCAAACTGGTTTGGAAGTATCCGTGAGTCACGGGGACTCAGCAATCTCACACCCGCGAGATCAAGACTATTTAAGCTTAAAGGTAGGACAGGGTTGTGAGGTGGAGCTGCAGCAAGCGGCTAGCATATATGGTGGCTAACATACATAAAGAGAGCGAGAAGAGGAGGCAAAAGCACGGTCGAACAACTATGATCAAGAAGTGATCCTGAACTCCTACTTACGTCAGACATAACCCAGAAACCGTGTTCTCCTCTCGATCAACCCCGAAAAGAGACACTCACGGTTACGCACACGATTGGTGTATTTTAATTAAGATCAACTTCGGTTTTCTACAACCGACATTAACAAATTCCCATCTGCCACATAACCATGGGCACGGCTTTGAAAGTTCAAACCCTGCAGGGTGTCCCAACTTAGCCCATGATAAGCTCTCACGATCAACGAAGAATAGACCTTCTCCCGGAAGACCGATCAGTCTCGAATCCGGCTACAAGACATTTCGACAGAAATAAAACAAGTCCAGCAAGACCTCCCGGCGTGCCGACACCCTGATAGTAGCCGCACGTATCTCGTCTCAGGCCACGACCGGATGAGCAGTACGTACGGCAACCGACGATACCCCAAGTTGCCTCGGGGCGGCACCGCAAGTGGCTCTAGTTTGGACCAACACTTAGACAAGCATTGGCCGGGGGTAAATAAAGATGACCCTCGGGATGCGCGACTCCCAAGGGAAAAAGGCTAGGAGGCAAATGTAAAACCAATGTTGGGCCTTGCTGAAAAGTCTTATTCAAAGCGAACTGTCAAGGGGTCCCATAAATCACCCGACCGCGTTAGGGACGCAAAAATCCGGGAACATAACACCGATATGACGGAAACTAGGGCGGCAAGAGTGGAACAAAACACCAGGCATAAGGCCGAGCCTTCCACCCTTTACCAAGTATATAGATGCATTAATTAAATAAGATATATTGTGATATCCCAACAAGTTAACATGTTCCAACAAGGAACAACATCTCCATGTTCCAACAAGGAACAAACTTCATCTTCACCTGCAACTAACAACGCTATAAGAGGGGCTGAGCAAAGCGGTAACATAGCCAATCAACGGTTTGCTAGGAAGGGATGGTTAGAGGTTTGACATGGCAATGTGGGTGGCATGGTATAGCAAGTGGTAGGCATCGTAGCATAGGCATAGCAAAAGAGCGAGCATCTAGCAAGCAAAGATAGAAGTGATTTCGAGGGTATGGTCATCTTGCCTGAAATCCCGCAAGGAAGAAGAACGAGTCCATGAAGAGGACAACCGGGCGTAGTCGAACGAATCCTCACAACTCCGGAACGAACCGAAGCTAACGAGAGAAGCAAACCGGAAAGAAGCAAACCACATAGTAAACAACCACCACATAAACATGGCATGATGCACAATCAAGTATGATGCATGACCGGTTTAAATAGCATGGCAAGGCAATATGCACAAACAACACTACAAGTTAAGTGGAGCTCAATATGCAACGAGTTGCATATTGACGAAACACCACAACACTTATTTAGTTCACTCTCGGTTAGGTACACAACAATATTAAATGTTGTTAAACATGGCAAGAGGTGGAGCATAATTAAACTAGCTATTTAGGCAAGTTTAAATGAGGCCGGAAATAAGAAACAACAATTCCGGAAAATCCCCATGAGCAATAATTTAGATTCGGTCCTGTTCTGCCCTAAACACAATTTTAGAGTTGTTAAACAGCAACATAAAGTGGACCATGTTAATCTAGGCATTTTCCACCCCATTTACATATAAAGTTTATTTAAAACGGATTACGGTTATTAAGTTATGAAATAAATCATTTTAACATGGCATTTAAGCAAATTAATGCAAACAACAATTATAAGCATTTAAATGTTGTTATCATGATGCGGATGACATGTGCAAGTCTATGCAATTTTTATGAAAACGTTAACATGAGCATGATATGAAGCATTATGTCACCGTGGTGGAAGAAAGGGGTGCCACGGCAACGAATCCGAAAATGATGCCATGGCAACATATCGGTTCCGATAACTCACGGAGATATCGGTGCAAAGGAAAGCGTGACGTGTCATGCAAGAAGGTGGGGTGATCCCGATTACCGGGTTCCCACGGAACGGTGGCATGGCAAAAGAGGGGCATCGCAAGGATGATTCGATCACGGTCGGTCATCACGGGTTATACCTCCGAAGCGTTCAAACGGGACGGGTCGAGTTTCGTAGAGGGAAGGAGTCGTACACGGCGTAGGGGGAAGTAGACGTTCATGTTCGATGGTAGTGGTACATCTCGTCATCGGAAGTAATTGTTCAAGTCCCGTGGATGTTCGGGGTCCACGGGGTCTTCGAGGGTCGACGGTAGTGGTACACGCCATCGGGGTACTTGTCGTTTCCGGTTCGGTGGTCGTCGGGTCGTAGTGGTACTTGGCGTTTCCGGCGACGACGGTAGAGGTACTTGGCGTATTGCCGGGGCACTTGTCGCATCATCGTGTAGTCGATCTTGGCATCTCCGAAGGGGTACTTGTCGGATCCGAGAGGTACTTGGCGATTCGTGTAGTCGAACTTGACGAAAACGGGTCTCCCAAAGACGTCGTGGTACTTGTGCATCCACCTGTAGTCGAACTTGACGAAATCCGAACGTCCTCGTTGACCTGGTACTTGGCGAAAAATCCCGAAGCTGGCCCTGGCGTCCTGGTTCGGAGGTTGTGGAGGCAGAGGCGACCGGCGGGGCAGCAAAGGAAGGAGCAGGGCTCGCTGGGCTACACGGCCATGGCGTCGGGCAGGGCTGCCCGAGGTGGTGCAGGTGGTCCATGGAGAGGAGGCAGAGGCGGGGCGAACTGCAGCGGCGGGCGTGATCTGGGAGCACCCAGCGGAGGACGAGGCAGGAGGGGCACGGCCAAGAAGCGACGGAGGCCCGCCGAGTGCGGCAGGAGGTGGTGCGGGACATGGGGCTCCTACCCCTGCCAAAGACGGCGACGGAGGAGGGAAGCGGCGAGATGGTTCTGCCCGGCGACGGGAGAGGTGCACGATGGCGGCGAGGAGAACGACGGGCTCGGCTGACCCTCTTCCGGCGAGGGCGGAGCGGGAGAAAGGGGAGCACCAAGGAGGCACGGCGAGGCTGGCGATGTGGGCGCTGGGAGGAGAAGAGGGCGGCGGCGCTCGGTGGAGCTCGTCGACGAGGAGACCACCGGGGGTCCGGCCTGTGGCGAGCTGCCGGGCGCGAGGAGGTGGCGGGATCGGGCGAGGGGTTCGGGAGAGATGGGGAGGACGAGGGAGATGGGATCGGCAGAGCGGCGCTAGGAGGGGACGAGGGAACGAGAGGAGGAGATGCTGCGGGCTAGGGTTAGAGGCGGCGGGCTGGGCCTAGGCCTTGGGCATGTGCGAGGCTCCCGGTGCAGGAGGAGGGCGCTAGGAGTTGGGCCTTGGGAGGCCTGCGGGAGGTTAGGCCGGCCTGGAGGGGAGGCGCGGCTGGGCCAGGGAGGCCTTGGGCCATAGAGGCCGGCGCGGGAGGCTGGCCTGCTGGGCTAGAGGCCGGCTGGGCTGGGATCTCTCCTTAAAAATTAACAGAAAAGAAAAATAGAGATAAGAAAAGAAAGGAAGGTTAGGGAAAGAATTTGGGAACGAGAACGATTTTCCCGGGCTCACAAAAATATGAGGAAATTAACAAAATGATCCAAGGATTTTGGTGGAACTCCGAAAATGATAGAATAATAATGGCAAGGTTTGGAGACCAAACTTGAAGTAGAAAGGGCATAGGAATTTGCAAGTGTGTTATGGTGAATCCCAATTAATGGAATATTTTAATATAGCTCCCTAATATTGGGAGGATATGTTATAAAGAGAAAACACCATGTGAATATCCTCGATTTAAATGGATCGAAAAATCCATGCAATTTATTTAGAAGAGTTTTAAAAAAATAATGAATGATGGCATGATGACATGATGCAATGCAAGAGATGACATGATGCAATGCAAAAACAAAACAAACCACATGGCAAAACTCGAAACCCTGAAGGCAATCAAGCTCCGGTCCAGGCGCCACAACACTCCACCACTACGAGAGGATCTCGTCCCGAGATCTAGGATGGCACCGGAAAAAAAACGGAAGAGGAAGAGGTAAAACAAAGTTGCTTCTTTGACAAACGAATGAAACCAAAGAACCTTGAGAGGTTGAACAAAATGAAAGAAAGAAAACAACGAAGATGAACAAAGTTGAAAACACTCTGTTAGAAAAGAGGAACAAGGGATACGACGAAAACCAAGAGGTTTAGTGATAACATAGATATTGAAATCACTCCGGTTAAAACTAGATCGAGAAGGAATAAGATTGATAAAATTTGGGCAGCACTCCGACTAAAAGAAGAAGGAAAACTTGATAAGATGAAAAGAACTCGAATGAAAACATGACACTCCGGTTAAAACGATAAGCAAGGAAAAGAACATGGTCTTGACAAAAGAAGATGATGGGTCGAAGAGAGCAACATCACAATGCCTCCGGAAGAAAAATTGAAGATAGGTCGTCGGAATAAAGGAATGGAGAATAAAATGACAACTTCTGCCACAAATGAGCTTGAAAAGCATCCTTGCAAAGAAGAATTGAACGGAGTTGTTGGAAAAACAACAACGTTAAGGATAAGCTTGTAGTGGGCTTATGGAAACATCTCCACATTATGAGGTGAGCTTATGCCACCAACGGAAACAAATGATAGGATTGATATCAACAAGGAGACGAGAAACTTATTTCACCGGGAGGACAAATGAAGAACTTGGGTCATTTATAAGCACCATAGATAGCAACAATCCTTAGGGAAAGCTTTAGGTGAAATATAGCCCAAGATAAGTCCAATGAAGAGATTGATGGATTTAAAATACCTCATTCTTGACAACATGTGAATCATGAAACACGAATTCAAATTGTCGAGAATGACATAACACTACCTCAAGAGATAAGGTAGAAAGAATTGCACTTCGGAATGCAAAAGGAGAATACTTGAACTCCTCAAAACAAAACATGTGTTGAACACCATGTTTATTTTAGCGTATAGCTTGGCGGACCTTGACTCCGAGAGAAATCTTGAAGAACAATTAAAGAATGAAAGGAATCCTTGAAGAAGCACCATGTAGAGCCTCCATGAAGAACTCCGGTAAACAAAAGTATGATAGAAAGAAAGAGAAGTTGAAAAACACAAGGTGAAGCCTTGCAGTGATTAGATGAAGCTTTGAAATGATATAACCGAGAAAACTTGGAACTCCGGAAAGAAAGATGAACAAATGAAATCAAGAATTTTGATGATCCTCCGGAATAAGGAATTGAATTTACTCGATGGAACAAGAATAAGAATTACATTATGCTGATCCTTCACCAATTAAATTGATGACAAGCAATGGATTTGGCATACTACTTATTCCCGTAGAAAAGATTAAGATAGATATGGCTCAAACTTGGGAAGGTCTTCAACAATTCACCGGGAAGAATTGGAAAACGAATAAAGATGCTTGACAAAATTTAGATACATTAGAACGAAGAGATCATGAACTGATTAGAGGATATTTCGACGATTCATCGGTGAGATTTGGAAAACAAGAGTTGAACGTTGGAATGGATAATTCTGAGATGATGGTTTCCGAAGAATCAAACTGAAAAGACACCTGAAATGCTCCGGGTGGGTGAAAAGAATTCTCACAATCAAAACAATTATGAGAATGGCACGAAGCTAGAACCATGAATCTTGAAGAGAAAGAAGCGAGATTTAAGAGAAACTCTTCTTCGGTCTTCAAAATTCGAGAATGACGACGAGAACATCACCATGAATTGTTGAGGTACTCCGGAATGAAATTTAGGAAGGTTGAACCAACAATGAAAATAATGTGAAAGATCTTGGAGAAAACCAAGATTGATGATAACTCATTCTTACGTCAAACTTCGAAAAGAATTTGGGAATAGCTCCGGGAAAATAAAAGAGTCAGGTAAGATCCTGGGAAAAGACCTGTGGGTTAGGGCCCACTCAAAAGAACCACCGTTGAACAATTGTTTGAAATAGATATTGCACAGGTAGAGTTAAATGGCTTGAATGAGATAGCATCCTCAAAAGAACTTGAGTGAATTGAGAATGGAAACTAGAATCTTCTGAGATATCTTCAACACTCCGGAACAATTGAATAGCGAGAAATGGATGATTAAGAGATGCACCGACATGAGAAAGCATCTGAAATGATGAAAAGAATACGATCATCACTGAAAACTTGACTTAAGTCCGCCGGAGAAGAAAATTAGAATGGAAAAATGATAAGGTTGAAGCTTCCTTAGCGTCTTCATGAGAAATCACCGGATAAAACATTAAAGGAAAAGAATGAAGAAACTTCACTCAATAAAATGGATACTTGATTAAGAAATCTGAATCCTTGAAGAAAAAGGGTGGGAGGGCGGAAAATGAAAACAACTTTGGTCGGATGAAACGAACACCGTTGAGAAAAAGCTTAGAATTGATCTTGCGAATGTTGGAATGATCGGATTCACTTGAAGAGAAGCACGCCGGTTGGAAAAGAATTAACATGACAAGCTCGATGATCAAGAAGTTTTAGTATTCACATAGAAATATGAGAACACCATTTAGAATAAGGTATGGAATCAACACTTGACTTCGAAGCAACTCGAATACCACAAAACAAAACAAAAGCAAAGGATTGGCTTCAAGAATGAGCCGGAACAAACACATGATAGAGATTTCGCCCAAAGTGTTCGTGGTGGGGCCCACACGGTCACGACGTATAGCGGACGTCACGAATGACTAACAAGACGTCCCGAATCAGCATAGCCAAGGATTCTTTAAGACGCCTCACGACCATCGAATCGACCGTGAATGGGCGGACCACTAGACGTTGAACCCCAATCTCAAATCATACATCCGTCGGAAAGAATATCCCGTAAGCTACTAGAATTCCCACCTATAAACTCCCGAAACTTTCTGGTTACGCAATCTGGTGTTGGGGATACAGGGACACAAAATATATCACCCAAACTAACAATACCTAGATCCAAATTGTATCCATCCGTCAACACATAACCAAGAAATCCTCGAAATCGTGTACCTCGACCTTGAAAAACATCCGTTATACAAGTCATGGCAATACTCCCTTTTCGCCACAATCTCGGGCTATCGGGTTATCTCACCAACAACTGCACAAAAGAGATTTCGATGTCGGCAAAACTCGTATTCCGAATCGCAACGATAAAATTGTGACGACAACACCTCGGAGCTCAACTCCCGGGACACCGCCACAACCCCTAAATGTCGAGGCACCAAGAACAATGTTCTCGCCACAAAACCATCGGACGATTCCAAGATACCCACGTGATCCTAAAAAAATTTTAGTGAAATTTGAGGAGAGAAAAGTCAAAACTCTACGTCGGGATACCTCACCAGAGCAACGAAGGACCGAGGAGTAAAAGAATCCTACTCTCCGATATATATAATCCTAAGACTCAAAACATTTTCCGCTCTAGACTCAACAACGCCAAAAACAATCAAGTAGGGGCTCCTAAGTCGGGAAGGCTCGATTACCAACTTGAACGCCTCGATGCGGCTATATCTCCCACGTGTCGAAGCACGACTTAGAGGCATAACCGCATTGAAAGCAATGTCGCAAGTGAGGTAATCTTCATACAACCCATGTAATACATAAGGAAAGAGATACATAGTTGGCTTACAATCGCCACTTCACACAATACATGAGTAAAACATTACATCATACAGATACAATCAAGGTCCGACTACGGAACCAAAATAAAAGAAGACTACCCCAAATGCTACACAGATCCCGATCGTCCCGACCGGGCTCCACTCTTGATCAACTGAAACGAAACAACACAATGAACAAGATCTTCATCGAGCTCCTCCTTGAGCTCAGGTGCATCACCGCACGATTTCATCGGCACCGCAAACTGGTTTTGAAGTATCCGTGAGTCACGGGACTCAGCAATCTCACACCCGCGAGATCAAGACTATTTAAGCTTAAAGGTAGGACAGGGTAGTGAGGTGGAGCTGCAGCAAGCGACTAGCATATATGGTGGCTAACATACGCAAAAAGAGAGCGAGAAGAGGAGGCAAAAGCACGGTCGAACAACTATGATCAAGAAGTGATCCTGAACTCCTACTTACGCCAAACATAACCCAAAACCGTGTTCTCCTCTCGATCAACCCCAAAAGAGACACTCACGTTACGCACACGGTTGGTGTATTTTAATTAAGATCAACTTCGGTTTTCTACAACCGACATTAACAAATTCCCATCTGCCACATAACCGCGGGCACGGCTTTGAAAGTTCAAACCCTGCAGGGTGTCCCAACTTAGCCCATGATAAGCTCTCGCGATCAACGAAGAATAGACCTTCTCCCGGAAGACCGATCAGTCTCGGAATCCGGCTACAAGACATTTCGACAGCAATAAAACAAGTCCAGAAGACCTCCCGGCGTGCCGACACCTCGATAGTAGCCGCGTATCTCGCTCGAGCCACGACCGGATGAGCAAGACGTCTGACGGCAACCGACGATACCCCAAGTTGCCTCGGGCGGCACCGCAAGTGGCTCTAGTTTGGACCAACACTTAGACAAGCATTGGCCCGGGGTAATAAAGATGACCCTCGGGATGCGCGACTCCCAAGGGAAAAAAGGCTAGGAGGCAAATGTAAAACCAATGTTGGGCCTTCTTTGAAAAGTCTTATTCAAAGCGAACTGTCAAGGGGTCCCATAAATCACCCGACCGCGTTAGGGACGCAAAAATCCGGGAACATAACACCGATATGACGGAAACTAGGGCGGCAAGAGTGGAACAAAACACCAGCATAAGGCCGAGCCTTCCACCCTTTACCAAGTATATAGATGCATTAATTAAATAAGATATATTGTGATATCCCAACAAGTTAACATGTTCCAACAAGGAACAACATCTCCATGTTCCAACAAGGAACAAACTTCATCTTCACCTGCAACTAACAACGCTATAAGAGGGCTGAGCAAAGCGGTAACATAGCCAATCAACGGTTTGCTAGGAAGGGATGGTTAGAGGTTTGACATGGCAATGTGGGTGGCATGGTATAGCAAGTGGTAGGCATCGTAGCATAGGCATAGCAAAAGAGCGAGCATCTAGCAAGCAAAGATAGAAGTGATTTCGAGGGTATGGTCATCTTGCCTGAAATCCCGCAAGGAAGAAGAACGAGTCCATGAAGAGGTCAACCGGCGTGTCGAACGAATCCTCACAACTCCGAACGAACCAAGCTAACGAGAGAAGCAAACCGGAAAGAAGCAAACCACATAGTAAACAACCACCACATAAACATGGCATGATGCACAATCAAGTATGATGCATGACCGGTTTAAATAGCATGGCAAGGCAATATGCACAAACAACACTACAAGTTAAGTGGAGCTCAATATGCAACGAGTTGCATATTGACGAAACACCACAACACTTATTTAGTTCACTCTCGGTTAGGTACACAACAATATTAAATGTTGTTAAACATGGCAAGAGGTGGAGCATAATTAAACTAGCTATTTAGGCAAGTTTAAATGAGGCCGGAAATAAGAAACAACAATTCCGGAAAATCCCCATGAGCAATAATTTAGATTCGGTCCTGTTCTGCCCTAAACACAATTTTAGAGTTGTTAAACAGCAACATAAAGTGGACCATGTTAATCTAGGCATTTTTCCACCCCATTTACATATAAAGTTTATTTAAAACGGAGTTACGGTTATTAAGTTATGAAATAAATCATTTTAACATGGCATTTAAGCAAATTAATGCAAACAACAATTATAAGCATTTAAATGTTGTTATCATGATGCGGATGACATGTGCAAGTCTATGCAATTTTTATGAAAACGTTAACATGAGCATGATATGAAGCATTATGTCACCGTGGTGGAAGAAAGGGGTGCCACGGCAACGAATCCGAAAATGATGCCATGGCAACATATCGGTTCCGATAACTCACGGAGATATCGGTGCAAAGGAAAGCGTGACGTGTCATGCAAGAAGGTGGGGTGATCCCGATTACCGGGTTCCCACGGAACGGTGGCATGGCAAAAGAGGGGCATCGCAAGGATGATTCGATCACGGTCGGTCATCACGGGTTATACCTCCGCCGTTCAAACGGGACGGGTCGAAGCCAGAGAGGGAAGGAGTCGTTACACGGCGTAGGGGGAAGTAGACGCTCATGTTCGGCGGTAGTGGTACATCTCGCCATCGAAGTAATTGTTCAAGTCCCGTGGATGTTCGGGGTCCACGGGGTCTTCGAGGGTCGACGGTAGTGGTACACGCCATCGGGGTACTTGTCGTTTCCGGTTCGGTGGTCGTCGGGTCGTAGTGGTACTTGGCGTTTCCGGCGACGACGGTAGAGGTACTTGGCGTATTGCGGGGCACTTGTCGCATCATCGTGTAGTCGATCTTGGCATCTCCGAAGGGGTACTTGTCGGATCCGAGAGGTACTTGGCGATTCGTGTAGTCGAACTTGACGAAAACGGGTCTCCCAAAGACGTCGTGGTACTTGTGCATCCACCTGTAGTCGAACTTGACGAAATCCGAGCGCCCTCGCTGACCGGTACTTGGCGAAAAATCCCGGCTGGCCCCAAGTCCCTGGTTCGGAGGTTGTGGAGGCAGAGGCGACCGGCGGGGCAGCAAAGGAAGGAGCAGGGCTCGCTGGGCTACACGGCCATGGCGTCGGGCAGGGCTGCCCGAGGTGGTGCAGGTGGTCCATGGAGAGGAGGCAGAGGCGGGGCGAACTGCAGCGGCGGGCGTGATCTGGGAGCACCCCAGCCGGAGGACGAGGCAGAGGAGGGGCACGGCCGCAGGCGACGGAGGGCCGCCGGAGTACGGGCAGGAGGTGGTGCGGGACATGGGGGCTCCTACCCCTGCCAAAGACGGCGACGGAGGAGGGAAACGGCGAGATGGTTCTGGCCCGGGCGACGGGGAGAGGGTGCACGATGGCGGCGAGGAGAACGACGGGGCTCCGGCCTGACCCTCTTCCGGCGAGGGCGGAGCGCGGGAGAAAGGGGAGCACCAAGGAGGCACGGCGAGGCTGGCGATGTGGACGCGGGGGAGGAGAAGAGAGGCCGGCGGCGCTCCTGGTGGAGCTCGTCGGCGACGAGGAGACCACCGGGGGGGGTCCGGCCTGGTGGCGAGCTGCCGGCGCGAGGAGGTGGCGGGGATCGGGCAGAGGGGTTCGGGAGAGATGGGGAGGACGAGGGGAGATGGGATCGGGCAGAGCGGCGCTAGGAGGGGGACGAGGGAACGAGAGGAGGAGATGCTGCGGGCTAGTGTTAGAGGCGGCGCGGCTGGGCCTAGGCCTTGGGCCGCGCGCGAGGCTCCTGGTGCAGGAGGAGGGCGCTAGGAGTTGGGCCTTGGGAGGCCTGCGGGAGGTTAGGCCGGCCTGGAGGGGAGGCGCGGCTGGGCCAGGGAGGCCTTGGGCCATAGAGGCCGGCGCGGGAGGCTGGCCTGCTGGGCTAGAGGCCGGCTGGGCTGGGATCTCTCCCTAAAAATTAACAGAAAAGAAAAATAGAGATAAGAAAAGAAAGGAAGGTTAGGGAAAGAATTTGGGAACGAGAACGATTTTCCCGGGCTCACAAAAATATGAGGAAATTAACAAAAATGATCCAAGGATTTTTGGTGGAACTCCGGAAAATGATAGAATAATAATGGCAAGGTTTGGAGACCAAACTTGAAGTAGAAAGGGCATAGGAATTTGCAAGTGTGTTATGGTGAATCCCAATTAATGGAATATTTTTAATATAGCTCCCTAATATTGGGAGGATATGTTATAAAGAGAAAACACCATGTGAATATCCCTCGATTTAAATGGATCGAAAAATCCATGCAATTTATTTAGAAGAGTTTTTAAAAAAAATAATGAATGATGGCATGATGACATGATGCAATGCAAGAGATGACATGATGCAATGCAAAAACAAAACAAACCACATGGCAAAACTCGGAAACCCTGGAAGGCAACTGAAGCTCCGGTCTGGGGCGTCACACCCCTCCTCCACTCCTTTATATACGAGGGAGGGGGCACTGAAGGAGTCCTGGACTAAGGGGTCCTCGGGCGTCCGGCATGTTGGACATGGGCCGGACTAATGGGCTGTGAAGATACAAGACCGAAGACTCTCTCCCGTGTTCGGATGGGACTCTCCTTGGCGTGGAAGGCAAGCTTGGTGACCAAATATGAAGATTCCTTTCCTTGTAACCGACTTTGTACAACCCTAGCCCCCTCCATTGTCTATATAAACCGGAGGGCTTAGTCCGGTTAGAAACATATAGTCATACAGGCTAGACTTCTAGGGTTTTAGCCATTACGATCTCGTGGTAGATCAACTGTTGTAATACTCATATTCATCAAGATCAATCAAGCAGAAAGTAGGGTATTACCTCCATAGAGAGGGCCCGAACCTGAGTAAACATTGTGTTCCCTATCTCCTGTTACCATCAACCTTAGACACATAGTTCGGGACCCCCTACCCGAGATCCGCCGGTTTTGACACCTACATTGGTGCTTTCATTGAGAGTTCCACTATGCTGTCCTCAAAAGATTTGGTGGCTTCTTTAATCATCAACAACGATGTCGTCCAAGGGGAAACCTTCCTCCCCAGACAGATCTTTGTGTTCGGCGGCTTTGCACTGCGGGCCAACTCGCTTGGCCATCTAGAGCAGATTGATAGCTACGCCCCTGGCAATCAGGTCAGATTTGGGAGCTTGAACTACGTCGCGGATATCCGCGGAGACTTGATCTTCAACGGATTCGAGACCACGGTAGTCGCTCCCCGTCGCCACGATGAACATGACTTGAATCTGTCATCAGGCCATGCCCAGGAAATTGCACCTATAATCGCTCTGGCCTTAGATCCGTAGCAGATCGCGCCATCCGAGGACGGGAAGCTCAACCCTGCCACGGAAGCCGTAGATTCCACGGCGTTGGAGCCGCACACAGACCTAACCTCGGGTGATATCTGTGTCTCCGGAACCTCGGACTCGTTTCCGGTTATAAGTTCCGAACCGTGTGCGTCTGCGTATGTCAAGCAGGATCGGTCATCGATTGCCGAATTCAGCGCCGCGGACATCTTCCGGCACTCGCCTTTAGGCAACATGCTCAACTCATTAAAAAATCTATCCTTAGCGGGGGACTCTCAGCTGAATTATATCCAGTTTGAACTTGAGGCTGACAATGGAGAATTTCGTTTCCCACCCACCGCCCACTTCATAGCCACTGTCAAGGACCTAACCGACATGCTCGATTATGACTCCGAAGACATCGACGGTATGGACGACGATGCCGGAGAAGAGGAGGCCCAAAACCCGCCGTTCACCGGACGATGGACGGCCACTTCCTCATATGACGTATAAATGGTGGATGCGCCAAAAGATAATAGCGGCGATGACAAGGAAAACCCAGTGGAGGATGACCCCCCCTAAGACACAACCAAAGCGCCGGTGTTAGCGGCGTCGCTCTAAATCGTGCCGCAGCAAAGATAGCAACACCGGCACAGGAGACGACAACACTCCGAACAGTGCCGAAGACATAGAAGACCCCGACGAACAAACTGCCGAACAGGACAATCGAGAAGATGTGCAAGTCAGCCCTGATGAACAGGCCATAGATAAAGACTCGGAGGATGGTAGTTATCATCCGCTCTCCGAGGAGGAGGTGAGCCTCGGCAATGAGGATTTTATCGTTCCCGAGGAACCTCTGCAAGGAGCCTGAAAAAGAAGCAACAGCAGCTTCAAGCTGACCAAGATCTGCTCAACGACAGATGGACTGATGTCCTAGCAGCCGAAGAATACGGCCTTAAGCGCCCAACCAAAAGTTACCCGAAGCGCAAATTGCTACCTCAGTTTGATGACGAGGCGCCGGAGCCCGTACCATCATCGCGCAATGCGGCTGACCAACCACCACGCGGTCGAGATAAAGCGGCAACTCAAGCGGAACACCAGACTGCCCCACCTTGCCGTAAAGGCAAGGATAAAACAGCTCGGGGTCATGCATATGACCTTCGGCAGGACCTAGACAGTAGAGCAGAACATACAAGATCGATCTATGGATCGTGAGGACATGCCTCGACACGCAATGACATCTATTCGGACGTGACAAACCTAGTCACGCCCAGGCCGATAACCGCAGACGGACTCCATCGGAGCTACGTCGCGATGCGGCCCAATATAGAGGCGCCGCACACCCTCTTTGCTTCACTAACGAAGTAATGGACCATGAATTCCCAGAAGGGTTTAAACCCGTAAATATCGAATCATACGATGGAACAACTGATCCCGCGGTTTGGATCGAGGATTTTATTCTCCACATCCATATGGCCCGCGGAGATGACCTTCATGCCATCAAATACCTCCCACTTAAACTCAAAGGGCCAGCTCAGCACTGGTTAAATAGTCTGCCGGAAAATTCTATTGGCAGCTGGGAGGACTTGGAAGAAGCCTTCCTTGACAACTTCCAAGGTACATATGTTCGGGCACCGGATGCAGATGACTTAAGTCATATAGTCCAACAGCCCGGAGAGTCAGCGAGGAAATTCTGGACTAGGTTCTTAACTAAAAAGAACCAGAACGTCGACTGTCTGGATGCCGAAGCCCTAGCGGCCTTTAAGCATAGCATCCATGACGAATGGCTCACCCGACATCTTGGGCAGGAAAAGCCGAAGTCCATTGTGGCCCTTACGACACTTATGACCCGCTTTTGCGCGGGCGAAGATAGTTGGCTAGCCCGTTGCAATAATAATGCAAGCGAATCTAACACCTGTGAAGCCAAGGGTAGCAACGGCAAGCCCCGACGCAACAGACACAAGCGTCGAAATAATGGCAACCATACCGATGACACGGCGGTCAACGCCGGATTCAGTGGCTCCAAGCCCGGTCAGCGGAAGAAGCCGTACAATAAGAACAATTTGGGCTCATCCAGCCTGGATCGAATACTCGATCGTCCGTGCCAGATACATGGCACCCCAGAAAAACTAGCCAACCACACCAACAGAGATTGTTGGGTTTTCAAACAGGCCGGCAAGTTAAAAAGCGAGAACAAGGAGAAGGGGTCGCAAAGCAAGGACGATGACGAGGAGACTCGGCCACCGAACACAGGGGGACAGAAGAAGTTTACCCCTCAGGTCAAAACGGTGAACATGATATACGGTACCGACATCCCCAATAGGGAACGCAAGTGCGCACTCAGGGACGTCTACGTGATGGAGCCAGTTGCCCCAAAATTCAATCCATGGTCTTCCTGCCCGATCACCTTTGATCGTCGAGACCATCCGACCAGAATCCGGTGGTTCAGCCGCACTAGTCCTCGACCCAATCATTGATGGATCCCACCGGATGCGAGTCCTCATGGACGGTGGCAGCAGCCTCAATCTGCTCTATCAGGATACAGTGTGCAAAATGGGCATTAACCCATCACGGATCAAGCCCACAAAGACTACCTTCAAAGGAGTCATACTAGGTGTAGAGGCTCGCTGTACAGGCTCAATTATGCTAGAGGTTGTCTTCGGATCTCCGGACAACTTTCGAAGCGAAGAGTTAATCTTCGATATCGTCCCTTTTCACAGCAGCTATCACGCACTGCTCGGACGAACCGCATTTGCTCGATTCAATGTGGTGCCTCATTATGCTTACCTCAAGCTCAAGATTCCCGGACCACGCGGCGTCATAACAGTTAATGGAAACATGGAACACTCCCTCCGTACCGAGGAGCACATCACTGCCTAAGGCCGCTTTGTACTTCTGCTGCCTTAGCAGCAGAAGTACAGAGCGGCCTTTTCAAGCAGAACCTCAATTCGGCGGCCGAGCTCCCGGACACTATCAAGAGGGTCCGGACTATTCTGCAGCAGGACAACTCGGCTCGTCAAGAGCTCGACTAGCAATTTGGCATCCGTCCCAGTCCCGATCAAGTGGCGGCCTTCGCACCACGTGTACATAACTACGCACTCAAAATACCATGGGCATAGATGGAGGCATAACTAGCTGGTGATCCATAATACGGCTCGACCGCTCCCGGATACATATACTTTCACTGTTAACTTTTTCTCCTTTTCAGGTTTCTTTTCCACAGACCTTCCATGATGGCCTGATCTCCGGTCCTTTCGAATGACAAATACAGCAAGACGGCAGACAGCTTGGACGTAGAGGGGAATTTCTAGCTGGTTTCTTTAACGACCACTCTACCTGTTTTTAGGGCCCACATGCAACTCTCCGTTGGTTGTGGCATGTAAAATAGCCTGCTGCTTATCGCACTATTTGTATTAATGTGCTTTGACGTATTAATCAAATTATAATGGAAACATTTTGCGGACCAAATTCTGCATCCCTGGATCATTACCTTTGCTCCTTTTCTGTTTTCCTTTTTTCTGTTGATAACCTTATCAAATAGCACCCGTACACTTTGGTACGTCTCAATTTGCCAGGGGCTTCATAGCACCCCACACTACGGCAACAAAGTCCGAACACTTTTTTACAGTATAGTTTGGCACCCCGAATTTAGCTTTATATCCATTGGCTCCGAATCATGTCTTTGGTCAATAGTTGGGTTGCCCGCTCTCTGATTTGCTACCCTACGCTATGCTATATCGGCTAGGGTAGTAAAGGAGAACTACTACGATTGTGCTCGTTTACCCGGATGAGCACCTTAGTAGAGAAAGCCGAAAATTGACTGTCATGATGCGGCGAGAGCCGGTCAGCTCTTCGGAGGTCTCAAATCCTTAGAGATTTTTTCCGCATTATGCGCAGGATTGGTACTTGCCCGATCAGGTGTTGACAGCTTCCCAGTTCAGATACCAGGGGCTGCGCCTAAATTTTTTATTGTCAAACTCCTATGGCTAAGTGAGGGTGCTAAAGCCGCATAGTCTGATTGCCTGGTTCGCTGCGCTAAACACCTCCTTCAAGTACCAAACAATTGGATCAAGAGTGTTTAGATTACATCCCGAACACCCCAGATTACCTATGTGGGGCGGTTTAACGATCGCCAACTCTCAGATTTTACACAACACGGCCGCATAGGAGGTAAATTTTTTTAACAACATAACAAATATTATATTACATAACAACTTTGTTTCACCATACAAGGCAGAGACAACATGAATGTATTCATTCAAAGCTAATGTCTTGTGCACATTGCGTCGCCACAATGAGAGACCCATCCAGGACATCTTCAAAATATCGCTCGGGCGTGCGGTACTCCTTGCCCTCAGGCGGCCCCTCGGTCACAAGCTTGTCGGCGTCCATCTTCGCCCACCACACCTTGACACGGGCGAAGGCCATGCGCGTGCCCTCAATGCAGACCGACCGGTTGATGATATCCATCCAAGGGTAGGCATCTACCAGCCGCTTCACGAGACCGAAGTAGCTGCTGGGTATAGCTTCGGCAGGCCATAGCCGGATTATTAAATCCTTCATGGCCAGTTTGGCCACCCTATGCAGCTCGACCAGCTGTTTTAGCTGATCAGTGAAGGGCACTGGATGTTCTGGCGCAAGGTACTGCGACCAGAACATCTTCTCCGTTGATCTCCCTTCTTCGGCTCAGAAGAACTCCGCAGCGTCTTACGCACTGCAGGGCAGATCCGCAAACGCCCCTGGAGAACTCCGAATCCGGGTTAGTAAGAAATACTTTTTCTTCACATACTTGCTTTGCATACTAAACGCCTTACCCACCGCGATCTTCTTGGCCTCCCGGATCTCCTGGAGGGCGACCTGGTGTCGGGGAAGCTGATCGTGACCCACGAACACCTATGGGACCTGGCGGACCGAGTCCCTTGTGGTTCGGTGGGGGGCGGAGATTGCACGAAGAGCAGATCGAGGCGATGCACGCGAGCAGTTTACCCAGCTTCGGAGCTCTCCGGAGAGATAATACTCCTACTGCTGCTTGGTTAATTGTATTGTGTTCTTGCTAGGGAGCAATGAGAGCTACAAAACCTAGCCTGAGTGAGTGTGGTCTCGAATGAGTCGAATCGACCAATCCAACTGAACCCTTTCTACGCTATGCATGGGCCTCCTTTATAGGCTAAAGGGTCACCGACAGTGGCAACGAGATGAGGGTACAAATGGAAAACAGTAGTTGGTACACCGACTTGTACAAAGGTATGTTGTACTATACCTAACTCGACGGCAAGGACAAGAACATTAATGCCCGCCCCTCGCCGCCTAAATAGTGCAACAGGACCGTCAGTGCGCCACCGTTTGCCACGATGGTAAGCTTGTCAGCGCCGCTTATCGCTGCTCCCCGCTGGCTGCACAGCCTCTTGACACGCACGCCTGGAATGGCCCCATGGCGACACGCTGGTGGATGAGCTGGAGCGAGATGAAGAGAGGTTGCTCGCCGCAAGCGCTTTGCCGCTGCTGAATCCTTGTCGCGCCGGAGCTTGTCGCCACCAGCCTTCCCGCAAGCTCCTCTTGCCGGGTCTTGTTTCCTTCGTGCCTTGAGTGTCCTTCCCGCAAGCTCCTCTTGCCGGAGCCTTGAATACTTTGTTCTTGAATGGCTCCAAAGGAGCCGCGGAGGACCTTGACGGTCACCAGTAAGCCTTGCCGCTGGTGCTGCAACGCCTGCACGAAGTTTGGGATACTAGGGTACCCCTACCTAGTACACCGGCAGAGCCTCGGCCTGGGCCTCACACGCGCCGAGCTCATGGGCTGTGCCCAAAACAGGCACGGGCACGCTGCCCAGATCACGCCAAGCACTCGCCCGACCCACCACGCCTCCCACGAACAGCACGCGCCCGAACGTGGCGCCGTGGGAGAGATCGTGGGGCTTTCTTTAATTGAAAGCGAACGTCCGCCTCTCCTCCTTATAAGGGGGAAACAGGGCAAGACGCCCACCTTGCCATTGCTGTCACATCAAAACCACCGCCGCCCCCCTTCTCCTCAAGTTCAAGAGAGGGACGCCCGCCCCATCGCCACCAACGCCTCAACGCCGCCGGCCTCCTCCACCACCTCCACCATGGCCCCGAAGCCGACAAGGGAAGGGCGGAAGTCGCCGAGGCGCAGTGGCTCGGCATCGCGAAGGAGCGGGCCGCCCGACTTCGCCGACGCATGTGAGCTGCGGAGGGTACTACTCTCTTCGTTGACGGAGACGCGGCGATCCGCAAGACGAGGGTGATCTCCGCCACGATCCGAGAAGGTTTCGCTGGTACCCCTTCTTCGCTTTTTCTATCGCGGGCTCGCCTGCCCTCCGAATTCTTTTATGACATCATGAACACCTACGGCCTCCGCCTCCTTGATTTCACCCCAACGCCGCCCCGACCATGGCGGTTTTCGACACCTTGCGAAAACTTTGTCGAGTCCACCCAAATGTAGCCCTCTTCCGCCACTTCTTCATGCCCCGCATTGAGAGAGGAGAGCCGCTTGTCGGAGGAATTGCTTGGATCTCTGTGGATCGGCAAGAAAGAAGTATATCCGGAAGGAGAGGTCCGCAGCAAGTGGGAGGAGTGGAGAGCCGATTGGTGTTGGATCATCGAGGAGAACCCGCAGCCCTTCACTGCCCAGCCCAAAATCCCATAGTGCGCGGCAACGATTGGAGCAACTTGGCCGGAGGATGCGAGGTTGAAGATTGCCGTGACCGGATCTTGCGCCTCGTGCATGCCGGACTCACCGAGGTGCTGTTGGCGCTGATTTTCTTCGCCGCCAGATCGCTTCCCTTGCAGGAGAGGAGGAGACCTGCTTGGGAATTCCAAAATGCGGCGGACATCATGAGGTTGCGCCCAGGCCTCAACTGTAATTTCACCGTTTTGAGCTGACGCGATGTCAGCTGGAGCTGTTCAGCTCGACCCAGATCGCCCGAGTGGTTCATGTTGCCGAGGGGTCGCCTTTGTGCAACAACTCTTCGCTGACCGCATCCGCGCGATGATGCCGCCAGCGATTCCCATGGATCGCTTCAACTTGGCAAGAGCCCGCCGACGACGCCGTGCAGCAGCTTCTTCGATAGCTTGGAAGAAGTGCCGATCCGCGCCGACGAAGCAGAAGTGGCTCACCCGCGACACCACCGACGCCGAAGCTGCAGCAAGATCACCACCAGGCTGGAGGAGGCGGCGGAGCTGCTGCCGCCGGTGAATTCGGGTTCACCGTGGAGGAGGCGGAGGTAGCCGAGGCGGCAAGCCTTGCCGACCGAGAGGAGCTTGCCGGCGCGGAGGAGCAGGCCGAGCCTGATGCTGAGCCGAACGAGCCTGCCGGGGGCGCCTCCCCTCCACCTTCAGACAGCTTGCCGCAGGAGGAGCCCGCGGCCCCGCCAAGAAGGCGCCTCCACAAGACCGGGAGGGCGGGCGGCGACGGGCCAACAGCCGCCTCACCCGGCGACGCGCTTCCACCGCGGGCAAGCTCATGCCGCTGGAGCGCCTCACGCTGCCATAGCAACCGGAGCGGGGCCTTCTGGGACCACGGCTCCCACACCCGCCAAGCGTCCGAGGGAGCCCACTCTTCCAGCTCGTCGCACCGGAGGCGGAGCGGAATTCGACTTCTCCGCTCTGAGCTCCGAGGAAGAAGAAGAAGAGTGAGATCTTGTCGCTGTACTTGTAATCCTTTAATTTGCTGCTTTGTCTTGTATCTGATTTGCTTCATTCTCAACTCTTTCCTTTTTCGTCAGACGCTGCCTCGTGAGGGCGTCAAGAGAGCCAAGACCTGTGTGGTTGTCATCGAAGACGATCCCCTGTGGCTGTGGAGGCGCTGCCTCAGACTCCCTTGCCGGACCCGGAACCCTTCCTCAGAGCAGCCTCAAAGACAGCCCCCAACGTAAGTATTTGGTTTATTTCTTACGTTAGGTGTGCATGGGTGATCCTCCTTGCTGATATCTGACTTGTTGATTTGTGTAGGAGCAGAGCAGCCTCATCGAGGGCCCGAAGTCGCTTCTTGAAATTCTGTCTCGCTTCAACCACGCCGCCAAGGGATACTCTTCCCAGAACGGAGCGCCTCCAAGGGAGGCCCGATAAGGGAAGTTTCTCCGACAAGGGCAGCGCCAAGCGATCCTCCGGGTGGAGACCGCGCCACGATCCCATCGCAGTAATCTCCTTGCCTGAAAATTTCCCTTGGGTTCCTTTTCTTCGTTCTTCTTTTTCAACATTTGCTTGATCGTTTTTTCTTTTTCTCGACATCGATCCATCTCGCGGAGAGCCGATGGAGACCGAGGTTGCCGGGCGAGGAGGACGCGCAAGGCAACAATGACGACGCCGCCAACATGGAGGAGGAGGCCGCGCCGATGGGTCCGCCGCGAGGAGGCCGCCAAGGTTGCCGGGCGCAAAGGCCGGGAGGGGTCTGTGATCGATCGACGACCTCGAGGCCGCAGGAGCGCCAGCGCCACGCCGACTGCCGATCCTCCGCCACCGATGCAGCACCAGTTCGGAGAGTCCCAGCCCGCGCTTATTCAAGGCCGGGCGACGGTGTCTTCATCAAGCTTCCATGGGCGCCGAGCCTGTGGCGCCGGTCGAGGGAGAGACCTTCGACGAAGAGCTGCTCGCCTCCGCTGGGTTGTCGCTAGTTGACGCGCCAAGCAGCAAAGAAGGGCGAAGTTCGAGGAGGAGCAGCTGCCGAAGAAGCCGCTGTCGCCTACCGCTACCGGCAAGCTAAGCCGAGTACCGGAAGTACTTGTCGCGAGGGCGGAGCGACATGGAGAACGCGCAGAAGAGCTTCAGCCGCCAACCAAGAAACTCTCCGGATGTAGCGTAGCATCGGGAGCAACTCGCTGAGGAGCGCATTTACCTTCATCCCGAGAAGGCCGAGGTCGAGGAGCAGCAAAGGCTTGCCGCGAGAAGCTATTCTCAAGAAGAAGAAGGAAGGGCGCAGCGGAAGATCAACCTCGACAACTATGAGGAAGATCTTGCCGCGCGCGAGCAATCAATTGGCGGATCTCTCAAGGAAGCAAAGGACGCTGCCGCAGCTGCCGAGGCCGCCAAAAAGGAGTTGGAGACGAGGGTGACGCAGCTGGAGGCCACCCTTCAGAAGAGCGGCGAGGAGGTCACCACGCTGAAGCACGAGCGCGAGAAGGATGCCTACACTCTTGGCGAGTTGCAGGGCCGTCTCGCTGAGAAAATCAAGGAGCTCGACGCCGCCAAGGACTCCATGGCAGATCTTGAGCTGAAGCTGTCTACCTTGACGGAGACGCTGGACGGCGCCAAGGAGCGGGAAGTGGGTTTGTTGGAGAAGATCAAGGCCAACGAGGAGCTGCTGGCGAATGCCACGACCGCCCACAACACCTTCAAAGAGAATGTGATGATCTGGACCGAGGGTCTTGTGAATACAGCTGCCGCCATCGACAAGGAACTGATGGAGCTGGGGATGGTGGACCTCGGGTACTCCACCGACGAGCATCTCCAACCCAGCGCCAAGCTCAGCCTGTTCTTCAAGGGCGTGGTGGCGGTTCTCCAATGCTCGGAAGAGATCCCAAAGCAGCTGGTCGACGAAGTCGCGCCAAATCTGTGCAGGGCTCTTCAAGGTGCTGATGAAGGTGGCCTTCCGCAATCCAGCGTTACCTTCGCCAACGCCCTCAAGTCCTCGCCACGATCGCCGACGTTGAAGCGCCAAGGCCCTTGTCGCACCCATTGTGACAGGTGAGCGGAGTCAAGAGAGTTGATGGCACCGCGGACTAGGCCGCCAAATTTATCTTTCCCTTGTCGCTGTTGATCATGTTTAGGAGAATAATTCATTAGATCTGCATGTTATTTTTGTAATATACTCTATCTTAGGCAACGATTGCAATGTTATTTTTTTACTCGATTTCTTCCTTTGTATGTTTGTGCCTCACGCTTAGGGAACTTGTCGGCGCTGGCACCTTTGTCATGAAGCGCTGAGTGCGAACGTCAAGAGCTTGTCAAGGGCGCCGCCTCCGACAAGCAACCTTGTCGCAAATAGTTGCAGCTCACTTAAGTTGTTGAGCGGACTCAAACAAAGTAAGGGCGCCGACTAGCTACGAGTTGGTTCCTCCGCCGCACAGTGTTTTCCATACAAAGTACTTATCGCTCGAGGAAGATAACTTAAAATTTAAAACTGATTGCTCAAACTTTGGCCACTTAGCTTTTCTGTCGCTTGCTTCATGTAAGGCTTAAACTTCCTCGAGCGACGGTTGGTGGCCCACACCATTATCTTCTCCTTCCCCCCTGGAAAAACAGAGTTGGTACACCGACTTGTACAAAGGTACAAAGGTACTATACCTAACTCGACGGCAAGGGACAAGAACATTATATGCCCGCCCCTCGCCGCCTAAACAAAGGCAACAGGACCGCCAAAAGCGCAACCGCTTGCCACGATGGTAAGCTTGTCACCCGCTTATCGCTGCTCCCCGCCGCTGCACAGCCAATTGACACGCACGCGGAATGGCCCCATGGCGACACGCTGGTGGATGAGCCGGAGCGAGATGAAGAGAGGTTGCTCGCCGCTGCAAGCGCCTTTGCCGCTGCTGAATCCTTGTCGCGCCGGAGCTTGTCGCCATCAGCCTTCCCTGCAAGCTCCTCTTGCCGGGTCTTGTTTCCTTCGTGCCTTGAGGTCCTTCCCGCAAGCTCCTCTTGCCGGGCCTTGAATACTTTGTTCTTGAATGGCTCCAAAGGAGCCGCTGAGGACCTTGGCGGTCACCACCAAGCCTTGCTGCTGGTGTCAGAATCGCCTGCACGAAGTTCGGGATACTAGGGGACCCCTACCTAGTACACCGACACCGGCTTCAACCCGGGCCTCTTCCACGCTTACGAGCCTTGGCGAAGTTCGGTCTCGAGCCAAACATCGCACTCCAAGGTCTCGCATTTTTTCACAACGTCCTGGAGCTCTTGCTGGACCTCATTAAACCTGGCCTTGAGCTTCTTACGGGTGGCTTGCTCTTTGGCAGCTTTCTCCTCGGCTTCGGCCAGGGCCTTTTTAAGGGCCTCGACCTCAGTCGTTCACTCCTATACATATCATGACACTACGGTCAAAACACATCATTTATTCTTTCCGAATATATAGCGAGTCATTACATACCCTGCTGGTCCTCTAGCTACTTCCTCGCTTGGCCGAGCTCCTCCTCGGCCCGCTCCAGTCTCTGCTTTAGTCTGGAGACTTCGGCAGTGTGTGAGGTCGCGGCCAGCAATGACGCTGATGTCTACTACGCAACCTTCTTCTTGTAGACGTTGTTGGGCCTCCAAGTGCAGAGGTTTGTAGGACAGTAGCAAATTTCCCTCAAGTGGATGACCTAAGGTTTATCAATCCGTGGGTGGCATAGGATGAAGATGGTCTCTCTCAAACAACCCTGCAACCAAATAACAAAGAGTCTCTTGTGTCCCCAACACACCCAATACAATGGTAAATTGTATAGGTGCCCTAGTTCGGCAAAGAGATGGTGATACAAGTGCAATATGGATGGTAGATATAGGTTTTTGTAATCTGAAAATATAAAAACAGCAAGGTAACTAACGATAAAAGGGAGCACAAACGGTATTGCAATTCTAGGAAACAAGGCCTAGGGTTCATACTTTCACTAGTGCAAGTTCTCTCAACAATAATAACATAATTGGATCATATAACTATCCCTAAACATGCAACAAAGAGTCACTCCAAAGTCACTATTAGCGGAGAACAAACGAAGAGATTATGGTAGGGTACGAAACCACCTCAAAGTTATTATTTCCAATCAATCCGTTGGGCTATTCCTATAAGTGTCACAAACAGCCCTAGAGTTCGTACTAGAATAACACCTTAAGACACAAATCAACCAAAACCCTAATGTCACCTAGATACTCCAATGTCACCTCAAGTATCTGTGGGTATGATTATACGATATGCATCACACAATCTCAGATTCATCTATTCAACCAACACATAGAACCTCAAAGAGTGCCCCAAAGTTTCTACCGGAGAGTCAAGACGAAAACGTGTGCCAACCCCTATGCATAGGTTCATGGGCGGAACCCGCAAGTTAATCACCAAAACATACATCAAGTGAATCACGTGATATCCCATTGTCACCACAGATACGCATGACAAGACATACATCAAGTGTTCTCAAATCATTAAAGACTCAATCCGATAAGATTACTTCAAAGGGAAAACTCAATCCATTACAAGAGAGTAGAGGGGGAGAAACATCATAAGATCCAACTACAATAGCAAAGCTCGCGATACATCAAGATCGTATCTCCTCAAGAACACGCGAGAGAGAGAGAGAGATCAAACACATAGCTACTGGTACATACCCTCAGCCCCGAGGGTGAACTACTCCCTCCTCGTCATGGAGAGCGCCGGGATGATGAAGATGGCCACCGGTGAGGGTTCCCCCCTCCGGCAGGGTGCCGGAACAGGGTCCCGATTGACTTTTGGTGGCTGCAGAGGCTTGCGGCGGCGGAACTCCCGATCTATTATGTTCCCCAAAGTTTTTAGGGTATATTGATATATATAGGCGGAAGAAATACGTCAGGGGTGCCATGAGGGGCCCACGAGGGTGGAGGGCGCGCCCAGGGGGTGTGGGCGCGCCCCCTGCCTCGTGGCTCCTCGCTTCTTTCCGACGCACTCCAAGTCTATCGGGCAGCTTTCCTTCCAAAAATAACTTCTCCGAAGGTTTCATTCCGCTTTCACTGCTTGATATTCCTTTTCTTCAAACATCAAACAAGGGAAAACAGAAATCGAACTGGCTCGGGTCAATAGGTTAGTCCCAAAAATAATATAAAAGTGCATAGTAAAGCCCATAAAACATCCAAGATGGATAATATAATAGCATGAATACTTCATAGATTATTGATACGCTGGAGATGTATCAGATCCCCAAGCTTAATTCCTGCTCGCCCCTCGAGTAGGTAAATGATAAAAGAAAGAATTTATGAAGTGTGAATGCTAGCAGGTGCATAAGTTTGATCAATGATAATTTCAATCACCTTTTCTAGCATAATTATATGTCATAACAGTAGCTCAACTCATAGAACTTTTAATGATCAAGTAACAAACTATTCACATGTTAAAGTATAGATCATAAACTTTCTTGAAAACTAACAAACTATGTTCTCAGTCATCAAACAATTGCAATTCATCTTATTTTCAGAAGAGTCTATGTGAGAGCTTTGATTCAACAAACTTCACATACTCAACTATCATTTAGTCTTCCATGATTGCTACCACTCAAAGCATATTTTCGAACAAACTGTATTTATCGAACACAGAGAAAGATAGGGGCTTAATGTTTCGCCTCCCAACCTTTTACCTCAAGGGTAATGTCAACAATAATAATTCATGCTCAAATATATTTGAATGGCCATATATGCCTAGATCTTTCCATCATATGATGCTTATCAACTAAAGAGTAGGTTGGAATGAGAAGGAATACTACTGACTCTTGCATAGAAGTAAAAGATAGGCCCTTCGCAGAGGGAAGCAGGGATTTGCAGAGGTGCCAGAGCTCGAAGCAAAAATAGAGATGAAAATAATTTTGAGAGGTATGCTTTCATTGTCAACATAACAACCAAGAGTTCCCAATATCTTCCATACTACATACATTATAGGCGGTTCCCAAACGTAAAGGTAAAGATTTTACCCCTCCACCAACAATCATCAATCCATGGCTTGCTCGAAACAACGGGTGCCTCCAACTAACATCAAACCTGGGGGAGTTTTGTTTGCAATTATTTTTGATTTGATTTCGATCTTTTGATCATGGGACTGGGCATCCGAGTTACCAGCCATTTTCTCGTGAATGATGAGCGAAGTCCACTCATCGTGAGAATAACCCACCTGGTATGGAAGATACTGCTAACACGTAGTCGCTACATGAGCAATTCAGGCATACAAAATAGATTATTATTTGAAGGTTTAGAGTTTGGCACATGCAAATTTACTTGGAACGGCAAGTAAAAACCGCATATAGGTAGATATGGTGGACACTCATGGAAGAAACTTGGTTCAAGGAATTTGGATGCACAAGCAGTATTCCCGCTTAGTACAGATATTTTGGCTAGCAAAGGATTCTAAATAGCAAGCACCACATGTTAGAGGATCCATAACAATATAACTTCTATACAAACATACCCAAGCATAACTCATTATGTTGTCTTCCTTGTCCAACTTCAACTAATTTGCTCAGGTTTGAAAATAATTAATGGGGCTCACAATCATAGAAGATGTCACGGATAGTATATTTATATGTGAAATCTCTTCCTTCAATATTCTTTCATGAATTGTTCAAGTGACCAATACAATGTTTGCTAACCTTCAATAAATTTACCGCCTCTACTTTTATATGTAAAGTCATTACTCCCCATGGGAAAGGCATATGAAACATATATAATTTCAGATTTATGACATTCAACTCATTCAACCATTTACTCATAGGATGTAAGTGAAGCACACGAGTAAATGACAAACTACTCCAAAAAGATATAAGTGAAGATCAATGAGTAGTTAAATAATTATGTAGCTATGTGAAGACTCTCTCTCATTTAAAATTTCAGATCTTGGTATTTTATTCAAACAGCAAGCAAAGCTAAAGAAAATAAAATGACGCCCAAGCAAAACACATATCATGTGGTGAATAAAATATAGCTCCAAGTAAAGTTACCGATGGAAGTAGACGAAAGAGGGGATGCCTTCCGGGGCATCCCCAAGCTTAGGCTCTTGGTTATCCTTGAATATTACCTTGGGGTGCCTTGGGCATCCCCAAGCTTAGGCTCTTTCCACTCCTTATTCCGTAGTCCATCGAATCTTTACCCAAAACTTGAAAACTTCACAACACAAAACTTAACAGAAAATCTCGTGAGCTCTGTTAGTATAAGAAAATAAATCACCAATTTAAGGTACTGCAATGAACTCATTCTTTATTTATATTGGTGTTAAACCTGCTGCATTCCAACTTCTCTATGGTTTATAAACTATTTTACTAGCCATAGAGTCATGAAAATAAGCAAACAACACATAGAAAACAGAATCTGTCAAAAGCAGAACAGTCTGTAGTAATCTGTATCAAACGTATACTTCTGGAACTCAAAAATTCTAAAATAAATTGGTCGACCTGAGGAATTTGTCTAGTAATCATCTGCAAAGATAATCAACTAAATAGCACTCTCCCATAAAAAGTTTTAGCTAATCTCGTGAGCGCTAAAGTTTCTGTTTTTTATAGCATGATCATAAAGACTTCACCCAAGTATTCCCAAAGGTTCTACTTGGCACAAACACTAATTAAAACACAAAACCACATCTAAACATAAGCTAGATGGATTATTTATTCCTAAACAGAACCAAAAAGCAAGAAACTAAAATAAAATTGGGTTGCCTCCCAACAAGCGCTATCGTATAACGCCCGAGCTAGGTATGATGATTTCAATGATGCTCACATAAAAGATAAGAATTGAAACATAAAGAGAGCATCATTAAGAATATGACTAGCACATTTAAGTCTCACCCACTTCCTATGCATAGGGATTTTGTGAGCATACAATTTATGGGAACAATAATCAACTAGCATAGGAAGGCAAAACAAGCAAATCTTCAAGATTTTCAACACATAGAGAGGAAATTTGATATTATTGCAATTCCTACAAGCATATATTCCTCCCTCATACTAATTTTCAGTAGCATCATGAATGAATTCAACAATATAACCAGCACCTAAAGCATTCTTTTCATGATCTCCAAGCATAGAAAATTTACTACTCTCCACATAAGCAAATCTATTCTCATCAATAGTAGTGGGAGCAAACTCAACAAAATAACTATCATGTGATTGAAAATTAAGATCAAGATGACAAGTTTCATGGTTATCATTATTATTTATAGCATACGTTTCATCACAACAATCATCATAGATAGGAGGCATGCTTTCATCATAGTAAATTTGCTCATCAAAGCTTGGGGACAAAAAATATCATCTTCATCAAACATAGCTTCCCAAGCTTGTGGCTTTGCATATCATTAGCATCATGGATATTCAAGAAATTCATACTAACAACATTTAAATCATGCTCATCATATAAATATTTAGTGCCAAACATTCTAATGCATTCTTCTTCTAGCACTTGAGCACAATTTTCCTTTCCATCATTTTCACGAAAGATATTAAAAAGATGAAGCGTATGAGAAAAACTCAATTCCATTTTTTTGTAGTTTTCTTTTATAGACTAAACTAGTGATAAAACAAGAAACAAAAAGATTCGATTGCAAGATCTAAAGATATACCTTCAAGCACTCACCTCCCCGGCAACGGCGCCAGAAAAGAGCTTAGTTGACGGGGTGTGAGTGCGCTTACCTAGCCTCCCCGGCAACGGCGCCAGATGCCTGCTTATTGACATAAAACACATTCAGTTAGTTTACTACGAAATTTAATTGAGCCCCTGTCCGGCTTTTCTTTCCGAACACCGGACAAGTCTCGTGGGCTACCGCCTCTATTGGGTTTTTCTCTTTTGTGTTGCTTACCTCAAAACCTGTCAACATGTTGTTGCAGGCTTCGGTCAGTCCGCTCTTGACGGACTGAACCTTCTCAATCACCATACCCATAAGGATATGGTGTTCATCCACAATGGAAGCACCTCGTAGCGCCCAAAGATTATCCGTGCCTCCGCTGGACAGAGGTCACCGGCGGAATAGGCACAACCCCTCCTGAATGGTATTCAGCTGGGGACCGAATTGGTTATGGCCCCCATCGCCAGTCTCCATAGGGGCTTCCTTCCCCATGTGTCTGGCGGCCAAGGAGTCATCCTCTGGCGCCACCCTAATTGCCTCCTGAACCTCTCCCTGGCCTGGGAAGGTCCTTTGGGACACCACCTCGTCGTCACCCTTGGTCGTGGGAGAGTGAGCGGCCAGCGTGACTCACTGCCATCGCCTTTGAATCTAGCGAACCTCCTGAGGAGGATTGCTGGGAGCTGTCGTGGGCCGGACTTTAGTAGCATAATTTAACATATTAATACCATGAAGAGGACACATGGACGATACGGGTTTTAGTACTTACGATGCGCCAGGCTTGTTCTGGGGCATCGCCTCGACTCGCTGCCGACATCCCATGCGGAGTTATCTGTCGGTGTTCGGGAACGGGGTACCAGACTTGCTCGCTCATGCCTTCGGGCGGCTCAAGGAATGTCCCAAAGACGACCCATCTTCACCAACACAAGCTCAAGACCTCGCGAGGGGCTGAGATTGCGGACGACAGAGGCCTCCTCGCACGGCCGTCAGTCGGCTCGCGAGGAGGCGGAGAGATCAAGGCGGGTACTCACGAGGTGCCCATGACGAAGCCATGATGACTAAGGGCGCCAAAGGGCGCCAGCCCACGCAGTGTCCTCATTTCCTCTTGGTGCAAAGGAGGCAAGCACAAAGTAGGGTATCAAGCAAAGGCAACCGCTTTGTGCAACAAGACCAAGACCAGCCCAACGGCAGGAAGGAAGTCATCATGGAGCCCAAGCCGGGCCATCGCTGAGCCTTTGGCAAAGCGAGGACCAACTTTAGTCGATAAGTGTTGATGTTCCCTTCAAAATGGCCAATTGTTGGCGCTCTTCTCGCTCAATATTTGGGAAGAGGCCTGTGGTCTCGCCATAAATAGGACTAGCCACCACAGTGGTAGAGGATCAAAGAGGGAGACCGAGACGGAGAGATATCCAGGATCGGATCGAGTGACACCTCGAAGTGACAGAGAGAAGCAACTGAACTCCTCCTAGCAGTTCATCGCACCAGCCAGGAACAGACCCTCGCGAGGTTGTTCTTCCTTGTACTGTTCATCATCCGCCCCAGAGGCAATCCACCACACCACAAACTAGTGTAGGGTATTACACCACAACGGTGGCCCGAACTAGTATAAACCCTGTGTCCATTGTGTTGTTCATCATTCGTAGCTTAGATCCTTGCGAGGCGACGAGGTGTAGGTAGGCTGGAGGTGTGATCTCGCAAGCACCCCTGTAGTTCAACCTAGAGGGTCTCGCTGAACCCGAATCGACATTTGGCGCCGGTAGGTGCGCTGAATCCGCCTTTCCGCCGCCCCGCCGCTGTCCATCATGTTCGGGCACCCAACGGCAACCTGATCCTCGGGCGGCCTGGCCCGCCCACACCGAACCGCTTGCCTCGGCGACTTTCAACCCCACGTCCCTGTGCAGCCCGTGGTCCGCAGGCGCGCGGGTCATGGGCGACGCGGTCAAGCAACATCAACCTCACGCCGCGCGGCAGCGCGGGTCGGGCGGCGAGGGCTCAAACCACGCCATGCCACGGCACCGCACACTCGACGGAGCAGTAAACCAAGGGCCGCGCCACGGTTGCCCGAGAGCTACCGCAATGCAAAGCACCGAAGGCGGCCGCGACGCGTTGCTGGAGCGGGTGGCGGAACTCCTGGGCTACGCCGCATCGGGGGCTCACCCCTTCTGCACCTAACTACCACCTCAGGCTCAGGGCGAGCCACGCGGAGGCCCCACGAGCGCCCGCGCAGCTCCGAGTGGACTCCAAGGCTGCTGCCAACCAGCCACAAGACGGGACTAACGGCGGTAAGCGCTCGCCCCCGCCAACGGCGAGGACTCGCCACAGCCCACAGCTCGGGCGGGTCAGCCGCTACCACCCTCGTGTGGGCGCCAAGCAGGACTGCATGGCACATGGGGCACTATGGCGGTTTTCGGGTGGCGGCCCCGAGGAGTATAAACCCACATGATGGATCAAGGGCACGATAGGAAGACGAACGTGGCTCGCCCTCGCCCAAGCCGGGGGACGGCACCCGGTTGAGCTCTTCCAGAACCCCGAAAGCCCTGCCGACCGCTACTGGAGGCAGCGACTATCGGGCACCGCTAATTCCTCAGAGCAGGCATACGCTAACCATGGATCGCAAGAGGTACAGGTCGTCATGACAGACGGTTGCCCCAATCTCGGTCCCTACCCTCGTGAGGAGGGCGCCGGGGCTGCGGAGAGGGCCGAGATCCAGCATCATCGCCATGGCGCTCGGAGCAAGGCGCCCTCAGAGGTAGGCCCTTCGCCGGGAGGTGCTCTCGTGGCCTGCCCCCGCAGAGGACCCGTGGTCGTTGGGAACCGCCGGCACCGCCTACCCTGGCGGCAGCGCCCCGGTTTCCGGCCGCTCGCCGATGGCACTAGAGTGTGGCGCAAGGGGCCTCGTCTGGGCGATATGAAGCAAGGCCTGACTCAGAAGAAGGCCCAAGGCTCGTGAAGCTCGCCGCCTGCGACACTCTCACGTACAATGAGGGGCTGTACACGCCTATAGTCTCGGGGGTGCCGACCTCAGCCCCGGGCTCCTCCCATGCCCAGTGGCAGCACTTAGTCTGCTACCGTGAGAAGACGCCCAAGACTAGACCGGTGCCGAACGCGCCTTTTTTCTTCCTTTCTTGCTTTTCCCTTTGGCTGTCGCTTCCCCGCTTGGATTTAAATTGATTTGCGCCGAGATTTGCGGTGTTCGGGAAGGTGTTTAGTCTCATTCGAGCAATCTCGCGCCTTGGTTACCACTTTGCCTCACTGCCTCCCCTCGTGAGCTCCCTCGAGCCAGTGCCAGCCTAGCTTGCATGCAGCCCGGCTGCCGCCGCCGCGCTCCTCTCGTGGAGGTTTTCATTACAGGTTCAATAGGCTCGCCATGAAACACTCAGCTCACCACAGCCTCCGCAGCTATCTCGGGCCCACGTGAGTCAAAGGTAAACAAGCCAGCCAGCTCGCCGCTAAGCTACCGATCGGGCGCTGCGCGACGGGTGATATCGCATCTACTAATACGCTAAATGCAAGGTTTTTACATGAGGGGCTTCCCCTCCCAAAATGCTCTTACAACCTTCAGGGCAAAGCCCAAGTTCTATCTGCGCAGTGTAAGAAAACAGGAATGACACGCGATCAGTCGGATAAACTCCAATGCATCCTCAAGGGCAACCTGTAGTCGTCGCGGCGTCGCTGGCTCGCTGTCGCTTCTCCGCTGCCGCCGCCAACGGCCGGTCCGTTTCACCATGCTGCCTTCACCAGCAGCCACAACCACGCAGTCGTTGTCAGTAGCAAAGGCCCTGACAAGGGCGTCCACGTTGTCTTCCACCCAATGCGCCAGGTCGTCCCGAACAGCCTGGGGCACCGGGGCTATGGCGGCGTCAAAATCAAAGTCGGGATCCAAGTTCCGAAGATGGCTGAAGACGCGGGAAAAGGCGCGCCCGAGCAGGGCACGGCTCCTCTCCTCCACCAACCTGTTGGCCCTGCCCGACCGCGCCTCCAGCTGCGTCACCACATCGGTGAAGAACTGGAGATTACCGACGTAATTGACCGCGTGAGGCTCCCCCACGGCTGCCTCGCAGATGTTGCCCAAGGCCGTTAGCTCTTTTCTGAGCGTGAGAGCATGGGGCCATGCTCGTGCTCCAAGATCCGCTACTGGCGATCTCGCCCTCGCTTTGCCGCCAAGAACGGCCTCAGCCTCGCCCACCCATCGACGGAGAAGAAGCGCCGGGCGGGAGGTAGTCAGCTCCTCGTGTGCCATGACAAGGGCAGCTGGAAGCATCGCCCGCCGCGCCACTTCATCCAGCTTGAATCTCGTGGCGGCGGTCCGCCTTCGCTCGCCCCGATCAACCCCGCCTCTCTTCGAACTCAAGGCCGAGGTTCAGTAGCCGCCGCCACCCGGCGATCAACCTCTTCAAGGACTCGACCTCGCCGCAGCGACATCGCCCTTCGCCGCGCCACCAAGCGCCTCGCTCTCCAGCCTGCTCAAGGTCACGGGCGCGATCGGCAGCTTCAGCGCCGCGGCCTCCTCACGCCTGAGCTCTATCTCGTCAACCAAGCCCCTTCATCGATGCAAGGCCGCCACGCAGCTCCACCTGCCGCCCAAGGAGTGGCACCAGTTCGAGCTCCTCAAGCTTCCGCTTCCGCCACCTCACGCCAAGGACAGCCTCTTGGGCCTCTCAACGACCCGGAGCTGGCCTCCCGAGAAGCCGCCAAGAACGCCTTGGCTTCCTCATTGTCGAGGTCACGCGGTGGCGCGCAAGGGCAACGGCCACCTTCAGCTTGCGCTTCTTCAGCTGTATGCAGCCCTCAGCCTTCAAGGCGCGCTCTTCATCAGCGAAGCTCTTCACCAAGCAGGCTCACCAGATCGCCGCCTCCCGAGAAACCTTGGCGAAGAACACGGCGCCGCGGGGGCGGGGCCGAGCACGCCTCCCGCCGCCCTTCCGCCTCAGCGCGCTGGGATCCGCGAATCAGCATTCCTCTAGGCAGGGGGGGCTGGGCACACACTCGCGATGGCCGGGCGCACCTAGCCAGGAGCCCGGCCTGGAGCCGGCCCATCCCCAAGTGAAGAGCGCAGGGCCGACCTCAGCCAATCATCGCCCACGACCAATCGGGAAGCCTAAGGCAGGCTGGCTGCAAGCACGGAAAGGCTCAAGGAGGGTCACGAGGTGCGCAGAGCCATGATGCAGCACAGGAGGGCTCATCTCTCCAACCGGCCGCACCACGAGGGCAGTGCTTGAGCTAGGAGCACTTGGAGACGGTGGAGAGGGCGACGCCTGGGGGGATGGCTCCTCGGCCGTCTCCGCGAGGTCAGCAGGAAGGGCCCTGCAGAGCAGAGATCAGCCAAAGTAACGGAGAAGTGAGGGATTAATAAAGGAGAAGGCTTACTCATCAATGGCGAAATACTTCCTGCGCTTCAGCAGGCGGCAAGGATAATCATCATCCAAGGCCTCCCTTTTTCTTCGAAGGGCCTCGAAGTCCATGCGGAAGCGGCCCAAACGCTCGGCGCAGGGGTCAGCCTGTAGCAAGGAAGAAGCACCGAGGCAACCAGCGTCAGGGGCGCCATCCTGGCGCACGCCGCCAGTCGCCTCGTCAAAGAGGGTGGCCCAGGCCTCAGGGGCCTCAGCCACGGCGGCCGCTGGCTGCGGCTCAACGCCTTCAGTCGCCGCAGGGTGGGCCACGGGGGCTGCCACCCCAGAGGTGCTTCCTGGCGTCGTCATCCCTGCGGAGGCCCTCAGCCTCCCGGTGGCCTCTTGCCTCCCTCGCTCCGCCACTTGAGGAAGGACCACCGGGCAATCGGAAGGGCAACCACCACGATCGGGTTCTCGGAGGTCCCGTGGAGGCTGCGGGTGCAATCCCCATTCATCGAAGCAGGGCATCTGCTTCACGAAATCGCCCTGCTCGAGCAAAGGTACAGCAGGGCACCCCCCTGTCGGATGCCGCCAGGAGAAGGGTCCCCAGTTAGGATCCTGAGAACCTTCCTCAATACTTCGGGCGCCAGGTCCTCCTCTTGGAGCCTCATGCGGTCTTCATGCCCGCTGAATGCCCACATCCGACGGGAATGGCGTTGGAGAGGGGCAATGCGGCGTAGTAGAAACTCCTTCACCACCTTGGGCGCCGTCACGCCGAGCGCCCTCAGGAACGTGAAGCGACGCCAGAAAAAGAAGAGCCGGGAGCTCGTAAGTGTCTCCTGGCCCCAGCCCGAATTGGGGATCGCAGGTGATTTTGGCTCTGAAAGCAGGGGGCTGGGTACCCCGACGTCCACATACAGCCACCGCTCGCGGAACCCAGGCGCGGGCGGAGGAAGGCTGAAGTCGATCCCTGAAGCTGCTGTTTCTGGTGAGGCAATGAAGCTCACGCATCCCGAGCATTGTGCGGGGTCGCTGAGGCGCAAAGAGAAGAAGTGGCGCAACAAGGCAACTGAAGGAGGAATGCCCATCATCGCCTCACAAACAAAAGCGAAGACAGCCAGAAGAGTAATGGATTCGGGACCCAAGTGCATCATGTGGATCTGGTAATGGGAAAGCACAGCATTGAAGAAATTGGAGAAGGGAGGAACCAGTCCCGCCCACAGGGCGTCGGCGAAATACCGGACCTCGGTGACTATTCTGTCAATAGAGAAGTGAGACGCGGGCCAGACCGTTGTCCTCCCGCACTCATTGAAGATGGTGGCGATGGCAGAGCTGACCTTGTCCAAGCCCTCTCGGTTGAGGATGATCGATCGATCGATAGCAGGAGCCGTCAGCGACGGCGAGCGAGGCAGAGGCACAGTCTTTTTCCCTTTCCCCTTCTCCGTCGGAGCCATGGCGGCAAGAAGGGGGAGGATTTGTATTGGAAGAGAAGACTGGAGCTTGAGAGGAGGAAGAACAGGAGTTGCTCGAGCCGCGAGAAGGGGGATAACTGTGTGCAACCACGGGTCCACCTAGCTGGGCGCAAAATAAGGAGGCGTGGGGAAACAGGAACGCCCACGTCCAATCAACCACCACGCGGCGCCCGAGGCCGCAGGCTGTTAGGGCCCGCGGTGCTTCGCACTTGCCCATTCGCTTCTCTCGCTGAGCCAAGTCCAGCGCCGCTTTGGGACCGGGGCTATCACATGCTTCGGGAACGGGGTACCAGACTTGCTCGCTTGCGGCTCGCGGCGTGGCTTCAAGGAGGGCCCAAGACGCCCATCTTCACCAACACAAGCTCAAGACCTCGTGAGGGGCCAGCCTCACGGGCGGACGACATGAGGCCTCCTCGTGCACGGCCTCATCAGCCTGGCTCACGAGGAGGCGGAGAGATCAAGGCGGGTACTCACGAGGTGCCCATGACGAAGCCATGACGCACCAAGGGCGCCAAAGGGGCGCCAGCCCGCCAAGAAGTTGTCCTCATTTCCTCTTTGGTGCAAAGGAGGCAAGCACAAAGCGAGGGTATCAAGCAAAGGCAACCGCTTCAGGCAACTGCACCAAGACCAGCCCAACAGCAGGAAGGAAGTCATCGTGGAGCCCAAGCCGCGCTATCGCTTGAGCCTTTGGCAAAGCGAGGACCAACTTTAGTCAGATAAGTGTACTCGGATGTTCCCTTCAAATGGCCAATTGTTGGTGCCCTTCCCGCTCAATATTTGGGAAGAGGCCCAGGGCCTCTGCCTATAAACAGGACTAGCCACTCACAGGGTAGAGGATCGAAGAGGGAGACCGGAGACAGAGAGATATCTAGAATCGGATCGAGTGACACCTCGAAGTGATAGAGAGAAGCGACTGAACTCCTCCTAGCAGTTCATCGCACCAGCCAGGAACAGACCCTCGCGAGGCTGTTCTTCCTTGTACTGTTCATCATCCGGCCCAGAGGCAATCCACCACACCACAAACTAGAGTAGGGTATTACACCACAACGGTGGCCCGAACTAGTATAAACCATGTGTCCCTTGCGTTGTTCATCATTCATAGCTTAGATACTTGCGAGGCGACGATGTGTAGGTAGGATGGAGGTGTGATCTCCACATGCACCCCAGAGTTCGAACCTAGAGGGTTTGCCGGAACCCGAAATCCGACATTATCCGCAAGGGAACCCTTCCCCCACTTGGACGCCTCCGCCTCCAGATTTTTGGAGGCCGCCCTCTTCTTCCTTCCCCCATTAGGGGGGGGGGGGTTGCTTTCTTCCACCTCCTCATCGTCATATTCGATGGCAGAGGAGTGAGTCTTGTCTTCGGACGTCATGTCTGAAGCGCCCTTGCGGCGAGGGCCACCTTTGGCCCCCTTGGCCTTCTTCTTGGCCTTCTTATTCGGTGCCTTGTAGGGCGCCGGAACCAGCATCTCCGCCAGGAGCGGGATGACTGGTTCTTCTGGCAGCTGAGCCGAACATTGAATCCGCTCGGCTTTCTCTGTCCATACCTGAAAGGATAAATTAGTAAACTTCAGTTAACCTCCTTGAACAAGCAAGTAGAGGATATGCCTTGAGACGAAGGACTTACCGCATTGGCGGATGGGCAAGATCGTGACCGCGTCCAAGTCTATGGTCGGGCGGTTTCGTCACTTTAAAGAGCAGCTTCCGTGCATCTTCGTGAGTGGTTCCAAGAGCCTCAAAGAAGGTTTGGTGCTTTTTCCGATCGAATTCTATAAAGGGAGGTTCGGCTTTGGCAGGGGAGGATTCGCGCATCAAAGATCACCTGGATCACGCTGACAAGCTTGATGTTTCTGTCCACCATGCTTTGATGCTGCTTGTAGCGCCATCACTCATCCGACGAAGACCCATTTGGGCCCTTCTCCATCCAGAGGTCACCGCATTGGAGCTCCGGACTTGAATTCGAAGCCGCGCCTGTGGCATTGCGGGCTCGTGATGTAGTACCACAGCTTCGCCACTCCTTGACAGCCTCCACGAACGTGCCTTTGGGCCATGTGACGTTGGGCATCTTGCTCACCATGGCTCCTCCGCACTCCAAGGTTGGTTGTCCACCACCTTCGGCTTCACGCTGAAGATCTTGAGCCACACCAAGTGGGGCTGATGCGGAGGAAAGCCTCACACACGCACAATGAATGCCGAGATTTTGAGGAAGAGTTCGGGCCAGATCATGGAAATCTAGCCCATATTAGAACATAAGTCCGCTGGACTAAAGGGTGGAGGGAAACCCTAACCCATGGACGAAATGAGGGAGGAACACCACCCTCTCATTGGGCTTCGTGTAGGGACGACTTGCCCCTTGGCCGAAGCCGGGGCGATCTATTTCGCCACATACCCGGCCTCCCGAAGCTCGGCGATGTCCTTCTCCTTAACGGAGGAGGCCATCCACTTGCCTTGCCCTCCAGATCCAGACATGGTTGAGTGCTTGATCGAGGTGGAAAAGATGAGAACTTGGGCGCTGGAGCTCGAGAATGGAAGGGCAGAGGAAGAAAGAAGGCGTGGGTGAAGAAAGGGAATCCTTATCCCCTTATAAAGGCAGTGAATATCGAACGCCTCCCCACTCGCCTTAAAACTCGCCTATTCCCATGGTTTGTGCAAATGGCATAGTTGGGTTACCCATGCTCGTATTGATGAGAATCCCGCAATAAGGGGACACGATTTCTGCTTTGACAAGACGTGCCAATGGAAACCGCATCTCAAAACGCGGAACGGCAGACGAAAACGGTTCGAAGTAATGACCGGGCAGACGTGATGTCATCTTGCAAAAAGTTGTCAGCGGATGGGACTCGTGAAATACTATACTCTCTACAGCTGTGTGTGTGGTACTTGTGTTGCAGACCCGGACACGTTCGTTTCGTCCAAACACTATCTTGGAGTATTCGGAAAGGGAGCCCGCCTTGCAATGCGAAGAAGATAATCATGCCATGACACCTCGCCATTGAAGCCTGGTTCAGGGGCTACTGAGGGAGTCCTGGACTAAGGGGTCCTCGGGCATCCGGCCTGTTGGACATGGGCCGGACTAATGGGCTGTGAAGATACAAGACCGAAGACACTCTCCGTGTCCGGATAGGACTCTCCTTGGTGTGGAAGGCAAGCTTATGCACCAAATATGAAGATTCCTTTCCTCAGAACCGACTTTTGTATAACCCTATCCCCTCCAAAGGTCTATATAAACCAGAGGGCTTAGTCCGAGAGAAACATATAGTCATACAGGCTAGACTTTTAGGGTTTTAGCCATTATGATCTCATGGTAGATCAACTCTTGTAATACTCATATTCATCAAGATCAATCAAGCAGGAAGTAGGGTATTACCTCCATAGAGAGGGCTCGAGCCTGGGTAAACATTGTGTTCCCTGTCTCCTGTTACCATCAACCTTAGACGCACAGTTCGGGGCCCCCTACCCGAGATCCACCGATTTTGACACCGACAGGCACCCCATGGACACACAAGTTGATCATTGATCTTTTAGCCATGTGCGGTGCCCCCCCTCCATCATAATCCACCTCGGTTATATTGTAGCGGTGCTTAGGTGAAGCCCTGCGTCGGTAGCATCATCATCACCATCATCACGCTGTCGTGCTGACGGAACTCTCCCTCAAAGCTCTACTGGATCATGAGTTCGTGGGACGTCACCGAGCTGAACGTGTGCAGATCGCGGAGGTGCCGTACGTTCGGTACTAGGATCGATCGATCGTGAAGACGTAAGACTACATCAACCGCATTGTCATAACGCTTCCGCTTACGGTCTATGAGGGTACGTGGACAACACTCTCCCCTCTCATTGCTATGCATCACCATGATCTTGCATGTGCGTAGGAATTTTTTTGAAATTACTATGTTCCCCAACAGTGACATCTTCCCTCATCATCTGAAGAGTCTCTTGCTGCCTCATGAGCGCCTTGAACTGCTTGTTGTGCCATTCACGCAGGTCCAGGCACTTGTCCTTCATCTTATGATCCACCTTGCCGGCGGAGTCACGCCGTTCTTTGAGCTCCTGCCACTTTTGGCGGTGTCGGGCCTGCATTTCCTTCACGTCTGCCACCATGGATTCCATGAAGGACAAATCCATATTGATGGCAGCTGAGTCATCGACCTCCACACTCCCTAGATGCGGCGATGCCATAAGGTGTTGAAGCTCTTCATCAAGCTCTGCGTCTGTCAAGGACGGGACGGGGGCTCCGATACCACGCAACGACAGCACCATAGCCAGCATGTTCAAGGAAGACGGCAGGGCCTCAGCGGCGCCCCCGGAAGAGGGGAGTGGACCCATGGTCTGAAGAGGATTCTTCGCCGCGACAACCACTTCCTCTACCGGGGCGCTATCCAGAGAGTGCTCCACCACTGCCAAGGAACCTTGTGTTTCCCCGTCAACGAGGTCCTGCCCCTCAGCAGCTGCGACCTTCGCACCCTCGTCTGCGGCGGACCTCCCTAAGCCAGTCACCACCTCCAACAAATCTGGTTCTTCAGTTTGAAGGGCTGCAGATAGAAGGGGCCTGTGAACAAACGAAGAAATGGAAGTCTTGAAGCGAATAAAGGAACAAGAGGAAGCAATCAGAGCATGAGAGAGAAGAAGAACTAAGCAAGATACCTGGGGAAGTCTGCCGGGCAGGGGTCTCTGTTTCCCCGGCAACAGTTGTTGCTGGGTCACGAGCCTTGTCCTCTGCCGGGGTGGGCTTGGCAGCCTTCTGCACAACCTCTGCCGCGAAGGATTCCAGGACGACCTCTTCGGTTTGAGTGGCAGAGGAGGCATGCCCCTTAAGGAGGGGCTCGCCCTGTGTCACCTCGCCTCCTCCTCTGCATGGGGGGCAGAAAGACTATCTCCATCATCTCTGGCGGGCGGGGTCAAGTCTCCGCTCCCGGGCCGGGGGCTAGGCTGGGGCTCAAAGACGGGATCTTCTACATCCTTCCCTGCCGAAGCCGAGCCCTCTACACCCTCCAGCGACCCGAGGCACCGGAGCCTCTTCCAGAAACGGTGAATGAGGTTCTCCGCGTCCTCCTCCACTTCCCTGCCGGCAACAACAAGAACAACAGGTTAGTCGAAAAAAGCATTCAAATCTGCTTAGGAAGATATCTACCACAAAGAGAAATCCTCCTTACTCTTCCGCGATGAGCATGGAGTTCAAATTGAACTCCGTGGGAGGAGGGGACTCCTGTCCTCTCTTCAGAGGCGGAAGGGTGGAACTCCCCGGCAGCTTCTGTGCCTGTTGTGACATCAAGAGCTCCGGGGAAGGTGAGCTCTACGAGGAGCTCGAGCCAGAACGGGGGCTGGACTCCGCCTCCGTGGCCACCGACCGTTTGGCGGAAGGTGCCTTGGCCGGAGCAAAGCGAGGGGATTGGCGACACGCCACCTCGGCCGTAGTAGACTTGGTGGAGACCTTCTTCACCCTCTTGGTTGCCGGTGCTGGGTTGGAGGTCGCTGCTCCTTGGGCTGCGGCACGCCTGCAGGTGCGCTGATCAGAGTCTGGTTCTGGGGCTTGCGGTCCAGCCGCAAGCCACTCATCTTTGGGGGGCGCTGCCGTGTCCTCCTCCTCCGCTCCCTCCTGGAGCTCCGTCGCTGCCGTGGCCAGGGCATCCAGCCCAGCAAAGTCAGCCCCGGCAAGCTCTTCCCCGGCAGATCCTTCCGCGGCCTGCGCGTCGCTGCCGCCGTGGGAAGAACTTTCGTTCCCAACTTTCCCTTTGCCCTTCCCATCCTTTGCGGCCTTCTCCATCTCCTCAAGGCGGGTAACCTTGTCCTCCGCGGCTCTCTTCAGAATATACGCCACCTGCGCAGCGGAGGTGCATTTGTACATTCCGTCCTCGGTCCTGGTGGCCTTCTCCACCAAAGTGCTTGACCACTGGAGCTCTTCGTCGAAGGAAGGGAGTTGCCAAGTACTCGACACTCCCTCAGCATTGGAGTCCGGCATCCACTTCAGTATTTGATCCCGGGCAGAGTTGACGTTCAGAGGAATGATGGTTGCCGGGAGCTTGAACAACTCGAAGCGACCAAACAGTTAGTCGCACAACCAAGCATGGCCATAAAATGACAAGTTGTTGGCTAGCCCCGGCAGCAGCCTCATCCTATCCGCAGCACCGCCATACAGCCACGCAGGCCTATCCCTTTCTTGCAGCGGTGAGATGCGGCGGAGGAGAAAATCTGCCCCCACACGCTCAATGGTTAACCCGACAGCTGCTAGGCGGGTGATCCTGTTGATCACCGGGCGCAACCTATCCAGTGAGCCCTTTCAAGCTCCAATCCTTGCCATGCTCAACGCACTCTTGCTGCGCTTCACAAAAATCAGGGGCTTCCTTGTCCTGGATCCAGCACCAATCCCCTCTCCATTCATCCCACCTCTCGCGTTGGTACCCCGGGAGGTAATCCCAAATCATCCTCTTCAACCGTGGCATCCAACTGATGATTCCGGAGCGGTTGATTCTGCTCTCAACCCTCGGGACGAAGTAATGCCGGAACAGATCCACATTGGGCATCACTCCAATGAAATTCTCGCACAAATGCGCAAAGATGGCCATGGTCGGCATTGCATTGGGCATGAAATCAACGAGATGAAACCCATAGAAGTTCATAATCGCCTCGAAGACACCAGAGAAGGGGGGACAGAGGCCACAGATGAAGTAAGCAGCAAAAGATCGATATGAATCGGGAGGATCCACCTCACCCGCCTCGAAGACTACGGGCGCCCCATGCCCTTTCTCAACGGGCCGCCCCCACAGATCAAGGAAATATGCCCTAGATGCAATAATAAAGTTTTTATTTATTTCCTTATATGATGATAAATGTTTATTATTCATGCTAGAATTGTATTAACTGGAAATTTAATACATGTGTGAATACATAGAAAAATAGAGTGTCCCTAGTATTCCTCTACTAGATTTGCTCGTTAATCAAAGATGGTTAAGTTTCCTAGCCATAGACATGTGTTGTCATTTGATGAACGGGATCACATCATTAGAGAATGATGTGATGGACAAGATGAAGGAAATATGCCCTAGAGGCAATAATAAAGTTATTATTTATTTCCTTATATCATGATAAATGTTTATTATTCATGCTAGAATTGTATTAACCGGAAACATAATACATGTGTGAATACATAAACCTACAGAGTGTCACTAGTATGCCTCTACTTGACTAGCTCGTTAATCAAAGATGGTTATGTTTCCTAACCATGAACAAGGAGTTGTTATTTGATTAACGGGATCACATCATTGGTTGAATGATCTGATTGACATGACCCATTCCATTAGCATAGCACCTGATCGTATAGTTTGTTGCTAGTGCTTTTCTTCATGACTTATACATGTTCCTATGACTATGAGATTATGCAACTCCGCTTGCCCGAGGAACACTTTGGTGCTACCAAACGCGTCACAACGTAATCGGGTGATTATAAAGGTACATTACTGTGTCTCCGAAGGTACATGTTGGGTTGGCATATTTCGAGATTGGGATTTGTCACTCCGATTGCCTGAGAGGTATCTCTGGGCCCTCTCGGTAATGCACATCACATAAGCCTTGCAAGCATTGCAACTAAATGTGTTAGTTGTGAGATGATGTATTACGGAACGAGAAAAGAGACTTGCCAAGAACGAGATTGAACTAGGTATTGGATACCCGACGATCGAATCTCGCAAGTAACATACCGATGACAAAGGGAACAACGTATGTTGTTATGCGGTCCGACCGATAAAGATCTTCGTAGAATATGTAGGAGCCAATATGGGCATCCGGTCCCGCTTATTGGTTATTGACCGAGAGGTGTCTCGGTCATGTCTACATAGTTCTCGAACCCGTAGGGTCCGCACGCTTAACGCTTCGATGCTTATTATGAGTTTATATGATATTGATGTACCAAGGTTGTTCGAGTCCCGGATGAGATCACGGACATGACGAGGAGTCTCAAATGGTCGAGACATAAAGATTGATATATTGGAAGCCTATGTTTGACTCGAATCACTCCGGTGAAATTGGGAATTTTACCGAGTACCGGGGTTACCGAACCTCCCTGGGGTCAATGGGCCTTGATGGGCCTTAGTGGGAAAGAGAAAGGGGGCCATAGTGCTGGTCAAGACCTTCCCCTTCCCTAGTCCTATTAGGACTAGGAGAAGGCGCCTCTCTCTCTCTCTCTTCCCACTTGGGAAAACCTAGTTGGACTAGGATTGGGGGAATCCTACTCCTAGTAGGAGTAGGAAACCCCGTGCGCCTCCTCTCTCTCGGCCGGCCAGCCCCTCCCCTTCCCTCCTTTATATACAGGGCAGGGGCACCCCATGACACACAAGTTGATCTACGGATCTTTCCTTAGCCGTGCAGCGGTGCCCCTTCCACCATATTCCACCTCGGTCATATCGTCATGAGCTTAGATAAAGCCCTCGCTGGAGAAGTCATATCGTCATGAGCTTAGGCGAAGCCCCGCGCCGGTGGAGCATCATCATCGCCACCACGCCGTCGGCCGACGAACTCATCCCCGACACTTTGCTGGATCGGAGTCCGGGATCGCCATCGAGCTGAACGTGTGCGTAACTCGGAGGTGCCGTGACGCTCGGTGCTTGGATCGGTCGGGTCGTGAAGACGCATTTACTACATCAACCGCGTTGTTATAATGCTTCCGCTTTCGGTCTACGAGGGTACGTGGACGGACACTCTTCCCTCTCGTTGCTATGCCATCACCATGGTCTTGCGTGATCGTAGGAAATTTTTTTGAAATTACTACGTTCCCCAACACAAGACCCATCCGTTAGCTTAGCACTATGATCGTTTAGTTTATTGCTATTGCTTTCTTCATGACTTATACATGTTCCTATGGCTATGAGATTATGCAACTCCCGAATACCGGAGGAACACTTAGTGTGCTATCAAACGTCACAATGTAACTGGGTGATTATAAATATGCTCTACAGGTGTCTCCGATGGCGTTTGTTGAGTTGGCATAGATCAAGATTAGGATTTGTCACTCCGATTGTCGGAGAGGTATCTCTGGGCCCTCTCGGTAATGCACATCACTACAAGCCTTGCAGGCAATGCGACTAATGAGTTAGTTGCGGGATGATGCATTACGGAACGAGTAAATAGACTTGACGGTAACGAGATTGAACTAGGTATGGTGATACCGATGATCGAATCTCGGGCAAGTAACATACCGATGACAAAGGGAACAACGTATGTTGTTATGCGGTTTGACCGATAAAGTTCTTTGCAGAATATGTAGGAGCCAATATGAGCATCCAGGTCCCGCTATTGGTTATTGACCGGAGATGTGTCTCGGTCATGTCTACATAGTTCTCAAACCCGTAGGGTCCGCACGCTTAACGTTCGATGACGATTTGTTATATGAGTTATGTTATTTGATGTATCGAAGTTTGTACGGAGTCCCGGATGAGATCACGGATGTGATGAGGAGTCTCGACATGGACGAGACATAAAGATTCATATATTTGAAGGTTATATTCGGACACCGGAATGGTTCGGGTCGTTTCGGATAAAATTTGGAGTACCGGGGGTTACCGCCCCGGAACTTATTGGGCCTCATGGGCCTAGTGGTGGAAGAGAGGAGGCAGGCCAAGGAGTGGCGCGTGCCCCCCTAGCCAAAACCGAATGGGACTAGGGTTGGGGGGGGGGGGGAGGGGCGGCCCCCCTTTCCTTCTCTCCTCCTCCGCCTTCCCCCTTCTCCTTGTTGGAATAGGAAAAGGGGGGTCGAATCCTACTTGGAGTAGGACTCCCCCCTTTGGCACGCCACCATTGGCCGGCCTCGTCCTCCCTCCCTCCTTTATATACGGGCGGAGGGGGCACCCCATAGACACAAAAGTTGATCTTTTAGCCATGTGCGGTGCCCCCTCCACTTAAACACACCTTGGTCATGTCGTCGTAGTGCTTAGGCGAAGCCCTGCCCCGGTAACTTCATCATCACCGTCACCACGCCGTCGTGCTGAGGAAACTCTCCTTCGGCCTCAACTGGATCAAGAGTTCGAGGGACGTCACCGAGCTGAACGTGTGCAGATCGCGGAGGTGCCGTGCGTTCGATACTTGGATCGGTTGGATCGCGAAGACGTTCGACTGCATCAACCGCGTTACAAAACGCTTCCGCTTTCGGTCTACGAGGGTACATGGACACACTCTCCCCGCTTGTTGCTATGCTTCTCCTAGATAGCTCTTGCGTGATAGTATGAATTTTTTTTGAAATACTACGTTCCCCAACAGTGGTATCCGAGCCAGGTCTACGCGTAGATGTTATATGCACGAGTAGAACACAAAGAGTTGTGGGCGATAATAGTCATACTGCTTACCAACATGTCATACTTTGATTCGGCGGTATTGTTGGATGAAGCGGCCCAGACCGACATTAAATGACCGCGTTCATGAGATTGGTTCTACCGCCGTGCTTGGCACACAGGTGGCTAGTGGGTGTCTGTTTATCTAGATTTAGTTGAATCGAGTTTGACTACGCCCGATCCTTGTTGAAGGTTAAAACAGCACACTTGATGAAAAATCGTTGTGGTTTTGATGCGTAGGTAAGAACGGTTCTTGCTAGAAGCCCGTAGTAGCCATGCAAAACTTGCAACAACAAAGTAGACGACGTCTAACTTGTTTTTGCAGGGCTTGCTGTGATGTGATATGGTCAATACGTGATGATATATAAATTGATCTATGAGATGATCATGTTTTGTAACAGTTATCGGCAACTGGAAGGAGCCATATGGTTGTTGCTTTATTGTATGAAATGCAATCGCCATGTAATTGCTTTACTTTATCACTAAGCGGTAGCGATAGTCGTAGAAGCAATAGTTGGCGAGATGACAACGATGCTTCGATGGAGATCAAGGTGTCAAGCCGGTGACGATGGTGATCATGACGATGCTTTGGAGCTGGAGATCAAAGGCACAAGATGATGATGGCCATATCATATCACTTATTTGATTGCATGTGATGTTTATCTTTTTATGCATCTTATTTTGCTTAGTACGGCGGTAGCGTTATAAGATGATATCTCACTAAATTTGAAGGTATAAGTGTTCTCCCTGAGTATGCACCGTTGCGATAGTTCGTCGTGCCGAGACACCACGTGATGATCGGGTGTGATAAGCTCTACGTTCACATACAATGGGTGCAAGCCAGTTTTGCACACGCAGAATACTCGGGTTAAACTTGACGAGCCTAGCATATGCAGATATGTCCTCGAAACACTGAGACCGAAAGGTCGAGCCACTACAAAAAAAGACACATCCGTGACATTTTGGGCCGAACGAAATTTTTTCTGTCATACATATGACACTTCTATGGCAATAGTTGAGACAAAACCCGGTATCATCATAGATGTGGTGGGCTCCTACTTCTATGACAAAAAATCATGACAGAAAATGGGCTTTTCGTCCTGGGCAGGCCGGAGACGCAGCTGCATGACATTCTTTGGGCCGTCCATGACGGAAAAAACCATGGTAGAAGCGAGGGCGAGGAAAATTTCGGGGAGTTCCCGGTTACGGTGGGAGGTCGGGGCCGAGCGATGCGCTGCTCTCGTCGACATGTACGCTGCAGTGTGCGTGGCGTTGGCTCTAATCGAACCCGAGCGAGGCGTTGGGCTCTAATCGAACCCGGCGATTGCCTGCAGGCTACGCTGCGTTCGAACCCGAGCGATCGATCGATGGTCGTTAATCGAACTCGACGAGCGATTCTTCGCCATCTGCTGCTAACTAAAGCCGATCGATTGATGAACAAAGGAGCGTTGCCGGGGTGGATGAACAAGGAGCGGTGGTGTTGCCTCTGGATGAACAGGACCCGTGGTGTGGTGGAGGGATGGTTGAACAAGAGACGGTGGAGGGGTTCCCGTGGAGGGTGGTTGAACAGACCCGTGGTGTGGAGGGCTGGATGAACAGTGAGACGGTGGAGGGGTGCCCGTGGAGGGGTGGTTGAACAGACCCGTGGTGTGGAGGGCTGATGAACAAGAGACGGTGGAGGGGTGCCCGTGGAGGGGTGGTTGAACAGACCCGTGGTGTGGAGGGCTGGATGAACAGAGATGGCGGAGGGTGGTTGAACAAGAGCCGTGGAGTAGCGCATGTGGAGGCTGGATGAACAGGAGCCCGTGGAGGCTGGAGGAGGTCGGCGGTACCCGTAGAGGCTGGAGGAGGTTGACGGTGGAGATGAACAGATCCGTGGACTCCTGCTTTTGCGACACGCCACACCCTCCCGGCGAACAGGACCCCGTTTGACCGTGAAGCGATCCAACACAAGTCCGTTTCATCTGTTTTGCGGTACGCCACACCTCTCCCGATCAATAGGACCCCCGTTTCGACCGTAGGAGGTCCGTTTTGTCCGTTTTGCGGTACGCCACACCCCTCCCGATCAATAGGACCCCGCTCGACCGTAGGAGGTCCGCTTCTCCGCTTTGCGGTATGCCGCACCCTCCCAATCAACAGACCCGTGCTCCAACGTAGGAGGTCTGTTTCTCCGCTGTGTGGTACGCCAGCCTCATTCCCATCACCTGTTCCGTCCAAGCCTCCCGATGAACACGACCACGCATTCCGCTCCAACCCAGCGGTTGGCTCCCACGCCCGCTGCCTCCCGATGAACACCACGCATTCCGTTGCCTCCCCATGAACACGACGCATTCCGTTGCCTCCCCATGAACACGGCGACGACGCTGTTTCTCCGTTCCGACCCAGCCATGTACATGAGCCCTGGTCATACGTGATGCGCGAGTAGGCGTTGAGACCCGCCCAGATGTACACATACGTGGCAGATTTTCTTTCTTGCACCCCGCCGCTGTACGACGCGTACATGCTACATGCACGCCTCTACTATGACACGTCGGCGCGCTCTACATCGACCAAGATGTACGCGTACACGTTCGTGACCAGAATGACAACGCTACGTACGCTTCGACCAGGTGGGTCCCGACTGTCAGGCACTTCCTTGCCTGCGAAGATGTAGCTGGTGGGTCCCAGCAGTCAGGGGGGCGAATCGTTTTGTTTTTCTTTTACCCGGACGCACTTCCTTGCGTGCAAAGGTGTACCTGCTGGGTCCCAGTAGTCAAGGGGCGAATCGTTTTTTTTGCCCGGACGCACTTCCTTGCGTGCGAAGGTGTAGCTGATGGGTCCCAGCAGTCGGGGGGCGAATCATTTTTTTCGGACGCACTTCCTTGCGTGCGAAGATGTAGCTGGTGGGTCCCAGCAGTCAGGGGGGCGAATCATTTTTTTTTCGGACGCACTTCCTTGCGTGCGAAGATGTAGCTCGTGGGTCCCAGCAGTCAGGGGGCGAATCATTTTTTCGCAAAATACGGTGGCCCGTCCGGTGGGTCCCCGCTGTCAGGTGGAGGAATAATTATTTTGCGCGTAATAAGGAGGCACTTCCTTGCGGCTGCCGTGGACCCAGCTGTCAGCCTCTCCACGTACAGTCCACGTCCGATGGAAGTCGTTCCTTGACCACGTCGACCACTCCGCGCCGAGAGCACCAGGGCGGTGGACGACGGCGAGGCCTAGGAAGGGGACGACGCAGAGCCGGGGAAGACGCGGCAGTGGATGCACACGCGGAGAGGAGTACGAGGGTTGATCGGTGCGGCGCGCTGCCGCCGCCACGAATAACAGGAGTGTGGGTGAGTGGAGGGATGGCTCGCCAGCGGTGGGAGAAGTAGGGGCGGTGAGGCCTCCAGGGCAAGACAGCCGACCACGGAGGTAGGAGCAAAGCGCACGACCGGCGCTGCTTTGGGCGGCCGGAGCAAGAAGACCAGAGGTTGAAGAAGCACGACGGCCGTTGGATGGACATCGTCACGGTCACTACAGCTAGAATCGTTTATATTGACTAAGTTGACAAAGCCCTTGGTACGCCAACTTAGTAGGCCCACAGTCGCTTCCAAACGATCGCCCCGGATGTTAGGGGAGGAATCATTTTTGGGCGGGTGAAGCTAGAATATCCGAGATTAAAAAGAAGACGGCATCCGTTGGATGGACATCCAACGCCACTGCTGCTAGAACCGTGTGTTGACTATAAGTTGACAAAGCCTTGCATACGCGCCAACTCTGTTTTTTAGGGACGGTCAACTTAGTAAGGCCGAAGTGTGTGGCAGAGAACTTATAGCCCATTTGAGATTTGTAAGAATGTGTAGCCCATTTTGAACTCTAATGGAATTTACTACAGCCCATTTACAGTTTGTTACAAGTACAGCCCATTTCAACCAACCGCTCAAAACAGAATTCAATAAATTTCCCACATTTTGATGGGATCCAAATATTTTATCCGAAATTTCTATTCAGATTAAATACAATTTCAATATAAATTTTTATTACGTAAAGATCCAACGAAACATTGCGCTTCAAGAACAATTAATGAAATTAAAATTTTCAATATCCAAAATAATATTTTATAAAGTAATCACGTGTTTGGTGCATTTTTTATAGTTACTGCCCAGTTTTATAATTACATCCCATTTATTATTTTTTAAAGCCCATTTTCTTGTTAAGCCTAATGCATCCCTCCTAGGAAAGATTTACAGCCCAACAAGCGGAGAATAACAAGTTGACCTTGCCTCGGGTATTCCTAAAAAAGTATAGCTGGGCTAGCCATTTTGAGCTTGAAAAAATTAATATCTGGGCTGGATATCGGCTTTGGGCTAGACGGGCCACAGCCCGCTAGATTAATACCTGCAATGATGTTTTCATTGTTGTTCAGAGGAGAAAAATTAATATCTGGGCTAAGCATCGAAAAACTCTGCAGTGCTCACACCTCAATAACACAAATACTGCTCGAGCTGCTTGGTCCCAGCTATCGGCCGCTTCTTGTGCAATTGTCTCGTTTATTGACTACTCCCTCCTTTCCGGTTTATAGGGATTATATTTAGTTTTTCATTTTATAAGGCTCAATTTGGTTGTTCCCCATCACATATTCAGATTCCAAGGTGCATTAAATAATTGCATGCAAGTATTAAGAGAAAACTGACCAATGCTTGTACTTTATGCATGCATGCATTGCAATTAATGCATTGATAAACATAATTTTTTGAGGAAAACAAGAGCATTAATTGGGTGTTTTTGCAAACTACAAAAAATATTCCACCACTCACCATCTACCTTGGTTGGTGAGATTTTTGAATTGAGCCCTATAAACCGGAAAGGAGGGAGTACTACATAGGTTGACAATGGTGTGGGACCGTGATGTCAGGAAACCAGGAGGAAGCAAAACAAATTATAGTTTTATATATATATATATATATATATATATATATATATATATATATATATATATATATATATAAGGAGGCACTTGCGTACGTGAGGCTATGGACCTGGTGGGTCCCCATTGTCATCCTCTCCAAGTAATGTCATCTCCTCACCTTGGGCTTTCGCTGAAATGAGTCAAGGCCGCCCGCCACGCTTCCCGGTGCAGGCGATTGCTCCGCCTTCAAACGACACAAGTGCCTCCGTCCGTCCATCTGCCGCCCATATTAATGATACGCGGTTGCCGAGGCGGCTACTCCGGCGCCACATGTCCGTCCCTCCGCCTGCCCACCATTGCTATATAAACTGCAGTGCCGGCCATAGCCGCAGTCATCTGCATCCGTTCCCTTTCTCCTGTACACACCACTACTGCCCACCATGGCTTCCTCACGCTCTAGCGCTCTTCAGGACGGGCGGACAACGGACCACAAGGAGATGGCATCCATTGCTGCCGACCGGCTGGCCAGCAGGCAGCCGGAGGACGACGACGTCCCAATGGAGAACATGGTAGTCGATGATCCGGCGCCAACCCCCTCCTCCGCGCCATCCTCACCGGTGCATTGCACCATGACCATCGGCGAGGCCCGTGCCCAATATATGGACAGGGTGAGGCAGATGCGTGAGGAGCAGTTCCGGAGGCGCAGCCGACGCCGCCACAACCACCATCTCCTCCAGGAGCACTGCAGCGGAGGAGCAGATCGCCGTGGAGCGGGCGGAGCAGGCGGCGCTCGACTCGTACCGCTCCGCCCGCAAAGGCCGCCGAAGGCCGGGCGGTACCGCATGCGGGTGGCGGAGGCTGCGGCCGCCTACAAAGAGGCTAGCAAAGAGGGCGATGAAGCGGGCGAGGCTGTTTGGCGAGACCGAGGACGAGGCAGAGGACAATGCCGGCTCCGACGAGTCCCCGCTCTGCTGGCGTCGATGAGGCCCTACTCCACCGAGGCCCCGCGGCGCCAACAACAAGGCAGAGGACACTGCCGGCTCCGTCGAGGCCCCGCCCCACCAACAACGAGGCAGAGGACATCGCTGGCTCAGCCGAGGCCCCACCCTGCCGGCAACGTGGGGAAGGATTTCCACCGCTCCGCTGAGGCGCCGCCCGCCGGCAACAAGACAGAGGACATCGCCGACTCCGCCAAGGCCCCGCCCCGCTGCCAATGAGGTCGCGCCACATAGAAAACGGGGAAGAGTAGAACACGGTAGGTCGCCGCCGCTCGGGTCCAAGTAAGGCCACCACTGCTACCCTCCGGTTGAAGCCAAGCTAGGCGGGTTAACCATTGATAGCCGGTTAGCTTCTTGGCGGCGACGTGGAGTCAGAGAGCTGCGCCGAGAAGAACCACGCTTCTACTTAATCTTTGGTGCGTTGGTGATCGACATGTGGGCCAACATGCCACATGTCAGTTACGCAACTGCACCTGCAGTTTAGTCATTGAAGCTTTTGTTCGGCTCAGTGGTACATGGGTGGGTAGCTTCGGTTAATTAATTATACCTCCAGCGCACCCCTTTTTAGTTGAAGAATATATGAAATGTAATGAAATCCGGCATGTTTATATGAAATCCGACAGTGTATGAATGAATTTATTTCGATTAGTTGGAATTCCTGTATCACTGGCATTCGATGAACATGCAAAACAATACGTACTAGCATTATTCCTAGGGTGATCACCTCGTTTGCAGCAGTTTCACATGTACTCCCTCCGGTCCTTTCTAGTCTACATACAAGTTTTGTCTGCAGTCAAAGTATCTCTACTTTGACCAATCTTACACAAAAAGTATGCACTTTCACAATGTGCGAAGTAAAAGGAATGAAGGAGTACAAAGAGTTTGAGCAGCTTTTAGCGTTTCAGACATTGCAATCAAACACACAGCCTGGCAATCCATAGAGAACATTCAAAACAATCGATGATTATGCATCTCAACGACTCACATGTCGAGGCAATATTTACTTCACAACTAAAGAATCAAGAAACATTGATTGACGCTTCTTGTGACAAAGAAAGGCGCCCCATTCAAAAATATCAAACGCATGTCTTGCTAAAATCAATGAGCAAAATTTGACAAGGTTGTCCCATTCCAAAATATCAAATGCCTACAATTGTGGAATGGGCAGGGTTTGCCGTCAGTTCAGACATTGACATGGCACCTCGTGCTAAATAAACCAGCTGTTCTTTTTGTGCAGTTCCACCAAAATCAACAAAATTCGCGCGTAGCTTGTCTGATTTCGACCTTATATGTTGAAACGCCTTGAACTTATCGACACCTTCTTTCTTGTGGTGGAAATGAATGATTCGATGTATTCATGAACATTTTGTGCAGTTCCCATTGAAATCAAGCTGAGCACCCCTGTTTGCACAAATACAAAAAAAGTGATTAGTATAAAGCAAACTGTACTATGAATTGACAGTTTCAACAGGCACATACATGGTCCATGTAGAGCACACTTTTAGAAAAATGGAACTCACCAGAAAGAATCCTAGAACAACATTGTACTCACAGCATCACAGCAAAAAAATGGAGATTTGTCATCCTTCCGAGCTGAAGTTAGTTTGGTCTTGTGGGGAGTAATGTAACCATCCTTCAACTGCTCCTTCCGATGAGAAGATAGACAGGCTTCTTCATCCCGCATAATCGGAACTAGTCACTTCACGTACTCCATATTCTTCTTCAGAGGAAGATGATTCTGTTGTGCAAAGACAAGAGGACTACTAAATGCTAGCATCCCTGTTTGCTCGAAAAAAAGGAAAGGAAATACTGAAAACAACATAGATGAAGCACTTCTCAAGGACAATACCACTTTTTCATGACAGTATTTAAACAGTAGCACAACACCAATAGAGATGACAAAGCTCAATCATATGGGTGAATCAGTGGGCGAGTACCAACCTTTGTCAGGAGGCTTATTATGTAGAGCATACAGATGAAGCACTTCTCCGGAAACATCTGTTGCTATCTATGGTGGTGTCCATGCTTACTATATACTCCTCGATTAGTTTAATGTTTTCAACATCTTCTTGTGCAGTTCCACTAAAATATATGGTATCTTCAAAGAAGATCCCTGTTTGCACAAGTAGAGATAATTACATATTACATTAAGAGTGGCATCAAATCAGTGGCAAAACAATTGCTCGTTCCAGCCATATAAATAAATTAAGATGCAAAACTATATCATTACTTGTGTCATCACAGTTCCAGTGCTTCATTACAGCACCGGGAGTTGATTTTTGTTTTTCTTCCGCTTGTTCTTCCCTTCATCACTTGGTTCAATAATGCACAAGCTTCGCCTTCAATGTAAGATTTGGCATGTCAATTAGGGAGCACAAGTATAGTACTAAACTTAATTTTCGATGAAAGTGGCAAAATACAGGCCAGCAGCCAGTGAAATATCCTTATCTTACCTCAATGGGATATTATGGTGCACATACTGATTGGAAGTCTTGTCTCCATTTGTGCAGTTCACTAAAATCAAGCAACATTATCGTACAAGTAGTACAACATATGAAAGCACACTGCAGAATCATGTGAAAGAAGGCTAGTATCTTGTCCTCTCATGATGCGAATTCAAACAACTCATAAGAAGAAGATCTGAACCAAATTAAGCCTTTAACGGATAGGAAGTAAGATCTCCTCTTGTGCAGCTCCACTAAGATCAAGCAATCAAGCAACGTTGTATGTGTGACATTTTGGTTGAACTGCACAAAACACTCTTAAAACAAAAGTGTTTTGTGCAATGCAACAAAAGGTCACAATGGCAACAAGGTGAAGTAGATAACCCTGTTTACACAGAGGTGCAAAGGAAACAATTAGTGGTCAATAACGGTGGATGACACGAAGCCAACAAAAGAAGCATCTACTTTATCTAAATGGGAAAGAAAGCAAGACAAGTAGCATTTCTCAAGCGGTGGCATTGATTAATATTAACATAGAGATTATATTAACAATAAAATCGTTAAACATGTAATTTGCTTTTAACCGTGGCATTGCATCAATTTTCCAGTGGCATTATTAGAGGGTGTTTGTTTACGTGGACATTTTGGTGTAGGGACTAAAAAACTCCGTGTCAGTCCCATCTAAACCAAACAGGAGGGACTTTTAGGGACTAAAAGTGGGCATTTGGGACTAAAGAAAGAAGACCCGAGGGAGTCTTTTGGGACTTTTTCCAACAGTTGCCCCCTGCCACGCGTCGCACCTTGTCTCTATTAGTTCATTACTAGGGGTAACATGGTCTTTTAGCATGTCATTTAATAACCTCTAGTCCATGTTTAGTCCCTGGAACCAAGCAAGTAGGGACTAGGGAGTTTTTAACCAAATAGGGCCTTAGATTAACAACAGCTAATGAGTTGCACGGGACAGTGGATGCACCAGCACCATGTGCATCTACCGATGTACTGTGGTCATGCACAGTCTGTTGCAACAAAGAACAAACAACCAAGGAGCATATTTGTGTTGGTCCCAGTTTTGTTATCTTTCCCTATGTGAGCGCAGCAAACCTAGTCCTGCTCAAACTCTACAGCCTTGTCCCTTCCTTTCCTTTTTGAACTAGTACTTTCACCCCTTCCTTTCCTCTTTGAACCACGTCCTAGATTTATGCGATACAACTTTCCCCACTACTTTCCCCCATTCCTTTCCTCTTTGAACCACGTCCTAGATTCATGCTATACAACTTTACCCCTTCATTTCCTCTTTGAACCACGTCCTAGATTCATGCTATATACAACTTTTCCCACTACTTTCCCCCACTCCTTTCCTCTTTGAACCACGTCCTAGATTCATGGTATACATGCAGCTAGAGCAATGCATGTGGAGTAAGTAAATTATACCTTAAGGTTCTTGGGGCGTGGTTCGGTGAGCGACGGGACGGCGGCGAAGAAGAAGGGGTCGGAGGACCTCCCGCGCCGCCGCTAGGTGGAAAGTGAATAGCTGCGCCGGTAGTCCCTCGCCGACGGCGACAGCGTTAAGGATCGACCTACTCCTACAGAGAGATGTTGTGTAGTGTACGATTTTAGCCGCGAGAGTCGGTGCATCCTCGTTCTGGGCGTGTCCGTAGGGACATGCGAACAGCTGCCACGCCCGCTCGACCAGCCTCGCCCAATCGAAAGCCCCTCCATTGCCCGCACGCTTTCCCGCCTGAAAGCGGTCAGCGCCGCTCCAAAGAATCGGTGCAAGATTCATGCCCGAGCAGAAGCGGACGCGACCTCTCACCGGCGCAAGAGTGATGGTTGCTTCGTCCGTCCAACTTACTGCTGGGTCTATGTGATTTGATGGCTCATTGGTCTTTATTACTGAGGTGGTAGGACTGGTGGATGTCCCACGCTTTCGGCGAAAGGAGGTACTACTAGTAGTTTGCAATTTTCTCCATTCTTACAATGGAGGCGTGCAAGAGCAGTGAAAACACGCAGGATCAGTGATTACATGGCCCACCTCACACTATCACAGGAGCAGTGAAAATTATCGATTTCATAGAACTAAAAAAACTCTATAACCGCATGACAAATGTGGTAGCCAAACTAAATAAACTCCCATCATCATTTAGATCATCCCACGTAAGGAAAAAAGATCAGCCAACTCCTACTGCATAATGGGATTATATTTTTCTTTTTGACATGTTAATGGGACTTAAAAGCTCACTTACATGCATGCTACGGTGCATGCTTGCATGCGAACATGTTGATGTGATTTAAAACCCACTCACATGCATGTGCCACGGTATTTCTGCATGCTTGCATGTGGCTTAGTCGGAGCCTCTCAATGTCTAGATCGATTGGCTATTATGGACTGATTTACTTCATCTAACGGCTACATCAATTTTGATGATGTGGCTCAAGGAGAGGATAGAGAATTCCTAGTAGTGGGGGCTAGCTATTACTAGTAGATAAGTCTTTGTAGAGATTCCACTACATACGGAACAAAATGAATGAATCTACACATAAAATGCATCTATAGACATCCGCATGTGGTTCATGGTGAAATCTCTACAAAGACTTATATTTAGGAACGGAGGAAGTACTAGTATAGTACGTACTGTAATTTATCAGCGAGATAAATTTGTACAATGCTATGAAGCTTCCAGCTTCTGTTACATGTATCTTGCGTCCAAGGTTGCCCGTTGCAAAATTTCATTAAATACAAAGGAGAATAACATGCATGCTATTGCATCTCAATGATTGACAGATCATAGCAAATATGTACTCCCTCCGTTCCAAAATAAGTGTCTCAACTTTGTGCAAACTTTAGTACAAAGTTGTACTACTACTGAAGTTGACACTTATTTTGGAACAGAGGCAGCTAAAGAAAAAAAACGATCCATGCAGTCCCTAGCCCTTGAACCGTGAACCCTGACCAGGCTTCAATTTGCTGGCAACATTCAAGCTTCCTAATAAATGAAGTTTGCAACCTTTTGACCATCGGATCATTTTGTGTAGTTTCACCAAAATCGAGATGAGCATCCCTGTGGCAAAGAAATTGAAGAAGCGTGATTAGAATAAGATTACTGGGACTAGTTGATGAGACATAAACTCATCACAAATATAGTACGTAGAAGCCAGTAGAGGTATGTGCGGGGCAAAAAAGTAGAGAAATATCCACAGGGAGTGATGTGGGCAGCTGGAGCAGTGGTGCAAGCCGGCTGTAAAGGGAGTTGTACTTGAGGGACGTAGCTCAACCTTGAGGAGGGCGGCGGGAGGTGGCAACTGCCCACGTTGCGGCAGTGAGCAAGGGACGAAGGCAACCTCACCGGCTTTGTGAGAGAGAACGGCGGGGACCCCTGATCGGGACGTGCCGACAGTGGGTTTTCGCTTTTGGCGACGGCCACCACATCTACACTAAGAATCCACCCCTTCCCCAAGCGGACGTGATCCGCCGGGATGTTAGAGATGTGGCCACAGTCGTTTTGTGCGAGAGAGTGTGAAGAGAGCAACCCCAGCAAGCAACCGTGTAGGCTGGCCCGTCCTGACTATGTATATACTGGAGCGGTTTCCTTTTCTCTCGATATGAACCTATCATATTGCATACGTGCCACTGAAGAAAAAAAACTGTTTATAAATGACGCGACACCTACTACTCGTTCTCCTATAACCTTGCGCTTGGCATCTCCAAAATATTAACCTTGCGATTGGCTCTTAGCCTCTTCGAAGTCGAGCAATAATGGTAGTGCAGATATATCGTTCGGCTATATGAGACCGAATGAATTGCTGCACGCCCACCACGTGGGCGAGGGTCGAGGGCGAGGAGAGTGCTACATCGGAGCAAAATGAGTGAATCTACACTCTAAAATACGTCTATATACATCAGTGTTTGGAGTATGTACTAGTAGTTCATATTGAAATCTACTAAAGGACATATATATTCCAAACAATATGATATAATCTCTATAACCAAGGTAGTAGGGACAGGAGTAAACGGAGGGAGTCGTAAAAAAATTCCTCGTCCTACGAGCCATCGCGCGCATGGGCGAGAGAGCGGGCGTAAGGCGGAGCAAGCTTCACCTCATCCTGCGAGCCACCGCGCCCGTGGGCGGGGGAGACGATGTACTAAGCAAGCTTCTCCTTGTTCTGCGAGTTGACGGGACTCATCAAAAGTACTACAGTGTATAGAGCCTTGCCTCTAAGGTAGGCCCCACATGGTTTGCCTCTTTTTTTAACATAACACGTCAAGTCGCAATTTGTTTGTTCACCCGTGGTAGACGATACTCCCTCCACCAAGTGGACAACCAGACACGTGCCAAATTACCACGTGGGCTGCCTTTTTCAGTCTGAAATGAGCTCCACCGTGTACCCGCGGGTGTGGTTGGGAAAGAGACAGAGTACGTGCGCCGTGCATGCACCTCTTCTCTTCATGCACGTCCCCCACCTACGTGGGTGTGTGAGAGAGATACAAACCGCGTTCATGAGTGTTTTTTGTTTTGGGGTGGGGGTGGGGTGGGGGCTGATTTCGTGAATTTTTTGTGGGAATATGTGTCGATGACATCTCAAACAAAATTTTGCATGCAATGTGTGTGAAATGGAGGCCTATCCATATCATATATAGAGGGTCGGGCAATCCACAAGAAGAGAGGGAGGGGTCATAGCTATCGATAGTCGAAGAGAGGATCAAGTGGGTGGGTGCGAGATCGATGAAGAGAGCCATCGAAATTGTGTGTGTGTGTGTGTGTGTGTGTGTGTGTGTGTGCAAGTCAAAGATATTGGGCGACTGCCTACTGAACGTTAGAGGGCACATGTCAAGTTTTTGTGTGGCGGGGAGACATGACTAGGCGCTCGATGTATCGGTGTGTGTGGGGGAGGGGGTGGGGGGAGGGGTAGGCAGAGGCCTAACTATAGAGGTAGAACGACTCGTATATGTGTTGAGAAGGAGAGACCCAGCTATGTCTTGAGGGAGATCGGTCGACATCCATACATAACTGAAGGACGGGAAATATGATGGGACAAAGAGAGAGAGAGAGAGAGGGAGGGAGAGGGGTAGAGTGCTGGATGGGTGATGGAGTTGCTTCTCGAAGATGGTGGGAGAGGCCTACTAGACAAGCGAGGGTGGAACTGCAATGTTATCAATAAGAGTGGGGATGTGTTTACGTGTGTGCTGTGCATGATAGATCTGTCGGGACGCATCCATGGATGATGAAGGGGAACCATGTGTTTGGTAAGCAAACCTAACTAGATCGGTAGATCAATTGTTGTTTGTCGGAGGAAGGGAGAGACACAACTAATGAGGTAGATCGATTGACATGTGGGTAAAAACGAGTTATAAGGACCTAGCTAGCTATATGTATAGCGAGAGATCGGTCGGTGTACGTCCATTTGTTAGAGGCAAATAAGGCCCAGCGAGACGGATAGACAGAGAGAATGGATCTAGGAGGTGGTGCGAGAGACTCAACTACTAGCTAGATAGGGGGATGAGTGTGCGGTTGTGAGATTGATGAAAAGAGGGGCGAGAGTTTACACGTGTGTCTGACCGTATGAGAGACACGAGGCAAGGACACATAAAGGAGGAGATTGAAGGTGTGTGTGTATGTTGTAGGCAGGCATCGCTGGAGAGGTTTATCGATCGGTGTGTGTTGGAAAGGAGTTGTGCAGACTCTGGGAGAACGACCTAAAGAAAAAAATGAATGTGCCCGATGGATAGAATGCCGAGGGAGGGGGAGGGCGAGGAGGGCGTGTGCATGCACGAGAGAAAGTTAGTGGTAGCTACAAAGGTTAGAGGATTGTGTGAGTGTAAGAGACTAACAAAGATCATAATTTGATATGAAAGCGGATTCATATATTTGAATAGGAGATCATAGTGTTCTAAACATTGCATGCATGAATATAGCGGTGATACACGTGTTGTGCACATGTTATACCATAATGTGATAATGCATGGCGTTTGCAACTCACAGCTAAATGCCGAACAATCTAAACCATATTATACATCAAACAATCTCACATTTTATTTGAATTTGTGATAATGTGTGGCGTTTGCAGCTTACAACTAAATATCGAACAATCTAAACAATACTATATATCAAACATGCTCACATTTTATTTGAATTTGTGGTAATGTGTGGTGTTTGCAACTCACATCTAAATACTTGTAGGCGTAGGGGGCGGGGCACCATACATAATGTGATAAACACATTATACATATGAGACATGGTTTAGATTATGAAGATCTAGCTAGAGCTAGAAATGTAATGTGATTTGAAATCAAAATAAGGTGGATTCAAAAAATCTAGTTCGAGTTCATATAGTACACATAGTTCATATGTAACTCGAGACTAATCATGTGGTGTGCTGTGAAGATAATACACAAACGATGGTTTAACTTGACAATAATGATGATTGTAGATCTTATTAAAACAGAGAAACAAATTCAAATGCTTTGACTTCACAACAATCATTACTGTAGATCTTATTCAAATAGAGAAATGAATTCAAATTTAGTTCATATTGAAGCGGTACTATATAGGTTTGGAATGCACTAAAATGCTCATTTGAGTAGTAGGTTGCATGCATTATACACGTAGCGAAATATTTTAATTGAACATAACATGAATTCAAAGTTTTGAATGACATTTGTAGTGCGCATTGATTTGGTACAGTACACGTTAGGCTTGTCCGGAAATTTCAACCCGCGCCTTGTTAGCCCGAAATATTTAAGATATATCTTTGTCTCGTTGTGCTCGACAACTCCTCCATCTCAACCCGCGCTTGCTATTCTGAAATTACAACGCGCAAAAACTCCCACCTCCTGTGAAATCCCGACACGCAAAATGCCCGTGGTACCCCTGAACCGAAAGAACCGCCTCAAATCGGTGGGGGTACTTTTGTAACTTACCCCACGTTTCGGACAAGCGCATCTCTAAGCCATGGTTCCCCACTGCCATCCCATCTGCCCACCCATTCGTACACCGAGGCCGCGAAATCCCGCAATGAAACCCCACACCCTGCTCCGTCCGCCACCCAGCCGGAGCCTCTTCCCCGATGACATCGTCCACAGCAACACCTCGACGTCCCTCATCCACCGTACCGGATGAGGATCCGTCGTCGATCTCATCGTCCCGCCGGTTCAGCCATCCCGTCCTCCACCTCCAAGGAGCTGCCCCGACGTTCCCCTCATCTTTCGCGCCACCTCCATTCCCACACCGCCGTCTTCACTTGTACCACCGGAAGAGCATCATCATCACCATTTCCTCGGATGAAGCTGCGGCCTAATCGACGCCACCAAAGAAGTTGTACACTAATTGCCGCATTTTCTTCTTGATTCGATCTCACGGTGCTGCCGGCGCTCGGTCCCGAGCCGACACGGCGCGGCTCCATCCACGGCGGCGTCGCCGGCCACTTCCTCCACGGCGTCGCTCCCTCGGCGGCGACGTCCACATCAGTAGGAGTTGCTGCTGCTTTAGCTCTCGCTCGCGCTGCTGCTCTGCTCTTGCTCTTGGTCCCCTGCCTGGTCTGCTCTTGCTATTTCTCTTGCTCGCGCTGCTGCTCTCGCTCTTGCTCTTGCTTGCGATGCTGCTCGATTGCTACACTTGATCGATGAATCGACTTTTGGGTCGATCGATTTTCAGGGTGGGGGGGGGCTCACGGGGTGAAGGAAGAACCAGCCGCAGCGGGGAGGGGGCTCACGAGAGGTACCCACTATCTATCTTAGGGTTTAGGATGGGGCGGTGGTCGCCGGGTGGCGGCGTTAGCGGGCGGTGGCGTGGGGATCGCCGGAGAAAAAGCTCGGCACGGGGCCTAGAGGGATGGCAGGGCGGCGGACCGGCGGTGGGGAGTGTTTTGGGCGGGCGGGCACACCGCCGACATGGGGCGGCGAGGGCTCTGTTTGGCCGGTGGTGGCTGGCGGCTCAGGGGGGTGGAGGTTGAAGATGAACCGCAGACCCTTGATTTCATATCCAATGGCTGCAAAATCGACTGACTAGAGATGAAAAAGTCAGTCGACCAACGTGTAGCCTCACTTGCTAGGCGTTCAGTTTCGACAGCAAAATTCAGTTTCGACAGCAAAATTCAGTTTCGACAGTTAAGTTCAGTTTAAAGCGCTAAGTTCAGTTTAACGGTTAAGTTCAGAGATGAGCGGCTGATGTATTTTACATCTAGCACTTTGTGGTTATGTATTTTACGTCATGTATTGGAGATGCTATTAGAATTCCACTCAGGTTAACGTTGTTCGTTGTCTCTCTTGTCCTGCTTCAGCCTCGGCGTCGTACAACTCACCGGAGCTGCTCCAACGACGAAACCCTCCATCACAGCGGAGCAGTACCTCGGGCTCCATCTCCATACGCCTAAGATCTTCTTCCCCTGCTCTGACAGCAAAGTCAGCCGGAGCATCCTCACCGGCCAACCCAATCACGCTGAGATCGACATGCATCGCCAAAGAGGTTGTACACTTGTTGCATCTCTTTTTTACTCTACATGTTATATATATTGTCCACTGAGCACACGGATTTGTTCCTTTAGTGTATCCTTGAAAGAAAAAACGTAGGAATTTTAATTTTCACTTGTCCTCCTTTTCAAATTCCTATTCATGAAGCATAAGACTAAGAGATAGTAGCATAATAGCATTATTACCGTACATTTTCTTGTGGTTTAACTTAATCTCACCATGCTTCTTTGCATCCCGTGATCTTCCAATTGTTGTGAATCAAACACCCAGATTGGCAGAAATCATGTGTTTTTAAATTCTCTGTTTTGCACGTGCATTCCTATCCTATTCATGTCTATTTCCTATCCCTGCATTGTTGGAATCCTCCAATTCAAACGAGCCCTTACAGAATTACTTCTCTTACAGATAGTTGTCAAAGAAAACCTTGCGTGGTTTGTCTCGCTCCTGCTACGCCGTCGTCCACCCCAGCTCAGCTGCTCCAACGACAAAAGGGTCCAGCACAGTAGGGATCCAGCCTCCAGACTGTCTTTCGCCGCCTCAGATCTTCTTCCCCGCTGCTGGCAGCCATGAAAACTGCATTACCATCATCAACCGAGCAGATGACCTCGAGGACTACACGGGTCCGCAAGAGAGGTCGCACTCTTTCGTGTCTGCTTACGTTATGCATCGCTTAATATTACATGCTACTTCATCGTCCTGTTCACATATTAGACTTTGAGTCAGCTCCAAACTAATGGTCAAACTTGAGTTTTTCAATGGTTGTGGGGTACATATCGAGGCTGCTATCAATAGTATCTATCTACTATCTAGTTAATCTTCGGTGTCTACTGTGAGTTTCATGTTGGGTGGGAAACAAACAAAGAAAGAAGCCATTATCTGTATTTTTAACTGAAGCCATTATCTCTTGCTATTATTGGTTTTGGGTCTATCCACGAGTTGCTACCATCACTCTGGATTTCTGCATGCACTCCTTACATAATCTCACTATGTTTTATTCCTATGCATGACAGTTATTGTAAACAATGGAACTGAACATGTAGAGCAAAAGAGACGAGCCTTGCGTGGCAATAAAATTTCATGCAGACGTCGCTCCATGGTAGGCGCAGAGGCAGCCCCCCCTCCACGCATGTCGGATTGTAATCGAGAGGAAGACAGCTGTTCTGAGGGGGATTCAGAAGGAGAAGACAACTCCTATTTACCCCCTGAGGTCTTCGCTCTAACTTGGCATGCTGATGTTGGTTATATCATGCATATGGTGTCTTGCATTGCTTACTTTATACATCAAATATGTCATCTGCTTAGTTTAGACATCCTTTGTGCGAATGCCATCAGTTTAGTCTATTCATCGTTTATGTGAATTATGCAACGCCGTCTTGTTTAGCCAGGCATCATATATGTGAATTTTGCAATGCCATCCTGCTTAGCCAGTCATCTTATATGTAAATTATATCAGGCCATCCATTTTTTCGTTACATATTACATTTTTCAACAATGTTAGTACATTCAACTACTCTTCGTGTGCATCAGCCATTTGACACGGTGATGGCAAATTCTGGAGTGAAAACAAGGTCTTCAGAGCAGACTATGCTATCTGACGAAGCGCATATCTCGCTGGTTACGGATAGCTCCTTAGAGGAGGATTCAGAGACAGATGACCAGTCCTATTCCCCCATAGGTGTATGCTCTAACTTGGCAGGGTTATGTTGCTCATATCGTGCGTATGGTGTCTCGCATTGCTATGTCATTTGATTAGTTTAGACATGCTTTGTGTGAATGCCACCTGTTCAGTGTCTAATTACCATATATGTGAATTATGCATTGCCATCTTGTTGCAAGACATTATATATGTGAATTATACAATGCTATCTTGTTGCAACGGCATTATATATGTGAATTATGCAATGCCATGTTGTTTAGCCAATCATCATGTGAATTATATCATGCTATCATTTTTTTGTATTACGTGTTCCATTTGTCGACAATGTTTGTATAGTCAACTACTCTTCCTGTGCATCAGCCATTTGAAGCGGTGATGGAAGTATATGGAGTGAAAACAAGGTATTCAGAGCAGACAATGCTACCTGCTGAAGCAGACATCTTGCTGGTTACAGAGAGCTCCTCAAAGGAGGATTCAGAGACTGATGGCCAGTCCTATTTCCCCCCTGAGGTCTATGCTCAAACTTGGCAGGGTTATATTACCCATGTCATGCATGTTGTCTTGCATTGCTTAGTTTTTACATCATATATGGATTGCCATCTGCTTACTTGCTTACTATATAAATCATATATTTGAATTATGGCATGGCAACCCATTTAACAAAGACATCATATAGTTATATCATCTCATCCTGTTTAGTGTTTACAGTCATCATATTTTGAATTATGGCATTCTATCCGTGAATGTATGTGAATTATGGCATGCCAACCTATTTAATAAACACATTATATAGTTATGTCATGTCATCCTGTTTACATAGTCTCATATTTTGAACTATGTCTTTTCATCTTTTTTAGTTAGCCATCATAATGTGAAATTGTGTCATGCTATCCTGTTTAGTTAGCCATCATATATGTGAAATTGTGTCATGCTATCCTGTTTGGTTAGACAACATAAATATGAATTATTTCATGCTCTCTTTTATTCCCCACTATCCATTGCACCTGTCTATCATACAATGTCTATACTTTCAATTACTTTTCTTGTTTATCAGCCATTTGAATTGGAGAGCGTGATGGCAGTATCTAAGGGAGTAACAACACAGTCTTCAGAAAAGATAGTGCTACCAGTTGATGCAGATAGAACCACGGTTGTACTTGCCAATGGACCAGATCCACCACACATAACCCAGACTCTGAGATTGTACCCTACCCAGCTTGGACAGAGAACCAGCTACACCCTTCTAACCCCAACCCGGCAGATAGTAACCCGCCCAGTTGACACAGCACCGTCTCCACCACAGAGCACCCAAACACGAGCAATTAGTAAGGGAACTGCGATGCCCAAAGCACGAGGACCACCACTCAAATCCCAACTCAACGCTTAAAGGAGAAGAAGATTTGTTCTCGTGTCAGGTTACGTAGCTATGGTTCATACTCCTTTTCTCTTGCATTACTGTATTTACTCATATCAACTATTTTCAAATTTGAAGGATGGAATTGAAACTCCAATGGTGCAACAGATATGTTTTAAACCTGTTTCTTTAACTGGTTTGCTATTGTAACCCGCTCTATGTTGATTTCAGTTTCAATTGAATAAACAGTTATGTTCTCATGTCATGCACATTACAAGTGTTGTTATTGCTCTATAGTTACCCACACTTATATTCTGTCTATTCTGCTTTGTCTTGAACAAATATTATTTGAACTGTGTCTCTATCTTGATTTGGCAACAAAAACTAGAATGATATAGAGCATAAAGTGACCATGGTACATAGATATATGTTTGTTTCATCTGTTATCCTGTCCACTTTACTCTTGAACTCATTTACCAAAATGAGTTTCATATACAACATAGTAAACATGTGATGTGTACCTTGTTTCTCTTTTAGAATGCAGAAAAATATTGGAGAACAGTACCGCGTTATCCAATGGTAAAGGAAGTAATGCAGATAAGGTTCAAGATAGTGAGACATCCCTGTTGGTCTCCAAGAAAGCTGATAAAAACTATCTTGACGATAGTGAGGGAACCCAAAAGTCTGTCTTGATGTAGTGTTCGATTCTCGGCCACTCTCTTGGCACAAGCTCTTGAACTCGCTGCTGAATCAGTTCGTCTTCTTGAGTCTCAACTTCAAGTTGAAAGACATCGATCGATGTGCTTGATGACAGAAGTCAAGGACCGAGGAAGTCCTGCAGAATTCAGATGCATATTTTACGGTGCAACAACAATACTGGAGGATTTAAGCGCCAAACAAGAGAAAGTTAATAAGCTTGCTAAGCTTGCTAAGCATCTTGCCGACATTATGGGTACCGGGATATTATTTCTTGAGATCTTCAAGTGGTTTCAGTCGGATTTGTTTTGTTTGTGATGTTTATTTGCGCTGGTCGCCAACTTTGACAACCAGTGTATATGATATGCTGCTTTGTTCCCTATATTTGCACTGGTGGCGAACTTTGATGCCCAGTGGATGTAATATGTGTAATAGCTGTGATAGCCTAGCGTTAGTTGCTTGCTTATTTATTTCCTTGTTGTCTTGTTTATTTGTTTGCTTGTAGTCAGTGCAATTCTTTTTCTGCGGTTAGCTAGTGGCTGCAATAACCTATTTTTTAAAACTAGGCCACAATAACCATGGGCTAATATTTACTATGGTGACACTGGGCCTCCTACTGGTCATAGAAACAGTGGGCCTTCTACGGGCCGTAGAAACAATGGGCCTTCTACGGGTCGTATCATCAATGGGCCTTTACGGGCCGTATGATCGATTGGCCAAACATGGGCCAAACAGACCGCATTATGGCCGTAAACGGACTAGAGTTGGAATTGTCCGTTCATGGGCCGACCATAACGTGCCATCGTTAATAGGCCGTATTTGATGACACTATGAAAACGGCCCAACGTATTAACGGACCACAAACGGGCCAACTGTAACCACGGGCTGAATTTGGCCCACAAGCGAAAATGAGCGATGGGCCGTAAGTAAGCGAATCTTTGAAATGAGCCCAAGAATAAATGGGCTCTGAGAAGGCCGAAAGATAACATGGGCTGGAAACGGCCCAACGGAATAATGGGCCGTTAATGGGTATAAAGTGATACACTGTTCTTTACGCGACACTTTCACCACGACCGTTAATGGGTGTAAAGTGATACACTGTTCATTACGGGCCAGTTTCACCACGGGCCGTTAATAGGCCAATAGTTACATAGGGCCTCATATGGGCCGAAAGACGTCATGGCCCATACATGGGCCAGAAGTGAAAACGGGATGGAATCATATTGGTTGGCCAAGATGACGCTACTGGGCCTAATTCGAATAGGGGGTAACGGGCCTTGGGTTAGCGGGCTGTAAATGGGCTATATGCGAACAGGCCGTTAACACGCTTTCCATGGGCCGGCCCGCCACCTTTTGACCAAGTCAAGCGGGCGGCCTTTTACGAGAATGGCCTCTGTTGGGCGTGCCCACGGTCGACGTATCATAGGCACTGTCGACCCAGCGACGGTGACCGTGTTTCGTCCGCCAATAAGAATTTTACACGTGGAAATTTCCCATTGGTCGGGGCTGTTAACGGGTTATCGGATCCAAAACCCGACCCGATAGCTTAACGGCGTTCCGTTACGGTGGATGCCACGTGTCGGTCACCCTTGACGAAAAGCACTTACGTGCCGCGATTTATCGTCATGGAAGTGGACACTTCCGTGATGATAATTTTGGTAATGTCATGGAACACTTCTACGACAGCACAGGTATGACTATCTTGATTCTGTCATAAATTTGTCATGGACATAGATGCATGACAAAAAACGCGACCTACTGTGACAAACACGTATCATCACGGAAGTGTATTTTTTTTGTAGTGAGCGTGAATCATATAGTAGATATGATCAACATAGTGATGTTCACCATTGAAAACTACTCCATCTCACGTGATGATCGGACATGGTTTAGTTGATATGGATCACGTGACACTTTGATGATTAGAGGGATGTCTATCTAAGTGGGAGTTCTTAAGTAATATGATTAATTGAACTTTAATTTATCATGAACTTTGTACCAGATAGTATTTTGCATGTCTATGTTGTTGTAGATAAATGGCCCGTACTATTGTGCCGTTGAATTTTAATGTGTTCCTAGAGAAAGCTAAGTTGAAAGATTGTAGCGACCTGACCCAAAATCGGTCAAATCTACGTGTATGCATTCCATCCCAAGATCATCTTTGGTACTCACGAGACATCGATGAAATAATCAAAGTTCAATCACACCTGAATTTATTACGATTCTCATATAGAGTCTTTATTACAATAGAATAAATTCGCCAAAGGCCAACTCATGAGAAATAAACTACTAAAGCTGCGGAAGCGTGAGCGAAAAATAGCGAGTCCATCCGACTCAAAGGGCAATCGCCAAGCGGGCGTAGCCTCACTCTGATCGGAATAAATCTACGCAACATAAGGCGTTGCAGCCGTGTAGGTCAGCTTTTTGAATAAGCTGGCAAGTCATGAAGAGAATAACAATAATAAAGTTACTAACACTATATGCATTTTGGCTGTGGGGCTCTAAGTTTCATCATTTTGCGAAAAGCCGCTTTTCCCTACTACAAAGGACTTGCTTGCAAAATACTACAAAATTGTTGGTAGTTATTGAGATGGTTCCGCCAACCAATATCTCATCCCCAAAGTATTAAGTCATAAACCCTCAAATTAATTTATTAGTTTTAGTGTTGAGATTTCGAATACTTCCAAGTTCGAGGCTCAAATTGTCCGTAACAGGGGACACGGCTAATCGATTAGATCTTTAACTCTGCAGAGGTTTATGCACTTTACCCGCAAGAATCATTCCCTCCTTTTAAGTCTTAGCACTTCATGGTGTTTGAAGGCGGGATGAATAAACAGGTCTTCCAAAGAGTTCTTCAGCCACCGCCGTACCCATCCAATCCTACCATTCTTCTACATCTCGTAGTACCGTCCAGCCAGCTTCACTACTAAGGTTAACCCAGCGAGCCCATAATGGCTTGCGGCTGCACTGTAAGCTTCCGGTCAATGGGGCATCCATCCGTCTCTTCGTGGCTGGGTGAAGCTTTCCGCAAGATGTCATGGCACTTCTCCATGCATCCCGCCAACCACTGGGTTCTCCAGGTGCCCGTCAACAAATCCTCCACCCAAGAGTGAATTCAAGTCCATCTTGATCATGTAGTTCATGGGGTTGTCATCATCATTGACTCTCACATCTTTCTTATGAATTTCACTCAACCAAAACCGTCTCTGAGCATAGCAAAATAAACTACTTCGTCCGGGGTCATGGTAACAAGGGAAATGGTTCATCCTACCACATGATACTACTCAAGATTAATAACTTCAAAATTTCAACTATGCATGCATGGTGGGGTGGTATAATTTCTAATGCACAAAATCATGGGTATTGAAAATAACATGATCAAGACTTGCCTTCTTGATGATCCTCGTAAGCTAAGGACTCAGTAGTAGCAAGCTTAGCACTCCGAAACTCTACCGAGACAAACAATAATCACAATAAGCATATAGCATAAGATCACCTAACATAGCAACATAGTAACATAACACACCAAACAAACAAATCAAAACCCAAAAGAAAACTCAAAGAAAACCAACTCAAAGTTTTCCTACTTCAAGCAACAACTAAAATAGTTTTACATAACAAATATTTTCTAACATAACCTAAGCATGAGTTTATGTTAACTTAACAGAAAATAATGCATTAAGCAATTAGGAGCAAAAAGAATCAATTTAAAAGCTATAGTAAAACTCCTATTAGGCCTAATTCAAATTCTATTAAGAAAAATAAAATAAAAGTTTTATTTATTATAAATAAAAGTTCATCCCATAAAGTGACAGAAACTATCCTAGAATAATCAATCACATGTGAAAAATAAATTTATTTACTAATTAAAATAATAGGAAAACAGTAGCTAGTTAATTAATTAGGATTAACAAGATTCTGCTTAAAACTATTTTTTATTAATCCTAAAATACCCAAATTAATTCCTACGGTTAGGCAATGTCAAAATAAAGTTGGGACAAAAGAATCATATAAAAATAATTTTCCTAACTCATTTTATGGCAGATTTACTATTCTGACTAAATCTAAAATAAAGCAATTTTAATTAATTTAAACATAGCTAATAATATTTTCTACAGAAACTATAGAAAATTTGCAAACCAAAAAAAAGAATCACTCAAAAATATTAAGTAGAATAAAAGATATGAATTTTCAAATCTGAAACTATTCATTAAAACAGAAAAACGAAAATAAAGAAAAAGCGACTAAATGGGCCTAACTAGCGCACTGCGCGTAATATAACTAAATGGGCCCTAGGGTTAAACGAGTCGGGCCGGTACTAAAGATAAAACCTAACAAAAAAATAAACCGTAATGAACCGGGGTAAAAACCCGGTTTTAATTAAAAGCGCGTACCCCTTCGGGGGTTCTAATCCTAGCCGTAGGATTGGGATCGGACGGGGGAGGGAAGCTCCGGTGACTCACCGGCGTTTGACGGCGGCGGAGGCTCGGGCGGCGAGTCGTTAGCCTCTCGGTCGTCGGGAAGGTCGGCGGAGGCTCCGTGGTCTTGAGGCGGCGAGGGGGGTGGTCTGTGGAGTGGGTGGAGCTCGGGAGGCTAGGGCGGCGACGGCGAGGCAAATGGCGGCGGCGTTGTTCGCAAGTCCAGCGAGCGTGAGGAGAGAGAGAGGTTCCATGAGAGGCAAGGGGGGAATGGGGTGCGGGAGGGGCTTATATAGGCGGGGCCTCACCTTGGGCGGGGTGAATCGGGAGGATCGGATCCGGATCCGTCGGGATCCGGCGAGTGGCGGCGGTGATCGAGTCGTGGGCGTGAGGTTGACGACGGTGGTGGCCCACCCGTCAGTGAGTCTGAAAGGGGTGCGGTCTCGGTCGGTCGACCGAGCCGGGCGAATCGGCGAGGGAGGGCGGTCGGTCTGTTGGGCAGGCTCATTTGGCGCGGGTGGGCTGGCTCGGTGGGCCTGGGTTGGTTGGGCAGTTGGCTGGCAGGCCTGTGGGTTTTGTCTTTTTGAAATTTATTTTAAAAAATAAAATAAAACAGAGATAGAATATAAAATATAAATATTTTATATAGGACATATATATACCAAAATGATCAGGGAATATTCCTATCATTTGAACATTTTCAAAGGCAAAATCCAAACTTTATAAAATTTCATTTTTTCAAATTCAAATAAAACTCAAGTTTGAATTCAAAACTTTTGGCAATGTTTTCCTCTGATATTTTTGGAGTGTCATGTTTACTCCTCTCATACTTTTGCTCAAGTATTTATCAGGTATAGTTTTTGAAATGATTCTCATTTGCCAAAGTTTGAATTCAAATTCCAAACTCAAAATCTTCTGAAACTCCAAATGGCACTCAAATTCAAACAGAATGCATAGATGCTTAGCTATAATTGTAAAACATTCCAAATAGGAAATTTGGGATGTTACAAACCTACCACCTTAAGATGAATCTAGCCCTCGAGATTCGGGTTAACTAACAAATAGGTGCGGGTGGTCTCGAAGAAGGTCTTCTTCGCGCTCCCAGGTGGCTTCTTCCTCGGAGTGATGACTCCACAACACCTTGCAAAACTTGATGACCTTGCTGCGGGTAACTCTGCTCGCAGTCTCAAGAATTCGGACGGGTTTCTCCTTATAAGTCAGATCACTGTCAAGCTGTATGGCCTCTAGGGGCACTGTGTCTCTCAATGGAATATCGGCCATGTCGGCATGACACTTCTTCAGCTGAGAAACATGGAAGACATCATGAACTCCGGACAATCCTTCCGGCAATTCCAACTTGTAAGCAACTTCTCCACGACGTTCGAGGATTTTGTAGGGCCAATGAATCGGGTGCTAACTTTCCTTTGACACCAAACCTCTTGATTCCACGAAGTGAGACACACGAAGATATGCTCGGTCTCCCGCTTCAGTATGTTACTTCCTTGCGTTTACGTCGGCATAACTCTTCCGTCTCATTGTGCTATCTTGAGTCTCTCGAATCAGCTTGACTTTCTCTTGAATTCTGATAAAGTCGGAACCGAAAAGTGATCGATCTCAACACTATCCCACAAAGAATGGTGTTCTCGCACCTCCTTCCGTATAGAGCTTGAAAGGGTCATCTTGATCGGATTGATAACTGTTGTTGTATGAGAACTCTGCGTATGGCAAATTATCATCCCAGCTAGATCCATAGTCTAGCACACAAGCTCTCAACATGTCCTCCGAATCTGGTTGACTCTCTCGGTCATCCATCATGCTCATGGATGAAAAGCTGTCTTGAACTCCAGCCTCGTACCCAAAGTTTCATGCAACTGATTCCAAAACTTTGAGGTAAATTGTGTTCCTCTATCTGACACGATACTCCTCGGAACTCCATGCAGACAAACGATCCTGGTCATGTATATCTTGGCCAACTTAGCACTGGTATAGGTAGTCTTCACGGGAATGAAGTGAGCTACCTTGGTCAAACGATCAACCACTACCCAGATAGAATCATAACCTGAACGGGTCCTGGGCAATCCTGTGATGAAATCCATTCCAAGTTTTTCCCATTTCCAATTGGGAATCGGCAAAGGTTGAAGTAACCTGCTGGCTTCGATGTTCTGCCTTTACTCGTTGACAAACATCGCATCTGCTATGTACTCGGCAATATCCCTCTTCATACCGTCCACGAAACTTTCCTTCAAATCCGGGTACATCTTGGTGTTACCGGGTGAATCGAATACGATGAATCATGAGCCTCTGAAGAATTAGCTTCCTGAGTTCGGGATCATTGGGCACATAAATCGATCCTCGAACCATATAGCTCCGTGTTCATCCTTACGAAAACCTTTAGCTTTTCCTTCATTCATCTTTTGCTTTATCTCATCAATTTCCTTGTCCGACTTACGGGCTTCACGAATCCTTTCGCCAAAGTGGACTGAACTTCGAGTTGCAACGTATCCTCTCGGAACTATCTCCATCGGAGATCTACGAGGTCATCGACTAACTCTGGGGGTAATCCTCCTGCTGTCGAGTATTCACATAACTCTTACGGCTCAAAGCATCTGCTACAACATTAGCCTTACAGGTGGTAATGCAATCTCATGTCATAGTCCTTTATCAACTCTAGCCATCTCCTCTGCACGAGGTTCAACTCTTCTGCGTGAAAATATACTTCAAGCTCTTGTGATCTGTGTAAACATCACAGCGGTTTCCGATGAGGAAATGTCTCGAGGTCTTGAGTGCATGCACTACGGCTGCTAACTCCAAATCATGTGTGGCATAATTCATCTCGTGAGGTCGTAGCTGTCTGGAGGCATAAGCTACAACTTTTCCTTCCTGCATTAGTACTCCTCCGAGTCCTTGATGAGAAGCGTCACAATAAACCTGGTATTCCTTGTGTATGTCTGGCAAAATTAGCACTGGGGCTGTAACCAACCTTTTATTCAATTCCTGAAAACTGGCTTCACAATCCTCGGTCCAAATGTACTTGGCCTCCTTCTTCAATAGCTCAGTCATGGGCTTGGCAATCTTCGAGAAGTTCTCAATAAACCTCCGATAATATCCTGCGAGTCCGAGAAAACTACGGATCTCCTTGACTGAGGTGGGCGACTGCCAATCGGTGACTGATTCAACCTTGGCGGGGTCAACTGCTATTCCTTCTCCTGAAATAACGTGTCCGAGGAATCCAACTTCCTTCAGCCAAAATTCACATTTGCTGAACTTGGCATACAACTGATGTTCTCGAAGTTTCTCCAGAACTAGACGCAAATGTTCCTTATGCTCTTCCTCGCTCTAGGAGAGAATCAGTATATCATCGATGAACACCACGACAAACTTGTCCAGATATTCCATAAATACCTTGTTCATCAAATTCATGAAATATGCAGGAGCATTAGTCAATCCAAATGACATGACAGTATACTCATATAAACCATACCTGGTAGTGAATGTTGTTTTGGGTATATCCTTTTCACGAATCTTCAACTGATGATACCCTGATCGAAGATCGATCTTGGAGAATACCTTGGCTCCAACTAGCTGATCAAACAGATCATTAATCATCGGCAGAGGGTACTTGTTCTTGATGGTCACTTCGTTCAGCGCGATAATCCACAACCATCCTCAAGCTTCCATCCTTCTTCTCTACCAAAAGAACTGGGCTCCCCAAGGTGATGAGCTTGGCCGAATATATCCTTTCTCCAATAACTCATTAATTTGATCCTTGATCTCTTTCAATTCATTCGGTGGCATCCGATAGGGTCTCTTGGATATTGGGGCTGTGCCGCAATAACTCAATCAAAATTCAATGTCTCTCGTCCGTGGCATTCTGGTAATTCCTCCTAAACACATCGGAAAATCTTGCACTCTGGCACTTCCTCTGAACAACTCCCGTGAGGGAATGCACTGATTCTTCATCGGCTATGCTGGCTACATACTTGATCCTCTTACTCGCTCCGGTGTGGTGAGCGAGAATAGACTTATGGGCACAGATCTATGTTTCCTTGAAACTTCGTCAACCAATCCATGCCTAGGATTACATCCAAGGTCCAGGTTTCCAACACTATGAGGTCTGCGGAAATTTATGGTTCCCGATGTTGAGGTTGCATGACAGCCTAAACCTGCCATCATTTCTCCTCCTGCGGGCCCGGCTCAAAGGGGCTTCTAAGGGTTTTAGTGGGCAACCCGTACTTTTCCACAACTACCCTTGATATGAATGAATCGTTGCACCGAATCAAAGAGTACCAATACTGAGCGTGAATTCAATAAAAACTTACCAACCACAGTGTCTGGCTGATCATAGACGTCCTCCACGTCAATGTGGTTCACCTGAGCACGAGGAACGGGTTGGGCTTCTTCGCCGAGCTTCCATTGCCGTTTCCATTCCTTTGCTTGGCCTCCGGGCAGTCGGTGGCATAGTGCCCTGTCTTCTGGCACTTGAAGCAGGTGATGTGGCTCAGATCCTTGAGCTGGGGCAGACGATCTTGATTGCCATTACCGTTTCCATTGCCATGGCCATTGCGACTTGTTGTCCTGGTTGCGGTTGTTCCCATTTCCTCCATGGTTATGGCCTCCATGGTTATGATGGGTGTGCCTCCCGAGTATGGTGCATAACGGGCTTCTGCTGAGCTCTGAGTTGTGCTTCCCTGGCTGTACTTCCGCTTGCGACTTTCAATCTGCTGCTGCTTGCCTTCAAGTATGATGGCCTTGTCTACCAGCTCACGGTAGTTGGTGAAGGTAGCCACAATAAGCTGCATACTCAGCTCGTCGTTGAGTCCTCGAGAAATTTCTCCTGCTTATGGCATCTGTGGCCACATCATCCGGGGCATAGCGAGCTAGCTTGCTGAACTCATCCACGTCTTCGCGCCACAAGATGGTTCCCCGGCGTAAGTTGCGGAACTCACGCTTCTTCGCACTCATGGCTCCAATGAAACATGAGCGGTGCGGAAGGCTGCTGGAACTGATCCCACGTGATGGCACCAATGGGATAAGTGGCGGTGTAGTTCTCCCACCAAGAAGCTGCAGGTCCATCAAGTTGATGTGCGGCAAAGCGCACCTTCTCTGCATCAGTGCATCCAACAGTGATTAGCTCTCTTCCGACTTTGCGGAGCCAATCATCGGCCACAATCGGCTCAGTGCTGCTAGAGAACACTGGCGGATTTAGCCTCAGGAATCGAGTCAAGTTGTCAACAGGGGGTGGTGGCGGTGGATTGTTGGTGTTGTTGTTCTGATTCTGGATGAGTATCTGCATGAGTGCATTCTGCTGCTGGAGTAGCTGGGTGAGCTCCGACGGAAAACCGGTGTCACGTCTCGGAGGCATCTGGTGTTTTGGAGTGGATGAGAAAATTAGAATAGAACAATGGTCTAATGAGAAATAACACTACCCATATGAATGCACAATCATTAACACACCAATCATTTATTCATTCCACTCAAACATGGTTCAATCTCGATTACAAAAGCTCATGACTAATCGAAAATATCGCCTAACTGATCGATTTAAAAAGTAAAAATAACATGGTGGTCGACTAAAAAGTCTTCATCAATAATCCTTGCGTCCTCTGGTGCGATGTCCTCTGTTGTGGCGCCTCCTCTTGCGGCTTCCTCCAGTGGAACTCCCTTCATAATCCTGATCATTGCTCACGAGGGGTCCGTCATCTCCACTCGGAAAAAGGTCCTCTCACAAGTCCATCTTTTCCTCTATTGCGGCAAGCTTCATCTTCAGGTTGTCGACTCTCTCCATGAAGTCCGTGATTTCTTCCTCATGGTTAAGGAAGTCTGCGTGTGCCTTCTCCTCCAGTTCCAGTTCGCGGAACAACAGCCTCCTGTGTACCTTCGAGCTACGGCGAGTCTGGATCTCCTGTTTCCCGAGGAGACACTCCAAGTCCTGGACATAAGAGAGAATGGAGTCGTCCTCTACGGTACGGATGATATCTCCATTCCTTGTCCCGCGAGAAACCATGGCGAGGTCTGAGGGATCGAGCTCGGCCCTGTACTCCTCTCGGAGATGTCCAAGTGCACGATAGATCGCCATGTCCCTTCCGATGATCCAGTTGAACTCGGTAAACTCAAAGTCAATAGGCTCTGTATGTCCTCCGAAGGTTCTCCCTGGAATATGCACTTCAATCCTGTAGCGGGTGTCCGTCGGAAGTGCATTGGTTGGCTTCCCGGTGATCGAGGGCAGAGCAATCTTCAGCTTCTTCACCATCTGGACCAGCTTCCTGCCGAAGGGCATCGTCTCATCGGGCTGGCAAAACTCCGGTAGCAAAACTGGGGTGAACTCGACGACCATCTAAAATGTTGAAAATCGGAGAGGAGTCAGAAATGAACAGGGGAGAATTACGGAATGATAAGGATAAAAAGCAAATAGTCTCTTCCTATGGCTTTCCGATCCTAGGGGTTACGATCCTACGGTTAGCGTGTGCTCTAATACCATCTCTGTAGCGACCTGACCCAAAATCGGTCAAATCTACGTATACATACCATCCCAAGATCATCTTTGGTACTCACAAGACATCGATGAAATAATCAAAGTTCAATCACACCTGAATTTATTACACGATTCTCATATAGAGTCTTTATTACAATAGAATAAATTCGCCAAAGGCCAACTCATGAGAAATAAACTACTAAAGCTGCGGAAGCGTGAGATTTAAAAATAGCGAGTCCATCCGACTCCAAAGGGCAATCGCCAAGCGCGAGCGTAGCCTCACTCTGATCGAATAAATCTACGCAACATAAGGCGTTGCAGCCGTGTAGGTCAGCTTTTGAATAAGCTGGCAAGTCATGAAGAGAATAACAATAATAAAGTTACTAACACTATATGCATTTTGGCTGTGGGGCTCTAAGTTTCATCATTTTGCGAAAAGCCAGTTTTTCCCTACTACAGTGGACTTGCTTGCAAAATACTACAAAATTGTTGGTAGTTATTGAGATGGTTCCGCCAACCAATATCTCATCCCCAAAGTATTAAGTCATAAACCCCTCAAATTAATTTATTAGTTTTAGTGTTGAGATTTCCGAATACTTCCAAGTTCCAGAGGCTCAAATTGTCCGTAACCGGGGACACGGATAATCGATTAGATCTTTAACTCTGCAGAGGTTTGCGCACTTTACCCGCAAGAATCATTCCCTCCTTTTAAGTCTTCGCACTTCATGGTGTTTGAAGACGGGATGAATGAAACAGGGTCTTCCAAAGAGTTCTTCTGGCCACTGCCGGTACCCATCCAATCCTACCGTTCTTCTACATCTCGTAGTACCGTCCAGCCAGCGTCACTACTAAGGTTAACCCAGCCAGAGCCCATAATGGCTTGCGGCTGCATAGGTAAGCTTCCGGTCAATGGGGCATCCATCCGTCTCTTCGTGGCTGGGTGAAGCTTTCCGCAAGATGTCATGGCACTTCTCCATGCATCCCGGCCAACCACTGGGTTCTCCAGGGTGCCCGTCAACCGTCCTCCACCCAGTAGTGAATTCTGAAGTCCATCTTGATCATGTAGTTCATGGGGTTGTCATCATCATTGACTCTCACATCTTTCTTATGAATTTCACTCAACCAAAACCCGTCTACGAGCATAGCAAAATAAACTACTTCGTCCCGGGGTCATGGTAACAAGGGGAAATGGTTCATCCTACCACATGATACTACTCAAGATTAATAACTTCAAAATTTCAACTACTGCATGCATGGTGGGGTGGTATAATTTCTAATGCACAAAATCATGGGTATTGAAAATAACATGATCAAGACTTGCCTTGCTGATGATCCTCGTAAGCTAAGGACTCGTAGTAGCAAGCTTCGCACTCCGGAAACTCTACCGAGACAAACAATAATCACAATAAGCATATAGCATAAGATCACCTAACATAGCAACATAGTAACATAACACACCAAACAAACAAATCAAAACCCAAAAGAAAACTCAAAGAAAACCAACTCAAAGTTTTCCTACTTCAAGCAACAACTAAAAATAGTTTTACATAACAAATATTTTTCTAACATAACCTAAGCATGAGTTTATGTTAACTTAACAGAAAATAATGCATTAAGCAATTAGGAGCAAAAAGAATCAATTTAAAAGCTATAGTAAAACTCCTATTAGGCCTAATTCAAATTCTATTAAGAAAAATAAAATAAAAGTTTTATTTATTATAAATAAAAGTTCATCCCATAAAGTGACAGAAACTATCCTAGAATAATCAATCACATGTGAAAAATAAATTTATTTACTAATTAAAATAATAGGAAAACAGTAGCTAGTTAATTAATTAGGATTAACAAGATTCTGCTTAAAACTATTTTTTATTAATCCTAAAATACCCAAATTAATTCCTACGGTTAGGCAATGTCAAAATAAAGTTGGGACAAAAAGAATCATATAAAAATAATTTTCCTAACTCATTTTATGGCAGATTTACTATTCTGACTAAATCTAAAATAAAGCAATTTTAATTAATTTTAACATAGCTAATAATATTTTTACAGAAACTATAGAAAATTTCCAAACCAACAAAAGAAGAATCACTCAAAAATATAAAGTAGAATAAAAGATATGAATTTTTCAAATCTGAAACTATTCTGTTAAAACAGAAAAACGAAAATAAAGAAAAACGACTAAATGGGCCTAACTAGCGACTTTCTGCGTAATATAACTAAATGGGCCCTAGGGTTAAACGAGTCGGGCGGTACTAAAAATAAAACCTAACAAAAAATAAACCAGAATTTAACCGGGTAAAAACCGGTTTTAATTAAAAGCGTACCCTTGGGGTTCTAATCCTAGCCGTAGGATTGGGATCGGACGGGAGGAAGCTCAGCGACTCACCGGCGTTCGGCGGCGGCGAGGCTCGAGGCGAAAAGTCGTTAGCCTCTCCGGTCGTTGGGGAGGTCGGCGGAGGCTCCAGCGGTGCTGGGCGACGGGGGTGGTCTGGTGGAGTGGGTGGAGCTCGGGGAGGCTAGGGCGGCGGCGGCGAGGCAAATGGCGGCGGCGGCGTTCGCAAATCCGGCGTGAGGAGAGAGGAGAGGTTCAGCGAGGGGGCAAGGGGAATGGGGTGCGGAGGGGGCTTATATAGGCGGGGCCTCACCTTGGGCGGGGTGAATCGGGAGGGATCGGATCCGGATCCGTCGGGATCCGGCGAGCGGCGGCGGCGCGGCGAAAAGTGTGGGCGAGGTTGACGACGGTGGTGGCCCACCCGTCAGTGGATCTGAGGGTGCGGTCTCGGTCGGTCGACCGAGCCAAGCCAATCAGGCGAGGGGGAGCGGTCGGTCTGTTGGGCAGCTCATTGGCCTTGGCTGGCTGGCTCGATGGGCCGCTGGGTTGGCTGGGCAGTTGGCGGGCCGGTGCCTGAGGGTTTCTCTTTTTTTAAATTTATTTTTTAAAAAATAAAACAGAGATAGAATATAAAATATAAATATTTTATATAGGACATATATATATCAAAATGATCAGGGAATATTCCTATCATTTGAACATTTTCAAAGGCAAAATCCAAACTTTATAAAATTTCATTTTTTTCAAATTCAAATAAAACTCAAGTTTGAATTCAAAACTTTTGGCAATGTTTTCCTCTGATATTTTTGGAGTGTCATGTTTACTCCTCTCATACTTTTGCTCAAGTATTTATCAGGTATAGTTTTTGAAATGATTCTCATTTGCCAAAGTTTGAATTCAAATTCCAAAATCAAAATCTTCTGAAACTCCAAATGGCACTCAAATTCAAACAGAATGCATAGATGCTTAGCTATAATTGTAAAACATTCCAAATAGGAAATTTGGGATGTTACAAAGATGATGGTAGCAACTACACGGACTGGATCCGTAACTTGAGGATTATCCTCATTGTTGCACAGAAGAATTACATCCTGGAAGCACCTCTAGGTGCAAGACCCGCTGCAGGAGCAACGCCGGACGTTATGAACGCCTGGTAGAGCAAAGCTGATGACTAATCGATAGTTCGGTGTGCCATGCTTTACGGCTTGGAATCGGGACTTCAACAACGTTTTGAACGTTATGGAGCATATGAGATGTTCCAGGAGTTGAAGTTAATATTTCAAGCAAATGCCCGGATTGACAGATATGAAGTTTCCAATAAGTTATACAGCTGCAAAATGGAGGAGAATAGTTCTGTCAACGAGCATATACTCAAAATGTATGGGTACCACAATCACTTGACTCAGTTGGGAGTTAATCTTCCGGTTGATAGTGTCATTGACAGAGTTCTGCAATCACTACCACCAAGCTACAAAAGCTTCGTGATAATATGCAAGGGATGGATAAGAAGATTCCCGAGCTCTTCGCGATGCTAAAGGTTGCGGAGGTAAAAATCAAGAAGGAGCATCAAGTGTTGATGGTTAACCAGACCACTAGTTTCAAGAAGAAGGCCAAAGGGAAGAAGGGGAACCTCAAGAAGAACGGCAAGCAAGTTGCTGCTCAAGTGAAGAAGCCCAAGTATGGACCTAAGACTGAGACTGAGTGCTTCTACTGCAAAGGGACTGGTTACTAGAAGCGGAACTGCCCCAAGTATTTGGCAGATAAGAAGGATGGCAAAGTGAAAGGTATATTTGATATACATGTTATTGATGTGTACCTTACTAATGCTCGTAGTAGCGCCTCGGTATTTGATACTGGTTCTGTTGCTCATGTTTGCAACTCGAAACAGGGGCTACAGATTAAGCGGAGATTGGCTAAGTACGAGGTGACGATGCGCGTGGGAAATGGTTCCAAGTCGATGTGATCGCCGTCGGCATGCTACCGCTACATCTACCATCGGGATTAGATTTACACCTGAATAATTGTTATTTGGTGCCAGCGTTAAGCATGAACATTATATCTGAATCTTGTTTGATGCGAGACGGTTATTCATTTAAATCAGAGAATAATGGTTGTTCTATTTATATGAGTAATATCTTTTATGGTCATGCACCCTTGATGAGTGGTCTGTTTTTATTGAATCTCGATAGTAGTGATACACATATTCATAGTATTGAAGCCAAAAGATATAAGTTTAATAATGATAGTGCAACTTATTTGTGGCACTGCCGTCTAGGTCATATTGGTGTAAAGCGCATGAAGAAACTCCATGCTGATGGGCTTTTGGAATCACTTGATTATGAATCACTTGATACTTGCGAACCACGCCTCATGGGCAAGATGACTAAGACTCCGTTCTCCGGAACAATGGAGAGAGCAACAGACTTGTTGGAAATAATATATACTGATGTATGCGGTCCGATGAGTGTTGAGGCTCGCGGCGGGTGTCATTATTTTCTGACCTTCACAAATGATTTGAGCAGATATGGGTATATCTACTTGATGAAACATAGGTCTGAAACATTTGAAAAGTTCAAAGAATTTCACAGTGAAGTGGAAAATCATCATAATAAGAAAATAAATTTCTACGATCTGATCGTGGAGGTGAATATTTGAGTTACGAGTTTGGTCATCATTTGAAACAATGCGGAATAGTTTTGCAACTCACGCCACCCAGAACACCAATGGTGTGTCCGAACGTCGTAACCGCACTTTATTACATATGGCGCAATCTATGATGTCTCTTACTGATTTACTGCTATCATTTTGGGGTTACGCTTTAGAAACTACTGCATGCACGTTAAATAGGGCACCATCTAAATCCATTAGGACGACACCATATGAATTGTGGTTTGGCAAGAAACCGAAGTTGTCGTTTCTTAAAGTTTGGGGCTGCGATGCTTATGTTAAAAAGCTTCAACCTGATAAGCTCGAACCCAAATTGGAGAAATGTGTATTCATAGGATACCCAAAGGAGACTATTGGGTACACCTTCTATCACAGATCCGAAGGCAAGACATTTGTTGCTAAGAATGGATACTTTCTAGAGAAGGAGTTTCTCTCGAAAGAAGTGAGTGGGAGGAAAGTAGAACTTGATGAGGTAACTATACCTGCTCCCTTATTGGAAAGTAGTTCATCACAGAAATCTATTCCTGTGACTCCTACACCAATTAGTGAGGAAGCTAATGATGATGATCATGTAACTTCAGATCAAGTTACTACTAAACCTCATAGGTCAACCAGAGTAAGATCCACACCAGAGTGGTACGGTAATCCTGTTCTGGAGGTCATGTTACTTGACCATGACGAACCTACGAACTATGAGGAAGCGATGATGAGCCCAGATTCCGTGAAATGGCTTGAGGCCATGAAATCTGAGATGGGATCCATGTTTGAGAAAAAAGTGTGGACTTTGGTTGACTTGCCCGATGATCGGCAAGCCATCGAGAATAAATGGATCTTCAAGAAGAAGACAGACGCTGACGGTAATGTTACTGTCTACAAAGCTCGGCTTGATGTGAAAGGTTTTCAACAAGTTCAAGGACTTGACTACGATGAGACCTTCTCACCCGCAGCGATGCTTAAGTCTGACCGAATCATGTTAGCAATTGCCGCATTTTATGATTATGAAATTTGGCAAATGGACTTCAAAACTGCATTCCTGAACAGATTTCTAGAAGAAGAGTTGTATATGATGCAACCAGAAGGTTTTTTGGATCCAAAGGGTGCTAACAAAGTGTGCAAGCTCCAGTGATCCATTTATGGACCGGTGCAAGCCTCTCGGAGTTGGAATAAAAGTTTTGATAGTGTGATCAAAGCATATGGTTTTATACAGACTTTTGGAGAAGCTCAGATTTACAAGAAAGTGAGTGGGAGCTCAGAGCATTTCTAATATTATATGTGGATGACATATTGTTGATTGGAAATGATATAGAATTTCTGGGTGGCATAAAAGGATACTTGAATAATAGTTTTTCTATGAAAGACCTCGGTGAAGCTGCTTACATATTGGGCACCAAGATCTATAGAGATAGATCAAGACACTTAATTGGAATTTCACAAAGCAAATACCTTGATAAGACTTTGAAGAAGTTCAAAATGGATCAATCAAAGAAAGGGTTCTTGCCAGTGTTACAAGGTGTGAAGTTGAGTGAGACTCAATGCCCGACCACTCCAGAAGGTAGAGAGAAAATGAAAGTCATTCCCTATGCCTCAGCCATAGGTTCTATCATGCATGCAATGCTGTATACCAGACCTGATGTGTGCCTTGCTATAAGTATAGTAGGGAGGTACCAAAGTAATCCAGGAATGGATCACTAGACAGCGGTCAAAAACATCCTGAAATACCTGAAAAGGACTAAGGATATTTTTCTCGTTTATGGAGGTGACAAAAAGCTCATCGTAAATGGTTACGTCGATGCAAACTTTACACTGATCTGGATGACTCTAAGTCACAAACCAGATACATATTTATATTGAATGGTGGAGCTGTTAGTTGGTGCAGTTCCAAACAGAGCGTCATGGCGGGATCTACCTATGAAGTGGAGTACATAGCTGCTTCGGAAGCAGCAAATGAAGGTGTCTGCATGAAGGGGTTCATATCCGATCTAGGTGTCATACCTACTGCATCGGGTCCAATGAAAATCTTTTGTGACAATATTGGAGCGATTGCCTTGGCGAAGGAATCCAGATTTCACAAGAGAACCAAGCACATCAAGCTACGCTTCAATTCCATTCGCAATCTAGTCAAGGAGGGTGACATAGAAGTTTGCAAGATACATACGGATCTGAATGTTGCAGACCCGTTGACTAAGCCTCTCTCATGAGCAAAACCTGATCAGCACCAAGACTCCATGGGTGTTAGAATCATTACTATGTAATCTAGATTATTAACTCTAGTGCAAGTGGGAGACTGAAGGAAATATGCCCTAGAGGCAATAATAAAGTTGTTATTTATATTTCCTTATATCATGATTAAATGTTTATTATTCATGCTAGAATTGTATTAACCAAAAACTTAGTACATGTGTGAATACATAGACAAAAAGAGTGCCCCTAGTATGCCTCTACTAGACTAGCTCGTTAATCAAAGATGGTTAAGTTTCCTAGCCATAGACATGTGTTATCATTTGATGAACGGGATCACATCATTAGAGAATGATGTGATGGACAAGACCCATCCATTAGCTTTGCACTATGATCGTTTAGTTTATTGCTATTGCTTTCTTCATGACTTATACATGTTCCTATGGCTATGAGATTATGCAACTCCCGAATACCGGAGGAACACTTAGTGTGCTATCAAACGTCACAACGTAACTGGGTGATTATAACGATGCTCTACAGGTGTCTTCGATGGTGTTTGTTGAGTCTGCATAGATCAAGATTACGATTTGTCACTCCGATTGTCAGAGAGGTATCTCTGGGCCCTTTCGGTAATGCACATCACTATAAGCCTTGCAAGCAATGTGACTAATGAGTTAGTTGCGGGATGATGCATTACGGAACGAGTAAAGAGACTTGCCGGTAACGAGATTGAACTAGGTATGGTTATACCGATGATCGAATCTCGGGCAAGTAACATACCGATGACAAAGGGAACAACGTATGTTGTTATGCGGTTTGACCGATAAAGGTCTTCGCAGAATATGTAGGAGCCAATATGAGCATCCATGTTCCACTATTGGTTATTGACTGAGATGTGTCTCGGTCATGTCTACATAGTTCTCGAACCCGTAGGGTCCGCACTTTTTACGTTCGATGATGATTTGTTATATGAGTTATGTGATTTGATGTACCGAAGTTTGTTCGAAGTCCCGAATGAGGTCACGGACGTGACGAGGAGTCTCAAAATGGACGAGACATAAAGATTCATATATTGGAAGGTTATATTCGGACACCGGAATGGTTCGGGGCATTTCGGATAAGTTTCGAGTCTTGGGGTTACTGAACCCCCGGGAAGTTATTGGGCCTCATGAGCCTAGTGGTGGAAGAGAGGAGGCAGGCCAAGGAGTGGCGCACGCCCCCCCTAGCCCAAGCCGAATTGGACTAGGGTTGGGGGGGAGGCCCCCCTTTCCTTCTCTCCTCCTCCTCCTTCCCCCTTCTCCTTGTTGGAATAGGAAAGGGGGGGTGAATCCTACTTGGAGTAGGACTCCCCCCTTTGGTGCGCCACCCTTGGTCGGCCTCCTCCTCCCTCCCTCCTTTATGTACGGGGGAGGGGGTCACCCCATAGACACACAAGTTGATCTTTTAGCCGTGTGTTGTGCCCCCCTCCACAGAAACACACCTCGGTCATATCGTCGTAGTGCTTAGGCGAAGCCCTGCGCCGGTAACTTCATCATCACCGTCACCATGCCGTCGTGCTGACGAAACTCTCCTTCGGTCTCAACTGGATCAGGAGTTCGAGGGATGTCATCGAGCTGAACGTGTGTAGATCACGGAGGTGCCGTGCGTTCGGTACTTGGATCGGTTGGATCGCGAAGACGTTCGACTACATCAACCAAGTTACTAAACGCTTCCTCTTTCGGTCTACGAGGGTACATGGACATACTCTCCCCGCTCGTTGCTATGCTTCTCCTAGATAGATCTTGCGTGATCGTAGGAATTTTTTTGAAATACTACGTTCCCCAACAACAGATACCCGTACTTCGCCTGGGCGATGGGGACGCTCAAGGTGGACGAACAAAGACGACGTCTTCACTCTGCTTCTTGTTCAGTTCAGCCGACCTCTTGTTCCCCTCGGTGGCGGCCTCCTTCGCCGCGGTCGTCGGCTTTCTCTTCTCCGCAGGTTTCTTCCCCATTGTTGCGGCAACGCAGAGAGGGGAGGGGTTCATTGGGGAGGATGGCGGTGGAGGAAGGAGCAAGATGAGGAACTGTCACTTGGCTTTGCGGAGGAAGAAGATGGAGGAGCGGGGCGAGAGATAGGTGAATCGTGCCGCTTTGATTTTTCCCTACTCTTAAGGGGGGAAAGCAGGACAAAAGCGTGACGCTTCAGAAAATTACCATTTTACCATAACTGCAATAGTGCCACGACCCCATGACGCGTAGTAATTGCGCAAAGTGGACGTTGGGTTGACTTGTTGAAATGACGGAACGACGCACACAATCCTCTCGTGCCACGTGTTCGCTCACTATTTGGGGCCTAACACAACGTGCCACGCGACACGTGTGGCTCTGGCCCGGGGTCTTATGTCGGGGAAAATATACAGAGGCATGCATTTTCCCCTAACTCGTGCACGGACAAGCCAAGACCAAGCCAAAGATCAAGGGACCTGGAGATTTGAAGAACCAACATGCAGTTCAGAGGGACCAAGATCAAACTAGAGGAGCAACATATCGGCAAGAGAAGGACCTCCCTTGCCGGGAAGGCGAGCCCGACAAGGGGCGAGGCCAACCCCAGAAGCAGATAACAGGAGCACCCCGGCAGGGCCTGCCGGGGCTCACGGAGGCAAAAACACCTCACCGCCCACTCAGCCACGACCCATATTGTTAATCAGTGCGGTGTCAAGCCGCAAAGTTACCGAGTGGCAGTCATTCACCACATGGCTGCCTCTCCTTACAGAAGAAACCCACAGATGACACTCGTCCTACGACGTGTCAAGAGAACAGGCGCAACGCTGGCAAGATAGCCCGACAAGCCTTGCCGGGCAACGAGTGATGTGATAGTAAGCGGTGCATTTAATGCACCCTATCAGCCCGTAGAGTTAGGTATGATAGCACTGTTTGCTATCATATTATTGGATAATGACTACTTTGCCATTGTGGTGACCCCTTAATCTATAAAAGGAGGCCCATGGCACCCGTAGGAAGGGTTGGAAAGTTGACGAACCCACACCCCCATACGCTCGTAGTCGCTGCTGCCCTACGGCAATCCCTGCAGGGCGAGTGTACTGTGCTTCACCATCCCCATTCCACCATCAATCCACTTAAGCAGGAGTAGGGTCTTTCGCCTCGCAGCGGCCCGAACCTGGGTAAATTGCTTGTGTGCTCTCTGTCGTGCTGCCGTGCGCTGGTCTGCTCTTTGTGCAACGCGACGTCCCCCTACCGAACCAGCAAGGGGCCTCCTGGTCCCATAGGTGGTCGTGGATATCCCGCGACAGACTCCCTTGGGGGGGGGGGGCTCCACCCTGCGGTCTCCCCTCTCTTTTCCCCTATGGCCCATGAAGGCCCATTACTTCCCCGGGGGGTTCCGGTAACCCCTCGGTACCCCGATAAATATCTGAAACGTCCCGAAACCATTCCGGTGTCCGAATACCTTCGTCCAATATATCAATATTTACCTCTCGACTATTTCGAGACTCCTCGTCATGTCCGTGATCTCATCCGGGACTCCGAACAATCTTCGGTCACCAAAACATATAACTCAGAATACAAATCGCCATCGAATGTTAAGCGTGCGGACCCTACGGGTTCGAGAACTATGTAGACATGATCGAGACACATCTCCGACCAATAACCAACAGCGGAACCTGGATGCTCATATTGGTTCCTACATATTCTACGAAGATATTTATCAGTCAAAACGCAATAACAACATACGTTATTCCCTTTGTCATCGGTATGTTACTTGCCCGAGATTCGATTGTCGGTATCCTCATACCTAGTTCAATCTCGTTACCAGCAAGTCTCTTTACTCGTTCTGTAATGCATCATCCCGTAACTAACTCATTAGTCACATTGCTTGCAAGGCTTATAGTGACGTGCATTACCGAGAGGGCCCAGAGATACCTCTCTGATACTCGGAGTGACAAATCCTAATCTTGATCTATGCCAACCCAACAAACACCTTCGGAGACTCCTGTAAGCATCTTTATAATCACCCAGTTACGTTGTGACGTTTGATAGCACACAAGGTGTTCCTTCGGTATTCGGGAGTTGCATAATCTCATAGTCAGAGGAATATGTATAAGTCATGAAGAAAGTAATAGCAATAAGACTTAACGATCATTATGCTAAGCTAACGGATGGGTGTCGGTGTCAAAACCGACGGATCTCGGGTAGGGGGTCCCGAACTGTGCGTCTAGGATCGATGGTAACAGGAGACGGGGACACGATGTTTACCTAGGTTCGGTCCCTCTCTATGGAGGTAACACCCTACTTCCTACTTGATTGATCTTGATGAATATGGGTGTTACAAGAGTTGATCTACCACGAGATCGCAATGGCTAAACCCTAGAATCTAGCCTGTATGACTATGGTAATGTCTCTATCCGGACTACGCTCTCCGGTTTATATAGACACCGGAGAGATCTAGGGTTACATGGAGTCGGTTACATCAGAGGGAATCTACATAGTCGGTTGCCAAGCTTGCCTTCCACGCCAAGTAGAGTCCAACCCGGACACGGGTACTGTCTTCGGCCTTCATGTCTTCACAGCCCATCAGTCCGGCCCAATGGATAATAGGCCGGACGCCCGAGGACCCCTTAGTCCAGGACTCCCTCAGTAGCCCCTGAACCTGGCTTCAATGACGAGGAGTCCGACATGCAGATTGTCTTCGGCATTGCAAGGCGGGTTCCCCTTTTTCCGAACTCCAAGATAGTCTTCAGATGATTATCCGGACCTATGCATACAATTGTAGAGAATATAATATTCAATGAGTCCAATCCGCTGGCAACTATTTATGACATTGCATCACGCCTGCCCGTTTATTATTTCCAACCGTTGGCTAGCCCGTCGCTCCACGTCTCGGGACGCGGTTTTACTGGCACGTCTTGTAAAAGCAGAGATCGTGTCCCCTTATTCACGGAATTTTCATTATGCAGGCGTGGATAACCCAACCGTCCCCTGGGTAAAACTCTTTGGGGATAGGTAAGTTTCGAGACCCAGGGGGAGACGCCCAGTATTAGAGCTCTTTATATAGGGACCCAGTCTCGTATTTTTCTTTTGCGCTTGCTTCTTGCTCAACCCTAGCCACCCCGAGTTATAACCCTCATGTTCCAACCTCCACCAGTGTCACGCCCAAGATGCGACCCTATCCTAAAGGAACTCGAAGGTCCCACCAAGGATAGAAGCGCATCTTGAAGACGCTTTGCAAGGTGGATATCATTACATCAACATTACATAATAGATGGGGATACATAAAAAAGGCACAAATGCCACAAGAATACATCAACATCATACATGAGAACAACATCCGACTACGGATGAAACATAAACAGAAACTCAAACAATATCCACCCTGCTAGCCCAGGCTGCCGACCTGGAACCTATCCCCTGATCGAAGAAGCAGAAGAAGAACTCCAAAACAAGTAAACATTGCTCTCGCGTCATGACCATCACATAACCTGAACCTGCAACTGTTGGTGTAGTAATCTGTGAGTCACGAGGACTCAGCAATCCCATTACCATGGGTATCAAGACTAGCAAAGCTTAAAGGGAAAGGAAGGGGTAAAGTGGTGAGGTTGCAGCAGCGACTAAGCATGTATGGTGGCTAACTTACGCAAATAAGAGCGAGGAGAGAAGCAAAGCAAGCGGTGGTCAACAAGTAATGATCAAGAAGTGATCCTGAACTCCTACTTACGTCAAACATAACCCAAGAAACCGTGTTCTCCTCTCAATCAACCCCGAAAAGAGACCATCACGGTTACACACGCGGTTGATGCGTTTTAGTTAAGTCAAGTGTCAAGTTATCTACAATCAAATATTAACAAATTCACATCTGCCACATAACCGCGGGCACGGCTCTCGAAAGTTTATATCCTGCAGGGGTGTCCCAACTTAGCCCATGATAAGCTCTCGCGATCAACGAAGGATATACCTTCTCCCAGGAAGACCCGATCAGTCTCGGAATCCCGGTTTACAAGACATTTCGACAATGGTAAAACAAGACCAGCAAGACCGCCCGATGCGCCGACATCCCGATAGGAGCTGCACATATCTCGTTCTCAGGGCAACACCGGATGAGCAATCCGTACAACTAAAACCAGACCTCAAGTTTCCTTGAGGGGGCGCTGCAAAGGGCTCTAGTTCGGACCAGCACTTAGAGAAGCACTGGCCGGGGGGCTAAATAAAGATGACCCTCGAGAGAGCGACTCCCAAGGGAAAAGTAGGTGGTGGTGAGGCAAATGGTAAAACCAAGGTTGGGCCTTCTGGAGGAGTTTTATTCAAAGTGAACTATCAAGGGGGTCCCATAAATCACCCAACCGCATTAGGAACGCAAAATCCGGGAACATAATACCGATATGACGGAAACTAGGGCGGCAAGAGTGGAACAAAACACCAGGCATAAGGCCGAGCCTTCGACCCTTTACCAAGTATATAGATGAATTAATAATATAAGACATATTGTGATATCCCAACATAAACATAATCCAACATGGAGCAATCTTCATCTTCACCTGCAACTAGCAACGCTATAAGAGGGGCTGAGCAAAAGCGGTAACATAGCCAAACAACGGTTTGCTAGGAAGGGTGACAAAGGTTAGAGGTTCATGGCAATTTGGGAGGCTTGAGCAGAAAGTGGTAGGTAACGCAGCAAAGCGATGGAACGAAGCAACTAGCATAGCAATGATAGTAATGAGATCCAAGGTGACGGTCATCTTGCCTGAAATCCCGCTAGGAAGAAGAACGAGTCCATGAAGAAGACGAACGGACGTAGTCGAACGAATCCTCACAATCGCAACATTACCGGAACTAAGAAGCAACACCGGAAAGAAACAAACAACATGGTAAATGCACAAGCATAAACATGGCATGATGCACAATCAAGTATGATGCATGTCCGGTTTAATGAGGCATGGCATGGCAAAGTGCAACAAACAATGCTACAAGTTAAGTGGAGCTCAATATGCAACGAGTTGCATATTGACAAAACACCACATGCAATTATTTAGTTTGATCTCGGTATAAGCTACTCAACAATATTAACTGTTGTTAAATATGGCAAGGGGTGAAGCATAAGTAAACTAACTATTTAGGCAAGTTTAAGTGAGGCCGGAAATAAGAAACAACAATTCCGGAAAATCCTCATAAGCATATTTTGAATTTGCTACTGTTCTGCCATAAACCATATTTTAGAGTTGTTAAACATGCAAGATGAGTGCACCATGTTAAACTAGGCATTTTACATGTTTGAATCATTTTAATCTGATGCACGGTTCATGAGTTATTATAAGCATGAACATGGAGGGTTTTTCTGTAAAAACAGCAATCTCTGGAAAAATAGACAAATTCGCAGATCTGAAAAAAAAGTACACGGGCCGAATTTGGCTGGCCCGAATGTGTACAGGAGAGGGCACTGGATCTGGGTGCTCACCAGGCCGCATGGGCCGGTTGGTGGAGGAGCTGGCAGGCCGCGGCTGGGCCTTTGGAGCGCTGCGGCTGGAGAGGCCCAGGCAGCAGGGCGACACGTCAACGACGCGGGCGAGCGGTTCTGGCGAGCTGCAGGTCGATGCAGAGGAAGCAGAGGTCGGCATCAGGCGAGGTGGAGGAATTCCGGCGAGGCAGAGGCGGCGAAGACGGCGTGGAGGCGAACGAGGGTCGGGCATGACGGCGAGATCCGGCGAGCACGCGGATTGGACGAGGCCGCGGCAGAACTTGGCGCGCGGGCGACGCTGGAAGAAAAGGAGCAACCCGGCAACGAGGGCGACGCTGGAGGGTCCTGGTGGCCGGACCCGGCGACGTGACGACGAGGGGCTCGTGCTCCTGGACGAGAGGACGCTCGGGCCTCGGGAGCGAGAGGGAGGAGCGTACTGGGCTTGGCGAGCTCGGCGTCGAGGAAGGAGCTCCGGCGAGGTGACAAGCGGGAGGAGGCGAGGGACGACGGCTGGCTAAAACGGCGAAGAGGCGTCGTAGGGGAAGACCACGCGCGGCGATGACGGCGAGTGGACGAGGCGCTGCAGCGCTGGCGCGGTCGACGGGGTGCAGAGGAGGTCGCTGGCGGCGGGGCTCCTCCTGTTGACGAACAAAGACAGAGGGAGAGATGTGAGAGAGAGAGAGAGAGAGAGAGAGAGAGAGAGAGAGAGAGAGGAAAACGGGGAAGGAGGAAGAGAAGGGAGACGGAGCTCCGGCCTGGTCGCAGCGGTGGTCGATGGGCGTGCTGTAGCGGTGGATCGAGCCGGTGCTTGGGGGACAGGTCTCAGTGCTCATGATTCTGGGGCGAAGGACGACGGGGTTGAGGCGACCAAGAGGAGGCACGGGGACGGAGAGGTTGCGACGGCGCCTGATGGGGATGTGGCTAGATCGGAGTTCGAGGGAGGCTTTGGAGGAGCTCGCTGGTTGGGTGGATTGAGGGGAGGAGGTTGGCTGCGAGCGGATTTGGGCAGGTGCAGGCTGCAGCGATCTGGTTCGGTGGAGATGGATCGGGATGGATCCCGAGGTGGAAGAGGACTGACGGCGGCGGCTGGGAGGATGGGACAAGGCTCCTAATTTTTAGGGTTAGACCTCGTGTATATATAGCAGGTGGGTTTTTGTTAGGTGTAAATTTGGGCCCTCCGATTTAAATCGAACGGTTGAGAAAAATAGGTTACAAAGTCTAAATAAGAAAACGGAGACGTTTTATAGATGTTTGGGGATGATCCGGATACATCGGTGATGACTGAGCGGATCGGGTTTGGGGCAAGTTTCGGACAAGCTCGCGAGGGGGGTCTGAGAGAGGTCAACGAGGACAAGGGGTCTGACAAAATGACAACAGCGGCAAAGAGAGAAGGTGCAACTGCGAACGGCTACAAGTTTTATGAAAACATGTGGATGCAATGCACATGATGCCATGAGATGAAATGCATGACATGAACAAAATGCAAAAACAAAAGACAAAAACCCAACCACAGAGGAAAATAAAATATCACATCTCCGGAAAAGGCAAGAGTTGGAGTTACAATTATGGAAAGTTGTATCTAGGGCGTTACAACACTCCACCACTACGAGAGGATCTTGTCCCGAGATCTAGGATGGCATCGGAGAGAAACGGAATAGGAAGAGAAGAGGTATAACTAAGTTGCTTCTTCGACCAACGAGTGAAACCAAAGAACCTTGAGAGATTGAAAAGTTGAAAGAAAGAACACAACGGAGTTGAACACAACTGAGAGCACTGCGGTAAAAAATAGAAACAAGGAACACCATGTGAACCTTGGAGGTTGCAAAGCTATGAATGACGAGTACAAAGGACAAGAAGGAATTGGAACAACTCTGGTTGAAACAAGATAAACTAGGAACAAAGAAGAACAAATTCGGACAACACTCCGGTTGAAAAGAGACGCAAGACTTGATAAGATGAAAAGAACTTGAAAAGACGACACGACACTCCGGTTAAATGGATAAGCATGAAAAGAACATGACCTTCACAATTCGACATGATGAGTGAAGAGAGCAAAATCATAATGCCTCCTGAAGAAAGAATAGAAGATAGATCATTGGAATAACATAATGTAGGAGAAAATGCCAACTTCTGCCACAAATGAGCTTCGAAAGCACCCTTCCAAGAAGGTTATAATGGAGTTGTTGGAAAACCAACAACGAAAAGAATAAGCTTGCAGTGGGCTTATGGAAACATCTCAACACTTGAGGTGAAATTCTGCCACTAACGAAAAACAATTGTTTGTTTGAGATCAAAGAAGAGATGAAAAACTTCTTTCGCTGAGAGGATAGAGAGATAACTTGGATCATTGATAAGCACCACAATAGCAACATTCCTTAGGGAAGGCTTTAGGTGAAACATGACACAAGATGATTCCAACGAAGAGATTGGTGGATTTAAAATATCTCATGCTTGACAACATGTGAATCATGAAACGCGACCCAAATTGTCAAGAATGACATAACACCACCTCAAATGATAAGGTAGAACGAATTGCACTTCGAAATGCAAGAATAAGAATACTTGAACTCCTCAAAAGAAAACATGTGTTGAACACCATGTTTATTTTTAGAGTATCGCTTGGCTGATCTTAACTTCAAGAGAAATCTTGAAGAACAATTGAAGAATGAAAAGAATCCTTGACGAACCACCATGTAGAGCTTGCATGAAGAACTCCGGTAATAAAAGGATGATAAAAAGAAAGAGAAGTTGAAAACACAGGGTGAAGCCTTGCGATGATTTACAAGGAGCTTCGCGATTATATAACCGAGAGAACTTGGAACTCCGGAAAGAAAAGATGAACATCTTAGAACCGATAATTTATTCCTCATGAACAAACTCTAAAGGAAAGGATTAATCACTTGGATGAAACAAGAATAAGAATTATTATATGTTTATCCTTCATCAAATTAAATTGATGACAAGCAATGGTTTTGGCATACTACTTATTCCCGTAGAAAGGATTAAGAGAGATATAGCGCAAATTTGAGAAGGTATTGATGGAACCACCGGTGGGATTAAAAAGAACGAATGAATTAATATGATAACAAAGGAAGTGAAATCTTGAACGAACCACCATAAGAATTGAAAATGAACGTAGAAAAGGCACAATTCACCGGGAAGAATTGGAAAACAAATGAAGATGCTTGAGAGAATTTAGATACAAGAGAATGAAGAGATCATGAACTGATTAGAGGTTATTTGAACGATTCACCGGTAAGATTTGGAGACCGGTAGCTACACGCTGAGAATGAAGAATTATGACATGATGGCCTTCGGAGGAAAGAAATGGAAACAACTCATGAAGTGGTCCGGATGGGTGAAAAGAATTCTCACAATCGTAAACAATTATGAGAGGATGGCATCAAACTTGAACTACGAATCTTTGGAAGAACGGGTAAGGATTTAAGAGGAACTCTTCTTCGGTCTTCACATGCTGAGAATGACGAGGAGAAACACCACCCAATTGTTGAGAAACTCCGGAAGGATTAAAAGAGGAAAGGTTGAGCCAGAGATGAAAATAATTTGAAAGCGGCCTAGGAGAAGGCATGTGACTGATGAAAATTCATTCTTACGTCAAACTTTGAAATGAATTTGAGAATAGCTCCGGAAAAATTAGAAGAGTCAGGTAAGATCCCGGGAAAAGACCTGTGGGTTAGGGCCCACTCGAAAGAAAACACAGTTGAACAATTTTAAAGAGAGGTTGCACCGGTTGAATTAAATGGCTTGAATGAGATGACATCCTCAACAGAACTTGAGTGAATTGAGAATGGAAACTTGAATCTTCTGAGATATCTTCATCACTCCGGAACAATTGAATAGCGAGAAGTGGATGATTAAGACGTGCACCGGTACGAGAAAAACATTTGAGACGAGGAAAAAATATGGTTGACAAAGCTTGAAATTAATCCACTGGAGAAGAAAGAGAACAAATAATGATGAAGTTAAGGCTCCGTTAGTATCTTCCTGAGAATCACCGGATAAGAACATTGACGAAAAAGAATGGAGAGACTTCCCATCTATAAGATGGATACTTGATTAAGAAATCTGAGTCCTTGAAGAAAAGGTGTGGGAGGGCGGGGAAAACAAAGACAACTTGGGACGGATGAAGCAAACACCGTTGCAAAGAACTGAGAATTGATCTCGCAAATGTTGAAATGATTGGATCCACTTGAAAAGGAGCACGTCGGTTGGAAAAGAATTGGCATGACAATCTCGATGATCAAGAAGGATTGGTATTCACATAGAAGTATGAGAACACCGCTTAGGAAAGGTATGGAATCAAAACTTGACTTCGAAGCAACTCGAATACCACAAACCAAAACAAAACAAAGGATTGGCTTAGGAAATAAGCCAGAACAAATACATATGATAGAGATTTACCCAATCCCATATCATGCATCTGTCGGAAAGATATTCTAGGAGCTACTTGAATTCCCACCTATAAACTCCCGAAACTTTCTGGTTATGCAATCTGGTGTTGGGGATACAGGGGACACAAAATATATCACCCAAACTAACAATACCTAGATCCAGCTATATCCATCCTTCAACACATAACCAAGAAAACTCCGAAAATCGTGTACCTCAACCTTCGAAAAGCATCCGTTATACAAGCTATGGCAATACTCCCGAACTCCCTAGTACTAGGTGGCGTCGAGGTTATCTCACCAACAACTGCATAAAAGAGATTTTCGATGTCGGCAAAACTCAGTTATTCCAGAACTGCAACGATAAAATTGTGACGACAACACCTCGGAGCTCAACTCCCCGGGACACTGCCACAACCCCTAAATGTCAGGAGGCACCAAGAACAATGTTCTCGTCACAAGACTATCGGAACGATCCCAATATACCCGCGTGATCCTAAAAAAAATCGTGAAATTTGAGGAGAGGAAAGACAAAACATCTACGTCAGGAGGCCTCACCAGAGCGACGGAGGGACTGAGGAGTAAAAGAATCCTACTCTCCGATATATATAATCCAAAGACTCAAAATAGTTTTCTTCTAGACTCAACAATGGCCAACAATCAAGGGGGCTCCTATGGTCGGTCGAGGCTCTGATACCAACTTGTCAAGCCCAAGATGCGACCCTATCCTAAAGGAACTCGAAGGTCCCACCAAGGATAGAAGCGCATCTTGAAGACGCTTTGCAAGCTGGATATCATTATATCAACATTACATAATAGATGGGGATACATACAAAAGGCACAAATGCCACAAGAATACATCAACATCATACATGAGAACAACATCCGACTACGGATGAAACATAAACAGAAACTCAAATATCCACCCTGCTAGCCCAGGCTGCCGACCTGGAACCTATCCCCTGATCGAAGAAGCAGAAGAAGAACTCCAAAACAAGTAAACATCGCTCTCGCGTCATGACCATCGTGATAACCTGAACCTGC